>OZ018326.1:32965200-33565200 GCA_963969495.1 Ceratothoa steindachneri
TGCAGCTTTCCCTTTAAAGAAAAGATGCACTTCGTCCCTTTTGTACAGGTCATTTCTCCCGTAAAAGGTGCGGTAGGGGTCTACAAAAAAGACTCCTTCCGCCGTACAATGATCTCCCAGGCGTTGGTTTATCGAGACGTTCCTCGCGTGAGCATTGCGGGATGGACCTCGTCTTGGGAGTATCCCGACCACCAAACGTCTGCGGGTTTTTAGCCCACAGTCGTCAACTCCTCCCATAACCGTGGTCAGGATCTTCCCGCTGGCACCTACATTGCCTCCTAGTAGGTAGAGATCGTTGCCACTTGCCATGAGGGCAACTGCTGAGTTCTCAGAGATCTGAGATTTCTCAGCCTCCACCCTTATTTCTCCATTCCCCTTTCCTGTAAAGCAGCTTACCTTCACACTGGTGCGAAGGCGGGCCGCTAGCAAGGGTTGTAGATCCCGCGCTTGGGAATCACCGATCACGATGACCCTCGCGCATTTGGGTTCAGAAGACAGAGGCTTCCCTTTCAGTATGGGCTCTTTCGATTCCTCTTTGTTCCCCACTTTTTGGGTTTTTTCTTACGTTTCTACTTTCTCTTCTGTTTTATCTACTTTTTTTTCTTTCTTACTCTTCCTTTTCTTCTTTTTGACGCCCTGAGTAACCCCAGCAGCTGCTGGCTCTAGGACGTCGGATGGTTGGCCTATCTCTATCGACGCGGTGCATGAGAGCCCAACAGAGGAGCCATCCGCGTCGTTGGGAGTTTCTTGTTGCTGTTGCTCTACCTTGGTGGTTTTAATCTCTGCAATGATGGCTTCGAGATGACGGATTTGAGTCTCATGCTCAGACTCGAGGATTTTCACTTTTTCTTCCAGCCGTCGTGTTTTTTCCTCAGAAGATTTAAAAAGTTCCTTAAGCTCCGGAAGTTCTGCCCTTAGGACGCAGTCCGTGCAGATACTTCCAGGGTGGCATTTTGAGAAACACCCCTCCGGAGAATCTACGCACCACTTGTCCTTTTAACATGTCGAGCAGGTATACTTTAACGCACAAGGTCCTTTCTTTCCAGTCATGCTGGACACTCTATATCTCTGAATACTTTGTGACCACTCAATAAAAAAGAAAGGGGGTGGTGAGTTCGCCCCGCGTGAGTCGCTCCCGCCTATCGATCGGAGAGGTTTCGGATCTTTCAGAAGGCACGCTCCTTGTGCTGCTGTTCGTCCGACCGAGTCGTCAAACCTCGGCGTGCCGTGGCTCCCAACCAAGCAGCACTGACGGTCCCCGAAGAGGCCATCGATTTCTCACCAGGTAAACAACGGAGCACACCCCGTACTAAACTCCTACTAGTTCCCTTCACGACGGCCAAGATCTCGGAGCAGCGTTCAGTGGATATCCCGCCACACCAAGAGACTCGACCCAAGGCTTTTTGTTGGCCTGACAACCAACATGGGAACAAAGGGCCGTCACCATGGACCAATGCTACAAGAGGCACCCGTCAACGGTCACTGGAAATGGTCAATAATTATGCGCCAGGGAAGGGGTTAACGAGGCACTACCCTCATCCCATTCATCGTGCCCCAACGCCTAAGACACCTCAAGTCCTAGTCTCTCGCAACCAGTGAGCGTCGATTGGCGTTGTTTATAGAGGTTCCAAAGCCTCTCTTCTGACGCGTGAGGTAGCTGCCAGGTCCTTATATGTAGATAGATGAAAAAAGGGTAAGAGTGACATGATAGGTATAGGGGTTGTTTTTTTTTGTTGTTTTCTTCTTTTTGTATAAGACAGAAGAAATGGGATCATTTTTTTTTAAAAAGAGGGAGGATAGAGTAGGATAAAGAAAGACAAAGTCGCACTTAGTCTGGAACCTAATTTCCGACCAAATCGACAAGGGAAACCCTGCCAGGGGTGCCAGAAGATAGGTACCCCCACCGACATAGCTCGAAAAGTCAAGGGTACGCACAAGCTCTCTTCCCGCGACAGGGGGGCGTCACCTTTCTCTACTTTCTTTTAGAGAGAGAGAGAGAGTGAGAGAGAGAGAGAGAGAGAGAAAGAGAAAGAGAAAAAAGAAAGATATATATATATAGCGAGAGAAGGGATTGATGCTTACCAGTTCAAAGTTAAAACAAATATTTCTTCACTGCTTCATGAATCCAAGTTCGGGATTCGAGTTCGTTTGAGGGTGGCTTACGAAAAACATTCGTTACAAATCCTGTTGGCGAATGAGAGATGTGAATATACAAAAATGAGAGGGAACCATTGAGTTTACTTTCGCAGGTGAATTTAATATTGTGATGTATGTATTTGGCGTATTGCAGGGATTTATCACAGGAGTCCTTGGAATTGAACCGAAGGTATGTATCATTGACAAAGTGGCGGTAAGTATGGGTCTAATACTTCTCTGTTCTTGGTCAAATGATTATTATTTTTCAACCAGGGCATGAAGATATCAGCAAAAACAGGGCCCAAAAGATTGTCCATACCCATTCCATATATATGGCAATAGGTTCATGGTTAAACGTAAAATAATTGTCTTTAACGGCTAACTTTAGTAGATTTTAGAAAGGGGAGGAGCAAATCCATGAAAATTAGAGTTTGGTTGGGTAAAAGCTCGTCTGACAATAATATCCATGGTTAGCTCTATTAGAATATTCGTAAGGTGAGGAAACATCAAAACTACTCATAAAACACGACAAAAGATGTTGAAAATTTAGTAATTCTTTGACAAAGGTAAAACTAAGGGGACTTTCAACAAGGACGCTCGAGCTTTGTCAGGTGATATTGGCCATGTTGTTAAAGCGACATCTGGTAACCTCACTGTAAACTGTTCAGTAGTACTTGGCAAGTCACGAGGGAAGGTTATAGCGTTGAACAGAAAGTGAAAATCATCAAATATTATTATCAAAATCAGTGCTCCGTTCGATAAACGTTCCGCGCATTACGTGATTTCTATCATCTTTAGTGACGAGACCCACTTGTGGATGAATGGATTTGTAAACAAGCAAAATTGTCGAATTTGGGACAAAAAAAATCCACAAAAGATCCAACAGCACCAATTGAATCCCAACAAAGTCACTGTTTGGTGCGGATTTTTACCTAACGGAATCATCGGTCCGTAATTTTTTAAGAACAAAGATGGGATTGCCAGAATCGTCAACCACGAGACCTACAGATTGATGATAAGCAACTTCTTGTGGCCTTAACTGGATTATATGCATGATATGGATACTAACGACATGTGGTTCCAAAAGAACGGCGCTATGTGCCACACTGCGCACTCCACGATACACATTTTGCACCAGCGATTTCAGGGCAGGGTCATCTCGCGCGGCGGCAATGTGAACTGGCCAACGAGATCATGAGATTTAACGCCATTAGACCACTTTCTTTGGCGTAACTTAAATCGAAGGTCTATGGAAATAATCCGCAAACAGGTGATGTCCTCAAAGTCAACATAACGAACACCATCCAGCAAATTCAGCTAGATTTATGCGACAAAGTCATCGAAAATTGGGCCTCCTGAATATGTTCCACAAAGCGAAGTCGCCGCGCAAATTTAAACGACGCCATATTCCACACTTAATGCAATAAAATGTACTTTCAAATTTAAAATAATTTGAGTGCATATATCACACAAAACCTATTTTATTTACATTTAAAAATTAAGCGACCTTATCGAAATACCCTATATTTTGAATTCTAAATTGGTTTGAAGAAAAATTTACATTCCTACGCTTTCTGTTGAAGTTAAACGTTAGCTTATACAAAAAGCTTCTTAAAATTTCTCTTTTTAGAGAAATAGATGGTAAGGAATTCTTATATTACCCTTACCTAAGCGCATAGATTAGAACGTTATTATTCATATATATATATATATATATATATATATATATATATATATATATATATATATATATATATATGAGGAATTAAACCACATTCTCCGAAGACAATTTAATTCAGAACAGTTTCGGTGTATCTCACACCCTTTTTAACTGACACTGGATAGAAAATATAAGAAAAGTGCATACAAACATAACACAAGGTTAGGTCGTGAAAGATCCCCTCTTTTTAACCAAATCCCCTACTTGTGGCTAATCTGGGGGGGGGGGGGGTTAGGCCTAAACATATTGAAGGGCTGACGTTTTACTATTTTGTTTATTTGCTTTCTTATTACAGGATTAAAAGAAAATTGACCCTCAGATAGATTTAAATCTATCTGACGGTCAATTTTTTTTTAATCCTGTAATAAGAAAGCAAATAAACAAAATAGTAAAATGTCAGCCCTTCAATATGTTTAGGCGTAACCCCCCTTTCCCTCAGATTAGCCACAAGTAGGGGATTGGGGGGAAAAAGAGGGGATCTTTCACGACCTGACATTGTGTTATGTTTGTATGCACTTTTCTTATATTTTCTATCCAGTATCAGTTGAAAAAGTGTGTGAGATACACCGAAACTGTTCTGAATTAAATTGTCTTCGGAGAATGTGGTTTAATTCCTCATCTTTTCTTGCGATATTGCATTAATTTTCATCATATATATATATATATATATATATATATATATATATATATATATATATATATATATATATATATATATATATATATATATATATATATATATATATTGTCCTAGGTTAACCACGCGCACCTTACACCAGAGTAATACAGATGTCGTAGATTAACCCTACACACCTTACACCAGTTTAATATAGATAGATGTCATAGAATAGGGTCAAGTTCACCCTTTCTGCTTTACGAGTGCGTGGCAAGTTCACAATATAAGCAGAGTGCAAATAAACTGAAAGTATTTTGGCCAATATTCGACATCTTGGAGTTCCGTGATAACAGAAAAATGGGTACAAAAATATGCAAATGAATATTACGTTACAAGATTACATGGAGTTGTAACTGAGCTATTCACACACAAGATTTATATGGGTCTTCAGCAGCTGAGGGGGATGGGGAAGTGGTGTGGACGGCTACCGTAAAAAACAAACGGACAATATTGACCAAGGGACGCTCGAACGACCTTGGGCGTAAAACTAAGCCGATGATGAGGCTTACACTAAGGGGGCGGGGGCTGAGAGAGCACTTGCACAGGAGAGTTGCGCGTTGCTGTTACCTCGGAGATTTGGTTTGAGGGAGTAATCCTTGCCTTGGCGCAAAGTTCAAACAATAGTCTCTAGATAATTACTATTATCGAGTAACACGAATCGAAATTGAGCGCGCTGCGTTCAAGGAGCGGGGGAAGCGGTTCGAGGTAGACTCGGGTGAATTAACGAGAATATTGGGAGCTTGATGTATTCTGCGAGAATTGTGCACAGTTCAACGGGACGCGAATAGCGGGTAACGACGGGGTCTGACAGAAGATATTGACGGGGCAGGGAGGACGGCGGATACTGCCTTCCAACTCTAGCGCCGGAGGATTTATGGGGTTGAATGTGGTTTCCTCCCCTCCTCCGACGGGCAGGGTTTTATGGTCGGACGCATCGGCAGAAGAGAATAGACTGGGCCTTTTAGCGCAAGGACGAGAAGGTTCTTAAGCCAGCGAGGCGAACTTTGTCCGACTTCAGATGAAACCCTCTGGGCTCACACTTGTCGAGGCTTTCTGTGATTGCCGCATTTTAGGTCATTGCGGCGTATCACGGCGTCTCATAATTTCGCATTTCCATTAGTTCAGACGAAAAGGGTCGCTCAGGTGTCTGTTGTCTCTATCTCTATTGATATATATATATTTATATATATATATATATATATATATATATATATATATATATATATATATATATATATGGAAAGTTAGGCATTATTATGCAGGATTCATAAAGTCCACAGCGATGGGTGCATTGTTTAATTTAAATAGAAGCCTCTTAATAGTTGTAACTATAATTTCAATGGATGACTCAATGCGACGGAAATTACTCGGAAGAGGCATGACTTTATTTGCATAGACGTCTTTCGACCTAGTATTATTTCATCTTTGAGGCAGAATGGTTACAAAAGATTTAGTAAGAATTGAATTACATAGAGTTTTAACAAATAATTAAAGATCATTAGTTAACAGTAATGAATAGAGAAATTGAGCGAGAAGAGAAAATTAGATCTAGAAGTAAGAAAAATAAGCTCCAGGAAACAGTGGACATCAGCTTTAAATACTATTCAGGTTCCCTTTATATTTAAGCTTTTATTCTTCGATTTGTAAATTTTTTTATATTGACACTAGTTAATATATTCTAATTGTATTTATGTTTTTAAGTTATAGTCGATTTTTTACACTTCATAAATCGACATTATTCGATTTTCTACACTTCATCACTCTACATTAACTTTTGGTTATTCTATTTATATTATAGTTATTCACGTTATTCATAACTTTACTTTAATCGTATGAGGTATTATTTAGTTTATAGTTAGTCATGTTTCTCAACACATTACTTTAATCACTTTTTTTAATCATAATCAATTTATTTAACTTACTTTGTTAATTTAGTTATGCACTTAATCATTTTAATTTTATTCACTTTGCTTGTCACTATTATTATTATTATCGCTTTTTATTACTTTCTTTCTACCTAGTTAGTCACTTTGTTTTAATCACTTTAATTTATTCACTTTTAATTTATTTAATTTATTCACTTTTATACTTTCTTTTACTTTTATTCACCTTTTATTCACTTATTTGTCTATTTCGGAAGTCTTTTTTGGCCGTTTTTAATTATTTTTAACAGTTTCAGATTTAGTATATGGACGCGCGAATCCGAGATGTAGATGGTGCATTCCCCCAGCAGTCCTGCGATTTCCTTCGGTGTGTAGGGTCCCTCGGATGTCCATTTGTACATTTCCCTTTGGATTCCTTGGGGCAGTTGTTCCGAGTCTTCACCATTAAAGAAGTAAACTTTCTCCAGGATTTCCTTTTCCTCCTTGAGTGAAACTCCTGGGTATTTCATTACTTCATCCTCCTCGTCGTCTTTTTCTGTTGTAGGGATGTCCCTGTCTTCTTCACTTTTGTTTTTCTTGTTTCCTCTCCTTGGGGCTTTTTTAGTGGTTTTCGTTCTTTATACTTTTTTCTTGTGTCGATCATTCTTTTTCTGTTGTTTCCTTTTTTTCTCGAGGCTAGTTTCTTTTGTAGTATTTAACGTAGAATTTAAGACTAGATTCTAATTTTCGAAAACAAAGAGTTAAGAGTTTTGTAATCTTGAAATATACAAAAGGATGTAGTTTTAAAGTTTTAGATGAGTTCTGGTTCCATGCGGGGGCGTTGCAGATTCTGGCGGCGACTCGTTGGGAAGATACAATCTGGCTGAACTTTTATGTTGATTGAAGTTCTGCATTGGGAGATCATAACCGCCTCAGCCATTTGGAGCCTTCGGTAGTCAGAATCAAGAAAAATAATGGAGGTGTTCTAGACTAGCATTTCTCTGTTGATTGACATATTATGCGTTGTAACGGGGCGCTTATTAGCCCCATCATGGAAGTGCATTGTCAACCAGCGTGACAAGGTTGTGTAAGTCATCCATGCGTACTTATAGTTGCGGAGAATGCAGTCACCAACATTGCATGAGTATTCATACAAGAGTTTCGCCTTTTGGAGGGGGTCCTTCGCGGAGAGAAAACTGTTCTTCATGATGAGTTCTTGTGTTTTTCTGATCTTGTAATATATGAGCAAGTTTATTTTGTTGTCGCGTTTGGCTGGGAAAACGTTGCGATGGATAATGGCTTTGAGAATCTTCCGGTGTTTATAAATTTTGATTGGAAACTTTATTAGATATATATTTGTTAAATTTGTATTGCCCTTCAGATAAATTGAAATTATCAACATTGTTGAGGATGATAGATTCCGCAATTCTCCTCTCAATATAATTGTTTGATTTATAAATGAATTCTGCATGGTTAAAAAAAATTCTAGGATCGTGCTTTTGCATGTGCGTAAAGAGACTTGAAGGGTTCGTACACCTTCTTATATCAGCTAAATGTTATTTCATCCTCTTATTAAAGTGGCCCGTCTCTCCTATGTATGTTAATTTGAAATTATAGCATGGTATGCTGTATACTTCAGCATTGACATTGATTGGACGCAGTCTAGCAAAGATTTTCAAATTATATTAGAATATTTGAATGTAATATTTATGTTATTTCCGTTCGCATATGATTTTAGGGGAGTCAAGGCTGGAGCATATGGGAAACTAATACATTTTTTAAAATCGTCCCTTCGTGGTGCGGAGATGGCATAGAAGTTTATTCGTGCTTTCGAATAACATCTATTTATGAGGCGAATTTGGTATTTTAGTTCAATGAAATTGAACTAAAAATAAGGTATCCCATTACGCCCAATCATCTCTTGCATTGGCTCCTATAGTTATAAGCTATCCAAATGGATGGCTTGAATCTTATCAAATGCGGTGGGTAAAATCTCTCACTAACATATTATCCAATCATCGCACCTTATTTCCAAAATTAAAAATCTTGACCTCAGTGGTAAAAAACTGTTAAGCTTTGATGTAAATAGTATGTTTACAAAAATCCCGGTCGATGAAGCGCTTGACGTGTTATCGAGATTTCTTCCCAATTTAGATATTAACCTACCTTTACCGATCCCTAAAATTATTAAATTAGTGCGCTAATGTGTAACGAATAATGTATTTTCAACTGAAGATAAGTTTTACCCCAAAGATATGGCCTAAGTGTGGGCAACCTCCTTTCCCCCATACTATGCAATCTATTTATGGAAAACTATGAAATGACCGTCCTTCATAGGATCCATCTGGTTCCGATATGTTGAATGTAGAGATATGGTTACATTTAGCATCCTGGAGGAGTATATGTACATTAACCCCCCCCCCCATCCCTCATGAGGAGAGGCGTGGGAAAGGTAGCCGGCGAATAACCATAACTGCTTACCCTGTTTGATCTCCCCGCCGCTGTGGGCAGTTGGAGCTAACATCTGTTTTAAGGCGACCACCTAATGTTTTCAAACGACGCTCTAACGATCAAATTACCTACGAGACCCATAAACCCGTGGTTATGGAAAAAAAAGCGGTGCGAGTCAAAAGGCACGCCAAGGAGCGGTGCGGTTGCGAGCCTCTAATTAGCGAGCTGACTTGGGCACCCCAGTGCCACCTCAGCAATTCTCGCTCTCTCCAGATGCTAATTCACCATTTGCGTCCCCCCCCCTTGCCTCTGTGGCCTGGTCACTTCCCCCTTTAGATGGGGTGGCAATCCGCCTATAAATAAGCCCCGCAAAGAAAGAGAGAAGATTATTATCAGAAGTCGATACGCCAGAGTAGGATTAGTTCGTGAAGATCGATCCTTTGGCCAGACAAGAAGATTATTAGAAGTCGATACGCCAGAAGAAAGATTAGTTCGTGAAGATCGATCTTTCAACCAGACAAGAAGATTAGAAGTCGATACGCCAAAAGAAAGGGTTAGTTCGTCAAGATCGATCCTTCCGCCATACAAGACTATTTCCGTGAGAAACAATAGGATCAGATTGAGAAAATCGATCCACGCCTTTTCGGGCCGTATTAACCTAAATAGTCAAGCTTTATATCGGTGCCATACCGAAGAATCGTTTAGACTGCGAAGAAGTCTTACTGATGAAAAGCAAAGGCACTCACTTGCGAGTGACTCTCACATCTCAAGCTCCGTAATAGTGAGAGGAGAAGAACCCAGCACCAACGAGCTCCCGTTCTTTAATTACGTTGAAGAATCAGCCCCCTTCACCTGCGACAAGCTATCCCTCCTCGACGAAAATTCAACCAGCGGCCACAACACTCCAAAGCGAGAGATAAGTCCTCCAGCGACATCCGGCAATCCCTAATACCTTCTGTCATGTGAGTTAGAAAGATCATTTATATTCATATTGCGATAGTAGAAGTTTAGTGTGCCTCACGTTTTAAAGGGGAGTAGAAACCATTGTTCTGGAACCTAGGTCATATGTGTTTGTAGACGAGAGTACGTTAATTTAATGTTTAACGCTAATCAAATAGATTCGCGATTAAAATGCTAATCGGCAATTGGTATGTTTACGGGAAGCCTATTTGTTTATTTTTGTCAGTTGTAGCCGTGCGAAGGGTTTAGATGTCAAAGATAGAAATGTGTTAACTGTTGGATTGTTATAGTTAAGTGTTTCATTTAAAATACATGTTTATTTTGGTAGATATCTGGTGTTTCCTCTTATCCTTGTGTGTTTGAAATAGCTCTTCCTTAAGAACAAGACTACTGAATTAGCACTCTTAGAACAAAGCCTACTTCCTCATAGAAGTAACTCACGCACAACAAAGCATACCGCTACTAAAAGTGTGTCAAAAAGTATAGTGATCAAAACAGAGGGCCCTTCTACGACATAGACGATAACCTGTTGGCATGGCTAATAGAAAATAACAATTTCAATGAATTTTTTAACAACCCAAATTCTTTACACCCATCGATAAAATTCAAAGTACAATGAAAACAGAACTATTCTCTACCGTTTCTAGATGTAAATATCCACCGTTTAAATAATCATATCCAGTGCTCAGTCTATCGAAAGCCTACAAATTCAAATGCTTACATACAGTTTTTCTCATTTTATGATAAATCCATTAAGATATCTATTATTTATTCCCTTTTTTCACGAACATATAGAACGTGCGACCCAATCTTCCTTCAGGATGAAATTAACTTTGCTTATCTGCAATTTCATTGCACTAAAATACCCAATTTAACTTATAAATAAATGTCATTCGAAACCACAAAAAAAACTTCTATGCCATCTCCACAGCACGAAAGGACGATTTTGAAAAGTGTATTAGTTTCCCATATGCTCGGGCCTTGGCCCCCCAAAAATCATATGCAAACAGAAATAACAAATATTACATTCAAATATTCCTATACCATTCGAAAATCCTTGACTAGACCTAATCCAATCAATCTCGAAGCTGAAGTATACAACATACCATGCTATAATTGCAAATTAACATACAGCGGAGAGTCGGGCCACTTTACTAAGAGGAGGAAAGAACATTTAGCTGATATTAAAAGGTGTACGAAATCTTCAAGTCTCTTTACGCACATGCAAAAGCACGATCATAGAATTGATTTTAACCATGCAGAAATCATTTATAAATCAAAAAAATATATTGAGAGGAGAATTGCAGAATCCATCATAATTTCAATTTATCTAGAGGGCAATAAAAATTTAACAAATATATATCGAATAAAGTAGCCAATCGTATTTATAAACCCCCGAATGTAATGTGTCTCGGAGATTATTAACTTTCCAGATTGTTTCCGGTTACATTTCATTTTGTTTAGCTTGTCATTCGCGCCAGATTCACTCGAGTTTTTCCCAGATTGTTTCCTTGTGTTTCATTTTGTTTAGGATGTGTGTTACCTTATATATACTGTGTTCCTTGCCTAGTTCCTTCATTATTACTTGAAAATGGCATCTTGCAAAAACTAGTCCGATAGTTATAAATTATATCTTGATTCAAATATTGTGGTTCACCATTATCTTTCATATATATATATATATATATATATATATATATATATATATAAAATATCCATATTATCCAACACGCTGCAAGAAAGAGAAACGGAATAATTTTTCCTTCGGAAAATAGTTATTAGTTATTTCCTACTTCGAAAAAATCCGTGCTGGAGTGGAATTCGAACTGAGCACACTGAGGCAGTGAGCAACCGCTTTGATCTTAATAAAAGTGAGGCTTTAACAACTTGGCCCACGCGGAAGACCAAAAAATATTCCAAATAGTCACGCTTTTAAGGCTCACTTTTATTAAGATCAAAGCTGTTGCTCGCTGCCTCAGTGTGCTTAGGGGGAATTCCACCCCGGCACGAATTTTTCGAAGTAGAAAATAACTATTTCCGAAGAAAAACGATTCCGTTTTCCCTTTCTTGCGCTGTGTTAGAATAATTTCATCATTCTCTCGTGCTCATGAAAGATATACATTATATATATCCTCCATAACCCTATATTTTTAGAACGTGATTTTTAAAAATATTTTCAATGTTTTTAATAAAATTGGACAAGTAAACTGTCATCAAATTACAATGAAGTTTTACCACCTCTTCCCTCTTCCCTTCCCCCCCTCACCCCTCAAATATCCCCTTTCTCTCTCATTTATCCTCTCTCCTGTCCTCTATCCCCCTCCTTTCTCCCCCTTTTCTCTCTCCCCCATTCTACCTCTCTCCCATCCATCCATTTTTTTTCCCCAACTCTCTACCCCCCTACGACGTCCTCCCCTCTCCCCCATTCTCCTCTCACCCTCTCTCTCCCCTTTTTTCTTTCTCTCCCTCTCTCTTTCACCCATCTTACCCCTCTCCCCATCTCATTAAGACATCTTAAAGTCTGCTAAAACAAGGAAAAGTTGAAATATTTCAACAAATTTTAAGAGATTTTATGACTTCTTAATGAGTTTAATGACTATGACAATTTAATCATATCTCACTGTATTTTTATTGTTTTATGATTTTAGAACCTGAAGATGGCCGATACGCCCGAAACGTTGTTTCTTAATAGCAAATAAATTGCATGTACCTGAGCGTCCTGTGTGTCCTTACCTTGGTCGTTAAATTGAACATCAGACTGGTCAGCAGCAATTCACATGACTATATATATATATATATATATATATATATATGAAAAATAAGAAAACTCACATTAATCAAGTGAGACAAAGAATGCAAATCTCCTGCTGGTAAAGGAAAATATTATTCCAAGCACTTTCGTCTATATTAGACAGGACTCAGTAATGGAATAAAAATAAAAACAACACAGATATTAAGCACAAATTTAGATAGTGGAAAAATGAGGCGTTGACGGAATTCATCATCGTAAGTATTTTTTATTACCAATTAATATAAGTGAGTGTGTGTGTGTGAGTGTGTGTGTGTGAGAGAGAGAACGAAATAAAAGTGTTGGAAAGAGAAGGTAGCGTTGGAGATTTGCAAAGGGATGCAAGGCGTGTGATGATTAGGCTTATCGTTTTATAGGATTTTTTTTTTTTTATTACTCCTATGATTATTAGGTTTATTGTGTCCTTTATTAATAGTACACTGCACCCTCAGTCGTAACTTTGCTCCTCTGCTTAGAACTGAATTAGTTCGTTCCTGGCTGCCCCCTACACCGTGGAATTTCCTTTTTCCCGCCCTCTGTTAAGTTCCTATATGGCCATTGGATACTCAGAAGCAGGATAAGTTATGACCAGTATCTCAATCTTATTCATTGAAGCAAGAAAGATAAAAAACGATCAGTATCTCACCCTATGCAAGTAAGGGAGTAGGATCGGTCAAGCCAAGTATCTCACCTTATGCATGTAAGGGAGCAGGATCAGTCACGACCATAATCTCACACTATACATGTGAGGGATCACTTAGAATTTCATATCAAATTGTGGACTCCTCTAAAAATGTGTTCAACTTTTCCAGGCGAGAAACCAAAGAGGAGCTTTTCACATCTGGAGCTCCTCAAATCCTAGCTGAGATTCATCTTGTCAGTAGCAATCATGGAATTGCTACGCCAATTTCTTTTCACAATGACAATTTTTAATTTGTATAAGAAATTAGATCGCAATTGCGCAATTTAATTTGCATTTCTTGTTTCAAGTGCAATAAATTAGGTTTGCTTGTATATTTTATTCCACTTGTGTAATGAAAGATTTTTTCACTAGAAGGTCTATATTATTTATATTTGAGTTTTTAGGTTATTTATAATTTAC
This sequence comes from Ceratothoa steindachneri, assembly GCA_963969495.1. Taxonomy (NCBI): domain Eukaryota; kingdom Metazoa; phylum Arthropoda; class Malacostraca; order Isopoda; family Cymothoidae; genus Ceratothoa; species Ceratothoa steindachneri. The sequence goes on from OZ018326.1 coordinate 32,978,896, forward strand.
TTTTATCTATGATAGTTATTTTATATAGTTGGGTATTTAATTAATTATTAAAATATATCGTTCTTGTTATATGTGTAGTTATGTGTAGGTAGTGATAATATATTTTTGTTATTGTTGTTCTAAATGTATGAATAATATTATTACTAAAAATAACACTTTTTGAGGGGGGTGGGAAACAACACAGTTCAAAGAGATATGGTACCCAAGGAGTGTGATGCCTAAGCTAGAACCATCACTCCTCTTAGTATTAATCTCTGTGCACTTTTATTATTCTTTGTTCATTTAACTACAGTGAACATTTTACTATAATCCCAATTGTATATAATTTTATAAAGCTATTAAATTAATGTTTATTTTAAGTTATTTTTGTTAATACACGTTTTTTAGCGGTGCAAATCTCTGAGACATTTTTTCTTGCAAATTTGCTTATGAGCAATTGAAATGCGCAAGAACTGCCAAACAATTTAACAATAAAGGCCCTTTGAGATTCATCAACCAACTTTAGACAAAGCGAGCTCGAGTGCTCTTCAGGAACCTCTCGAAGACGTTCTCGTTAAGTAAATTTCAAAGACGGAATCAATGCTCTTTCACCCCCCAAACTTTCCACCGCATCAGGTTAAGTGTTATTGCGAGGATTTCATTTGAGGTCCAAGAGTACACGAACACATTATTTCGATTTTATTAATGCAAATGATATTAAAGTTCTAGAAAATCATTGTATGGTTAGCTTTTATTCTCCCTTTATTATACTCTAGTAGAATGAAGTTTTGAGACTCTTTAATATCGTAAACGACCTTTGTATATACTCGTAAGTTTAAAAACAATGAAAAGTCGTTATATGACTTCCAATCTTCATGCCCTCAAAAGGAAACCACCGTTTAAGCGAAGCATAACTTTGTATTGTTTTACTGTTAATGCTTGGAGATCACTTTCTAGTATATTCAACATCCGCCGATTCCAGGCCAGAACTAAAGTTTCTTCCACCCAAGTAATAGAACTGTGATATGCAGATGATTGTGCCATGTTGCCCATCATGCTGAAGCACTATAAGCCACCCTAGATGCTCTCTCGTACATATACTCTGCCAAGGGCCTTAAAGTTAATGTACAAAATACAGAAATCTTGGCACGGTGCATAAAGCAACCGCAAGAACCATTTTACTTTTACATAATAGGTAATGACTTAAAAGTGTTAGAACATTGTATTTACTTAGGCAGTATGATATTCTCTAACTGTTCACTTGACCCAGAAATACAAAGAAGTTTAAACCTTGCCTTTGCTGCCTTTGGCCACTTGAGGGAAAGAGTTTTCTCAAACAACAACAAAAGAACAGACACCAAAGCTGCAGTTTACAGGGCTGCTTGCCTATCCAACCTGCTGTATGGCTCTGAAGGCTGAAAAATATACAAAAAACATGGCCGCAGCTTAGAAAAGTTCTACATTGGGCATCTATAGAGGATCCTAGGCACATCATAGAAAGAAAAAATCACATACGATAAGATATATCACAGGACCCAAACCTGCAGTCTAGAAACCATCTTAGCACAACGAAAACTTTGCTGGCTGGGTTACACCATCAGGATGTCAAACCACCGACACCCAAAACAAATACTTTACAATCAACTTGAGGAAAAAAGAAATGCAGGAGACCCCAAGAGGCATTACAAAGACCAGTTTAAAAACCTGCTGAAAAAAATGTACTATTCAGCCATAACAGCTGGAAACAATTGCAACAGACAGACCTACCTGGGAATCATCCTGCTCTAAAAGGCTATCCAAAATAGAAGGAAGCAATTCAAGAAGAAGAGCAGTAAACCACTGCCCGCGACACCAGCGAAACGAAGAAGTAGTACCTGTGGAACAATTTCCCTGCCACAGATGCGAGGAAATTTGTGGATCCCGAATTGGACTGAAGAGTCACCTTTGGTGGCACCAACGGAATGACACCTGATCTCGACTTTCATCATCTTCATGCAGAGCAACGCCATCATCGACATCGATGGACCGCCTTAAGAAAGTAAGTAAACTTGCTAAAATCGATAGAAAGATAGAAAAGAAGATTATTTTTGTATTTTGAAAGAAAAGCTAAGACCATAACCTAATAAATGAAGGGTGCTACTTTAGTGCGCGGTCTACCAGGTCATTTACACTTTAGCTTTCGATATACCTGCACTTTTATACTTGAGCGTGTAAAATAGCTCCACTATAAATACTATATTCTACGGGATAAAAAAAATTGAATAATGTTTAATAATTATGTATTTTTAATGATTTACATTTAATCATAAAAATCATAATAATTCAGAATCAAAAGGATCAAAAGAGGCTAAATAGTGTATTAATGGTCATCATTATGGTGGAATTCATTAGTGCTCCATAACTGATACATAACTTAAGCCCCAGTCAGGAGCAGTGAGGTTAAAAGGGTTACGATAAGGTAGACCTCATGCTAAAGGTTATTTCACAAGGTACACTAAGGATATTGTGGTGACCGCACGCTAAAGTGGCACGAACTAAAGCGTGCACGGACAAAGCGTCGACGAACAAAGCGTCGAATGGACAAAGCGTCGAATGGGGTGTCGACGGACAAAGTGTCTAATTAATACCTTTTGTATTAATTTCACCAGGTTGGTAGTACAAGATTTTCATTACTTCCTTCATGTTGCTTATAACGCATTACAAATATAGATATTTCATTCACACTTTGTTTGAAACATTACCAAAGTGCAAATTATTTTAGAATAATTTTAAAATCTATGAATAGAGTTATTTTTTATTTGCTTACTTTGTTTTCTAGGTTAAAACTTGTAGCTATATAAAAGATTCTATAATAATTATAGTTATATAACTCAGTAATTTTTGTATATGAATGAAATTTGTATTGAAAGTACTTTTTGTCCAAATGTTGTGACCTTTTTGATCAATTATAATCTGGCAAAACTTATCTATACTAATAAATAAAGGAAAATTGAAAATGCAGTGAAGGAAAAAACGTTTTAATTACGAAAAAATCACAAAAAATTAAATTTAAAAGCGATAAAGTATTACAATTTTTTAATTAAGAAAAAATGTCTACAAAGGAATAATTAAAGATTGTGAGCAATTGCATTGAGAAATCCCAATCCGTCATTAATGTCGTATCTATTAAAAATAGCTTTGAGTCTTTGATTTAAAGTTTCATATTTTTTTATATTTTCTTGTAACTAAAAGCACATCAACACTGACTTGTTCCAGGCAAATATTTCTCCACAGCTTTACTACCGTAGGATGCGTAATCCCCACTCTTTTATTAAAGGCTTTATGCCAGCCTTCAACGGAGTTATTAGTTCTTGGCAATTCATTCGCAACGCTTTCATGTACGGACCACAAGATGATCTAGAAGACAGGTTTCCTTCTTCTGCCTCCCTGAATAATAACAAGCTATATAGATTCAAAATATGCACAAATTCTCCTTATAATAATAATAATAATAATATGTATTTATAATGCTTCCTTCAGGGCTGTTAGCCCTCTCACAGCGCTGATTGTGCAGCGAGTGTAGAGAAAGTTTACAGTGGAAAGAAGGCAATTCTGAAGAGATGAGTCTTCAGGAGACGTTTAAAAGTAGCAAGGGAGGGAGAGGATCGGACTTCGGCAGGAAGAGCATTCCAGAGTCCAGGTGCACACACTGAGAAGGAACGGTCACCCATCGAGCAGAGGACAGAACGAGGAGTGTTCAGGATGAGAGCGAGGTTAGACCGGAGTGACCACGGAGTTTGGCGACGAGAGACCACCGAAGAGAGATAAAGTGAAGCCTCGAGGTTTAGGGCCTTGTAGGTGATAAGAAGAATTTTATACTGGGTGCGGAAGCGAATAGGTAACCAGTGTAGCTTCTTTAACTGAGGCATCGAGGGAGAAAACCAGGAGCGGCGAAGGATGAGCCGGGCAGCATAGTTTTAACTAGTTGTAGGGGGCCAATTGACGAAGAAGAAGGGGGATTCACTAGAAGAGAATTGCAATAGTCTAAGCCTGAGGTGACGAAAGCATCAATAGCAGTCTAAAGACTTCGTCGATCAAATGGGATCGAACATGTGAAAAGTTGCGAAGGAAACCGAGGGAAGACTTACAGATACGATGGATGTGCGTTTGAAACGATAGTTGCTCGGCGAAAATAACACCAAGATTACTAACAGTATCAGAGAAGGCGGCATTGATTTCCTCAAGGTTAAGAAAGAGGAAGAGAGCTTTAGATTTCTCCACCATCGAAGCAGACAGCCATTCGTTTATTCAGGTGTAGGCTGAAAGGAGCTTGGTAATTAATTGAGAGAAGGACACAGGGGATGAGGAAAGATATACTGAGTGTCATCAGCAGAGAATTGGAGGGTCAGGCCCAAATCGCGAAGAGAGAGCCAAGAGAAAGTAAGTAGATGCAAAAGAGTAGGAGACCAAGGACTGAGCCCTAAGGCACCCCAAAATGAAAGGGCGCGGGCTCAGGGGAGAGGTTATCGAGCACGCCCGACTGAGTGCGGGAGGAGAGGTATGAGCGGAACCAATCAAGTGCAGTGGCCGAGAGACCAAGGTAAGGGTGAAGACGATCAAGGAGGACAGTGTGATTGATGGTGTCAAAAGCAGAGGAGAGGTCTAGGACGACAAGAATGTACGTACAAGCACTATAGACTGCTCCACGTAAGCCGTCTGAAACATTAAGAAGAGCGGTTTCAGCAGAGTGCTTCTCTTTGAACCCCGACTGGTACATTTGATCGATATTGCAGTTATAAATATGGTTATTAAGGCGAGAGAAAACCGCTTTCTGGAGGAGCTTAGAAAGAAATAGAAGCTGTGAGATAAGGCGATAGCTAGATGGTTCAGAGGGGTTAAGGTGTGTTTTTTTAAGAATAGAACGAATTGATGCATGTTTGAAGGAAGAGGGAACCACCCTGTGGCAAGTGAAATGTTAATGAGATAAAGAATCAGTGGGAAGACAGCATGGAGAATTTGGTGGAGCAGTTTGGGTGGAAAGGCGTCATTAGGGGATCCAGAGCGTGAGATCAGGGCAGTTTCTTTCTCAGAGCACGCCCGAGTGAGGACGTTAAGCGGCAATGAAGTATGGTGAGGAAGAACAGCATGGGCTTGTTGAGAAGACTGGGGTAGTACGGCGCGAAGGTTAATAACTTTATCAGAGAAAAATTAAGAAGGAGTAGAGGGGTTGATTGGGGGAAAATTGGGGGAAATGAAGCTAAGCGAGGAAAGACGAGAGATGAGACGAAAGATAGTCCGAGGGTCATTTTGCTCTCAGACAAAAGTTTGCGTGAATGAGCCTCGCGCGCTGATTTTAATTTGGAAGAATACGTTGAAGTAGCAAGGCGATAGGCAAATGAGAGGGCAGTCGTGTCCTGCCCACGGGAGTGGGCTTTACTGAGGGCTCGTTCATATACACGTAAGGATCTCCTTGAACGAAGGAGTTACATAGTGAACCAAGGGGCGCGGTGATGGCGATTTGAAGAAAAAGTGATAAGAGGGTCGTGCGTGTCAAGGCAAGCGAGTAATGATTGGTGCAGAGTTTAAGGTTTGGTCAGGTGAAGCAGTAGTATCAATAAGGGGTAGGGCAGAAACAACGTCGTTAAAGAGAGAAGTTGTATCACTTGACGATAGTCGCCGAAAAAGAGTAGGATCTCGGGACGAGCGAGGAGGTAGGTGGAGGTGATAAGGAATATAGAATTAAAACTTGACCAACAAGTGGTCAGTTACTGTTAGATTAGAGTTATGGAGGTTCGAGATGACTAAGTCCAGAGTATTACCATGTATATGTGTTGTGGATGAAACATGTTGCGTAAGGAAGCAGAGGTCGATGAGGTCAATGAATGCACGAAAAGTCTTTGTGTTGCTAGGAAGATTGAAATCACCGAGAATAAATAGAGAACAAGTAGAGGATAAGTCGGATAGTAAGTTACTGAACTCCTCGAGAAATAAGGCCGGAGACGAGCTGGGAGGGTAGTAAAGGACCACAATAGTTAAACCGGGCACAGCAGCATGGGACAGCAATGAGAGCCTCAAATGAGGCTTGATGGGGGAAGGGAAGAAGATTCAGGGAGAAGGATGAGATGGAAATCATTGCAACTCCCCTCCACGGTGGTTCCGAAAAACATGCAGGAAAGAATGACCCGTAGTGGTTGAAAGGGCAGTGCATGAATCAGAATCAGACTCAAGCTAGGTTTTTGTAAGGCCAGGGAAGGAAACCCCAGTGCGGATAACGATGTCATGGACATACTCCGAGTCATTGGTCAGGCTCCTCTTGTTCAGAAGAGACGCCGACAGCGCCTGCTAATGAGGATAGGAGGAAGGAGAAGATTTTGAGTTTTGGAGTAAAGGAAGAATGGTAGGGCGAAAGAAGTTCCTAAGAGACGCCGAAAGTCTCGGCCGCCTCCTAGTCGGACGAGTTCGGGAGATACCAACCCTCCTTTATCCTCGCGTATGTAGCTGGCAAAAGACAATAATTTAAAGAGTTGAGTGAGGCGAGTGAGTCCCTATAATACATAGTGTGGAGAAAGGAGGGAGCGAAGGTGAGAATTATGAAGAACGCAGCCGATGGGAAAACATAACCCCCACTCATAGAAAGTGTGGAAGGGTTCACCTAGGCGAGGCATGGGTGTGGGGGCGGGTTCGCCGACGCGAGGCGTGGGAGTGGGGGAGGGTTAGCCAGGACAATGCGAGTCGAATAAGGAAGGAAGTCAAAGAGCAGCACGTCCGTTTCATCATCTAGACGTTCCATTAATTTATTGAAGAGGTCGAAAACATCACCTGGTGGCACAAATGCAAGTGCCTGAAGTTGTTTTATAATTATAAACTTCTGGTGTTCATTGTACCATGCTTGCAATCCGAAAGATTGGATGCTTCTCCATAAAACATTGCCCAAAGGAAAAAAAAGCCATAAATTGCAGACTGGAAATTGTTTTCGTAATTGGTTGATGGCTGAGCGTTCAAAACCAGTAGTGACTGAAGTAGGATACAATTGGTCTTTACGTAGAAAGAATGAAAATAGTCGTATAAGTCTCTTCATCTTTTTTCAGTAATACAAAATACTAAGGGCAAAATTTTACTGTGATCAACAAGAGCATGAATAGTATAAATCTGCTTTTCAACAGTAGGCGAATTTAAAGTTCCATCCCCAAACCATCTTATACTCAACTGTAAATAAAAAGGTCTCCTCGCGTAATAACATTCAAGTATTCATCTTGGGTTTCATAATTGCGGAATTTTCTTAATGTCCGTGATAGAGATTCCTTTTGGGAAGGTTTTCTGCATAGATCTACTGGAATATCCTTTGTGCACTGACTTACGAGGGGCGGTCAATAAGTTTTGCGAATCGGTAGGGCAAAACAGAGGAAGAGGGATGGCTGTTTGTGGGGGTGTTAGGACAAGTTATGAGAAGTCAGGACTTGCAGCCGCACGCTCCTGCCTTGTCTATTTAAGAAGCAGTAGCTGATCGCAGATCGTCAGGCACAAATTTTTCAACAATGGAAAAGGTTGAGCACCGCGCACTGATCAAATTTTTGATCAAGGTACGCAAAAATGCAAAATAGATCCATGAACGCATCGTTACAGTGTGCACCGATACAGCCCCTTCCTATTCAACCATTGCTCGCTGGAATAGGGAGTTCCGCCATGGTCGTGAGTCCCTTGAAGATGACCCCCGAACAGGACGCCCTTCAGACGTGACCAACGAGAACAATGTAGCCCGTGTGGAGAGGATGATCCTCGAAAATCGAGGGGTGAAGGTCGAAGAAATCGAGCGAGAACTTGGAATATCACATTGAAGCGTTATCAACCTAACCCCCCATGATCGACTTCAACGTTGTCAATTCCACAAGGCCAGAGTTGCACAAGCTACCCTGCGCGAGTGCGGATTCGAAGAGCTCAACCATCCCCTCTACAGTTCAGATCTGGCCCCTAGCGACTACGTTTTATTCCGCCAGCTCAAGGCTGCACTGCGTGGACGCCGGTTTGGGGACGATGGTGATGCCTAGCTCGCCGTTCAGGAGTGGATTAAACAGCAGTCGGGAGATTTCTGGTTGTCGGGAATTCGAAGCCTCAGGGACAAGTGGCGCAAGTGCTTTGAAGTCGAGGGTAGTTATATTGAAAAATAATAAAACACTTTTCCTCATATCTCGTTTCCTTATATCCGAATTTCAAAACTTATTGACCACCCCTCGTATTATAGCCGAGGGAATTTCTTCTGGCTGTTTTGCCTTGTTCTTAATTTCGCAACTAATTTTAATGGCACTATTATGGAAACTGTCAGGTTGATGGCAATGTTCCTTAGTTCTGTTAATTATCTTACCTTGGTTATATTCTACTATTGCAAAATTGTCGTTTATCGCACTTCCAATAAATTCGATTATTTTTCTCTTTATCGATTATGTATGAGTAGCCTTCGTGCAAAAATTTCTTTTTGCCTATTTGTGTCTTGGTGAATTTGATAGTAAAGGGTACCGTGATAAATTATATAATTGTAGTACTATGCAAACTTTAGTCGGAGTGTCTCTTGAAGTGAATGTGATGAATCTGTGAAGAAGCCTTAAATTATTTTATTGCTCTCTTAGACCTGATAGGCAAGAGTCCGATCTCATTAAAATTCAATTAAAACTTAAGTGATATTTAATGATGTCGGTCCTTGTCCAGAGCATCTGGTCATTTCTACCTGCAACAAAGATAAGTAAACCAACTTTCGAGGAAAATAACGTTCGATTATATCGTATATTAGCTTCTATTCGCATCTCGCATTGGTTTACCCGAAAGTCAATTACACTTAACAATCAATTTCTTAATTACTTTTATTACCTAATAGAAGCCTCCAAGGGAGGTACCATTCAATAGATAACCATATGTACATGATCTGGATTCTTTTAGTCAAAAATAACCTCAAAGCCTAATCACTTTTAAGCAAGGCTGGAAGATCGAATTGAATTCGAATCAATAATGCTATAAAAACGCTGTTTTTAAATCGAGAAAAGAATACAAAAATAAATAAAAGAATAGCGTAGGAATAATAGATTGTGGATCAAACTTTTAACGAACGTTGTAGATAAGTAAATATTTTTAAAAATTGTTTATTGATGGCTATTCACAAATTACTAAGATAATAAAATATTTAGTTTCCAGCAATGCTTTTAAGTATTTTTTTATTTATATTAAAAATATGTCACATTTAAAAAGAATCTCATTCTTGGATAGTGCAAATGTCCAAAGGGTTTATCTTTAATAGGATCGAGATCAAAAAGATGTCATCTGTAGTGAAGGAATAATTTAAAATTTCCAAAATTACCATCACAGAGATGAGACTTAAGACCAAGGAAGCTCGACAGATAAGCGAGAATTATAGTGGTGATGTAAGGAGGACTTGAGCAAAATTCTACTGAAATTTTGCAAGATATTAGAAAACTACCTATGACAATAGCGCGATAACTGTAATTGTTAGGAAAGCTCAAGCGAACGAATAATAATTATAATTATTCTTATTTGTGTAAACATGGTATTAATGTAGTATATACGTTGATAGTTCATGCAAATGATTGTTTTGGTAAGAACAGATTTTTTTTATCACAAAAACCGAACTAGTTTAGCAGCATCACTTTTTCTATATAAAATGAGGAAAAACAGAATAAAGAAAACGAAAACAATGACCATAGGAAATGTCTTACATCAAATTTTGCTAGTCGTTGGACAGCTGAACGATGGAGCGTGATGGTCAGATTTGTCTCGTGCACTTGTCATTAAAAATAAGCGGTCCTTCGGCAAAAAATGATGATTAACTTTGGAGGGGTGAGAACATTTGTTCTGCATTAATTTTTAGACGTAACATTTTAGACTGAAGTTTTGTGTCAACTTTGAAATGAATATACAAGATTTAGATATCACCAAAATTATCTAAATATCAAACAATCAAATAATAAAAAACATGCATCAGTGATATGGAATTAAACTTCTGCTTCAAACTGCTACTATTGGGTAGCTTAACAGAAAGGGTCATTGTTATTACTTATATAATAGAAAAGATTAAAAGAACTGAAAAATCTACTTTTGGTTTTATATAAAATTATTTTCAGTAAATGAGGCTACATTTAGGTGAAAATAGGAGTAGAATTTTTCCATGTATATATCGGTTGGAATAAAAGTAATATCAGATCAAAAATAAGTTTTAGATACTATTAATAATTTTTTTTCTTTTTTGTATGGTTTATGAATCCTACACTGAGTATTTTATAGCCTTTTATTTCAGATTATATAAATATTACTCATAATCTTATTGGGTTTTCTTTCATCCCATCTAAAGATCACATTAGATCATGTTTTACTCTGAGTTTCATAAAGGTGACAATACAACTACAGCGGAAAAATCCATTTAGATAACTTATGCAGATAATGAAATAATTGAAAGAAGTTGCGGCAGGTGTTTTTGTCCGATTGTGAACTGGGGATTTCAGTCTAAAAGACGGACCAAAAGAAGGTCGTGCAAAAGAACAGAATTCCAAAAAGTTGTGAGCTGTTGTAACATCAAATCTTGCTACAACATCTAGAATACTTGCAGAACAAATTAAGGTAACCCATACAACTCTCTTATGCCAACTGAAAAGGATTAAACTATCTCAAGTGATTGGATAATGGGTCTCGCACGAATTCTCCAGGGTGAATCTGCAATATCGTTTACCGTGAGTCATTAATTTTACGACACCTTCAGGCAACATGTTTTGGCAGGTTTGTTACTAGTGATAGGAAGTGGAGCCTTAATCATAATGTTAAACGCCGACGTTTGTCGATCAGTCGAGGAAGCAGAATTTCTCAACAAATGAGAGGTAGTACTTCATCCAAAAGAGAGCATTTTGTGTGTATGGTGGGATACTAAAGGAGTTGTCCATTACGATCTATATGACACCTATCAAACAATTAATGCGAATCTCAACTGAAATTAACTTTGTCCCTTGGAAGCCACTATGAGTCAACAGAATGGGTGCCATTCTTCATCATTATAATACCCGTCTTTACATAGCTCGAATATCCAAAGATCTCATGGCGGAGCTTCGGTGGAAAGTTTTGCCTTTTCTTCCATATTCTTCTTACCTTACTTCTTCTGACTACTACTTATTTAGGGCGTTACAATACCATTTGGATGGTCTTAGATTGACATCAAGAGAATAGGATGAAAGCGAGTTAGATTCCTATTTCGCATCAAAATCTCAAGAATTTTACAATCATGGCATTTATAAGCTTGTTGTAGGATGAGATGAGGCTTTAGAAAACAAATTAGGTTATTTTTATGATTAAATATTTCCATAGTAAAAAGATTTTTAATTTTTAATATATACACTATAATCGGACTTGAGACCATTGAGCATTCATATGTTGCGTTTTTTCTATGACTCTCTACTGCTTTGTATGGACTAATTGTATTTTTTATGCTGTGGTAGTACTGTAGGTTATATTCTCATTTAATCTAAAATTCTTTAATGGATATTAAGATTGCCATATTGGCGGATGTTCCAAACCATTCTATGAAGGGAATTTCTTTGAAAACAAAGAACAAAAAAATTTATTTTAATTGTCGGGTTAAATCATTTGTTTGGCCATATGAACACAAACCAAACATTTATACAGCATGTAGTACAACTCTCCTCTTTCAGTAGCACTCGAACGTGACTCTTACATATTTTAAAGAAAAACAAAGCCTAATGGCGGCTGATAACAGAGATTTCCTGTAAGTCTGTAATAGCATTTAAATTCTAAACGCCTTTAGGCAAAGCTAAGCCTTACCCTTTTGCATTAGTGGGAAACGTCTCACACGCGGGTGAATTTTTAATCTCATACTTACTAATTCGGTATATAGATGGCCTGATAGAATTGAGCCAACTTCTACTAGCGTAGCTGAATATTGCAAATCACATAAAATATTTCTTCATAAATCCATATTCTGCATTTACATTTCTTCGCTGTATTATTGAACATTTTTTGTGACTAATGATTGCCTAGTGTCGAATAATTCTGTTAAATATGAACATGTGCAAAGCTCAAAATATGTAAAATTGAAATATTCATTCGCTTACACGCGCGCAACTTCTTTTGGAATTAGAAACTGAACTTATGGTACTCTTTCTTACGAGAGGAGCTTGTGCTTCGCAGGTAGACCTTCGCTCTATGTCCTATGGCTTATCCCACTCTAGCAACGTGATTTGGTCTAAAAACATTTAAAAGGTTTTCAGCACATATATATTTTTTTCTGAACTTCACCATTTGTATTTTTTTTTGTTTTAAACAAATTCAAAACATCCCATGATCATATTTATTTTTAAAAAGATTTATTTTCTTTAAAAATTCGAATAAATAAATTAGCAAACATGGTCGCTCTCGAACTTAAAAATAAATTCTTAGGGAAATATACAGAAATCTTCGCAAGTTAAAATATAGTGTTATGAACGATAATTCGTCAATGGTATTAAATAGCTTCTCCATCCTTAGCGGTAAGAGAAGCAAATATTGAGAGACCGCATTATACTAAAAATAATCATATAAAAAAAGCAGCATCAAATCAATAATTACTCAATAATACTCCCTCACGTGAAAGAAAAATATTAAAAAAAGATATTTGGGCATTATTCCAAGCTGCAGCAAAATAAAATTGTTTAAATTGATAAACTGGAGGAGGAAGAATCCACAATATATCCGTAATTTTAAAGCCAAAATGCCAAACCCAATAAAATCCAGTTAAGGACCAACCAAAATCAAATTCACTCTAAACCAGAGGGTGAAATTAATCCCAGATCCAGAGATACATAGGCTCGGTGTTTATCATAGACTAGGTAGACATAGTATGTATCTTCAGTTAGAGTTGCTATCACTTGGGAAATTTTCCTATATCTTCATAAAATACAGGAATATTAACAAAACAATTGTATCTCAAGTAGATTTAATAGTAATTAAAAATATTTAAAATTTATCCCAGAAAAAAATATAGGTATATTCCCTGGAAAAAAATAATGTTGCTGCCAAATAAAATTAAAACATTTCGCTCTACTCAAAGATGTTTTAAACTTATTTTGACATATCAACATAACGATCCGTATGAGAATCGCAGCCCTCCTGCAGTGTGACTACGAGTTTTGAAAATATTAATATTTGGTTGTGTCATATAATAATTTTATTATATGACAGTTTCATTTGAAATTGCAAAGTTATTACGATTAGCCCTTTCTACAGAGGCTTTTAAGAGTGCGCCTAAAAAAGTTCTTTTGAAGTGTCTTCGTTTAATGAAATAAGGTGCGAGAGGTTAATTTGGTTTTAATTAAAAAAATTAAAATAATGACGTAATTGTTTAAATAACCATAAAGAAATTTAACATATTAAATGAACTTTATATCTATATTAGCTAATATAACTAAAATAATGTTTAAGCGAGCGACAATCGGTTTCCTTCCAAAAAGTGTCATTATGAAAATAATTCGAGAATACAAAGAGATTATGTAGTGTGGGAACAAATTACAAAGAAGTGAAATTTAACATTGAGAGATAATATTTTAAACATTGTTTGTTTCCTCTTATAACACTTTAAGATCCCCCCAAAAGTTAGATTGTATAAACGTATCAGTCTCTCGTAGATGACGATTTTTAGTCGTATAGAAAGAATAGTGGAGACATGGAGAATCTTAGAAACAAGCATCTACATAATTTGTGTTATATTCTATTGATTGATTTAAAAAATCTAGATAGTGAATAAAGAAAAATTATCTATATTTGTTCCTGGAAGGATGATCAACTTTAAAATAGAAGATATACTTGATCTAAAATCGATGCATGCGAAAACTTAGTAGGGTGAGTGCGGAAGTTAAGCCATTTATAATAGGACTTGCAAAAAGACTTGTTGATTTAATTATGAAGGAAAGAGAAAGACGTAACCTAGATTTTAATGCTTTAATAATGCAGAATTGTCTTATTAACCAACAAAATTTAGGTGTCATGGTATAGGAATGCATGAAAATGTCAACGAATTGTATTAACTTGTAATTTTAGGGAAGGATTATTAAATTTAAAATTGATATTGTAAATAAATATTAGAAGCTCTCTCTAAAACTACTGGTTCGAGAAAACGCGATAATATTTCAGGGGAAAGTTCTTCGTTGGATAAAAATGGATATAAAATTATTTTTTTCCTTGATATAAGTGGGAGATATGAAAAGAAATAGGGAATACAACGTAGGTACTAATTGCAGAGAAAAAAACCTACACAATGAAGAGATTTCGCTAAACAATATCTTATTATTCTTGCAAAACTTTGGAATCCAATAAGGCTCAGATTGTATAAACACATTAATTTATCACTGATTACTGTTCCTTTTCTTATATCAGAAATGGGTAATTCCATTCAAGAATCTTCGAGACAAGAGAAATAATGAATACATAATAATTAAGTATATTTTTTATTGTAAATATAATGACGACAACGTTGCAGTTGTTCGCATTTCAACTGAAAAGCTAGAACATCGTACAATTACCAACACTGATAAAATGATACCAGAATCTACCTTTTGTACGCTCGAGTTTTCGAATCTTTTAGATCCGTTTCAAAAATAATTTCGAGATATAGGAATTCATGAAACTACAAAACATATATGCATAAACCCCTTAGATATGATGCCGGATGAAGGTTCTTGATTCCATGAATCTATACTCAACTCATTTAATATTGTATAGTGCATTGAAATGGAAACTTATTGATATTTACTTTTGGAATTTCCTGAAGCTTATGTTGATAATCTTTTATTTGGCAAACGGTAGTTTGGAAGTATTACGTTTTATCACTTCTTTCTCTTTATCGCTATTTCTTAATGTGCATATTCGTTTCTCTGCCAAATATATAGTTTCCTTTATATTAAAAATCTGTATCATAATGTTTCAAGACAAAATTTGATTTGAAGTTATCAATATTCGAATTCCTTTCTCTCAAATATGATGCCATTTGGATTTTACATTTGCTTAATCTTCTGCCTCGTTCTCCACTCGATTTTAAGATTGGCTGGGCTGGACCCCATTGGAATAAGCAAGTAACGTAGTTTCACTTGCGTTGAATCTAATGTTTGTGAGGTGTGATTAGGGAGATAGTAAGAAAAGTCTCCTTCCTGAGGGTCATTCCCTTTTGGTTGCCAAGAATCATCATCGCCAGAAACTGACTATTAAACACTGGTCTCAGTCTTGGAGGAACCGCCTCGGATTTTAAAGGGCCGATGTGCTTTTACGCCGGAAATATATCGCAACTGAAGCCTTGTGCTTATTTTAAGAAGTTATTGACGGGAGGACCGTATTCTCTCACGCAGCAGCCACATTTTCGTGGAATTGTGTATAAAGCTGAGAGTCCCGAGTTCAGTCGCCAAACAGCGGTGGGGGCGTCATAGGCATTTCGTATTCGACAACATCAGTTCTTAAATTAGATTACTCTAAGCAAGCAGCCGATCATTTCAATCTTATATTTCGAGGGGAGAGAAAGAAGAAATTTTGCAATTGGGTTACCGTGTCCCTTCAAAGTCTCGACAGCACATTCCTGACTGCCTACTATAAAATTGAAGCTTAAGTTTGAATAGACTCGGAACATAGCCAAAATTTATTCAGGACCAAAGAAAAGGATTTATTCCAACTACCCAATGCATTTGGCCCGTATAGCAAAAAACGTTTTGATTATACTTCTGTAGGACGGAAGTTCGCTCAAGTTGGCACGAAAAGAAGGCTCTGGATTCAGAGCCAAGGAACTTTGAGAGGCACAAATAATTTGGCATCTTACAGATCTAAGCTTATTCGAGTCTCAAATCTACGCTCAAAATAGAGAGCAGGAAATCTGCTTGAATATTTGGCAAATATCAAGAATTTTCTGCAAAATGGCCTCCCTCCCCCGCCCTTTCCGCGTTACAATCCTTCCCTGAAATTGTTACAAGTATCATTGCTTTTGAAGGTTATATGCTAAAATGCTGAAATGTATGTTCTGGCTCTGCAAGTCTTGCACTGGTATGACGATGATAACAGCACAATCCATTAGGTAAGTAGTATATTGACAAGTAAACTTTAGATTTCGAAATATTCATCTTGGAACAGAGCAGGTTTTCGAATTGGGACAAAAAAATAAAGCTTGTCTGAAGTTTCTATGGAATGGCAGAGGAAGAGGAGAGTTGTCATAAAGAAACGTTTTATTTAGTATACTGAGTATATCTTTGAGATCCAAAAGAAAAACACTAATTTTGTATTGTAATTCCATTCTTTTGAAATGCATTTTCTTAATCAAAAGCTTTCATGCATAGAGGCCAAATATCACCCGTCGTCTTTGCCTAGTCATCGGGTATTTTCTATTCAGTCGTTTCTAGGGGAAGTGAATGCGGAGTTTTCAAAGACTCATTCCGTTCCCGCTAAATATACTCTTCTTGCATTTATTCCTTTATTTTGAGTGGATAACACTTATCTTTCCCCAAACAATGGTGCGAGAGTTAGAGCTTTTGAGTACAAAATGTTTGGAAGCTTTCTACCATACCATTTTTACCATATTTGAGGTAAAGCATACCACCTTTGATTACACCAGGATTTTTTCTTGATAAAAAAAAGTATTCTCTAAATCTGGATCTAAAGATCGTCGACTATAAGTTCAGGATACATATTTCAGTTCCTCTTAATTTGTTACCACCTACCCAGTTATTTGTTTTGCCCTGATAATTCTCAAATTACCCATTAGAAAACGACGGTTTTTCAAAAAAACATTGCCAATTGCAAATATTTATTGGAATAAGATTAAATTCTCAATCATTTTTTCTTCTAAACTCAATTAAATTTTTCTTATCAATAAATACAACAAAAAAGATTAATTTTCCTCTTCAATTCTCAATTTCATTTTTTTAAATTAATCAATTCCACTATATTAAAGCAAATAATAACCTAAATAATTGAAAAGCGAAGAATTTCTACCTGACTGAATAGCCAAATGAAACAGATAAGGACAAATGCTCAATATGAACAGAGAGGCCAAAAGATAAAGAATATCGGAAGGAAACGTGAGGTCGATAAATAAAAGAGAACAAGACCACCAAATTAAATTTCCTATTGAGGAGAAGGGTTGTAAACTAAAATAATGGATACAATTTATATTCAATGACTACAAAAAAGTTCAAACAAAACAATGGAAGAGTGAAACCATTACTGGATCCGTACGCCTGGTTCTGAAAGCACAGAATTTCTGGCGCAAAGGAAAAAAATACCAACTGTCAAGTTTTACAACTAGAAATGAAAAGTAACAGAATCTACTATCCCGGGTGTCCCAAAATGGGAACATATAAAATTCATCCTTCTTTGATGGCTGGTGTCCTCATAACAATTCACGAGCGTCTTTTCCAAATGGAGGCAGCTACGTCCAATTCAATAATCCGTACGCCACCTTTCCTCATGTAGAGCGATGAAAAGTACAGTAAATTGATCAACTGCAAAAAAACTTTTTTATTCTTCTTAAGGTTTGTCGCGCATTGCAAAGTAGACTAACATATTGAAGATAGAAAAAAAGATACTTCCACTTATTGGAGCAAATATCCAAATTCGCAGCAGAAAAAAAACCAGCAACACAGTTGCAAACAGGTTATCGCTACTTACTAAGCTGCGCGTAGCGCTGTCTATCGTTGTTGACTATGTGGTCCTAGAATTCTCAATGTTAAAGAAATAATATCTGCACAAATGAAGAGAGTGAAATGATGGAAGAGTTAAACCTAGTATCAACAGAACTAGTTTGACCCTCCCAGTTGTAAAATGGTGGAGCAGGAAACTCAAGACGAACAGCAGCTGCACAACAAGTTTTTTTTGTATAAGTTCTAATACACTAATTTTTTTATCTTTCGAGAGGTTTATTTGTGTGATAGAAAAACTTCCTTCAAAGTAAATAAATTTCTAGTTTCCAGCACGTGTTATTATAACGTCTTTCCCATTATGTGCAAATGTGTCGGGAGGGAAGTCAAAAGAATCGAGATCTCCTCTTTTCTGCGTGCAGTCTACAACGAGTCAGATTTCGCCAAGCAGTTCAACGTAAGCCGGATAGGCGTCCCCCCATTCACGGAAGGCTAAAAGATTTCCGGAAAAGACCTCAAAAATTGACCTAGTTTAGGCAGCCCTAAAGTTTCAAAACAGTTTTGCTGCGAATAAGGGCTTCCAAAAGTGATCTGAAGCTTAATTTTCCCAAGAAGAACATATCATTGGACATGGTGCCCAGGATGAACAAGAAGGAAGGCGACAAAGTCATCAGATGCGTGAAAAGACCTCTGCTCACCGACCATGTGCGACAACAACATCTTGAGCGCTTTCGTCGCATTCTCGACCACTTGAAGTGTCATGGCAATCGAATTCTCATTTACTGATGAAAAAGAACTTTACGATCAATCCGGTCATCAACCCGCAAAAGGCCCGCATGGTAAGCTCCAACCATGACGCCTTTGAGGTCTGCTCCGTATCCATGACTAATCACCCGGACTTAGTGATGATACTCGGCGTCGTGCCCTCGAAAGGCGGGAAGATGACACCCGAGTAGCTCGCGGGCAATTACAGGCTCATCACGGGCGATTACAGGAACATCTTGGTTATCAAAGTCATCTCCTAGATTAAAAAAAGATCCCAAAGAAGGCTGAGTATATCTTTCAGCAGTAAGGCGAGCCAACCCACACAGAGAAGAGTGTGCAAGAGTAGTTGGGTTCGAAAATGAACTTCTGTTCGAATGAATTTTAGGCTACCCTAGTCGTTTGAACTCAATCTTTTTGACTACAACGCGTGGGCACATGTCGAGGACAAGGCCTGCAAGATCTGCCACGGTAACATCGACGAGCTGAAGTCTTTTCTCAACCACATGCATGCCAGCATGTAGAAGGACTTCATCCACTACGTGCGCGCTGCCTTCAGGTCTATGCTGGAATGTGTGTATCAAAACTCTCATTGTTTACTTTGTTAAGAGTGTTGTAACGAGTATACCAGGACTTTTACAATATCCTTCAACTGCAGTATCGGGCAAGAATCCTTGTTAACTTTCAAAGGGTCTTGCCAGTGAAATACACTAAGTGCATTTCAAGGATGTTAAGTATGGCCATACATCACTCTGTACTACCTTAATTGAGTATTTGAAATGTTGTAAGTGGATAGGTGTTGTCAGCACAGAGCTCAATCTACTCTTTTGCAGGATACCATCATTTGGCGGTGGGGGTCTCAACAAGAGACTTTGGGCAACGAACTTATTTAAAGCGGTAGCTATAGAATTGAAGAAACTGTCCTTTACGAACTTTTATACACAATCAACCAATGAATTCTAATATCTACTGAAATCAATTTCATCGTTTGAAAGTCGCTTTGGGCCAAAAGCGGCCCTCCTTACTTAACAGAAGGGTGTCATCCTCTATCACGATACAAATAATGTAAAATGTTTCAGCAATTTGTCTAATTTTGATATCCGAACTTTAACATTTTATTTTGAATTTTCTAAATCAGTCGATGATCTTCCTTCTCTGTTTTACTAAAGCATTATTAAAATAAACACAACCTGTACTAGATTCAGATTTACTTATTTTGTTTTTCAGATTATTGCAGAGGCGAGGGCTTATTTATTTTTGGTGTGTATTTCCTTGCAGTGTCATAAATACATTTTATGGAAATATAAAATTCTGCAGCGTTTCATTGAATTATTAATAGAATCGATATCTCCATTAATAATTTAAAAACTTTTAGCATCGACTAATCACCTTACATCTCATCGTTTAATGGGCTTTGTGAGGAAACGAACCCTAAGGTCCACCTTGAGCCCCCTCCTTCAAGCAGAGACCACGGGGGCCTAAGCTAGATATCTAAAAGCAAGGAGAAAGAACTATTCTCGCTTGGGAAAACTTCAAAGCGGCTGGTAACACCTGTGTTTGTTTAGTCGATCTATCCCCTGCTGAGACGCATTTTTCAGACCCTCCCATGCCTGGAACCCAGGGTCGACCCGAGAAGAAGCTTGCTCGGTCGTCTTATCGATCTGTCCCCGTGTTGCCTTTTTTTGTTTTGGAAATAACATCATAACCATTCGGCCAATTCTAACGAAATTTAAAACCATTAGGTTGTTTTTTCATTTTATTTTTATTAAAAGTTTTGAAGGTCGTAAGGTAATAAATCCGAATAAGTGAGTGCACGCGACCTTTGTTCAGCTGACCTTGTTTTTTCTTTCGATAGATACCCGTGTTAGATAGAAAAGTTTCGTCAAACAAAATTAAAGTTTTACTTATCCATCTCGTGTCATTAAAACCTCTTTAACATTGTGAGGAGGTGTGTCGAGATGGAGGTGAACAGAATCCAGATCTTGGGTTTCTTTTGATCACAACATTTTCGACATCGCCAAGTGCCTCAACGTCAGCCAGATGACCGTTCACAGATTTGTGGAAACGATCAAGGGGAAATATTTCTTCTGTTTTGAACAAAACTAAGCCACATCGGTTGAGGTTAGTCGTAGATTGGAGTCAAATTGGGATTAATTTGATGGCATCTTTCATAAGCTAATGCGTACCATAGTTCAGCTCTTCCTTTAAAATCTAAGTCTAGACTGATAAAAAAGCGCTAGAGAAAGGGTGCAGATTAGTGCTTAAACCAAACAAAATTCGTTTTGTATTTTTTGTTTCACAGGAAGAAATTCAAATTCTGTCAAGTGATATTTCATTAGTTGTTTGTAATCCTTTTAATCGATAAAGCAATTTCATTTGTACCTGGATTAGAGCTTTTTTGAAATCTATCCTCATTATGTTGCCTCTTGCAATATTTGAGTCTAGGTTTGTCGGTAGATGGATTGCTTAAAACGTTTCATTTGGGAGAATAAATTGTGATCTGGGCTCAGGAAAAATCCAATAACATTCATTTTAGTATTTCGTTTGCCACTTTTACCAATTCTTCTTAATCCGTTTTCCTTTTAAACGTTCCACTTATTGCCATGACTCTCCAGGGCTATCCAATTTCTTCCTTTCCTCGCAAATACATCAGCCAAGACAGTTGCATTTCCAATATTCGTTGCCATGGATATGTATAAAGGGCGTGTGAGTACCACTCTCAAAAAGAGTCACACAGCTAAACACTACACAAAATAATAAGGGAGATGATTGAGCAGGCACTTAAAGAGTATCATGTAGCACATAATGATCATTATTTTCCAATCACATAGACAAGGGATGACTAAAAGATTTAGAGAATATTTTGCTTTTTATCTTTTGATATACATGGGAAAAGATCAGACCAAACTGTCTTTTGTAGTACTCATTTATTGAAGAGATTTTACTATTTCTCTTAATTAATACTATCCATTACCTAACATAAGATTATTTTTAAAACAACAATCTTAGGCATCAAATAAGCTTTAGTATAGGCAAAAATACTGAATCACTCATTAAAAAAAATTATAGTAATTGTTCAATTGTAAACATATATAAGCGACCAAAGACATTTCTAAAAGTAAAGTTATTTAATTTATATTTAAATTAGTGAACCTTCCAAACCGTTCTTTACTTTCACATCCACAGGCTTCGTAATGACAGTCAAGCAAATAACAAACAAGTGCAGTCACAAACAAAATCCACACATGCAGCAGAAAATATACGATAGCTCTCCACTGACTAATACTGAAGTTGGGATAATGAGGCACTAGGAAATAGCCAGAAGCGATCAGAACTCTGCTACTCTTTGCACCAAAGACAGGTCATTAGTGGGACCTTTTTTTCTTAGTATTTATGCTGATGACGCCCACTACCTTACAAACGCTATTATCGTCTCTTATAAAAATATACGGATCACGACCTCTCCACAATAATTATAAATCACTGATCCACCCTTAGTCCAAATAGCTGTAACTAACTTATTAAGTATGGAATGGAGTAAAGAGAATCATACAGGATGAAATGTAATATGTAAGGCTGATTGGTAGACTAACGTATCAGGTTCAAATGTATGAAAATATTTTGCTTTAAGAAAGGAACTTTAAGAAAGAAAATAACTTAACATCAGAAGACACACCAAAGTTCTGTTCAAATTTTCCAATAATCTTAATAGTAAGCTACCAACAAATAACCGACCTAAAAACATGATATATGGTAACTATTACACTTTATGGATACCATATACTATACTTTTCTCTATCTAACCATCCATTTTTACCAAACCAGTTGAAGAAAATTTATTAAGAATGCTGAATGAAAAGAGCCACACGTTTCAAGTACACCAAGCTGACCAATGGTTTAAAGACAAAAAATTGCCATTCGTCATTATGCATAAGATTAGTTGCCCTTAGCTCTTAGAATGAAGAAATAAAGGATGCAACCAAAAGTTGTAAAAGACTCTTTGCCAACCATCTATGGCCCTAAGTCTTACCAACTACCCACTTTTACTGGCAAATCTAACTCCTCAGAGAAAATATTTTTTTATACATGACTGAGGCTGGTTCAAAAGATATCTAAGATACGTTTAGGGTAAAACGAAATGGGGATCTGTATCATATTGACGTTTTAAGCCACTACTTTAAATGGCAAGAAAGATATATTGGGTGAAATGGAAAGGCATCCGTTCTCCTCCACATTTGGAAATTCTTACATGCATTCATCAATTCTTTCTCGGAAATTTTTTAACTCCTTTAAAAGCCTTACATATATTTCTTCTGATTTGTCAGGTTTAAGAGGAGTGGTGGCAAGTAATAAATGGCATCGTATATCAGACAAGAATTTTTATGTCAGATTATATGAAAAAGATTTTAGACAAATTGAAGTAAAAACAGCTTCTTATTAGCTAAATTAATTTTGGACCAAGCAGAGAGGATGGATGACCTCTCAACCAATAGGAAAGAAAAGACTGGTGGCCAATTTGAATACGAAGCCATTTCAACCTTATTGAACAGAGTTTATTACGAGGACATTGTCTAAGTTAGTAGTTCGGACTTCCAATCAAGTCCCAATCACTCGAAGCAGGACAGATCAGGCACGGAGATGAGTGGATCTGCCGCGTCAGAAACGCTGTCCCAGACTCTAGCTCTGACAATTTTCTTTATTACTCTATGTTTTAGATGTATTTTTGTATTTTGGAAATTTTCCTAGCAACTGGGGGGGGCGGCAGCTAGCCGAACTCATTGCTGGTTCCAAGCCTGAATAAATAGACAGGGTTGTTTTAGGAAGGGCATTCATCCGTAAAGTCTCTCCCAAACCTTAATGGATTAGTCTCTTATCGAATGAAACAACTCATCAAGAACAACGACCACTGAGAAGAAAAAGCCGAAAAAAAGGAGCAGTATTTTAGAAAAGTTGCTTCAAACAAACGCACCAGATACAGTCAGTCTCAAATGCCTTTGTTGGTTTGTGCTCTTTTAAAACAAACGCATAAAAAACATCATGTTTCTCAATCTGCAATTACTGTGATTGTATCAATAAAATAAAAGAAAACTGAATTTTGATTGGTTACAGAAAAATTATGAAAAATATGTAATTCAAATTGCATGTAGTAAAGAACTAAGATTGCTGCCACACTGGTATCAATTGTATGTCGCAGATAAATAAATCTACACCAAAAGTGAATTTTGACTGTACTGAAAATGTTATACATTGTTAAACAACAATAGGAAAAGGCTTATTATAAAAAATGGTAACAATATAATTGATTAAATTTAAGTAAACATATTTTTATGATTTTTCCGAAATAGCACAAACTCTTCGAATGCCTTTCTTAGATTTAAGATAAAAATGTTTCTTATATTTGTTTAATTGTTCCCAAGTTGGAACAAGATGTTTAAAAATAGCTGTAGAAATGCCTATGATTTTTGGAAACAGTATTAATGCTGAGGCCATTTATTACTAATCTACAAATACATAATCCTTTTTAAACTAGTAATGCATAGGAATTTTATAAGCTCAAAAATGTATTTTGGGGTGAAATATGAAGTGCGTGATGGACAATATTTATTATGGCTCAGGTTTGCTTCATCTCTAACCTAGAAAATGAAAGGGAAACAATTGTAACATTGAAATGAAGATCTGGAGCAAAAATATTCTTCACTGTTCAAGTGTTTTCCTCCTCTTCCATGGTAATACAACCCCTCACACCTGACACGTCTGTCGTAAGAAAGTTTATTGCATCATTCTGCTTATTCTCTGTACCTTGCCATGTGATAGCCATTTATTTAACTAATTACATCACCTAAATGCCAAATTTACTCTTGTATGAAGGATATGGAAAAGGATATCAAACCATTTATTTCAACAAACCTAATGATTTATCAAGAAAGGAATCGGCTGCATAAGCAAACGATGAGAAAGCATTGTCAATAATGATAAAAAGAATTTGTGTGAATACATGTAAATTTACTATATTTGAAATGATATTATTTTCATTTAATAAAAACGATATTAATTTCTTGAGTCTAATAGATAAATCTGACTATTCGTGCAGTCATAAGTTCTAGTGAATGCTGAAGAGGGTCGGACATGGATTTAGAAATGGGGAGAAAAAAATCAAGAGAGCAGGAGGAAGAAAAGAAAAAGACGTTGAGAGAAAGATAAAATTAGCCTATTAATTCGGGATCAAATAAGTGCATGTTGGTGTTTGTCGAGCTTTATTCTATGTAGTTGGGATAGGAGTACTCTATGTTTTCCATAGAGAGATTTCTCTGGGGAGACGATGTGTGGAAGCTTCTCGTTTAGGTTATAGTTATGCGTGGCACTGCTTAGGTGGTTGTGAGTGTGCACTCTGTGGTTAAATTTTATTAAGGTATGATCTGACGGACTGACGGGAAAGCTATTGAGCAGACCTGGATCCAAGTAGGGGGCTAGGTGGCTAAAGCCTCCAGGCAAAAAAGATTGAAACCAGTTTATCTTTATTTCTTTTTTAAGCCAGACTTGTATTCTGCTATTCCGAGTTATGTAATAATATAGAATATATAGAAAAACATTTTTCAAACCGTTGTGATCGAATGTATCATTCATATGTCTAAAACACAGGTAAATTTTAAAAATAATTGTTAAATTCAGTATTATACTCTAGCTAACATCCAAAACCTTCAATAAACCACAACTCAATTTTCTGATATGTGGAAAAAATTCGGTTCTGCGATAGTGAGTGCTCACTCCTGTGTAAAATACTGTTAATTATTATCGATGTTGTGTTAAAACCATTATTAATGATCAATACCCTTTTCTCAGACTACTCAGAGGGAGGAATTCAGGTTAGTTCCCCCATTTTTTTATTCTGGATCCGCTTGGGTGTAGGATGCTGGGGAAATCTATTTTTGTCTGGGTTGTGATGATTGTGTTTTGAGGTTGTGGATGGAGCCAGGTAGGTTTTGTGATGTGCTAAAGGGGAGGGGAATATGATGGTGGCGGCATGAAGGTGTGGAAGTGGTGTGTTTTTCTGTGCAACTTGTGATGACTTGAATTGCGTTGTTTTGTGTAATTTTGGACTTTTAAAATGGGTGTTTTTGAGTGTTGGGTGTCAGGCCGGTGCAGCGCAGTTTAGGATGGTTGGCATAGTATGGTGAAGGATTCTTTCTCTTGCAAAAATTTAATAGTAGTACGCCATCGTATCTTGGCCATGGCAGATCCCGACCGAATAATTAAATAGACATATGCAAAGGTCAGTATGGAAAGCGTTAGTGAGCCTAGGGAACCAGGGGCTGTTACAGAGAGTCTGTGTGTATGCTGTGCTGTGCTAGACGGGAGTGGAAATAAAGCAGTGTTGTAATTGGTCATATATGTGATGAAAAGTCTAAGATCTACTCACCCCAGTGATATAATAAGCACCGCACTGGAGCAATTGGTAACCATGTATCTGGGTGTGCTGACCTTTGTGTCCGTTCAATCCGGGATCAAACCTTGTACTGCAAAGGTAGAAGACTAACGCCATTTACAACCCTCTAACAAGAACGCAGTACTGTTGGCTAGTGTTTTGAAGGTACGAGTATATATTTCTTTGTGGCTTTGATTATTATCTTGGTTGTGTTTGAAGGTCATGAGAGTGTCGAACATGATGACTAGGAGGGTAAAAATTTTGTTCAGAGGTGGTACTTGTCTATTTAGTTTAAGTGGGGGGAGGGAATGTTTGATTCATTCTTGATTGCTCTGGGTGAATAGTTTTATTGATGATTTAGCTACGGTTGTTGCTACCTGTCTTTTTTGCTGTGAGCCATTCTCCCAATGCGTTAATGTATTGTTGGAGTGTCTGGTAGCGGTGACAATGTTATATGGTTGTGCTGTGATAAAGATGTCGTTTGTGTAGGTGTTCATGCGGATGATTGGTGATATGGTTGCGGTGTGGCATGAATGAGGAGTTTATTAGTAGGAAAGAGAGAGAATGACCCTTTGGGAACCTCCGTTGTGGATTTTTTTAATATGTGATTTGTAAGTTTTGTGAATTACTTGGACCTGTCTGCCAGAGCTAAATTCAAGGTTGTTTGTGAGATGTCATTTGTATCTTTTGTGCTAGAATGTGTTGGGCTACTGTGTTGAAGGCTTAGCTTATATCAATTGCTGTGAGGATGGTGCATGCATGGGAGCATTGTTCTTTCGGTTCGTTAGGAGAATAGTAGTGGTCTTTTCTGAAACCATAGTGTGTTTGTGAGAGGGGTATGTTTGGGCTGATACTTTGGTGTATGAGTTTTTCTAATGTTTAGATAAGATGCATACAAGTAAGATTGGCCTGAAGGAGATTGGTTGTGTTGAGCACTTGCTTGTTTTTAGAATTAGAATGAGATGAGTTTCCCAGATTGATGAGATTATGTTGTTGAGCCAGGTGTGGTTAAAGATATCAGTACTGGCTCTGTTAGATGTGTTGTCTCTGTGCTGAGATTTATGTTTGATATTTAGTTGGTGCCTTTTTATTTAGAGGTTTTAACAGATTTAAGTACGAGTTGGAGGTTTTGATTGGTGAACGGAGGTGATTAGTCTTTGTTTATGCGTGCGTTTTTTTTATGTTTCTTAGGATTTGTCTGTTTTGTTTGTGATTAGGTAAGAAACTAGTGATAAATTAATGTTTTTTAATATATTGCAGTGTTGTTTTGGGGTAGTTATTTCTTTTGTTTCGGATAATAAATTTTTCGCGTGTGGGGAGTGAGCTGCTTGTAATGTGTGGATTTTCTTTAGGCTTCTCCATAGTTGGGTCGTATTTTTGTGATCGATTGTGCTTATAGAGTAGTTCTAGTTTTCCCTTTGTTGTCTTCGAATTACGCATGTACTGAATAATTACAACGTACTGAAACTATTCATGAAACTATATGAGAAATATCGTGTTCTGTTGAAAAATAGGAAGAGAAAGTAACCCCTGCACGATGTAGAGGCTCCAGATGCAATCTAAGAAATACAGAACAACATGGCGTTATCCAGAGAGAAGTAAAATGTGAATATAAGGTTCTACGATGACCCCCTCCAAATAGAGGAAAGATAAAATGTCTGAACATGACAAGATTTTGAGACAAGGTTACTGCATGAATCTGAGAGACATAAACAAGATCAAAGTAAAAATAATTAATTTGAACGTAACCAAATGTTTGAACATTTACTCAATTACTGTCTTAACATGTCATCCTATTTCACAATAGAGGCAGAACAAAAGGCTGTTGTTCATATAGATGACGTTACCTAGGGTAACTCAACTCACAACGAATTTAATTATAAAGATGACATGAATTACTATGAGACTCGTCTTGGATGTTTTCGCCACCAAGACACTCAGATAAGTGTGATGTCTTTTGCAATACACTTGATTGACTTGGTTTATCAGAATATCAAATTACTGTCATAGTTCTGCCACATTTAAAGTTAAAGGGATGATTTGGATAACCACGTCATCTTAACCTATCATACGTCGCAACAGAATACTGTGGTGGCATAATATCAGCCAGAGTCAAATGTCCAAATTTTGTGTAAAAAAACACTATACGCTGCCCTACACTTTGCTGTAAAGTTACTCAAAGTTGTATTGACCAGTAAATCTGAATGTACTTCACACCTTTTATCTGTGGTAGTGTCTGGTCCACCTTCATACACTAAAGAAACATCAAAGTCTGTTATTGACTATTTTCTGGCACAGTTTAGCTGCAGGTTTAATGGATTTATTGCAGATATCGGAAGTTATGAATACTGTTACTACCCTTGTTTTTTAACTATATCTGATAACAATGAAATTCACAGAAGAACTGCTACAAATCAGATAATATGATGAACAAAAAAAGGGGGCTTTATCTAGCTTGTCGACATCTCCCGGAGATCCTAGTAAGGTCAGTTTAGGATAAGCCTTTTGGAAAGTTCAAGTGAAAAGATAATCCATGTTTTGAATATCTGGGTTATGTTTGGATGGACTTGTCATAGGTAAACCCAAAGATCTCCACTATTAAACCAAAATGGCTAAAAGAAAACAAGAAGAACAGTAAAAAAATAATCATAGATATTTAAACAGCAGAAAGGCATCTAAGAGCCGAATAGAGGAAACTGGTTGAACTGACAGCCATTGTTCTTGGAGAAACGCTTCCATGAGGTATTCACTGGAGTAGACCATGTGCCATTCAGAATGCTAAATGGATGGCCAGAAACATGTACTTCGTAAAAATTATAATGTTTTAAGATCAATCTGAGTACAAGGAAAACATTTTATTAAAGCTGTAAATACTCAGCACCTTCCTTGTGCGGTTCTACACTCCTATATTGATGATTTCATTTTCTGCAGGAGATGTTCGCTTGAATGATCTAACTATAATCCAACACATAATAAAGTACAATAAAACACGCAGCTTGCTTCTGCAGTAATTCGTAACATTTGATTGTTCAGCAGTTGACTGAATGATACATTGAAGCACGGCATTGCTGCAGAGTTACATTCTACTGGAAAGCCAGATAGCCTTAGAATCGGAAAACTTCTCTTTCAGAGACTCCCAGCTAAAACCAGCCTGGTTGTTATTGGCCAGGATAAAATTCACTGCTGGACACACTAGACACGGTATCTGAGTGGCTCCTGGAACCTGTTACATTTTAAACACGGAATGAGGACTACAGAAAAGCGTTTGACTATATTAAGAATTTGAAAACGGTACATATCATGGCTGAACGTGGTTTAAAGATGATGAGCAACTTTTCAAATATCATAACAACAGATGCCAAGAGAAAAAGGACTATCTCATTCAACCTGTGTAGTTCACGAAAAGTCGCTTTGACAGTTTTAAGAAACAAACTCTGTACAACTGCCTGGGTAAATGTCATTGTGAAATTAATCATCATGTAATGCTTTCACTTCCTGATTGAATAGACTTGCGATATTATTTTAATATCAAATATGTGTCATTAATAAGGCGCCTTGTCAGACTTAAGTGTGTGAAAACGAGTTTTGTGATATTTCTGAGGACTTTGTATGTACCAATTTCCCATTTCCTGTTCCAAGACTATCATAATTGTATAAGTTGGGAAGACGATTAAAAACACTTCAATTTGGTGCCAATTTTGTTGTTCTATCTTCTCCAGATAAAACGTTATGGTGAAAAACATGATCAAAGCTACTCCGAACTGGTGCTTTTGGTCGATTTCAAGGGAGAAAATTTAAAGCTCCTTGCGACAATGCTTCCCAACATAGTAGCTAAAACAGTTGTAATTTCTGTCTTTCTAAGGTTAAAAGACATGGGAAAATGTACAGAAACCAGTGGAAATAGGCAAACTTGATTTTAAACTGGCCTACCTTCTCTTAGTTTTCTTATTCCCCTTTGGCTCTTTTTTCACATGATTTTGCCTCTTTATTTTCATTGACATCTTTGTACTTCAGGGCTTTGTGTGTACCATGCATATTTACTCCCATAATTTCACCTTTTTCTTACCAACCTTTTTACTAATAAAGATTTGGTGGCAGAGAAACCAGAGTCGTTTTTGTGGTCAGTTATTTAAATAAATTTACTTCGTTTTACGGTGGTTAAAATTAAATATGGTAATTTAAATTTTTTTATTACTTAAATCTTGTTGCATTATTCAATCATTTTTTTCTTAAGTTATATATTAAATTTGAACTTGTGAAGGTGTTATATTCTTAAAGATTTTAAAAAATTTATTGGAACAACATTTACATTTATGGAGGGCTGTATATAAATTTCTTTCCTCTCTAAATGTAAGAAGGAAAAAAATATATATATATGCCCTAAAAATGTCAAAACATTAAAAAAAATGGCGTATGGATTTCAATTTTTAAATTTAAGATTAAATCGAATTTCTTGTGCTGTGATAACTCTGTACTTTAACCTCTTCCTCTCTCTTTCACATTCAAAGAGTTCAACTCATATACCTAAAATTTCTTCCCCGTGAGCGTGCCATTGTCCACTCTCAGCAGAGCTTTAAAGGTTCTTCAGATATCCCACAGCAATTCGATTCCCCGAAAATATCTTCATTATTTTATACATCTTTTCAATGGGGCTTATTTTATACTCGACACTTCTCCCTCCTAATGCTTTACCACTCTAGGGTAGATAATGTCAATTGTAATAATAGAACATTATACTCTTTCACTTTACTTTTCTATGAATACATCAGGTATTTGCTGAATTAATTTAGGGACATAAGGGTTGCTTGGGCTTAAATAGAAATAAAACGGTAGAATTCACACTTATTTAAACATGGCTGCCACGATTCTATACTGACTAGACTGATGCCATAATATGCCAAAATGTACTGATTTATTTTT
The DNA here is from genome assembly GCA_963969495.1 of Ceratothoa steindachneri. Classification (NCBI taxonomy): domain Eukaryota; kingdom Metazoa; phylum Arthropoda; class Malacostraca; order Isopoda; family Cymothoidae; genus Ceratothoa; species Ceratothoa steindachneri. The sequence continues at coordinate 33,009,607 of OZ018326.1, forward strand.
CAAGAAATACACCTAATCGCTACTTATTCGATCTTCTATGTTAAAAAGTCTAGTCTTTTAATCTAGCACTTATAACTAAGTTATATATCAATAAAGTTCTAAAGCTTTTGCGAAAAATCAGAATAAAAATTCAATCAATACTTCTGCTGGATTAATAGAAGAATTGCCAAACATTTTGACTATTAGACTGCTCTATCTAAAGCCTGTTACTTCCCTTAAATGAGTAAACTGGGGGCAACTTACAGTTATGAATATAAAAAGAGTCCAATTTCATAAACTAGCCATTCAAGTGGATGGTCAGCAGTACTCGAAAATATAGAGGCGAGTGATTCTGTAGCAGGGTTTGCAAGACAAGCAATAAGGCAATTTCCCCATAATCACCTACCTAATACGGAGTCCACACCCCAAAACAAATCATGAATGGACAGCTGCGGAGAGGAGTTAAAGCCTAATACACCTATCTCTAGTGGCACTACTATATATCGTTTCCTTAGACAGAGGGCCTCATTTGTGGAACGGAACCGAAAGCAGGAGAGTGACTGGTTCAAGCCCTTAGTGCTCTACGAAGTCTATAATTTTGCTTCGAGTTTTGCATGTACGTTCTACATCTTTGGCTTGCACTTACTTCATGCTTCCAATATGAACCTTTTTTAGAAATCACTTTCAGGTATAGGTGTAGAGGTGGGGTTTCGCATTTTCATAATAAAATTTGCCGATTACTTCGCCTATCTTTGATAATTCCCTTGTTCATCAAAACGCATATATTTGTCGGCGAAAAATTATCACTTTTTAATTATTTCATTTTAAGGCGATGAACAATTTCCCCCCGATAAATAACACTGTCTAACAATGATTTTGCTACAGAAAAGATAAAGTTGTTTTTATTGTAATTTTTTGCGTAGATTACAAAAATGGCCTTTATTTTTCACGAAATGACTTAAGTTTTTTGTAATCTGCACATTTATTTTTTTATTAATATTAGATAATTTAATATATAGAGGTATGAAATATTTGTTATTATTTTTAGTTTATTTGACAAAAAGTACAAAGATGAGTGGAAAAAAAACTTATTCATCAAAAGAAATTAAAAAGTCCTTTTAATACATTTCAGAGTGTGGCATTATAAAAATATATTTAAAAAAATAATAAAGATTTAAGATTTTTTCAAAATTGCTGAAATCTATACAATAGTCATATATTTTTAGAATATTTAGGCTTCTTTTTATGTACAACAGCTTTTCTGTGTCTCTAAAGGGTCCAGCATAAGTCAGCAAGCATTGCAGGCCTCCATTTTCCTTTATAACGATTTTCTATAGTAGCAATATCTTGGTAGAATCTTTCACCATGCTCATCGTTGACGTCTGCTGGATTCTCTAGAAAGAAAGACAGATGGGAATGCAAAAAATGCACCTTTAGTGACATACTACATCCCAACTCATTATAAGCCCTAATCAAATTATGAACAAGAATGTGGTAATTTTCTGATTTGTGACTTCCAAGGAGACCATTACATACATCTTTGAAACTATGCCAGGCCTCAAATTCTGGCTTGCTCAATTTTGCCTCAAACTCACTATCTACCATAAGTTGTCGAATCTGAGGCCCAACAAAGATTCCTTCTTCAATTTTAGCATCACTAATCATAGGAAATTTTGTTTTTAAATATAATAAGGATGGCTGATTATGCTTTAAGGCTTTCACAAATTGTTTCATTAAACTTAATTTTATGTGAAGTGGTGGCAAAGTTATGTTTTCCTTAGGAACCAATGGTTCACGTATGAAATTATGACAACCTACCTTTGTCTCTTCTCTTAAAGGCCATTCTGGGCGTATGTAATATTCTCCCCGTGCTTTACTGTCCCACTGGCACAAATAAACACATGAATTATGTGTAGCCTGACTGCAAGCCATTTAAAATGGTTACTATCTTATGGTCAGCACAAATCAACCATTTATGTTCAGTGTATTTAATGTTTTTTTAAATGAAATCTAAATTCTCATAAGTTTCTTTCAAAACAACAGAGTGAGCTACTGGTATCGATGGTAGTTTATTTCGATTATCTAGAAGCATGGCTTTACTACTATATAAAGAAGCGTCAATGAAAGTCTCCATTGACTGGGTTCATAATGTATATCTAATTCTTCAAAGAGACGTGGAATATTATTATATTGGCATAAATTGTTGTCAAATGAAAAGTTGTTTTCTATATTGTTTGATCGAATGCGAAACTTAGTAATTCGAACATCTTCTGCTACTACATTTCTTTCTTTCAGTCTCGAGGCCAGTAATTCACTATGTTGCTTTGTCAAGTTTAGATCTCTTACAAGATCATCTAGATCAAGTTGTGAGAAAGGTTTGGAGTAGTATCAACAGTTTTAGGACCAGAAATTTCAGTTTCTGGTTCACATGATTCCAGATCTGATTCATCAGAGTTAGACAAAACAATTTCTGCAGGTGGTTCAGGTACTAGAATTTCCTTTGAGTGAGGTATAGGCGGAATAGCAGATCTAAGGTTGGGATATAGCACAGCTAAAGCGCACTTCGTTTTTTTACCTAAAAGTATGGAAATTTATGCATAAAATTTAAAGTTATGTACATATGTGTGATTACAATAAAGTGGTTCTAAACTTAATTAATTTTCTATTTTTAAAAAATAATATTACAGTAGACTACTTCAAAATATTGGTACAGTGGACAATAAAGAATTACTTACTTTGTATGTCTACCAAACAGAAATTGCAGTCATTGGCATGATCTTGGGGCTCTCGCCATACCATTGGAACACCAAAGTGAAGGCTTTTTATTTTTCCTTTAGACCATTTTGATAAAGAATTAAAGCATGTCGTGCAACAGCTATGTGGTCCCCATGGTTTATCTTGGTCGTCAATTTTTACATCTAAAATAAAAATTATATAGTTTTTTCACTAGAGAAATAATTTTTCTTTATTTTCTTTTAAATGATACTGAACCACATATGTAGCAGGATTTATCTGGGCTATTTTTACACTGTCCTCTTGGCATTATAATTAAAATTGTTGCTTTTATTTAAAATTTTATGTAGTTAAATAACCTTAAAATAAGAAATAAACGAATGAAAGTCGTTAAAATCTTCAAATTTGACAAAAATAGTAATTGGCAACTTACAAAAAAAACGAGTCATTTTTATCCAAATTACTTCAACTTTTTTAAATCTATACATAAAACTACATTAAAAAAATGTTATTCTAATCTTTGTAGTTGACAAAAAGTTAAATTGTTAGACAGTGTAATTAATTCAATCGTTGATTTAATTTGAAAAATTTGACTTTTTGGTTGAAAATTTTTATAATAATCCCAAGTTAATTGACCCACGGTCCAAAATAAATAGACAACAGTATCGGAATAAGAGGAGCACCAATATTGCAGCCTGTATTTTACACTTTTTGTATTATAACTGATGGAAAATGAAAATATGATTACAAATACAGGCCTCTTTTAAGCTTTAACTAATAAAGGAAAAAGCGCTTGGAATCAACGTTTTCTTTTTTTGGCGGGAAATTCCATTCTTTTTCTCACACGCTCAATGTGTTTTTTTATCATAAATGTTTATGTCCTGGGCTATTTTTTCTAGACGAGTAACTTTGAATAATGTTTTGGATATTCTGGCTGAAAACGATGAGAATGACATACTCGTATATGTACAGTATATCCAACCTCCTGATGTCAACGAACAAAAGGACGAAGATTCATCTCACAAGAAAGATGAAGAATTAATTCCTCCACAGATTTTTTATTGGATTTGTTAATAAAGAAAATTGGACTTAAAGCGTAGGACCTTCAACCTTGATCGAAAGAAATACTTCTTCATCCAAACGCTTTAGATAGCTGCAGTACCTCATCTGGTACAAGACTGTGGTAGTCATCAAATAGTCCATTCAACTTGCGCTGGCACTGGGGGCATCGAGCATATAATTTGCTTACATTTCTGCCGAAATGGCGACGTGCGCATTAATTATATTGTGAAGCTACTTGCAGAAAGCCATTTTGCTCGTTGTCAAGCGGACAGCGGCTCCCGGCACTGTGACGCGCCCGAGTTATGAGGTCTCCTACCTCATTTCTGGCTAGATGAAGCCAATTTTGGAGTGAGAGTTCATCACAGAGTGCCTCGTTTAAGTTATGGCCTTCGTCTGTTGAGAACAGTGTTCTGCCTTTGAGAGCTGGAATTATATAAATATAAGCCACGGCTTTTCCACTCCGCTTTCCCTTATGGGGGGAGCTTGCGTTTTATCTCGCTTACTACCAGCCCTTCAAACTCATGGCCTCCAGCTTCAATGGCCTTTCAAACTGCTTTTTTCAACCCCCTTTCATCAGGGTTTTAATAAATTGTTTAAACACCCCACCTTGATCTCCCTAAAGGGAAAGAAAATACATAAATACATTATATATTAAATAATAATAAAAATAATAATCATAACCACAACTACAATAATAAGAATAATAAGCGCAATTATAATAATCATTGTAATAATAATAATAATATCTATAAAGGACATCTAAACCAAAAAAAATTTAAAAAAACCCTTAGGAAAAATATAGAGTTAGGGCTAAATAAAATTAATCAAATTGGCACTGTATCAAACTCTTTATCCTCAGACTTCTGCTCAGTAAACACCGGAGGAGAAGTAGGAGGAGGAAAAGTTTTTACAGAGGTGGAGGGCGTAGTTTCGGGTGTGGTTAGGGGTTCGGGCATTTTACTTGGGGTGAAGAACACTGTAATGGGCAATTGAGATCGTTGTTTTTTCATGTGCTTTAGCATGTTCCAGTTAGGGTCCATAGAAAGATCGAGGCTATTTTGTGCCTTCATGGAAGGAACCATGTGAGGGTCCAATGATTTCAAATCTGCCTAAACACTTTTAATTCTTCTCTGAAGATCGGTTAGCCTCTCTAACGTAAGCCTAACTTCAGCTTGAACTTTCTGATCTTCTTCTTCCTTGTCCGATTCTTTCGTATTTATCCTGGTTAATTCAACCAAGTCATCATCGTTTAATGGGGCAGAGTGTTGATCTATGAAGGTTTCAAACTCATCCTTAGGGTGTAAAACGATTGAAAAACGAGAAATAAAACACGCAAAATTACGACAAATACACATATCACCGCTCACACACGTGGGACACAAGCGTACTGAATGGAGCGCGGGAAATCGTTACATATATTGTACATACTGTAGTCGAGCGAGTGAGATCTGAACGTTGATTGGCTACAATCGTCCCGTCTCAACCAACCAACACTTATGTTTTACGACTATGTACGTAGGTTTCCGCGGATGTCTGGAAATGGCGCAAATTTTGAATTTTAAGGCCCCCCTCAATTTTACCGCGGATAGTTGAAGGCGCGGATAATGAACCGCGAATAGCCGAGGGTCGACTGTATATATATATATTCGTATATTTGGGCAGAAGATTATCTTGGTGACATATTTCATTGAAGGCAACTGCGACTCGAATTTCGCATTAATAATTTTCTTTTCGAGTCTCTTGATTTATCTAATATTCCACTTTTGGAAGTTGGTTTACCCGTGTATAGGCTCGCCAAAATTCATTACAAAAGCACTGATGAACGAGGGCACTAAAATAGTTCACTGGAAAAAACGAAACATTTATTGGCTTAACGCGTTTCGATATACTCCTGTATCATTATCAAAGGAAGGTAGAAATAATATAAGGAAATAAAAACATGGCTATATATATCGGGGTTTGAAGGTTAACAATTATAAGAACATATTTATAGGGAATGGAAATTGTTAAAAACAAAGGATTAATACGGCTTAAAGAGGCTAGTTTAAAATGGGCACAATATTAAGATCGGCGGGGATTATTAGTTGGCGCACGAGAACGCGAGGAAGGCAGGGTGAACTGTATGTTTAATTGTGCATTTAATTTGGGCTGTTTTTCTTTTATATAGAAAGCTTCTAATATGAGTAATTGTTGGCGATTTGAAGCATATGCAAGAATTTCGGTGTTATCTTCAAGTGACTAACGGTCCAAATGTCTTCCATGTTTTTCAAATGTATGTGTTTTGGATGCACCGTTGTTTAAATGGTAGCTCATTCTTCGTGTTAATTTTGTTTCTGTCTTTCCGATATATGAATGAGGTAGGAGCTCACAGTCTCCAATTTTGCAAGTGTATTCATATATTAAATGACTTCTTTGTTCAGGTGTAGGGTGGGTGTAGGGTTAATTTTGAGTATAAGCTTGGATGTCCGTTTATTATTGTAATAGATTGTGCGTGATACGTTGTTTTCGTTTTGGGTTGGTTTCATTCCTCTGTTTGTGGTTTCCTTGATTACTTTTTCGTCCGTTTTGTCCGCTGTACTCATAATATTCTTGTAAAATAGTTGTAAAATAGTATTTCCTTTTGCTTCTTGATTGGTGCTGACTGTAGGTTACGTGTGCCATTTTTCCATCTTCTTCCGTATAGCTGGTTGTATGTTGTTGTTTGTAAATCCATTATTTATGAGTACTTGGGTAGCCCTCTCAACCTCTTTCCAGGACCACGCAGATAATTATTAGTCTTTCAGTTTGTTTCGTGTGTTTCCATTTTGTTTTTTCTTTTGTTCCACTTTATATACTGGAGTCACTTGCCTTGTATTTCATTGTACAGTTGATAATGGCGTTAAGCCGAAACTAGCTCTGTTTTTGTAAATAAATCAGATTCAAATAATGTGGTTTATTATTTTAGGTGGTATATATATATATATATATATATATATATATATATATATATATATATATATATATATATATATATATATATATATATATATATATATATATATATATATCCAGGAAATGGCTTCGCCACGCGCTTCGCTACTAAGATTAAAATTTAAAATCTAAAAAAAAGCAGCCATGGTTAAATTTTTATAAATTTTCTGAACTTCGCCAATTATAATAATTTTAAAAAGGAACTCTAAACTAAATTTCTCCCCTTTCAAAAAATCACGTTGCTAAAATATAGTTATAGAAGAAAATATATGAAAATAAATTTTCTGAACTTCATCATTTGTAATTCTTTTGGTTTTAAAAAATTCACAAAATTTCGGTACTTATATTTATTACTGAACTTCACTTTTTTGTTTTTTGATATTATAAAAGAATTATTAGAAAAAAACTTTTAGAAAAAAAACATAAGTCATAAACAAACTAAGAGAAATTATTATTCAAAGACTCAAAAAAATCTATTTCTGAATCTTAAATTATAGAGTTAGTGAGATGATATATATATATATTAGTGTAGTTGGGTAGCAGTCTTTCTTAAATACAAATTTTGTTGAAGACCATTGTGTATTTTGCCTTAATTAATTTGCTTTGGCAACTTTCTCTTCTAACTATCTTTTTTATTTCATCTTGTAGATGGTAGATTACTTGTCCAGTGTTCATCTCTGTTTTAAATGAATGTGTTTGGTAAAAACCAAACTAAATTGCTAAGCTTTCGATCCTATTCGATCATTTTCGGAGCGTTTTGAAATGTTCTTGTAGACATTGAGACATCCTTTGGAAACCTCGATTTTAGTATGTAGGTTAAAACCATAACCAGTATTCAGTACATATATAATTTGGAACGTTTCGAACATTAGCTATGTTCATCTTCAGCCTATATTGGATTAAAACAATATGAAAGCAAGCAAGCTTAGAATACATAAAGTGATACGAGGGGCGGTCAATAAGTTTTGAAATTGGGATATAAGGATTCGAGATATGAGTAAACTCTGACTCCCCCCCCCCTCCCTAAATTTATCGGAGACTACGTGCCATTCTAAGTCATTTCCTATTCGAGCATTCACGAATTTTCGACTCCTGAGCGGATAGGGTAAATATTTCCTAATCCTGCAAACTTGTCCCAACCTTCCCCCCTCCCACTTCCCGGTGGGACCCGTTCTTTGTGTTTGTGTATTCTATTTACCGGAATATTTAAGTTAATTCCTGGCCGGATTATAAAGATTAACCCGTCCTAACAAGGGTAGGAAGAGTTTAAGTGTTCCTTTAGTGTGATAATTTTTAAAAATTTATTTTGGGGAAAAGTTAGGCTTTGCGTATATGGCCGAGTAATTTCGTTAAGTCAATTTCATAAGCCAATAAGATGTCTTCTTCGTTTGACCTTTTCAAAAGTCAAGGAGAGTCGTTGGACCTGTCGGGCCGAGAATTATTAACTTATATTCAGGAAGAAGTGAGAAATGAAAGAGAAGAGAGAAGAGCGAAGGAACAAGAACTAAGAACGCAGGGAAAAAACTAAGAGAAGCTGAAGAGAGAAGAGCATAAATGTAAGAGCGTGAGAGAATAAGGCAGCATAAACTGGAATCAAGCCGTAATCAATTGCAATCAATGTCGGTTAACTCCCGGACCGAAACTCCACAGTCCCCATCAGTAAGATTACCCGTCTTTAAAGAAGAAGAAGATTTTGGATCATATCTTACGCATTTCGAGAAGATTTTTGAAATCAACAATTGGGACATCGAGGTAGATGGTGTCGCCAAATTACTCCCTCTCCTAAACTCACAGTTGAGAGACATATTCATTTCGCTTCACTCAGAGTCCACTGTGGACTACTCTACCCTCAAGTCTGAAATCTTAGCTGCCGTAAATATGACCCCATACATCTATCGTGCCCGTTTCCGTCACGAAAAGATCCGCCCTGCTCAGACCTTTCGCCATTTTGGGTACACCCTCCAGAAACACCTCCAATTTTGGTTAGATGCATGTAAAATCTCCCAAGAGTTCGTGTCCCTTCTGGACTTCGTCCTAATAGATCAATTCTTAGCTTCCATGTCCCACAAAATCCATGCCTTCGTTAAAGACAAAGGCGGCCCTAAGTTCAAGAAATGCCTAGAAGAGGCTGATGTTTATGCAAATAGCCATAACTTGTACACCAAAGTTAATAAGAAGCCTCCCCCATCTCCTCGTAAGTTTAAGGTTAATTACTCAAGGCCTCCTCCAAGAAATACCCCTAGACTCGTGAAAGTTCAAAGACCCTCGAAACCCAGGAACCTCTCTCCTTCGGAACCAAGAGACATTAAGTCCATAATTACCGCTCCCCAGGCGTTGTTATTCCCCAGAAAGCAGACAATTTTGTTTTACGTGCGGAATAGAGGGTCCTGTACGCAAGAACTGCCCTTAAAATTCCCAATTTAGAAGCGTGTTCTCCCATCAGGTACACCAAGTTCGTGCCACTCCTGCTCCTCCCCCGTCCCTTCAAGATACCACTACGTCTCTCTCATCGACCAACAACTCCAGTCACCAAGTAAATTTTCTCTTTAATAAGAGCTCCCCTGGTAGTTTGAATTTTAAAAATAGAGCTGTGAACCGATGACGTATGTCCACCCTTGTGCGTGATACTGGGTGCACATACATCGTGGTATCCGAGAATTTACTTCCCCCAGTCGGTACTGACAACCAAATGTTCGCTGTGGTCCATGATTATTCTTATCTATAGAATTCTTAATTTCATATTATCCATCTTGTGTTTATGTTCTTCTTTTTGGGAGAGTGGTATTACGTAAATTTATTTGTATTTTTTTCTGGTATTTCTGCCTTTCATATCTGTCCTTGCCAAGGTCTCACTCTTATCCGTTTCACATTTCGCGGTTGGTATTTCCGATCTTTGGTGGCATGAAGAGGTCTCCCTAGTCGATTTTCTTTTTTTGTTTTGTTTTTGCATGTTTCTTTTATGTTTTTCTTATATTCTGGTCGGTGCTGCTCTCAGATTCTGTTTCCTCGCTTTCTGTGTCTTACTCTTGTTCAGATTCGCTTTTCTTTCTTTGTGTTTCTTCCAAGAGTTTATTTTTTTATATCATCTGAAATTTTTATGTTAAATATAGCCGATGAATCAATATTTCACGGGAATTTCATTGGCGTCAATCCAATTTCCTTGTGCATCATTCCGATTTACGCATATATTTCATCTTTCTTCTCTTTGGTATATACTTAAACGTATATCGAAAATTCTCCTTCGAAAAGTTATTTCAAGTCAAAAGATTAATGTACATAACTAGCAGTGCGTAAATCCCGGCTCACTTGAGCGTAACGTCAAAGGAAACGAGCCAATTCGGTGAGTGAAATTTTTAGAACAACTTTAATGCTCGATTCTAGCTCATCGCTTGACTGTTGAGGGCTGGCTTTTCTTCGTTTAATAAGATGGCTTCTAAGATGTTCAGCCTAGCTTTATTTCGCTCTTTTCTTTTAGTTGGGGTGTTGTCAACTAGAATATCTCTCGTTAGGTTGATGTTGTGCGCGCTCTCCATATGATTTTTAAGCCCTTTGCTTAAAAGGTGCATTGTTAAACGTTTCGAAAGGCTGGTGGTTGTCATGCCAATATATTTTGCGTTATTATAAAACTTGGAGTGTTCATGGGGCAAATAAACTCGTAAACTATGTTGGTTGACTTTAGATTTGAGAGTTTTGACCATAAGCCAACAAAAGCCAAAAATCCACTTATGAAAAACAACGGCTGCCAAAACTCCTGCAAAAACAATCCTACAATTACTCCGTGGGGATTTTTCGTTTGAAGTTTATTTTTTCCAACCAAAAATATGAGGATATGGAGGGGTAAATGAGAAAGACCCGGTGGATACCGGAGAAGACCTTCTCCGATGTCCCCATGCGTGATCGGGTGAGAGTTTTCTTTAAAATTTATGGAGATATAGGAATTGTGCTCGTAAGACTAATCGACACTCATAATGGAGACGCTCTCCATGGCTTGCCCGGTCAAAAAAGAACTCTTGAAGAGAAAAGCTAATCAAAAGAAACAGGAAGAAGAAAACAAGGTGAACAGTACTTACGCCAAGGTTGCTAAAGCTCATGGTGCGGAGTTTCAAGGAAACAAAACATATCCCCACGTCAAGAATGAAAACTCGACCAAAATTATGTGTTGCCTCTATTATGCTCACATTGCAAATCTCTCCTCCTACGCATGCTTTCCAGATCAACTAAATTGAATGCTGACACATAATGGGTTGGGGAAAATGTGGATTCCCCCAAACCCACGGTTGGAGGAGATTCTTAAGATTAGTCTCAAATCCCATTGCGAGACTAGTTGCCATAAGCTCCCTACCCCCAGCAGAACCCCAGCTATCTCCACGAATCCTAGGGTCCAGGCTCAGGCAACATAGGAAGCAAAGACACGCACTAAGAAACAGAACGGCACACGAGTTGCACAACAAACAAACTCAATCATACACACAGAAGGATAATGAGGTTACGGTGACTGGGACAGCTAGACCTGGGGGAGGGGCACGCTCACCTCGCTGACGGAAAACCTCACAGCCTTAAAGACGCCCGAAATAGTCCTCTTCTTGTAAGAGGAAATCTAGGCAGGCTTACCATTCGGGGAAAATTAATTTGAAGGTATTCGCTACCAAAAGGTCACATTTCCCTAAGGAGATTGATGTCCTTGATGTATCGGAAGGAGTAATATCCGGAAGATACAAAAGGAGATTCACCTCGGACGACTGTAGCGAAAAACAACTCGAGGAGGCTTTACTCCAAGGCTTAATAAAACTGGTACCCTAAACCTTTATTATTCTTACGGACGGCAAATACAGAAAAAAACGTACAGGAAAAACAATTACGCCACCAAACACTCCACAAGTACCTAAGCTCTTAGAAAATAAGTAAAAAAACAACACGAACACACACAAGAATCTTCAGTGAACAAAGCAATGGAGACATTAAAAATAATACATTTTAACTCAGACAGTTGGACGACCCAAAAAATACTATATGGTTATGTAATACAACAATGTGACTCATACGTTATATTTATCTAAGCAAATGGGATAAATGACACATACAGGATAAAAATATTCCCCTACGAAGTCTTAACCAAAAATCACAGCTGAGAACGTTTCGACAGATGCGCGATGGATGTGAAAAGAGGTCTTGACTTCAGATCAATAAGTGAACTCGATGAGTCATACCTCGCTGTTGAGATCCGTACGGCAGTGGGCCCCCTGGTCCTGGAAACAGAGCCCTAGCACACAAGGAGAGAGTACTTGCCCCTTGACAACTTCCTGCACCTTTGTAACCACAACAGAACCGTTGTTTTTACCGGCGACCTCAATGCGAGGAGTGTTGCCTCAGATTACACGTCGACCAACCCAGGAGGTATGAATCTTGACACCCTTATTGACAGTCAAATTATGACAAGAATTGGACCAGATTTACCGACATTTATTACACATAGATCAGCCACAAAACCAGACATACTGCTGACTAGCACTGTGTTTCCCTATAACTACTTCATTGAATTGGGCCCTCCTATCTCCAGCGACCACTAGACTATACTTAGAGCTACGCTCGAGCCAACTGGGATACTTATAAACGACTCCTCAAAAAATACAACTCTTGTCCCTTAATTAATGCCGCTCTAGAAGAGATTGACGAGGAGCTGAATAAAATTAATGATAATTTATTAAAAGCCGATAAGGAAACCATTCCCCTAGTTAAATATGAAACTATTCCTGCCCCTATTTGAACCTCTAGAATGAAATCCCTCGCGAGGGAACCACGGGAAACGGACCAATGAAGTAAACCTTACTGGACGCAACATCACTATGCACAGACGAACACGACAGATACACGACGAATTAATGACTCTTATTAGGGACCAACAAAATGTACTTTGGATCATTTTGATAGACGGACTGAATATAGAAAACGACTCACGTACATTCTGGCAGATAGTAAAAAGACTAAGAGGCAGACACACACAAAAAACCATAAAACCTACACGTGACAATACAGAAATTTTGGATGCAGAAGAAATTGAAGAGAAATTCAGACTCTTCTGGGCATCTATATTTAAGATATCGCCAGAAGAGAATGATAACTTTGATTTAGAGTTCGAAGACTGGAAAATAAATGATTTGAACGACCAGATACACAGGGCCCATCCTCACCATTATGTATCACAACCAGCTTCAGGCCTATATCTCTCTTAGAATTTGCAGGGAAATTCTTAAGGAAGATATTGGCCAACAGGGTGAATACGTTGCTCCAGGAAAATAATTCTCACAACAACCAACAACATGGCTTCCAAAGGAAGCGAGGAACGGATACGGCGCTAGCCGTGATCACTGAGAAGTTGGCAAAGTTAAAGGCAGAAAGACGCCATGCAAATCTGGTACTCTGCGACGTCAAAAAGGCCTTTGACAAAGTATGGAGGAGAGGCCTGCAATACAAAATCTTACAACTGGGCCTCAATCCTATACTTGAAAGGATTCTATGCGACTACGTAAAGGTTTTAATGGCCCCGAGTTCGAGTTCGAGGCAGGGGTGTCACAAGGCGGGTGTATAAGTCCTTTACTATTCAACATATACATCATCGACCTTCCTCAACCTCTGATTGAAGGCTCGTTATACGTCCAATTTGCGCACGATATAACGATGATCTGCATGACACCTTATCGGAATGTGAATTTCATGGCACAAAGTACGGGGGTAGAAATCGAAAAGATCAACACTTTCGAGAAAATATGGAAGGTTCCGTGTAATTCCACTATTCCGACGGACCCATGCAGACATCCGTGTAGGGGGTGCACACATCCCATACCGCACGGAGGGCACGGTTCTGGGACTCCGGATTACGACTCGTGGATATGGGAGTCACGTAGCTAAAACTATATCGAATGCACAGGTACCTCCAACAAAATAAATATCTATAATGCATGCATTCGATCCAAATCCTCTATCTACCTGTCTTTATAAACGCTAGTCCCGAGACCCAAGGCCTAAAACTGCAAAGGGTCCAAACTAAAGCTGTTTATATTATAACGAGAACCCGAAAGAGTGAGTGGAGAAGTCAAAGTGAGCTCTGTGGTGAACTGGGGTTAACCCCCATAAATGGGGAGCTTCACTTGAGAGCAAGCAAGATCTGGGACAAAGTACACCGGCGCCTCCCTCCCGAGTTTTTACTCGAGCATATGGACTTTGATGACATAGGACACGCCAAATCTTTTAAAAGCAGTAAACTACTCATTGACAACGACGTAGGTCCAATGTTCACTTAGATTTTTGCAATACCCAAATAATACAAAGCCAAACACAATCCATTTTCACTTAATTAGTCAACTGCTAATTTCCTCCATATTTTAGAGCGACTAAAGCGACCAAAATATAAAAAATAAAAATAAATAAAATAAACAAAATAATAAAAAAACCCCTCAAAATCAGGGAGAAATCAACCCAGATAAAAACAAAAAATCTCTTCCCCAAAAGCAGTAGGGATCAAGAAACCATCTGCTTTAAATATATATAAATATATATATATATATATATATATATATATATATATATATATATATATATATATATATATATATATATACTTAGGTGTATATGCCAAAAACAAAAAAAACAATACCAAAACGCCAAGAAAGCCAGAGATGCCCTATCACCAGGAACCTGTCTTTCATACTAATTTTCATTTTCCTTTTCCTATCATTTTCCCTCACTATTTATCCTACTGAAATCCTTTACTACGCTATTCTTCGCTTTATAAGTCCAAGTCCAAGAGATCTAAGAGCTTGTATATTGAGCAGATCTTCTTTCAGTTCTACCATAGTTATCGTAGAGTTCTTCGTTACCGATCTCAGCATCCTTCGGAGCTCACTGAAAAGTAGGTTTGCAGTACTCCTCGAGCTCTTCAATTATTTATCAATCCAATCTACAGTGGTGAGGCTTACAAAAAATGCTGTAGAAATTTTCCTATAGTTTTTACCCTTTCCGTAGTGCTCAATTATCTTGTTTTTCAAATGAGTTGAGAGCTCTTTACTTGACACGATGATGGCACAATGGTGCAGTTTTACGAGTATATGCTAAATGAGGTTATACAAAAATCCTTACTTACGTAAACTATTGTTGGAAACTATCGGATAATTCTATATCTTAGGAGAATATTCTAAACCAAAATATTCCGTAAATAAGTTAATATAAAAATAGTTCATGAATGTCTAAATATTTATTTCCAACATTATTTTGTCTTTTCGCCAATATAATATGATATACTCGTTAAGATCACAGTTTTTAATTTTATTTCGTTAACACATTAAAATACGTTAGTCGCAGTGTACGATTATTTTTAATGGCTGACAATGTATGATGGGAAGTGATATACTGAATCATGTCTCAAAAGTGATGATGAAGTACTTGATTAATTATTTATTGAATGTCTGGACCAACTTCAGCTTCCTATCAGCACTGCAGGATGGATTGCTAAAAAAGAAAACCCCCCGGACTTTTGCCAACCTCCCGTAGAATGGAGATCTGCCATAAATATCTCATCAAGCCGTCGACTAATGCTAAGATGGATATTAAAGAATCTTATGATAACAAGGGCACAACGTACTAGTCGATCTGTGTACAGCTGCGATATTAGTTGCAAAACTAATAATAGCAATGAGCTCAATATTCAAGCTCTCAGATCTCGTTCAACACGCAAAGCGATTTTGCTGAAGAAGGTTCAGTTGTTCGCACCACAAAAGTTTGCTTTCACTCCCGCAAACCCCGTTTCATTAATCAAGTTGAGTTTAAATATTAACTTATTATGGGCTGCGTCTATTATACTTTTATCTTTCTATATTAGCCCTAACTTCGTATGATCTTTAATGCATTCATATCACTGGAAAAATAACGAAATTCTCTCTCATTAAGAACAATAAAAGCTACAGCTTGAGTAGAATGGCGTCTACCTTAACCCTCTGGCAAAGATTTATGCGTAATAACAGCCTTTTTAAAAATTCATAAGCCCTTTTAAGTTTCGGTCTCCTAATGGGCTCTTTCTAGTTTGGTAATTCTATGACTGCTTGAGTGAATTACTCTACCTTCTTACTCATAAAGAACATTTGAATTTATAGTTTTATTTCCCTTGTATTTATTTATTATTAGATACAATATTATACATTATAAACAAACATAAAATTAAAATTTATTCTATAATTTGTCAGCTTCAAACTCTCTTTATCCTGGTTATATATATTCAAACAAAATTCAGAAAATATTATGTCATAAATCTAACTTTCCTTATTATAAAATGCGAAGTTTATTAAAAACATATAGGGATTGTGTATATCTCTCTATCTCTACGCACGTATGACCAACAACTCATCCAATTCTGTTTGAGTATGAGAGAGCTATATCACGTATTCCTATAATTGGTTGTTTTTTGCCATAAACGTATGATTAATGACTCCAAACGCGTCCATATTAAAGGCCTAAATGAGCTTCAGCTGTTCTAACTAATGGCCTTTCGATATTAGTCTGTAGCGAATGGGAGTTCTTCACCCGAAACAGCTAAAAATAAGATTAAAACAAGGAATAGCTTCATTTCTGATTTTATTTTTTATTTCGACGCTCTTTTAGCTTTTGACTTTCATTAGGCGAGGCCATTTCTCTGCCTTGGGCTAATCGAATTGACTCCCCCTATCAAAGAGAGGATCGGTTGCATTAAAGGAGGATTGATGGAATTACGAAGCATTGAGATTTTTGTGCCTTCATATTCTCAGATTTTATAAAAAGATCGTTCTAGACCCTTCAATTTTTCAAGTATTGAGCTTATGGAGGCCTTTTTGCAATTATCTTTTTAATATTAGTAATTTTCCTTTGTCTTTTTTTATTTTAATTTATCTTTTTTTCAGATCTTAGGTTCTCAATTCAGAACTAAAATAAGATGTGGCTTTGATGTTCTCTGTTCATATTTTATTCATCGGTCAACTCGGTTCGTAAAGTACACATGAAAAGAAGATAGAGAGTCAAGCCACATATATTTTCATTAAACTTGAGGCTATAGGGTCAATAAGATATGGCTACCTTCCGTCCATGCGGAACCATTTTCTAGTAGTAAAATACTGAAATACAATTTCTAATGGTTGACAAAAATACAAACTATTCCTACTCATGACAAAGAGACCAACTGCATATTTCTACTACCTCACGAAGAGACCAATTATTCTAATTGTGGTTATGAAAGAAACCCTTTTTGCGGAAACACTTTTATCATCGCAACAAAACTATACTAGCATTAATCCAAGTTAATGTCTATATCGTTTGTGATTGGGTAGTTTCCTGATTCGTGTTAAATTTTGTGTAGCTATCAGACATTTTCACCAGCAAAATTAACCGGAAGAGCATTGCGCCACCAGACATAGGGTCGATTAAACATTTAATCTAACAGATATTTGGCTGAATTTCTCCAAAACAGGGAGAGAGAAGGGCCTTCTTGAATTCTCGTTATCGACCGGGACACCTGAGCGTGTCCTTACGGGAAAGTGTAAGAGTCCGGGATCAGTGGGTCTGACGGAATGACCATGGCTGGAGCCATAAAAGTTATTCAAGGTACGTAAACCTACAAAATAGATGAGTAATCTCCCGACCGGGGGTTGGGATTAAGACGGGGTGGAGGTAGCCTGCAAATTCAGCGTCATGTCTCGGTGTGAATTTCTCAGTGACCTGCTGGCAAGTCCAAAAGGGTGAAGTCGGAAGGGGGGGGGGGGAAGTAACGGCTCGCTTTCTCTCCCGAAGTAATATCTTAGGATGTGGGGAAATACTACTATTTTAGTGGATTCCTCTACACTCCTCCCTATCCAAAGACATTTTTACAGGACAGAACACTTTGGGGCGAAATAAATGTCTACAACTGAGTGAAACACGAATTTTACTATACACTCAGGTTGTTGGAGGCAGGTCTTCTATTGGATTCCTACTCGAGCTATTGGCTAAGCAGTTGTCGGTGACTTTGCCATACATGATCCAAAATTTGTATTCCATGAGTAGTAGGCTCCAACGCATTAAACGGCCACTTTGGCTCTTACGCTTTTTTAGGTTCGCCAGGGGTTTGTGATCACTTTCTACAATAAGTTCTTTCCCTATGAGATACATCTTAAACTCACGAATAGACCCCACTATGGCAAAAACTTCGAGCTCTATGGTGGCATACGCCTTTTCACGATGGGACAGCTTCCTACTAGCATATCGTACAGTATATCATACTCCATTGTCATCATATTTGATGAGAGCACAACCTAGGCCCTCCTGAGAGGCATCGCTACAAATCTCGAATATTTTATTAGGATTCGAAAATCTCAAAATAGGGGCAGAGATTAGTTTGTCTTTTAACTGTTTTAAGCGGTCTTCCACGGAAGGGGTCAAATTGACTGGATCGGGGGCCGTTCTCTTAAGCATGTCGTTAAAGGGCGAGGCTATGGCAGCGAAATTCGTCACAAAATGACCATATAATGACACGGATCCCAGAAAGGAACGAAGCTGGTTCTTCGTTCGGGCGAGCGGCATTTCCAAAATAGCCTTTAACTTGTCGTCCTGGGGGAGTATTTGGTTCCTACCGACCTGGAAACCAAGGTAGTTAATAGGTTTAAAGGCAAAGTGGCACTTTGTCGGGCCTACCGTGAACCCATGTGAGCGTAACCGGGATAGAAGCGCACACAGAGACTTTACGTGCTGGTCCCAGGTACGAGTAGTAATGTACACGTTATCGAAATAAAACGTCGCATTCGATAGGCCACCTAACAACTGGCGCATGATCCGATTATAACTTCTGCAAGCAATTACCAAGCCAAAAGGAAGTCGAGTAAACTGAAATGACCCCTTTTCAGTAGCCAAAGCAGTAAAGCGTTTTGATTGCTCTTAAAGCGGCACTTGGTTGTAGGCTTTACAGAGGTCGATCTCGGAGATGAACTTCGCATCTTCGAAGGCATGAAGACTTTGGTCGATTAGGGGTATCGGTTCCGGGTCAAACTGTGTAACCGCGTTTAATTTGCAAAAATCGACGCACATCCTAAACGACTCATCAGGTTTCCTAATCTTGACAATGGGGAAGCAAAATTCAGACGACGAGGGTTCTATTATTCCTAATTTTAATAAGTTCTCGATCTCTGCATTGGAAGTCGGCCGTAAACGTACGGTGTGGGATAAGGCTTGGTTCTTATCGCATCTGGAGTAGTGAGGACAATCTCATGGGTAAATTGGGTTAAGCAACCCGGGAATTCTGAAATGACGTCGGGAAAGCCTTCCAATAAGGCATGCAATTAGCCCTCTCATTAGGGGCGAGATTGGGGTTTACATCGAAGTTGGAGTTAGGCTCTGCTTGGAAGGATACTCATCGTCTGCTTCTACGCACACCGCTTGGACCAGGCACAAAGGTTCAATGGGATAGGCGGACTCGAGGACGGGTTCTTCGTCTAGGGCGACTATGTTATTTGGTATTTTTTTAGGAGGCTGATGTAGTAAATCTTATTAGCAGAGGGTATTTCGATTACGTAATCCACCGGGCTGCGGGGCTCTAAAACGGAGAAAGGTCCTTTCCAGTGAGAGAGGAGCTCACGCGCTTCGGAAAGAAGCAAAAGCAATACTTCGTCACCTGGTTTGAACAAACGCGCCTTTGATTTTAGGTCAAAGTAGATGCTGTATTTCGCCAGGTTTACATCGGCGTTCCGAAGAGCGATGTCCGCACATTTTTCTAACCACGTACGTAGATTTAAAACGTACGTGTAAGAGGATTTAATTTCCTCATCAATTCTAGGATTGGACCACAATTCTTTTAAAATGCTCATCGGTTTTCGGACGTTACGCCCATATGAAGCTCAAGGGGATCGAACCCCAAAGTCCTATGGGGGACTTCGCGACAAGCAAATAACGCTACAGGGAGGTAGTGGTGCCACTCTTGGGGCTGGTCGTGGCGCACCTTCTTGAATAACATTTTCAGGGTGCCGTTTAACTTTTGGCACATCCCGTTAGCAGAAGGGTGCCAGAGCGTCATGAAGAGGGGCTTGATGAGGAGTTTACCGACATACTCCATCAATTCAGAGGTGAAGTGACGTCCTCTGTGGGATAAGATCTTCTTCGGGATTCCTAATCGAAAAAAGATTGAGATTAAAACCTCTGTACAAGAAATGCTGTCAATCTTCTTCATGGGGATAGCCTCTGGAAAATGGGTGGCGCAATCGACAAGGGTTAAAATATAGGAGTGTCCCTCGCTCAACGGTGGGAGGAATTGGGCCTATTAGGTCGATTGAAGCCCAAGCGAAGGGGCTCGGCCACTCTCGGTGTCTTTTGAAGGGGGGCAGGGGCTACACGCCCTTTGGATGTGACCTTCTGGCAAAGGTCACAGGACTTGCAGAAGTCGATAATTGTTTTGGCCGCGCCTTGCCAAAAGAAATATTTGATCAGACTTATCGACTTGAGCGTTGCGAAAGAAGGGCAAGAATTGAAATTTAGGGCCTTTTCCACTTTCTCGTAGAAATAATGGAATAATGTGATCAAGAAAGCTGTGTTAGAAATATATAACATGCCTGTAAATATCAGGAGAAATTTCAAGTTAAGTAAAAGATAATTGTTAGGGTTTTAAAAATATACCTGTCAAATTTGGGTTACAAAAAGTTAGAAATTGAAACTGGCTTAAGAGATTAAAAAACGTACATTTATTTATTTTTAAACATCCATTAGTCTCTCCGTGTATAAACAGGAGAATTTTTAGCAGGTTACAAAAGAGTGGAAAGACAATTACATCTACAACAGTAGGTTCAAAATAGAATTTTCAATATTATCTAGTTTCCTGAAACCATCCGCCCTCAAAATTTCTTAACCCACTTATAGAAGTATTATTAAGGGCCAGTTAATGTCGAGCATTCCAAAATTTTACATGATATAAAATAAAATCCTTCCAAAAAACCTTGTCAAATAATGATTTTTATCATTGCTTATTATTGTCTTTGTGGTGTGCAGCGAAATAAGTCTTCCTCTCATTACTTTGGTCACTTGAGGACTTTAGAACATCTAACAATCTTTTATTGTTTATAAATATAATGACAGGATGTTGCATAGGTTTGAAAAAAGGTGCGCAACACCTTTTAATTATAACCTGGTTAATTTTAACTCTTTATCTATCAAGATACCAAAGATTTCTGCCGTTATACTTTCTATAACATTGATCTGACCATGTGAGTTAATATGACGATAAAGTTTGATAAAAGTAACTCTATGTTAGTTTGGAGTAAATTAAACATGTTGCGGTTTGATGCATTTGTATGTAGCTTGGTAAGGTACAAGACATTGTAGGCTGCAAAAAGACCTTAGAATTTCTTGCTCTCTTGGCTACCTCTGAGATGAAGGGAATCCCAAAGTCGAAAATATCTATTGTCAATTTTTTAGTGTGCACTTTGGCACTTGATAAATTCAATGAGTCAATGAATTCAACTTAATACCGTGTATAGCTTAAAATGATAAACATGCTCTAGGGGCGTCGGCCTCTGAGCTGAGGGGTTTTGGCGCTTATAAAGTCTTAAAATGAAACACACCTTTGAAATTGTTAGTTCGAGTGGACATATGATAGATACATACATGAACTACGTCGCAAAATTTTAGGGCATAATAAAAGAATTTCTGCTCAGTTTTGATTGAAAAATTAAATAATCTTGATTGAGACAAACAAACCTTGCAACGATTTCTTGTATATTACATATACATATGATAAATTGAACAACCAAGAAAACATAATTATTAGATTATCCTCAATAATTTGTTTCTAATTGAGAGAGGGTTGATACATGACCAAAGGAATTCCATTTTTCAGATATTTGGAAGCTGGATAGAATTTGAGTGAGAGTGAGCTTTAGTACATTTAGTGATCTTTGGAGTTTCAAAAAAATAGTCATACAATCCCTGCTGTGAATTTGCTTTGCACTTCCATGGGTCTTTGTTCAGTGCAGTAATTAATGTATAACTCAGACTCTTAATTGAATTTGAAGATCAGAAATATTTGTTGTCTATGTTGTTCTTCAATTTTTAGTTTGGGTCAATCACCTTAACCCCACACCTGTCCCTATAAAGTAATTTATTTCTTAAAAGTAAAGAGAAAAATGGTTTGCAAGTAAATGGTGAATTTAGGGGATGCGAAAGTAGCCAAGTGTATATTTTGAGGGTATGGAACGTACATACTCACATGCCACCAGACAATCGTGGGAACGAAAGAAATTGTCGTTTGAGTTGACCTTCATCTCTTCTCTTCATCCCCCCCCCCCGTTTCCCCTAACTGGCGACAGGAAGTCGGACAAAAGAACGCCCATCTCACAAAGAAGCCTAAATCCTATTTGCCTTCTTTATGATACCATGGAGATTGTCCAGAAGGGGCCGCGATAAGCGAATTGTCGTGAATGGAATCTCTCTCTCGATTTCCCACAATCCGCGGTATAAATAACATCGTCGTTTACCCCTCTAGCAGCAGTGTCTCAAACCAACTCGCATAACGCGTAACTCTTACGTTGAACGAGAGTCGTTGCCGTAACGTATCGACTACCAACGTGCCGTTGAGTCAAATTGGCCGCTGTCTCAAAGTGTTCCCGGAAGTAAATCCCGCCCCGCAGAGTCTGTGATTAGAAGAATACGCTCTGTTGCTCAACGTAACCTGAGAAAGAAAAGGAACAGCCAAATAGTTACTGGAAGTTACTATTTGTTAGTGTCACATCCAGTTAAGAGTAAACTAACCGGAACTGCAGTCAGCAGCCCCGAACCCATCGTCTTATTCCCTCTCTCTCCGAGAACTCGTGTTAACGCCACCCGAACCACCCCGTCTGGACCTGAGTAGTCGTCTCTCCAATCCATCACAATTAATGGTAATCGGTAAACCCAGTGTCCCTCTATTCTTAAATTACCTATTTAATTAACATTGATTAATACTCCCATTTAGTCATTATAAATCTAGACGCTTAACGTCAGTGTTAATATTTAATCTTTAATGTTGCCTGTTTAACTATTGCTAATTATTATATTTGTGTAAAGTAAAGTTTATTTTCTGTATGTGTGTTTATTTGTGGCTCCTCCTTAGTGACGTACCCTTGGCAAGACTTTAATTAAGAATCCCCTCCGGTTAATATATTCAACCAGTATTTTTCAGTCTTAGAATTCAACAATCACAAACCTCCCCCCAGTAACAAGTACGACTTTTATAATGAGAATCCTGGCTACAGCACAACCCGCTTCTAACCAGCTTTCGCACGTTTAGTAGAAATTAAAGCCTACCTATATATATACATATATATATATATATATACATATATATATATATATATATATATATATATATATATATATATATATATATATATATATATATATATATATATATATATATCTATAAATATATATATATATAATATATATATATATATATATATATATATATATATATATATATATATATATATATATATATATATATATATATATATATATATATATATATATATATATATATATATATATATATATATATATATATATATATATGATCGTAGATTGAGTCATAGGGTCAATACCATCGACTTAAACAAAAAGCGGTGTGTGTGTCCAGATCAAGGACTAGAATAATTATTAGACCAGACTATGAGCAATTCTACGACATATATATAAGTGGTGTCAGCTTTAAGGGGTCAAGTTTTGAGAAAGCGAACTCCTATAGCCTAAAACTTGCCAACGTCCAAGGAAGCATAATTAAACTAACGTAAATTTTAATAATTATAGTCTATTCCCCGAAGAAATATAAATAATAATCCTTTCCAGATAGCAAAAACAAAGCTAGGAAAATATTCGTTATTTTGGGGATTAGTTATTAGATTGTATCGCAGCTTCTAATTCTCTTACCAGGTGCGTAAGTTCTTTCGTGAGTCACCAGTTGCACCAGCAAGAGCAGCAATGGCTTCACAATCGTTCGAAGTTTTCGTCAAGCAAGAACAAGCTCTTGGTCTCACAGGACAGGAACTAATAGAATTCATCCAAAACGAACAGCGAGAGGAAAGAGCACGTGAAATGGAAGTAAGAAAAGAAGGGTTAGAATTGGAAGAAAGGAGAAGAAAAGAAGAGTTAGAATTGGAAGAAAGGAGAAGAAAAGAAGTGTTAGAAATGGAAGAAAGGAGAAGAAGAGAGGAGTTAGAATTTGAAGAAAGAGAAAGGATTCGAAAACATTAAAGGGAATTAAGCAGAGACCAAGTTGAAGTCAGTTCTGTTGGATCCCGTGATCATCAACCACAGGCCCCCGCTATGAAACCTCCTCAATATAGAGACGAAAAAGATTTGTGCTCATACTTAACACATTTTGAAAAGATCTTCGAGGTAAACGGATGGGCCCTAGAATCCGAAGGAGTGAGTAGATTGCTCCTATTGCTCAGTCCGCGCTTAAGAGAAATTTTCATCTCGTTACCACACGAAGCTACAATAGACTATAGCACCTTGAAGGCCGAATTGCTATCCGCCTTCAACTTGAACCCTCAGTTTTACCGCGCTAAGCTTAGATCGGCTAAAATATAGCGCGGTCAAACTTAAAGACATTTTGGATATATGCTGAAGCGAAACCTCCAGTTCTGGTTAGAATCCTCCAAAGTCGAATCGGAGTATGAGGTCCTGATTGACTTTATGTTAAAATACCAGCTATTGTCCACCCTCCCCCAGGAGATCCGAGCATTTGTGAAAGACCGCCGAGTGTCTACCTTTCAAGAATGCCTCAAGGAAGCTGATCTCCATGCGACAAATCATCACCTATACCCACAGGATACCCGGAAGAATAGTTTCCCCTCCCCGAATAATTAATTTAATCAATAGTAATCCCAACAAAGGAAACACCCTCCATTGATAAAGAACACAGCCCCGTTCAAGCCCCAAAATAAGCCTTTTGTAACCCACGAAGACAGAAAACCCCCAGTCTTCAATACCCCCTACAATAACCAGCACCAGAATAAGCAAGTTATATGCTACTCCTGCGGTTCCCCTGGCCATTATAAGTCCCAATGTGTACATAATTCCAGCCTACGTCCCACCCAGAGCCAACAAGTCCACCAAGTAACTGCTACTCTTCCCCCGGAACAGCCGGCAACGCTTACGTCATCCCCCTCGTCTCCATCCCCACAGGAATTTCAAGTGAACTTCCTGTTCAACAAGAGTACCCTCGGAGGACTAAATTTCGAAACCAGCTCGATCAATGGCTGTAAAGTGTCCACCCTCGTCAGAGACACAGGGTGCATCTGCATTGTAGTGTCGGACAAATTGCTCCATCCTGTCGACCCCCAACATAAGAAGTACGCAATTGTACACGACTTCTTGGGTCGAGAAAATAGATTCTTGGTAATCCGCTGCCATGTAGAGTGTAAATATTTCACTGGTTGGACCAACGTAGTGGCAGCCCCCATCAAATTTTGCTCGGTACTCATTGGCGAGAGCGCACTACTCTCCCCGAAGGAAGTGAATCAAGCTGTCGTCACTCGAGCGCGAGCTAGCCGCGAGGCCTCTCCCCAAACGCGCCTTTTCACCCCAGAGGCTCCTTTAGAGGTCCAAACTATTAATGCACAATTCCTCAGAGCTCTTTAGAGCTGCCCTTTACTTCAATCCCTTTGGGAAAAGGCCCGAAAGAACGAAGAGGTGATCGTTCGAGGGAACCATCCCATAAGGTACATCATTAACAACTCCCTTCTGTTTCGCGCCTCGCGAGATGAGTCGGACCCACCTTCCAAGGTCATGTGTACTCCGCCCACACATGTAGACCAAATCCTGCGAGTAGTACATAAAAGTCCCATGGCCGGTCATTTCGGTCATAACAAGACTTCTCAGTGATATTTAAATACTTTTTGGTCCGGTGCAGCCAAAGATATTGCAGAATTCTGCAAAACGTGCGATTTGTGCTAGAAAACCACTGCAAAAAGTCGAATAGCCCCAGCTTTTCTGAAAAGAACCCCAGTCATTTCGGAGCCCTTTTCGAGAGTCACCATTGACCTCATCGGACCAATTCACCCCCCTTTCGCCGAAGGTCATACGCATGTACTAACATTGATAGACTGCGCTACCCGATTACCAGACGCTGTCGCTCTAAAAAGGATCGATAGTATCTCTTGCTCTGAAGCCCTTATTTCCATTTTTTCTAGAATAGGATTGCCCAAAGAAATCTTGTCAGATAGAGGCCGCCAGTTTACCTCTGAGCTCATGGAACACGTGAACATCCTGCTCCAAATCAAACCTATTTTCACCACCCCCTTCCATCCGAGCGCAAACGGCAGGTGCGAAAAGTTCAATGCGACCTTGAAAAGCGTCCTCAAGAAACTTTGCATGGCACAACCCCAAGAATGGCACCGATATTTGCCAATTGCGTTAATCGCATGCCGCGAAATTCCCCATAGGACCACCGGATTTTCCCCATTTGAGCTCCTGTACGGGAGAAACATGCAGGGGCCCCTAAGTATTTTGAAGGAGTTATGGTCAAATTCCCGTTTGTGTCCAGAATTAAGGAACACATTCCTTCGTCCTCGAACTAAGGGTAAGATTAAAAAGGTGTTCTGACATAGCAGTCAGAAATTCCGAAATTATTATGGAAAAGTATCGGACATACTTTGATCTAAAGGGGAAAACACAGAAAACTGAAGCCCAGAGATGAAGTTCTACTCTTACTCCCCTCGGATTCCCATAAACTTCTCTCCCAATGGAAAGGCCCCTACCCCGTTCAGAAAACCTACGGATCGGTCGATTATGTTATACAGACACCCACAGGTGATAAGTTATATCCCATAAACATGCTAAAAAAGTATCATAGACGGGCCTGTATAAACAATATAGTCGCCTTCGACGAAGAAAGGGGAATTGACGCCGTCCACCCAAACAACCCCCTAAATATTGTTAATTCGATTTGTGTAGAGTCAAGCGAAGAGTGTCCCCTCCCCGTCCTTCCGTCCAAGCAGCCCCCCATAAAAGAACCTTTTCACGAGTTGGATGTAAACTCCGACCTCGCCCCTGCCCAAAGGAACCAAATAATGGCGCTTTTGGAAGAATTTAGTGACGTCATTTCCGAGTCACCAGGATGCTCAACTCAGTTCGAACATGATATCGCCCTCACTACGCTCGAACCTGTGCGATGTAAGCCCTATTCCGTACCGGTGCACCTAAGAGACGCTTTCAATGAGGAAGTCGACGTAGGGGCAGATGCCTCTTAACTGGGGATTAGCTGCGTATTACTCCAATACGACAAGGATCAAGAACCCGCTCCTATAACCTATGCAAGTCGCCGACTGACGGCTCGCGAAAGGGTATACGCTACAGTAGAATTAGAAGCTCTAGCGATCGTTTTTGGGATTACAAAATTCAGGATGTATCTGGTAGGTCGTCCATTCCTCATAAAGACTGATCATAGACCGTTAGCCTACTTAAAAACTTGTGAAAACCGAAACGGAAGGCTAATGCGCTGGTCATTATTGCTAGCGGAGTACCATTATGAAATCAGGTATCTAAAGGGTCTGACAATGTACTCGCAGATAGCCTTTCGAGAAACCCAATTTTAGATAGCGATTAATAGTCACTTATTTATTTTTTTTGTGTGTATCTCTTTGTATAAATAATTATTTCTTGCCTGTACTCTGTATGTGTTTTGTTTGATTTTGTATATGTAAATTAGAGAACTGACGTAGCAGTATATTTAGTAGCCATTAGATACTAAGGTAAATTCCTAACGGCTTCGATAAAATTACCGACTCAATTGTTCGAGTCGAGAAAGATAATTACAAATTCCCCTGGTGAAGTTAATTTTTAACTTATTCCTTATTTCATGGCAGAATAATGTTCCTCGAAATAGGTAGGCGTGTGAGGGTAGGAACATACATACACACATGCCGCTAGACAATCGTGGGAACGAAAGAAATTTGTCGTTTGAGTTGACCTTCGTCTCTTCTCCTTCCCCCAACTGGCGACAGGAAGTCGGACGAAAGAACGCCTATCTCACAAAGAAGCCTAAATCCTATTTGCCTTCTTTATGATACCATGGATATTGTCCAGAAGGCGCTGCGATAAGCGAATTGTCGTGAATGGAATCTCTCTCTCTTGATTTCCCACAATCCGCGATATAAATAAGATCGCCGTTTAACCCTCTACAGCATTGTCCCAAACCAACTCGCGTAACGCGTAACTCTTACGTTGAACGAGAGTCGTTGCCGTAACGTATCGACTACCAACGCGCTGTCGAGTCAACCTGGTCACTGTCTCAAAGTGTTCCCGGAAGTAAATCCCGCCCCGCAGAGTCTGTGATTAGAAGAATACGCTCTGTTGCTCAACGTAACATGAGAAAGAAAAGGAACAGCCAAATAGTTACTGGAAGTTACTATTTGTTAGTGTCACATCCAGTTAGGAGTGAACTAACCGGAACTGCAGTCAGCAGCCCCAAACCCGTCGTCTTATTCCCCCTCTCCCTGAGAACTCGTGTTAACGCCACCCGAACCACCCCGTCTGGACCTGAGTAGTCGTCTCTCCAATTCATCACAATTAATGGTAATCTGTAAACCCAGTGTCCCTCTATTCTTAAATTACCTATTTAATTAACAGTGATTGATACTCCCATTGGGTCATTATAAATCTAGACGCTTAACGTCAGTGTTAATATTTAATCCTTAATTTTGCCTGTTTAACTATTGCTAATTATTATATTTGTGTAAAGTAAAGTTTATTTTCTGTATGTGTGTTTATTTGTGGCTCTTCCTTTTTGACGTACCCTTGGCAAGACTTTAATTAAGAATCCCTCCGGCTAATTTATTTAACCTGTATTTTGCAGTCTTAGAATTCAACAATCACATACCTTCCCCCAGTAACAAGTGGGACTTTTATAGTGAGAATCCTGGCTACGGCACAACCCGCCTCTAACCAGCTTTCGCACGTTCAGTAGGAATTAAAGCCCTACCTATATATATATATATATATATATATATATATATATATATATATATATATATATATATATATGATCGTAGATTGAGTCATAGGATCCATAACATCGACTTAGACAAAAGTGGTGTGTCCAGATCAAGGACTAGAATAATTATTGGACCGGACTATGAGCAATTCTACGACATATATAATAGCTAAGAGAATAAACTGATATCTATCATGATAATTCTTAACTAGAGGGTATCCCAAAAGTCACCTCCCTTTGAGAAAAACTTTACAGGCCCCCAAGGCCTGTAAGTAAGTAAGCAGGTTATATATAACTTGAAATAATATTGACCAATTTACCAAAGAGGAAGCTACTGTTTTATTTGTTGAAACTATAAGCTGTTTTTCCTCTCTTTTGACACCTTCTACATTATTTGTGGCTCTTCTGAGAATTGGTTTCGGTTATGATTAATTTTGCAGCTGCTAAAATCTCACACTCAAATAAGGTCAGGAAGTTTGAGAAATCTATGCCCAAAGCTACATAAAAAACCCTCACTTTGTGTAGTACCTCAAACAATGGTGGTCGTATTTATACTTTTATGTATCTGTGCTTTTTGTACTACACATTCTAAAATTGGGGACCTCCTTTGCTTAATCTCGAACTCAGCATTTAGGGTTGTGATTTGTCATTTCATTTCTGCTCGCACCAATAATTTGTCCTCTTATTTCAGTTCATTCTCTTTTTTTTCTGCTCCTGCCATCCTTAACCTTCCTTTTCTTCCGAGTTGTGCGTTCTGATTGATTTAAATAAAACGTCTCTTCTATTTCGGCAATCATAAATTCTCCCTGCGTTTCATTCAGCCGTTCACTCAGACCCGATGGCACCGACTCCCAGGGGAATAGAAACCTGAATTTAATCTCGCTTTACCTATAAAAATGGGTCCCTTTGTTATTTCTCATCCATTTTAATCCGAGAAATAAAAAAAATTATGATATATTAAATTCTGTTTCCAATTGTTGTTTAGAATCCACAATGACTTTGTTCGGAGGGTTTTCATCTTTTCTTTAATAACCATCTCCTTTATGATTTACATGCCTCTTTGATTTGAGGTTCTATCTATTCACACACACTCCGTGAAATTCCATCTTCAACAACACTCCTAAAACATTAATTTTGCCAGTTGGGATATCTTTCAAGTGAGCAATGAAAGCAGAGCTAATGTAAGGATTACATTGCAACAAAGGATTCTTATGTGACTATAAAGTGAATAAGGAATTAATTTTAGACAGTTCTTAAACGGGAAAAGTGTTAGCATCATTATGTGACGAATAGGCATATTTGTGTATGTTTATTAGACTCAATATGCGTTGATTGTTTTCATGGTTCAATAAACCAATCTTATGGCAATTTATATGTAATTCCATAGTTATTACGACCTCTAAAATTATCAAATATTTATCTTCATTTGATTTCTTAGCAGACAGTACGGATAGGTTTTAGTATTTTTTAAATTGGTAATATTACTAAAATATCATAATCTCGGGTGAATATTACAAACTAAAGATCTATCATTATGTCATAACTTCTTAACATTCATTTCTTCTTCTCAGTCATTGTCTCTCAGATATTATATTTTTATGGTCTATAAATACTTACAAAGAAAGAAGCTGAAAGAATTGTAAAGGCAAGAAAATATTCAAAGGCATACGGCACAATGATTCAAGTGGAACCTAAATCTTCAAAAGTTTAAAGTTAGTGTCCCATGGAGCTTACAGTGACCTGAAAAGGTAAAAATGAATTACTTTGATAGTTTGATCTCCAAAATCATGAGCTATAAAGGCCCCATTAGAATTTGGAGAGTATATTTGAAGTGAGAAATCGTTATATAATTAATTGTTGAAACTTTGGCCACAGTATCTCAATATATCTGAAAGTTGAACTTCAATTAAGCTTTGGAGAAAAAATAAACAATTTTCTGATCAATATCTCCCATTCATTTGTTGTTTGGTTGATATTTTGGATCCAAAAATTGGATGAAAATCTTATTATATTTCAATTTCTGCCTATGATATACATTCTTTTCTCAACACAATAATGATCTCCCAAATAGAGAATGCTTCAGGATTTTAGTCCTTATATATCAAAAGCCTTTTCTTCGCAGGGCTATACAAAAATATTTAGGCTGATATTTTAAAATTTTAATATGCAATAATATATAATGCATTATATATATATATTTATATATAAATATATATATATATATATATATATATATATATATATATATATATATATATAAATATACATATATATATAAATATATATATATATATATATATATATATATATATATATATATATATATATATATATATATATATATATATATATATATATATATATATACATATAAATATGAAGTAGTGAGATGGGAAAAAGTCTAAATGTCTGAGGGCTACATAGTTCCAGTGAGAAACAAGGAAAAGAGTGTATTTTTTCAAATAACTATAATATTAATCTCAGTATCAAAAAGGATTAATAATTTAACCTAGCATAATTATTCAAATGTATAAATAAACATTTCTGAGTTATTTTTTTAATATTTTACAAGTTTTATCACATTTGCCTTTTATCCAATCTTTGTAACGCTTCATTATGCTAGCAAATCCAACCATTGATTTTCCTTTTACTTTTTTAAAGTTTCAAACAGCTTTTTGTAATTATTTATGTTTACTTTAAGCATTTTCTTTCTATGTGAAAGACGTTTCGAATGGCATAGAGATCAGGTAACTTTCCTCTCGACAGCAGCCGAGGAATTATTCGACTATATGTGCATTGAGGCAATTTGCCCCATCCAAGATTAAAATTTAATTTTTGTCATTTCGAAAAGATTTTATTTAGCAATTTCCTTTCGGAAATATCTTAATTTGTAGCTTAATGACGCTTCATCCTTTTATGTAGAATATTTTCCTTTATGATTGCCCATTCGATTAAAATTAGAAATCTTCCTCAAAACTTTCTGCCTTTTTCATTTTAAAAATATTTTATTATACATTATCGCACAAGATCTTGAAAGTGGAGTAATGGGCAAACCAAACCGGAACTTAGTGAGAACGTTAAATAGGATTCGATTTTTCTGAACTTGCTCTTCCAAACTCATAAATTTGTAATCATATTAAATGCCAATATTCATAATGTATTAAAATATTTAAAAAAAATTAGCCCTTTTTACAGTAAGAATTCATGTTGTTTTGCCCCTTTAAGCATTTTTTTTTTTTACAGCATTGAGTTTTTCTATTTTCCGTGGACTTTACCACCGCAAAGCCGATGAATGTAATCGTCTCTTAGATCTCTGTCAGATAATGTTAAATGTTCTTGCTTTAAAATTTTAAACAACTGTACAATTTTTCGATTGCTTCACATAATCTTATTTACCACAATTCGTTTTCGCTTTAAACCTGTAAGGGGTGCCATTTTCTGATTCCGAATTTTTGTTTTATTTCCACCTCTCAAACGTTAACCAATGAAAGTTATTTTTCGTTGTAAATAAAGTTTAAATCGATTGATTTAAAAAAAATCAACGTGTTTGAACCTCAGAGAGTTTTTAACTAGATCTTCCTACAGTACTCTATGACTTTGGTAATAAAAACTAAAAGCAAAACACTATTGAGAAAAATAAATCAAATTCAATAACTTTTGCCTCAAAACAAAACAGGTAACGCGTTGATAATATAATTTTAATTAAATGGAAAATAACTTCTGATTTGTTTTGAATTGAAAATAATTGAATTATAAGATGGCACTTACTAAATCATCAAATATTAATCAAATTTAAATAAGTAATACTTAACTAAGGTAAATGATGAATGACATAACATGATGTCTAGGTGTTAATAAAGTCCCCTTGAGTCTTTAGATTTCTTTCCTCCCTTTAATCTATTCATTCCTTTCCTGTAGTGAGTGTTTCCGTGTTGGATAACCCCATATCAACGAATGCTCTTTGACCACACATTCGTGACCTCTTTAACTAAATCACCTAGATTTCTTTAATTATGTACCCCCTGAGATTCTCATTAAAATAAATCACCGAGATGTCATTAACCACGCCACTGACACCGCTCTAACCATATCAACGAGATCTCCTTTACTACAAACAGAGTACTCTTTAATCATGTTCAAAAATCTATTTATCTAATTGCCATAAATTTCTTTAACCAGTTCACCGTGATCTCTTAAACCACGTCATTGACATGTTTTTAACCAGATCGCAGAGATCTTTTTAATTAGGTCAACCAGATCTCTTTATCCAAGCCTTCGATATCCATATGACCACGTTACCTCTGTGAGATATTTTTAGCATCGTTACCGAGAGCTGTATAACTTCTTCATCGAAATCTCCTTATCCAGTTGGTCTTCATAACTCTCGGTAAATCTTTAGTGGACACAGCAAGGCAGCGGTTGATTTGCGAAACTTTAAATCCAAGATGAGTTTGGGTAAAATCCGAGGCAGCCGTAGGATTTGAGTACCCACCTTATTAAATCAATTTACTCTTTGGTTGGTGACAAGCCCTTGATTCGAATACATTCCCCCTCCAAATATAGAAAATAAAGCTTTCGATAGCATTCTTTCTATTGAAGAAAATTTTACTTTCTCATCTTTTATGCCTAGTACCGGAAGTCATCATGCAATAACTGCCTACTAAGAGACTCTGACTCTGACTTCTCCAGGGATAAGGACCACATTGCCTTGCGAGATCGTGTCCAATAATGGCCTAGATCTCCACGAGAAATTTCAGGGTTCTCTTTGTACAAGAACGCTTAGTTTCCCAGCCTCCGTACGCTCCATATCACAGCCTAACTTATTTAATTCTCTCCCGTTCTTCTGCAACCTCCTCCTATTGATACCTTAGCACTCGGGGATCTTGGCATTCCAACTTTCTGCGTGAAAACCAAGCCCCATAGCTTGTCTATTCCAAATTTTGTTGTGAATTGAATTCAGCCATAGTATTGCTTCTTTCACAAACGATGTACGATTGAATCGACTATGACACGAAGAAGAGATAAACAATGCCAGATACAGCTGTACGCAAAATTTAGAAGTGACAACCCATATTTACAATACAGAAACAACTCTGAACGCAAAGGCGTTTAAATTGGGAGATATGAGCTTATTTAAAGCCCACTCAAAGATATACTTAGAATCAATCAAATAAGAAAACGCCTGAGCAGAGGGAAATAGAATAACTAATGGATAGATAAACGGCTGGAGCAAAGACACAATAGAATGGAATGCAACCCAAATATTTCCTTTCTCCCTCCGTCGTAAGAGGGAAATGTGACGGTTTTTCGTCCTGAGGAAACATTATTGTATAAATTTGAGACATTTAGGTCGGAAAGAGGGGACGAGATAGGAATTAAAAACTGGTATATGCCAAACGACGAGTGGGAAGGCATCTTGAGTAGCAGTAGTCTTCTACTTTTGTACCTGGATACGTTGTAGATTCTGCGGTTTTAATATCCGTAAGTAGGTTTGTCTACAGACATACGGTATGAGTATCAGCCAGTGGATGTGAGGACGAATATGCGGTTGAAGTATCCACCAGTAGATGTATTATATCCAAAGGGGACCGTAATGTCACAGACTGCAATTCACAATCTTGTAGCTAAAAGAGTTCCATCCTTAGCCCCATCTTTCATGGTAAACGAGAAGACTCTTTCATAACCAGGACCACATTTCCCACATGAGAAGAAGAGCTCTAGGTTTATAGGTCAGTGTGCTTCTCCCTTCCGCCACCAGGTTTTCATTCTGCCAACATGCCTAACCTTGATGAGGTAACCGCTTCATCTGCCTTTGCCTTCTATTCATGGTAAACGGACAGCTGATATCTTGATCCTCGTCCTTAAATGTTTACTCTAGTGAGAGTTTTCAATAACCTTCCTGCATGACCATGTCAGGTGCTTAATCCAGTTGGACCCTGATTTATGGTGGCCGTTCACAAACAGTTTCCAGTCTGCCGAGATTTATTCTTCTCTGCCATTTTAATCCAGAAATTGATAGCCGCTCTTTGCTCGTCTGGATTAAAATTATGGCTGACAGGTTCTGTTAAGGAAGATTTAGAGGTCACCTTACCCTTTGCTTCAAGTAAAAATTTGAAAGTCAAAAAAGTTACTTTTAGCATTTTAGAGCCAAAGAATAGAACTCAAAATTTAAATGTTAACAATGGAGTATCTGACTGTGATGGATTTCTTAGCTATAGAAATAAAGCAAAGTCCTTGTCTTCCTCTATCAACACTATTTGAACGTATGTATTTTCAAAGTTGAAATGCACACAAAAGGGTACTGCCTAAATATAATAAAGATATGGTACAATTATTTAATCATTGAAGGTCCAGAGTTTGAACAGGCTTTTAAACTTACGCTACCAAGAGAACAATCCAATATTATTCATAGGAGAGATTTGGAGGAATTTTTCTTTAGGCTGCGATATGCTCGATTTTAAATTTTAGCGCCTACTATATGAGGAGGACTTGATCTTACTTCCTCATTATATCTATTTTAAAGCTGTTCCCGAATTTTTTTTTAGAAATCTGCAAAGGAGAAGGAAGATTGGGATGAATAACTTTCCATGCGAATCCTAAAACGAAACAACTATCCCTGATCTCCGCAACCAATTTGAAAACTTGGTAAATCCTTTCTTTTTACTGCAATAAATAATGTTTTAAAAGTTTGTCTGATATCGCTATTAGGTCTTAGGATTAAGCAAGATCTTTATAATTGGCCTTTAGTATGGCCACTCCAACTGTACAAAAACTAGTGGTACCGTTGACCGGAGGGAAATGACCTACTGACATAGCTCCCTACTTGCGAATTAAGTATCTTACGTCCTACCTATATAAAATTTCACCAATAAATTCATGGTAGACGTCTTCCACATTAAAGAAGAATATGTTTGTAACCAAATAACACGAATTTGGTTCGGCTAGTTTTACCTCTAACTCCCTCAGTGTTTATTTTCCGTTGATTAACCTAAGCATACAAAGCCCCCCCGGATGGTTTTCGATTACCAAGAGCCTAAATACTTATTGAGTCACGCATTACTTCTTCGTATACTCTCGCTAAGTCCTTTTGATTTAAAGTATTTATAAGGAATGTCTTAACCTTAGGAAATAGGGGTAATTTCAACTTATTTGCTATATTTGTTATAAAAAATGTTTATCGAGAGAAGTTTATCCCTTAGACCCTGCCACCGTAACTTCGGCTATTGGTAGGTCAGTACAGAGGATCAATCAGCAAACAATGTATTAAGGTTGTATTCTTTTTCCTGCTTGGGGGGATTTACAAATGATTTTTTTTCTTCCTCGTATGAGGAAAGACACAGATTTCTATAATGGTCTTTTCTATGTACATCTCATACAACCATACTTATATTTACACTAATTTATAGAATGATTCGACGGCGATTTCCTTGAATACAATCAATATTACAACCCTTTAAGCCTTGAACATGTAATTTTGGTAAATATATCAGTTTAGTTATAATATCAGTTATTTTCTTTTTAATTGAACTAGGCGACAAATTACCCACCACACACTGTATATCTTTTATGCTACCTGGGTTTTTATTGTGAGGTGTGCGATGCATATTTTACTTTAATTCTGAAATAATGGTAGATCCAACTGCATCGTCTATGTGAAAATTTCCACATAATTGTAGGGAAACCATGCAGCATGAGAAACCATGCTGTAGCTGACATCTAGAGGCTTGTATACACTCCTAAATCTACCGTCCGCAGATGTAATGTCTGGCGGTTTTTATTATAATTCCAAACATTTATTATGTTTTTTCTTCATCGCTTTTCTTTACCGAACTTACCAAAAACTTTATGAAGAAAGTGCGCTCTCTGAACACCAAATGAGCACTTTCACTTAAACCCTCATTCAACCTTCACAAAGTACCTGCTGGACAATTCTTACTCACCCCTTGATCCCTAACTATAGTCTCATTTCCTCCTCGATAATACCCTATTAATTTGTCTCTAAATACTCAGTGAGACCTCCCATAATACTGTTTGAGCCCTCTCATAATACCGTATGATTTCTCCCTGAAAGCCATCTTTAACCTGTTCGGCTGTAAAAACTGTTAAAAAGTGAACCTGTCATCAATCCACTTAAAATCTTCTTTTCAATGCTACATTTACTTTAATATTTAGGGTAATTTACTGTCATGTAATAGCCTGTATCATACTTTCGTTTCACATCCCAATGCATTTACTCTATATTAACACAGTATGTTATTGTAGAAATTCAGAAGCACTTTGTTTGGAAAATCACAGAAACATATATGTTACTGGATTTTATTAGAATGCACTAGAGAAAATGCAGTAACATAGATGCCACTGTATCTAAGTAGGATGCTGTTTTAAGGTTACAAGGAGTTACAAGGAAAGAAGGTAGATGATGAATAGTAGTGGTCCCAAGACAGAACCTTGAGGCACCCCGCTTTTAAAAGGCACCCACTCAGAAGCCTGTCCATTTACCACCACCCGTTGCCGTCTGCCATTTAGCCAGTTCTCGATCCAGCTGGCTATTCTTCCGTCTATGCCCAGCGCTCGCACTTTCCAGTAAATTGTGAATGCTCTATGCTCTTTGCTGGTTTTAGAAGGACGAATTTTACCGACTTCAAAGAAAAGGTAGCAAGCAACCTGCAGATAAAATGATCTACTTTCAGGATATAATAGACCGACGAAATTTGTACTGCTTTAAGAGAGCGAAATTTGGTTTGTAAGAGATTTAAGGATAAATCAGGAAAGCTTATAGAATTGCAAATAAAGAACTAAGAAAATAAGTTGAACGTCGCGTTTGTAATTCAAAAAAGCAAACGGAAATAGTCATAGCATGTAACAGTAGGAGAGAACCAGAGGGATTATAGAGATATCAATCATAACTTCGGACATTAAAACTGAAGCATCGCTTTTCCACTCACATACTGAATTTCAGGAGATGAGCGAAAAGTTAAACTCGAAAGAACTGTCTTCGAAAACCATACAAAGGAAGCAAACGGCCCTCTCTAGAGATACAGTTTTGCCGATGCCCACAAGTCACCAACTCCTCCCCCTCTCAAAGAGAATGATCCATTTTTATTGCAATATTGTGTACAAATATCACTGTTTAATTCAACTCTCACCTATTGTTCCATCGCGAGTTAGCTCCCTAAATTAAAACTCCACACATTAACTTGTCACAACTATGCTTTTAATCTAGAAAGAACATAGTTGTAGACCTCGGGCAGAGAAGGTTTGCGGTTCAGCCCACTACGGAACCCGAAGTCAGAGGCATCCTAGAATGCACCTGAGATATAATCTTTGAGGAAGATAATTTAGCCTTCTATGTGTGTCCGACCAGACACCCCTCCACTCTCTCTACGCATCTCTCCGCTGTCCCCATTACACACCTCTGCGCTGTCACCACCCATCCACGTGCTGTCCCCACCACCTCCTTCTACTGTTACCATTCCTCTTTCCAGATTTACCACCCCTCATTCTACTGTCCCTACCCCCCTTACCCTGTCCACACCCCCTTACGTTGTCAACACCCCTCATTCCAAAGTCCTTATACCCACTCCTGCTGTTACTACTGCCTCCCTGTCTGCCCCCCTGCCACCCTTGCTCAGGCCTCTTTTGCCACATCATCCCAAAACACCCATCCTAGTCTTCAACCAAACCCTCCCCAACACTCCAAACGCCCGAGATGATCACCGTAACAGCCCCCACTCTCTCGGTGCAATGCCAAAAGTTTATGGTAGCCCATAGCGGTTCAGACAAACGGAACAGCACGTTAACTTCGCTTCTGCCCATAGTTCGTCGGCTCAGTATGGTGCAATTCAACGTATGCAGTTAGTATGGTGTTCGCCAAACCATTTTCACATTGGTAGTAAGCAGAGACAAAGAACTGAAATCATACTTTTGAATTCCACCAGTCTGCAATGTCCCAACACTCGAATATGCAAGCCAGGTTAAGCGCTTCATACATCACACACTATTAGCCACATGACGACTCTTTTCTAGCCTGCAAGGGATACACTGACACTGTTCCAATTATAGTGGCCACCAACTAGAGCCATCAGAACTAAAGCTGTACATAGAAGTACAAATCCAGGTTCAATTCAACTACAAACTTCCACTCTTCTTTTTCGGGGAGCTAAATGCACACCATCCCGCACTATTTTCAAACACCACAAATGATTTGTTAGTATCTGATTGGTTCCTTGCAGTGATTTCACTGCAAACACATCGGTCTAACCTTTCACACATTTCTCGAGAACTGCAGAATGACCACGTCATCGGATAGTTCTACGCAATGACCACAACACACGTTACCAGACTCACATTCCCTTAGGTCCCCACGTACTTTCAGACCAGAACCTTATATGCCTTGTAAAGTCCAAATCACTACAACTAATACCGAACCACCCCTTTTATGAGTACACAAACACAAACCAGGATGAGTTCAAAAGAAAACATGAACACAACATACAAACTCAATCTCCGGGACACCAGCCCTACGCATTTAGAGAGGTGCACAGAGAATTAAAAACTGCAGTGAAACGTGCATGTTGCTTTCCTTGATATATATATATATATATATATATATATATATATATATATATATATATATATATATATGAATATGTACCACGGAAGGTAACTGAATAAAAGACGGATTAGAGTTAGTATTTTCGTCTATTCGAATAGACGAAAGTACTAACACCTATCCGTCTTTTATTCAGTTTTCTTCCATGGTACATATTCATATTTATAGTTATCACACGCTAACTTTCGTGATATTTCCCATATATATATATGGTACGGTTAATGTAGTGAAATTGTTAGACAACTGCTCTACTTCAGGTCCAGCGCGACATCCTTTCGTCCTCGAACTGGATGGCTACATTTATAGGATGGCTAATCCTCCACCAGTCAAAAAAAAACTGGTCTCAAAGTTCCCCCCCTATGTTAGCCTCTTTATCGTTAGAGAGAACCGTTATTATCAATATATTAACAGCGTTGACTTAGCAAAAACACTCGAAAGATGGAAAAAGATCCAAGACAATTTGGAAAGGTTGTCTGAGTTGTGGAGTAGAATGCTATGTGAGGCCTTGAATATTTTTGAAAAATATCAAGAGGATAAGGAGGAGTTGCAGAGGTGAATGTTCGGTAGATTTTCTTCTGGCAGGTGATGTATGATTGTGGTTGGAAGGCCTGAGGGGCAAAGGGCACATTTTCGTGTGGCTTTGATGGAATTTTTTATTTCTTTGATGGTGATTGGAGTGGTTAATATGGTTGTGTTATCGAGCACATCCATTTCGATTGGGGGGTCTAGTTCCAGCTCGTCGGCATGAAGCCGGTACCATTCCTGGACTTCCGTGACTTCCTGGAAGAGCTCTTGTATGTGTAGTTTGGGTTGACTATCTAAGTGTACTTGATCTCAGTGGGACTTGAATGTATCGAGGATGTCATTGGGGTTTGTGAGCGTGCGATCTTTTATTCGTAGTGCTATGGGCTTTGGAGGGCCCGTGCCCAAAATTCTCTTGGCCCGCCGCCAGAAGAAGAAGCCGGTAAGTGCAGAGAGCATCCTCTGAAATGTGGTTGACTTTGCCCTACAGACGGTTCCGATCTAGCGGCACGTACTCTAGGATGCGAACACTAAGGAGTGTAAGGTTTTGTTGTCGTGAATCTCTGCCGTAGTGATTAGAATATAATACGATGAGTCTTTGTGTGTCTATTGAGACGGTGAAGTTTATTATGCGTTTGTATGTTTTGCGTGGTGTGTGCGTATTGGTGTTTTTCTATGGTGTCCATGAAAACCTTCCCGTGGTTATCTAGTTATGAGGAGATTGTCCCCTGGAGATCTAGGTTGCATGGTGTGTGTTTGTAGTTATGTGTTTCCCAAACTCTAACTAGGTCGTGTTAGTGTAGTCGTATAGAGGCGGTGTAGAAAGTAGTATTGAAAATGTTGATAGTAGAAGGCAGATGGGAACTATGTGATTTGTGGAATTTTGGGGCGTGGTCGTTATGGAGGACCACGTCCGCATCATTCATTGTGTTCAAATAAAATGTAGGATGGTGTGCGTTTAGATCCTGAATGAAGAAGAG
Source organism: Ceratothoa steindachneri (assembly GCA_963969495.1). Classification (NCBI taxonomy): domain Eukaryota; kingdom Metazoa; phylum Arthropoda; class Malacostraca; order Isopoda; family Cymothoidae; genus Ceratothoa; species Ceratothoa steindachneri. Next base: position 33,050,468 of record OZ018326.1, read on the forward strand.
TGAGAGATTATTGTTTAGAAGCGCCAGGAATGCAACATCTATGTTTAGTTGTAGGCGTGAGGTTCCGTAGTGTGTGGCAACTAGGATTGGACCAGTGTCCGTGTCAATTTTTAAAGCTATAAAGGAGTCGTCTCTTGTGTCTAAGAGCATGTTGTATACCGCGTTTAACTCGGATCGCTGAGCCTAGCTATTGCGCCTGTTGGGTTAGATATTTGTGGTATCCTGCAATGCGAAGCCTAGTTTTAAGGGGATGTAGGCTGGTAGAGTTCAGGATTATTATGTCAGGGTGTTGTGTGTTTAATACTCAGGTGGAGACGGTGCGGCGAAGCGTGGTGCGAGAGCGTAGTGCGCGATTAGCTGCTTTACCGCTTCCTACCTCTTAACACTCAAGAAAAATGGTAGGGGATGCGGCAATGACTTTTACGTGTGTTGGTGGGGCATTTTCGTGTGAAGACGGTGGTGTTCGTTTCGCCAGTGTGGTGAGGGTGGAGGTTAGTGTGGTCTTGGGAGTCTGGACAGGTGTGAGGTGTGTTTTCCTGGAGGGGGTAGGGGAGGTGCTATGAGTACGAGTTGGAGCTGTCGTGGACTTATGTGTGGGTGCAGAGGCCGGTGTATTAGAGAGTGTTGGTTTAGTTGTGGAGGCAGAAATTGGAGGGGAGGGATATGAGTAAAAGGATATGTAGTGAGGCCAGATGGGGTGGTTGTAGGAGTCGGAACGGACGGTGAAGTAGGACTAGGAATAGGAGTGTGGAAAGTAGGGATGGTGTTAGGAGGCAGTGACTGTGTGAGTTTGTCAGATTGTTTTATATGTATCGAGAAAGTGGCCGTGACCAAAGGGTTTTCTGGGGAAGAGCTTTGTCTGAAGTGAACGTCGTTGATGTGTGTTCGAGAGAGAGAGAGAGAGAGAGAGAGAGAGAGAGAAGATTGTTTATCAAAGGAATATTATGTGGAGATGATACATGGTGAAAATAGGAAATTTGGGGAAATGATTATAAGATTCAGTCATTCAGATTGACATTAATATCAACTGGAACAAAATGGTTCAATGATAGTTTTGTGGCAACCCATGTCGTTATGATTAGAAGAAAGATAATGTGCCCATGGCGAAATCAATGGTCGCCATGGTCGGAACACGTAGGTCTGTGAAAGACCATATAAAAAGTTGCGTGTAATTTTTGTGTAAATGGATCGCTACATATATATACCCATACTCGCTAACAAGTAAATGGAGGAAATTTGCAAGAGAGCAAACATCAACCTAAGAAAACACGCTTAGGTGGCGTTGAGATTCCCAGCAGCCTTAAATACCCACAACCAGCATCTCTCTTCTTTACATTAACTCATTACTGCATAACGTAGAGAAAAATAGACGCTATAAAAATATTCACCCCAAAACAAGTTTGGTAATAATTACTTATTTCTTTGTTTCAGTTAACCCTTAATATAATTATCTATCACATTTTCTATGAATAATGTAAGCAAAATATAATTTTCTTCGAAATAAATCAGTTTACTTCAGGATGTCGTCTTTTAATATGTTGCCTCCCGATCTGACGAAGTAAATAGCTATTATTCTACATGTAAATTTATTATTATTGTTTTTTTTCTTTTATATATTTAAATGAAATATTAATTATCGTGGTGAATTTATAGATTTATATAGATATTGATAAACATACATTCCACAGAGAATAATATTATGGTGTCCAAAAAACGAACGCTATGCAGTCAGACTACATTTTTGTTCAAATGCTCCATATTTGTACAATATAAATAACTATTTCCATATAAATAGCCAGTTGGATAAACTGGTTCATATGTATTTTTGTTAATTTGTTATTTAGTTATTTATGTTTGATATCTTGTTTTTTGTGTACTGTTAAAATTTTAGTTCTATCCTAGTCCTTATATTTTAGAAATTTTATATTTCAATGTTCCTAAACCAGAAGTAAATTGTCTAACTGATGAAGCTTCAGATCTGACTGATGATGAAGCTACTGTAGATATAAATCACCTTAGGCCAAACCTTTTTGAATACGAAGTGTGATTTTATACCCAATAAACATTGGCAAACTAAGTCCAAAAACATATCTGGTAGTTCAAATGAAGGTAGAAAAAGAATAAAAGTAAGTCAAATAAACTGGAGTATAGAAGTTCCTGTTCTAATACCAATTCTTCTAAACCATCAACTGATATATTTACAGCAAATAATACATTAGAACTACTAAAATTGTTCTACAGTGATCATTTTATTGAGTAAATAGTTGAACAAACAAAGATTTATGCTCACAAAGAAATGTCTGATTCAATGAACACTGATGAACTATAGGTAGTATTTGTGTGGGGGAAGGGGGAGGTTTTACTTCTCTCAGGCTATGCAAAATATCTAAATAAAAGACTATTGGTCAAGGGAATCTGATAGTCCTAGCATTTTAACAGACGTTATTCGATGTAACAGATTTGAAATGATATTGCATCACATTCATTTCAATGACAATAATAAAATGGATCCAACTGACAGTTTATATAAGATAAGACCATTGATTGATAACCTAAGCAGTCGATTTCTTGAATCGGGAGTTTTAGAAGAACACCTTTCAATTGATAAATCAATGACCCCATATTTTGCAAGGCAAATATTTTGCTAAACAATTTATAAAGGGGCAGCTAATAAAATTTGGCTTTAAAAACTGGGCACTCTGCTCGTCTAAGGGGATATATGCATTCATCTGATATCTACATGAGAAAACAACAAAATGAAAATCAGAGTGGCGATTTTAAATTATGACTTGGGGGAGATGTAGTTGAAAGGTTGATAAATAATACGAATATTTCTAAAGATTTTGGTTGCAAACTATATTTTGATAATTATTTTACATCCTATAAGTTATTAAAACAATTATCAAATTCAGGCATATGTGCATCTGGTACTGCTAGGGAAAATAGATTGATGAACTGTAATCTTCCTAGGAAAGCTGTATTTACAAAGAAAGCAAAGGGTACTGTAGAAATCAGTGCATCTGATTCTGTAGTAGCAGTAAAATATAGGGATAATTATGTTCTAACACTTACTTCAAATTTTGAGTCGTCAGAAATTGGAACAACAGAAAGATTTTCAAAAGAGTTAAAAGGTTATACTTCACATCCTCAACCAGTAGCAATAAATAATTATAATTCTTACACGGGCGGTGTTGACCAATTGGACGGGTGGGTTTCTACTTACAGAAAAAGAATGAGACTAAGAAAATGGTGGCACCCTATATTTATATATTTATTTAATGTTTCAATAGTAAACTGGTTTTTATGGGGAAAAAAACAAGAAAGACAATATTTCTCTTCTGAATTTTCGCAGAAATTTAGCAGTAACTATTTTGAAATAACATCGTACTGCATCGATGCAAGGAAAATGACCTCCTCAAGTTAAGAGTGGAGTTAGATATGATGGTTTGGGGCACCTGTTGCAAAGCTTGAACACAAAGAGATGTGTTAATTGTCCTGGAAAAGCAGCATTTACTTTTGTTAAGTGCGATGTAAGACTGCATCCCAAGTGTCATTTTAGTTATCACACAAAAGAGTAAATATACATAAGTTTAAAATCAATAAACTTACCTTTTTTCACTGCTAAATTCTGTTTTGTATTAATTAATTTCTAAGAAAATTTGAATTTTCAAATTTTCTTTTTTCCCTTAGATTGCACAGTATCCAGTTTTCTAGACACATTATATCTCAACATATAAAAATAGGTGAATCATAATTTTTTTACAAATAGACCCTTTAGGCAATCTAAAAACATAAAAAATGTTAAACTTTTCTCTCAAAAATTGTACTTTATGCACTAATTGGTTAAGAAACAGTATCGTGATAATCATGTTTCTTTTACTAGACCTCCCTCCCTTTTATCTTCCCTTTTGCCGAAAAAGTCAAATAGCACGATGAAGACACACAAAACACCACACGCATCGGTGTCATGCCAACAACCTTTAACTCTCCCCCGCCACTCTTAAGTTATTTCCGAAAGCAATTTTCTCTCCTACTGCTAAAACTCTGTGGGTCACCACAGATATCCTTCTGTTTGTATTTCTATTCCATGCCATTCCGTATCAATATGTTAACAAAAGAAATCAGTTGGAGAAAATATTGGTCCAATTAGAAACCAACGTGGAAAACTAATTCACTGTGTAACAAAATTTCACTTTTTCTTGTCCTTGGGGTAAAAGTGTTATTTCCCAATTGTTTGTGGTTCTATTAAATAAAAGAATTTAATTTTAATCTCGAAACTGTGCTTTTGTAGTTAGGACATTGATTTTTTAAATTAGCCCATTTATGGTAAATAACATTATTTTGATGTAAATAGTAAAAATATATAAAAAGTTTCAAGCGTTATGTTTTATTTCAGTTATGGTTTAAACATGATTACTCAATTTAAAAAGTTATGGAAACAGTAATACAGTAGTAATAGCTATTATTTTACTTATATTTACTTTTTTGCGACCTGGAGAGCAATGGTAGTTCTTTTACATCCCATATAGATTCAGCACTAATTTGGTAAAAAATAAAATAGAGAGCTTTCTAGAACTTTCGAAAAATTTTTATATGTTTGAAAAATTTCTAGAAAATTCTGGCAACGTAGATGACTATAAATACAGAGCAGACATCGTCACTCGTCATAAATAGAAGCAGTCGTCACGCATGGTATCAAGAGGTTGTAAGCATCCGACATAGGTATACATTTTGCTATGCCTGTGGCGAATTTATTAAGACAAGAGCGAAAAAGTAGTCGGTAGAGATATCTGCTAAAATGTGGAGGGAACTAACTGACCACTCAAGTAATTGCTTCCTCTACATGGAGAACCCTTCCTACGTTGAGCAGGGAAAAATGCGCTAGTTATCATGTATCCAGACCTTCAGTCATCTATTGCACCAATGCCACACAGTTCTGAGATCACGGCAGCCACTCCTCCAAAAAGAGAAACCAATTCCTCCCCAACTAAAAAGATCTCAACGACCTTGTCAAAGATCTTAGTCTCATAAAGTCCAAATATTAGGTTAGAGAAAGCGGCACCTGTGGTTTCAAGCTTTTTTACACGTCAAGATGAGCTTTGCTTTTGTCACAATGTGACCTGTCTGTTTGAGCCAATTGGAATCGCCTGTAACCGCAACGAGTGGCGCCTCTTCATTGACAGCCTGTTCAGGAACCTCAAAGCAGTGCTGCTTCAAAAGGAGAACATGTATCGATCTCTTCCCCTTGCTCACTCGGTCCAACTCAAAGAGGAATGCAGCAGTGTCAAGATCTTGCTCGATGCATTGAAATATGAAGAGGACGGTTGGGAGGTTATCCGAGACTTCAAAATGGTTGCTTCTTGATGGGTCTCTAAGGAGGCTTTACCAGGTTTCCTTGTTATCTTTGCTATACGAACAGCAGGGACACCGTGATACCCTACTATCAGTGGTATTGGTCACAACGGACAGGGTTTACTATGCGGAGAAAGATCGTCAAATGGGAACCTTTATTAGACCCCCGAAAAGTACTGTTTTCATCTCTGCACTTAAAATTAAGCCTTATGAAACAATTCGTAAGAGCTCTAGATAAGGGGCCAGCAGCTTTCTTCCATCTCCCAGATTTCTTTCCTAACCTATCTGCAGCAAAGTTCGAAGCTGGGGTCTTTGTCTGTCCACCAAAAAAAACATGGAGTGCAAGGAGTTTCCTGAGAGGCTCACTAGGACGGAAAAAGCAGCGTGGGACAGTTTTATTGCAGTGGTTCTGGGCTTCAAGGTAATCGCAAAGCAGAAAACTATGTACAGCTTGTTGAGAAGTTGGTGAGAAACTAGGGCAAGATGCAGGATGTCCCTAAAACTCCATATTCTTGACCCTTATCTTAATAAATTTAAGAATAACAAGGGAGCGTATTCCGAGGAGCATGGCGAGCGCTTTCACCAGGATCTCCTGGACTTTGAACGCCACTATCAAGGATCGTATATTGAAACTCAGATGGAAGACTATATTTGGGGTCTGATTTGTGAAAATAATTGACAGTATAAGCCTAAATAATAGAAAACTACATAATTTTAATATTTTAATTGTTTTACTTATGTAATTCTAAAATAAATAAATGCTATTTTTGTATCATATGGTTTTGTTTCTACTTCATGTAAATAAAAGTTCAAATTCACCACTTCCTTCCAGAGGAAAAGGTAAATTACGATAAAAAACACCATGAGAAAATTGATACCAAGATGTCGTAATTAAAAATAAAAGAACCGAATTAAAATTGGATACTTTACGTTTTAAAAATAATGAGGGTGAGACAATTGTTGAAAGAATTACAAAAGTTATCGAAGAATACAACTTATGTAATACAATAGAGATATTCGTTCTTGATATCGCAAGTCTTAACACAGAAAAAGAGTCCAGCTGTTGCCAAATTGCGACGAATGTTGTTTTCAGAAATGGGTCTTTGCAAACCATATCTTTTCAGTTGCCACCATCCCATTGTGGATTTGATTCTCTGTTTGGTAATGGACGAATATCTTCGTGCTAACACCGAGTTCTCCAAGTATTGGATATCCATTTGCATCTCAAATGGTGAAAAATTAGGAAGATGTAGAGGCTCAGTCTTTTAATGGAACAGAATAGGTTCTAAAGAAATCTGGATTAATAGATGATAAGAAATTTTTGTACCCACCAAGTACAGTAATATTAAGTTGTAAAAAAGTTATAACATTAATATACATATACCGTAACGTTGATTGTTTACATTTAATAATTTAAGAAACCTGAAATTTACTCTCCATGTTAATTATTTCTTGAGAACAAGTTCAAGTGTCTGGTCAAGGAAAGGATCTCACGTCGAAGATGACAAAAACTCGTAGTATATGTAGTAAATGGTATAGACAAAAATTAAATCAAGCCTTTAAGAAACTAGACACTAGTTAATTACTAAAATACCTCCTCTCTTTGAAAACAATAAAACCCATTATTAATACTTTGTAACTTTCCTTTGGTGTCCTTAAGAAAGGCAACTCGTCGAGACATAGTTTATTGTTCTGAAATTACAGGTTGTGATATTTTCCCCATTTTTGGCGTATGATAATCAGCAATTCTCACAGTGTTCCTGTATATTGGGTTCATGTCAAGAGGCTGAATCGTTTGATGTTGTTTTGGTCATCCCCATTCTTTATCTTTGCCTGAATTATGAGAGGGAGGCCCATCTTTCATTTGCAAACTACTTTCTTTCACATGTTAACTACTTGAAAAGTGTGGTAGAAATCTCTCTTTAAAAATGAAAATCTATTTTCCCCTTGTTATTGAAACATACTCAACCATCTCTGGCTTTGGATCATTCGAAATTGCTCCCAACCTCCTTTAAAAGAAAAGCCACCAAGTTTCTTCTTTGGTTGTGAGCTGTTTATATCAACCTCCTGTGGGAATAATATTCAACCTTATCCTATCCATTTTTTGAAAATAGAGCAAACCTTAATTCCTATGAAAATTTTATGATGTACTTAAATTCCAAAGGATTATCGCTTATTTCTTCAGCCCAGTAATTTCTCTCCTCAATCCTGGGATCCTGGTCAGAGTTAAAAGATTCTTCCCTTGGTTGCTAGTCCATATTATCCACGAGAATGCAAGTGAAATTAATGCTGTGGTTAGATATGATCTAGATTCTTTCAGCCACTTTAGTAGCTTTAAACCGAAGGTTGTTCTCAATGTATCTTCGAACACTACAGAAGCATCATTTCAGGAGACACAGAAAGATCATGTCTTGAGTCCAGTGATCTTTTACCTTTTCCTTTAAATTGAGTTATTATTCTGTTAACGGAAAAAGAAGAAATTTCAAGATTCACAGCAATTTTTCATTATGACAGTCCACTTTCAAATTGACTAGTAATCTGTCTTCATTGAAAATTTCAAATTTCTTTTGGATTTTGTATTATCTAAAAGATTAATAAATACAATATTAAACTTTGAAAATATGAAAAGAAATACAAGTAAAAATAATAGGAAAAACATGAATATAAAACATTTTTTTAGAAAGATTTGTGTGTGTATGTAATTTTTCAAGTATCTGTTTATTAATAATATAAAATTAAAATTAATCTAACAAAAATGGCTAATTAAATCATTCTTAGAGTAAAGTTCCAAAACTTAGAAGGAAGTTTAGTTGTTCAAACTCGCTAATTGCCACAAATACCAAGCTTAATATGACGACGAAATATCGATATTGATGACATGATTCCAAAACTTAAGCCATAACCTTTTCTTGCTTAATTCCACTCAGAAATTTCGGTTATGAAGGAAGGAAATACAGTTTAACTCTATCTCCAAATCACTGGTCGTTGCAAGGTAGGCGGGAACTCTTAATGATGAACAAAATTAGACGTCCATCTCTTGAATAAGGTCTATTTTTAATAAAATGCCGCTCATGAAGCGAGACTGATTTCTGTTTCTTTCACTATATGTAGGTTCTGCATATTTGGTACGAATCGATTTTTAAAGGATTCCTTGCTTTCCCTGCATTGAACGTATGAAATAGCACCAAATACCATATGCTTATGTTAATTTCAGTAACCTACTTTCGGTACATCTTGAAAGCTCCATCCTCGTCTTTTGATGCTCTAAGTTAATCTCTATTTAAATAATTGGTGTTAATAGCGTGATGATACATGCAGAGGCTCACTCATATTAAGGGTTAATTTACAACAGAATGTAACTGCGGAATTAGTGAGATAAGGACTGAAGGAGTCAGTATTTAAAAAAAACACCAAGTTGAGATTACAGTTAAATAAAAATTTCCTACTCAATGATGGGAATAAGTGAATGACACGAATATATCGGATTCACAAAAAAATCGCACGAACTGCATTGGAAAGATATAATAGCAATCGGCCTGTATTTGCCCATAAAGTCTCTAAGAAAGCAATGGAATTTAAATCGCGAGTGAACCTTATGCTTGATCGTAGAGAAGTAAGAGGGGCGGTCAATAAGTTTTGCAATTCAGGAAAGGAAAGAAGATATGAGGAAAAGTGTTTTATTATTTTTCAATATAACTACCCTAGACTTCAATGCACTTGCGCCACTTGTCCCCGAGGCTTTGAATTCCAGACAACTAGAAATCTTCCGGCTGCTATTCAATCCCCTCCTGGAAGACAGCTTGGCATCTTCATCGTCTCCAAACCGGCGTCCACGCAGAGCAGCCTTGAGCTAGGGAATAAAAAGTATTCGCTAGGGGTCAGATCTAGACTGTAGGGGGGATGGTTGAGCTCCTCGAATCCGAAATCGCGCAGGGCAGCTTGTGCAACTCTGGCCTTGTGGACAGGGGCATTGTCTTGGAGGAGCAGGACACCGCGTGTCAACTTGCAGCGCTGCTTCTGACAGATGCATTTCTTCAACCCAGACAGTTCCTCAGCGTAATATTGACCTGTGATGGTCCTTCCACGAGGTGCATAGTCGACTATAAAACTTCCTCAGAATCCCAGAAGATGGTGGCCATGCATTCAAGCGTTGTCTTATGATCCCAGTGGTAAACCCACGTTTCATCACCTGTCACTATGCGTAACTCGAATCCCACCGGGTCTTAGTTGTACAGGAGCAGCAGCTCCTCCGAACTTTGACGACGTTGAAGTCGATCAGGGGGCGTGAGGTTTATAGGGACCAAACGTGCAGAGACCTTGGTTATAACCAAATTGTCATGGATGATGTTGATACCACTTCCATGTAATATTCCAAGTTGTCACTCGATTTCTTCAACCTTCACCCGTCGATTTTCGAAGAACATCCTCTCCACACGGGCCACATTGTCCTCGTTGGTCACGTCTGAAGGGCGTCCTAGACGGAGGTCATCTTCAAGGGACTCACGACCATAGCGGAACTCCCTATTCCAGTGAGCAATGGTTGCATAGGAAAGGGCGGTGTCGGTGTACACTGCAACCATCGTTTATTGATCTATTTTGCATTTATTTGATCACTGCGCGGTGCTCAACCTTCTCCATTGTTGAAAGATTTGTGACTGACGATCTGCGATCAGCTACTGCTTCTTAAATAGACGATGCAAGAGCGTGCGGCTGCAGTTCCTGACTTGTCATACCTTGTCCTAACATCTCCACAAACAGCCATCCCACTTCTCTGTTTTGCCCTACTGATTCGCAAAACTTATTGACCGGCCTTCGTAATACTACCTCCGATAGTGTAGCAAGAATAGAAGAGGCATTACAAAATAATCCACATGTAGCTTTGTGGGATACGTTATGAGATTGATCGCGTGAGATAATGTGCCTGAGAGACGGGAGATGAGTAACAAAGTAAAAATTCTATTGAATGGGTTTAATGGACTTTTTTACCCATGATGAGAAATAGAATAAATAGAAAGATATGAAAAGATAGGAGTAATGATATACATACCTATACTTCGATCTAATAAAAAAAGGACGGTTTACTAATTTATTATAAGCGAAATTGAGTTGCAATTGCGTTACAGAAATTAATTAACCTGTTTACTTCAATCTATCCACGTGAACTGTTGTAAATAACCTGGAGGAATTTAGATTTGCATCCTCGCATGTTGTTAATTTTTGCTTTACGTCTTCCCACTAAGATTCAATGTTTTGTGTAAATGCTTGTTGGTAGATTAACGAAGTGCGAAAAGTGATTGATGGTTTTGTGTTGGTAATTTTGATTATTGTACAGATATCTGAGGGCTCACTATTCATCACTATCGATAATAAAATTGATCCATCCTAATTTTTCCAATTATTGAAAAAAGTTTTCTTAGTGTTTGTGCTCAACTACTTCCATATACCAAAATTCTGATAGATAACTAGTGTCTACTAAACCAAGTACCCAAACTTGACATATTGGGTATGACCTCCATGGTGTTTTGGCTCAGTTAGGTTTGTGAGGCACACACAAATCCCTGTAAACCTAAACAATAAGATTTGTTCGCAATTAGGAGTATCTGCTCCTTCATGCAAAAGTTCTACATGTGAAAGTTCAGCAAGAAAATAAATGATACAAAGAACCACAGAATCTCTGAATACTTTAATGTTTATATTTTCACTAAAAAATAAAAAAAATTTCATATATATATATTAATCTACTAATGTAATGACCTCTTTTTCAATTGGGAAGGAATAGATTGAAACGGTCACTTTGATAATGTATTAAAGAGTTAAAATAGTTTCCATACTACCCCCAATTTTTGCAGCACTAATTAATGTATTTATCAATATAAGACTGCTCTATTATCCGCCAAGAGAGTTTACTAAATGAATGCTTAATCGGTATATAATTATTCAGTTATGTATGAATAAAATAAATATTCTTGAAGGTGAATAAATTGTAAGTATATTAATCATTTGTAGCTTACTCAGATTTCGTAAAAGAAGAAATATGTTACGATAAGTCTTCTTTGCGGTGTTGGCAGTAAAAACAAATTAAAAATTAGGTTAAAGTGGTGAAATTGTGTGGTAGGTATATAAAGGTGTGAATATGTTTTCTAGTTATAAACCGTTCTCTCCTGTGTCATTGTGAGCGAACGAACCCTAAGATTCACTTTGAGCACCCCCTCTCCCTCCTCCTTGAAGCAGAGACCACACGTGGGCCTAAGCTAGATATCTAAACGTAAGGAGAGAAAAATATTTTCGTGTGGAAAAACTTCAAAAAGGCTGTAAACACCTATATTTGATCAGTCGACCTATCCCGCACTGAGACACATTTTTCCGACCCTCCAAGACCTGGACGTCAGGGTCGACCCGAGAAGAAGTTCCTCGGTCGTCTTCTCTCGTCTGGGCCTAAAGAGACTGCGCCAATGGTTACTCCCAAGAGACTGCCATGCCTCTAGGCTTTCTAGCGAGGAAGCCAGCAGGGTATTTATCCTAAGGTCAATTGTTACTCTTCAGAGAGTACCGCGCGGCCTTTCGCGTTGATACAGTACCTCGTCTCGAGTCGAACCTCGGAGTTAGGTCTCGTCGACTAGACAGATTTTTGTGAGTTTGGCCACAGACGATCGGAAAATACGTGAAACGATTTTTCTTTGGAGAATTGCGCGAATAACTCTTCTCATCCCATCAAGGGAACATTGCTCCTCGTCTGAGATTACTCATCTCAATTCCAGAGTGTCTCACTCAGCCTGGAAATTACCTTACTCGTGCCCCAGGTAATTCCGACCCCTTCGTCAAGAGTACAACGCACCTCAAGCAGTAAGACTAGCTTGCCTCGTAAGAATCACTCCTCTCACCAAGAGTCAAGCCGTCAAGTTAAAACCCTTTTACCCATTGTGACGATAATCCTCCCTTTTACCCTCGCCACCTGATATCTTTCTCCCAACCCTTTAATTAGACTCACCAGTGTTTATCAACATCTTTTCTCTCTGACCAAGTCCCATATTTTGACCCCCTTTAAACTGATTAGAATTTGATTCATTATTTCATTGGAGCGCCATTATTCTCCCATTCCTTTGCCTTTGTAGACATTTCAATAATTAGCATTATTAGTGTAATTAAAGTTTATGTTTGTTTTTAATCTTTCAATAACCTTGAATGAAACCTAGTATTTAAATCTTCCCTTTAGCCAACCATTAATCTCCTCACGCACTCACATCTTATTAGCCCTGTGAAGCTGGTCTATCCATCTGGCCGCCTGCAACGTAAGTCGACTGCATTCTCTGCAGGGAAGGTATACGCCCACGAATAGCACGATATAAATATATATATATATATATATATATATATATATATATATATATATATATATATATATATATATATATATATATATATATATATATATATATATATATATATATATATATATATATATATATATATATATATATATATATTAAAAATCTACTGTCTTGTAAAGTTGTTTTTTTTCTTTCTTTAAAGAACTTTTAAAGTCCGCCCCACTCCTACATTCATTGTTGACTTTCTGCGTGCCAGGTATATTCAAGTTATTTTAAGATAGTGGAACGATATTTTTTTTGTTATTGTAATTGTGTGTGTCCTTGTGACCGGAATTTGGTATCCGTTTCATAGACGAGCATCTTCTCAAATCAGATTAAGCCTGAGCAGGATTATAAATCTTGAATTCCGCGTGTGTATATAGGGATTAATTAACGTTTTTTTTTGTGCGCAGTAAAGGATAGGATGTCGTTAAGTAATTTTATTTTAATTTTGCTTTTGAAAGAGCCCAACGACCGAAATCGCAGGTTCTTTTTGCGTCAAGCGGCTAAAACGAACTTTTACGCAAAAGAAGATGTCTTGCTTTGAAAGCTTTAAGAGTCAAAGAGAAGCTTTAGGACTGTCCGGCAAGGATTTAATGTTTTATATCCAAGAAGAAGAAAGAAATGAAAGAGCAGAAAAATGAGAGAGAGAATTGGAATATAGGAAGAGAGTAATGGAAGAAAGGAACAGAGAGAGAGAGAGAAATGTAAGACATGGAAAGGATTCAGTAACATGAAATTGAACTTAATCGCCATTAAATAGAAGCCCTTTCTGTCAGTTCTAGAACCGAAGCCCCTCAGTCCCCCTCCGTTAATTTCCCAGTATTTAAAGATGGTAAGGAGCTCTGTGCATAACTTACACATTTTGAGAAGATATTTGAGATCAACCACTGGGATATCGAAGCAAATGGTGTCACTAGGGTGCTCCCACTCCTTAATATGTAACTCAGAGAGATTTTTATTTCCCTTCCCGCTGAAGCAACCATACTCTACTCCACCCTTAACTCAGAACTTCTATCGGCAGTCAATATGAACCCTTAATTCTACCTATCAAAATTCCGACATGCCAAAATCCAGATAGGACAGTCATTCTCTCAGATTGGATTCACTCTCCAACAAAATTTAAATTTCCGGCTAGATTCTGCCCAGATTACCGATGAATATTAGTCCCTCGTAGATTTTTTCCTTAGGGACCAGTCTATGGCAGTACTGCCCACGGAAATCCGCGCATTCGTGAAAGATAAAAGATGCACTTCTTTCAAAGAATGCATCGAAGAGGCGGATGTATACGCGGCCAGCCATATATGTACCCGAAGGACCCCAATAAACCCCATTTTCTCTCCCCCCCAAATTATGAATTATAACTCCCGGTTTCCCCGAAGAACGCTCCCAATTTTGTGAAGATTCCCAGTATCCCCAAACCGAAGAACCATCCCCCAGCTGAGTCAAAGGATATCAAGCCTCTCATTTCGATTCCTCCTTTTCGACCTACACCAGAACGACCGCCCTTTGTTTTTCGTGTGGCATGAAGGGCCACGTGAAATATAACTGCCCCCAAAATTTCCAATTCAGATCTCCTCCCAACCACCAAGTCCATCAAATCAACGCTGCTCCAATAACTGAAACTATGAGCAACAGAACTCTTTCCAAGCCGCATTGCGCGTAGTTGTGCCACCCTCCAGTCCCCATTATCAGCAGGAATTGTGAAAATATTAAATTATTTTCACTTCGTTTACCTTTGCTACTTAATTTACAGATCTCGTATTGCTAACTTTCTCTGTGATTCTTCCTCGTTGCCAGTGCATTTTAAATTCGACGACCCCCTTCTCATAAGAAGTATTTACAAGAAAATGTATATTTTGTTCTCTTGTTTTGCACGGCCCTGTAATTCTCCACTTTTCATAAAGGACGATCAGCACAGCCCTAGAAAATAAAGCCAATTAGTACATTTTGAATTATTAAGCAACTTGAATTATCCTTCAAAGAGAAAACAGTCAACAGCTCGAAGAGCCTGGACGAATTCGAAATAACTTCACTGTTTTCGAAACGACAAATTTTGCCTGATTTTGCTTGAGTCTTTTCAAAACTACGTCGAAGAATCTGGGCCAAACCAAGCAGTAGACGTGATTTGTATCGATTTTCAAAAGAGCCTCGGTTAAATAAAGATTTAACCGGTTGATTTGTTAAAAAGCTTGAGCTCACAGTATCCTGCCTCTATGGATACGAAGAGACTTCTTTACAGAAATAAAACAGAAAATAGTAATTACAGAATTGAATCAGGGTGGAAAGTAGTATATAGTGGACTCCCACAAGGATTTTGACTGGGACCAGTTTAATTTTCAAATCATTTTTATGATATATAGTGTGAAGTTTATGGTATAAATGCACATTTCGCTGATGATAAGTAAGAGGAAGAAGTTTAAATTTCAGACCAGAGAGAAAAGTCAAATATCATTGTACAAAATCGGAACTCTCACAAACCTAGTCGGTACGGTTTTGGACTTCTAGCTTCAAGGCACGGCTTCAACCACAACGAACACGAGCATAGAACGTTCAGTAGCGTCATTAGCTGGCCGCACATTTAGCCTTTACGCTTATACACCGGCCCAACCCAGTTGTTAAATCGAGCCACACGCATCATCACGCATATAGCCAATCAAAACGCCACTACATTAAATTCCTGCCTTCATTGAGTAGCATACCCATTCCATCCTATGTTCCGGAGCCCTGCCGATGGAGTACTAGTATTTTCTACGTGGATAGACACATCCACATACTGTTGATGCAGAACCGAGAAAGTTGACACTGAAAAGGATTGAGGAATGTCAATTAACGACGACATAAAATTTTGTAATGGCTATCAATAAAGATATAAAATTTAAGAATGTTCATCGACAACAATATAAAATTTAGGAATGTTCATCTATTTCGACATAATATTTAGGAATTCCCATTAATAACGTCATAAAATTTAGTAATGTCCATCAACAACGACATTAGATTTAGGAATGTCCATCAACAACGATATAAAATTCAGGAATGTTTATCAATTTTGACATTCGATTTAGGAATGTCCATCAATAAGGGATGTCAATCAACAACGATATAAAATTTAGTAATGTCCATCAATAATGACATCAAATTAGGAATGTGTATCAACAATGACATAAAATCTAGGAATATCAATCAACAACTATGTGGGAAAGCATGCAAAGCAGTCAGCAGATTCGTTTTTATCTATAGGTCTAAAATGATCGTTATTTTGCTACACAAATCCATCATTAGGTCGTCCTAGAAATATGCGTTAAACTCTCTTGTCCCTGCCTCAAAAAAGAGGTAGAAATGTGAGAAAGAAAGCAATGGCACGCATCCAAGATAATTCTTTGATTGCGACAGAAATTTCTTAGAACAGTTTAAGGGGCTAAATTTGCAATCACTGGAGAGAGATTGGTGGGTAAAGAGATGCAAGTTGTAAAGATATTAAACGGATTCAAAAATGCTAAATCTGATTCATTCCAAAGTACCTTCTAAAACTACAACAAAATACCCTTATCGAAAATTTCATGAAAATATTTGCTTAATTTCAATCAGAACTGCACAAAATATTCTTTAAAATTTGGCTTTGATATTGTCTAATTTTTATTTCATAGAACACTGGCTTAAAAAAGTTATGATAAATATAATGTGTTTATACGTTGAAATTCGAAGCATATGTATAACAGTACTGCCTCACGTGTAATGAAGATAACTATTAATATTATTACTTAATTATCAGGATGGCGAGAGAAGTTAAAGTCGACAAACCTTACAGAAAGCCTGTTTTCCTGTACAAGGGTGAAAACATGATATTGTGACATTATGAGGTACTGTTATCGGTCTAAATGCATAATCTCACGGTGAAGAGTGTTCGATTTAAATATCATCCCCTTACAGAAAGCCTGTTTTCCTGTAAAAGGGTGAAAACGGATCGAGTTCTAAGAACTACTACCAGGAAGATCGCATGATGCAACGGCCTTCGATGAAGTAATGATTTAAGACAGCAACTGGTATTTCACGATAATTTGTCGAAAAGTTAAAAATGAATGTGTCTCGCCAGAATCAATCAGGTGGCTTGGGAAAGGTGGAAATAATTGTACGCTAATCTGCTAAGAAAACACTTATAAGTAAAAAAATAAAGTTGCTAGGTTGGCCTTCGTTATTGAGCATGTCTTGTGGATTAATGAAATGGGCAAAAAATGATATGCGATGATATACTCAAGTTATTCAGAACAATAGATAGCATATTTATAATTATTTTGTTCCATTATCTGAGATATTTATGTTGTTTTCCGATTATGGCTGCATTTATACAAATCGTGGTCTAGTTTTAGACACATACTATCTTCAAATCTAAATAACTTTCCTCATAACGATTTCTAAGCGCAATTCTAATAAATGAAACCTGAACACAATCAAAAACAAATGTCAAAGAATATTCTGTAGAGTTTCTTTTGAAATTAAACGAGTTGTAGCAACTCCTTATGCCGCCATATTTAGCTGCACTCCCGTTGTCCTGCTTTGGATTAGTAGCCTTGGCACGAGCTGGGGTTTATTGTTTTCACCCAGTTAAATAAAGTCACACCAATCGAGAATCGAAATCACTTACACATTGAGTCGTAGGCACATTCGTTGGCATGACCTTGCCACATCGTTAAACTAAACTTTAACGAACTTAACGGATATTAGACTAACAAAGATTAATACATCATTCTCGTTAATAGGACAAAGATACAAGGGGCGGTCAATAAGTTTTCCAATTCGGATATAAGGAAACAAGATATGAGGAAAAGTGTTTTATTATTTTTCAATATAACTACCCTCGACTTCAATGCACTTGCGCCACTTGTCCCTGGGGTTTCGAATTCCCGACAACCAAAAATCTACCAACTGCTGTTCAATCCACTCCTGGACGGCGAGCTGGACATCTTCATCGTCCCCAAACCGACGTCCACGCAGTCTAGCCTTGGCTGGCGGAAAAAGTGGTAGCTAAGGGCCAGATCTGCACTGTAGGGGGGATGGTTGAGCTCCTCGAATCTGCACTCGCGCAGGGCAGCTTGTGCAACTCTGGCCTTGTGGACTTTGACGACATTGAAGTCGATCATGGGGCGTGAGGTTTCTAGGGACCCAACGGGCAGAGACCCTGGTCATGGCCAAATTGTCGTGGATGATGTTGATAACACTTCCATGTGATATTCCAAGCTGTCGCTCAATTTCTTCGACCTTCATCTGTCGATTTCTGAGGATCTTCCTTTCCACACAGGCCACATCGTCCTCATTGGTCACGAATGACGGGCGTCCTGGACGAGGGACATCTTCAAGGGACTCACGACCATGGCGGAACTCCCTATTTCAGCGAGCAATGGTTGCATAGGAAGGGGTGATGTCGTTGTTAATGGATCTCTTTTGCATTCTTGCCTTCTTTGGTCAAAATTTGATCACTGCGCGGTGCTCAACCTTCTCCATTGTTAAAAAATTTGTGACTGACGATCTGCGATCAGCTACTTCTTCTTAAATAGATGAGGCAGGAGGGTGCGGTTGCAGGTCCTCACTTGTCCTAACACCCCCACAAACAGCCATCTCCCTTCCTCTATTTTGCCCTACCGATTCGCAAAACTTATTGACCGTTCCTCGTAAATCTCTAATAAAGTGCCACACTGATATGGAACTTGCTGCTTAAAATAATTTGAGAGCAGTGATGAGGTGAACGCAAGAAGCTTGCTGTTGGACTTCAAATATAATCCAATGGAAAATCTGATAGTTCGAAATCAAGTCTGATAGAACGAACGGAATTTCTGCCTTTCTTACTGGTGTGGGATCTGAAGCCGATTGAGTAAAGGTTTCTTGTTCGTATGTTAGCAGCTAGTGACTCTTCTAACCTAAGGCATTGTATACGATAAATATCGCATGCTATAAAAATAGAGATTTTAATATCCTTTCCACCTTTATAAATATTATTATTACTAGCTACGACTATCAATTCTAATTCTGCTTATTATTACTGATTTATCGGAGCAATATAAATTTCTTCAAAATAATATTATCATGGAATAATTAATATTATCCTTTAGATCACAATAGTTTATTCTAATACAATAATTTCTAATTAATAGTTATTGGTATAATTAATTGATACTTTTTTTACAATGTTGTAGCACATCAATTGATTGTAGTTTGTTCAGTCAGTTTTCGGGTAGTGATCAGAAGGATTTTCAATAATTCTTCAAACATTATGCTCATAACTGGTTCTGATTTGTTCACTAGTACTTACGAATTTAGTTCCTAGTTTTGGTTTCATAGTCAGCCAAGAAATCTAATGGTTTGCAGTATGAATACACCAATTTGTATTTAAAGTTTCCTTGCAGGCGTCAATTAATGAGTATAGAACGATGTAAAGGGCATAAACTAGGGTTCAATTAAAGAGATGACACATTTTCTCTTTGTTGAAAGTCAATCTAAAATGATGACGCTGCTATTTTTTTAGCTCTCTTAGTCAATCGATTATATAAGAGGTTTTATGCATATATCTCTTCCATGATATACATAGACCTAAGTTCTGCCCTCGTTTTTGTGGCAGTGATCTTATTTCTTTCTTTGCACATGCATTTTCAAAGTTAGTTGTCCCCGTTATAGGATTTCTATTTGTTTGTATCAATACTTTTATCCTAGATTGCCTTTTTAAGATATTAGTCTTTGGGCGAAACATAAAAATTTGGGGGTCGCAGAATATGGAACAGCTTAATTTCTCTCAATTTACAAAAAATAAACTTTTTGCCTAAAAAATTAACATTGATCATGCATGCTTCTACATATTTTGCATCTTTTCACTTTGCATCATTCAATATTCCTTATTTTTATTGCCGTTGTACTACCTACTTTCCAAGTTTTAAGCTTTGCTATATTTGCTTATCCCCTAACTCTTTAAAGATTTTGCTAGATTATGAAATTCTAACTTTATCTTGTTTTTTAAGAGGCTAACTATCGACATTTTTAGATTGCTTTGCGTTCTTCCTTCTTATGCTTCGTCCTCTTGAGTCTGGCATAGCATTATGCCATCTGGTGAGTCAAGCCTATTGAAGTTTTCAGCCAAGCGCTCTTATTATTAATTTCCTCAAACCCTGAGCAAGTTTTATGAAATGGATCTTTTCTCGGCGATAGCAGATATTGGCTTTATTCCCTGGACGGAGTAGATTTAATATGAAAGAGATGGGTTACGCCCTGTTAAAGGACAACTTCTGTCTTTTGCCAAATGATTGAGCTCACAGCTGTTTCAGGTTATCAGATGGGTGTCTCGAGGAAACGATGTATGTACGATTGTATATCCCTACAACAAATGCGGACTTTCGTCCGTAAGTAATTTAATAATAATGTTACATATGGTACCTCTCAATTTAATTATTTTTCCGTTATATTCTTTCAAGATTTTAAAGTAAACAGAAGGTCAATATTTATTTAAGTATTTCCTATTCTAAACTTTATTCTCTGTTATTTATTTGATTTGCTTTTAACTTTTTTACTTTGTTTAAATAAGAGATTCAATTTTAGACCGAATAAAGAATTTAAACTGAATTATATCGGTCGCTTTATAAATTTAAACGAATTTAATTTAAAGGATTTTCTTCGAAAGTAAACCAAAGTAATTTCTCATTCTATTTCACATTTCTTTTTACAACAACTAAATTTCACATAGAATAATAGTATGGAGATAATAAGAACAGAGACAACTTAATCAATATCAGCTGTTCGACGTTGAAGGTTCCTTTATATATATGACCTCACTTATACATGAAATGAGATTATGTGGAGTTGAGAACGTATTCCCTATTTAATAATCATATTAATGTATTTAATCCTTTTTAATGGAGCGATTGAGTTCTGGTTTAATACCCAATTCATCGTAGGTAAGTTTATTTAACTATAGAATAAAATTATCTGGTCTGAAATAACAATATAATGTCAAAAGCCGCTTAAATGAGAGCTCATTCTAGTCATTATTAGAAACTCAGGCAATATAACTTATACACATTTTTCCTTACCATTTAACTACTTTCTTTGCTAATCACCTTTGAAAACTTTCTGCTATCTGATGTCGCTGAATGAGGATAAAAAACCTTCGCTCTATCTTATCTCCCTCAATGTTTGTCTATTATCTTCGTGAGAAAAAGTAAGTTTCAAAGTGAAAACAGAATCATAGGCAACAATATCCTGTTAATGGCCAAAGTTTCGCTAATGGGTATTCATTTATTGTTTGTCTGCACCGCAGCTCACACTGAGAGTGTAATTTTGGCTCTTTTCCCAAACGGGACATAAAATCAGTGTGCAGCATTCCGGAATAACATTGAGCATAAAGTTAGGGTCTATGATTCTTACTCATTTACAACGTTCGTTTCCTCGGATATTGTTTTTTTGTTTGTTTCTCTTTCTTCATTTTGGTCACAATTTACTTTAGTTTTCAATTATTTAGTTAGATTCACTCTCTTTTATTAGCCTCGCCATAAGTTAAAGAGTGAAGTTTTGAGCAGCAGAGTTTTTTATTCGAGCGTGTCATTAAAGGTATAAAATAAGCTCAGAGACATTAACGATTCTCTTTCTCCTTCGTGTCTACTCTTTTCCTTTGTCTGTTTGCCCCTTGACATATTCCTTCTGCAATGTAAAACCAGACTAGAGTTGGTTACACCAGTTTTGTTGATTTATTAATTGTTCTAATATCGGACCTACATTACTTTACTAAAAATTATTTACTTATGTTTATTCTCTGGTTTTGGTTTGCTTATATTTTCATTTACTTCTGTTTTCTTTTATTTTTGCCTGCTATTTATTATATATATATATATATATATATATATATATATATATATATATATATATATATATATATATATATATATAATATATATATATCTCAAGAGCGCGAAACAATAATGAAATCGATCCAACATACTGCAAGAAAAAGAAAACAGAATAATTTTTCTTTGGAAATAGTTATTTCTTACTTGTGAAAAATCCAAGCTGGGGGTGTGTTAGATATATATATATATATATATATATATATATATATATATATATATATATATATATATATATATATATATATAAATGAGTGATTCTTGAAGAATGAGTGTATAAGGAACAAACAGACAGGCCGTGCACGTACATATATTTGGCAGAGCTTTCAGTAAATCCTTTTACCATCTTTACTCCTAAAATTAAGAGAGATACCACCGTTAAACCTTAATAATTTCGGAGAGTCACATTAAATATAGAGCAAAAAAGACCATAAGTAATTCAACAACACAAATTATGATCCCATACACATCTAAGCACATCCTTATCTAGCCTACAACAGTAAGGAGAAGACGAAAAAAGGGATCAACACTTGTTCTTACTTGATTTGGATAAGTTAAATTCAAATCTAAAATCAGATTTCCTCTATAAGCCACTGAGTTTTTGCAATTTAGCTTTTAAATTTAAGCGGGGACCAAATATTGATACTTTTAGAATGAAGTCATCTTCTCTCTAAGCAATTTATTGTTATACTATGTTAAAATTAGGTTTAATCAAACCGGTAAAGCCCCAAATCTTTATCTTTTTCTCAACAGCGAATATACTCACCATAATGCGTAATTGACTTCTAAAATGAAGGCAGAAAAAATCACATATGACGCACTAAATTATGTAGTAATACTAGTCAAATCTGGAGCCTATGTCCATACCATTTAAAATCAGTGTGCAATTCGAAAAGATCGATGAAATAAAAAAGCTAAAATTTTAAAGTTACAGAAGGTTAATATTTATTTAACTATTTACTATTCTAAATTTAAACTGATATATATGTGTCGATTATAAAATTAAACGAATTTCATTGAAACTATTTTCTCCGAAAATAAACCAAATGAATTTGCACTTGCAGCTTTTGCGTTAGGATACTTTGTCGAGGTCTTCTCGTTTGATACTTCAGCAGTAGTCAACCTCCATATGTCTGTCCCATCTCTCTTGATAGCACTCATCCATCCTTCTGAGGTCTAGGTGGAAGCGCTCTCCCAGTTCATCACTTACAGCTCCGAGTATCTCCGGGAAATGGTGAAGGTTACTTTTCAGGAAATAATGTTTAGTCGAGAATGAAAATGACAGGCAATACTTATTAATCTCAGTGTTTTTTAACGTTGGGGCAGTGAAATATTGAGTTGACATTAGATCGATTCTAGTTAATGAGGAAAGGGGCGCCAAGTTTCAGGTCAGTAAATATAAAGGTTGCATATAAAGCTTCATCTTGCAAAAAGAGAGGATCGCATATTATAAATGTTCTTTAGAACCTACCAACCTCAACGGTCATTTATATATTTACCTCCTGATCCGAAAAAAATGAAAATATGAATTAGAATGGGTCAGTTTTCTATTGAAAAGTGAATGTGAAATAATCATTGACTCTTACAATTTTTACATCAAGAAAAGCTAAACAAATTTCTTTTCACATTCATCTTTTAAATATATAGTGGGGTGGATGTTATTGGGACCCTTCAGAAAGTTATCTCATGAGTTTAAACCGCTTAAAGGCCACATTGAGATGACGTCATTTACATACCTTTACCATACAAAGTTTTGATTTGTATTGATGAAAGTAGTAACAACACTGGAAAATATTCCGTTAAAGATTGCATAGCTTAGGCGATAGAGGGTTATCATGGCATGACAATTTTTTGGCGGAAAAATTCCTTGTTGCTCTTTAATACATTATTTATAACACAACATTCTACGATTTTTTTTACATGATAGGAAGTTTTAGTTCTTAATTTCCTAATACAGTCAGAACCTGAAGGGCGTCATTTACTGTCACATTGATATAAAAGCTATCAACATAGAAGTTAACTAGGCAGTTATTTTTTATTTTAAATTTCCTAAATATTTTGAGAAAATCTGAGCAATGAACTACGAGTATGTGCGATAAAGAAGTTATTCCAGAAGCTTCAGGGAAAATTGATGATAGATTCCATGTTGATCGCCTAGAACTTTAACTGTTTGCCCATTTCCAGCCTTAGAAATGGAAAACGAAGTGTTGGAAACCCATAATCGCCATCAATATAGCCACGTGGAAATTCTTAGCTTAATGCAACCTATCTCATACTCCACCTAGGCAATTGTCGTTGCATTGGTGATTATACTCATAATAATCTCTGTTTATAAAACAAAACAGTTTTTAATAAAATGCTATCCCGGCATCGAAGATATGAAATAACTTCCACTATCCAATACGCTTATCGTAAGATTATTCGCAAGGTCTTCTTCCCCAAAACATTCGACATCGGCAAGTAGAAAAAGTGCATTCTAGTTTCTCTTTTTCCAAATCGACCATAAACACCACTTCAAGGAGTTCAAAACCTCCTTACCGAAATTTAAGTTTATCAACCAAAAGTATGTCCCGTACCATTTCAAATGTTTTCATTAAACCCATTATTTTAATAATTACTAACCTGTGCTTTGAGTTTGTTATTGACTATCGACTTGCATCATATTTTTGTTAACCGTAGGATTTAGTATTTCTCAGTATTAAATCGATAATTGGGAAGTGCAACGCGAAGCAAAGACCCCAAATTTCCAAACTTCTTTTTGAACACAAGCAATATTAAGAGGCTTAACAAAACAATAGAGTAACTATTGTATAGTTTAATAAACTGAAAAACTCACCTCTCACATTCTTACTTAAGATATAGGTAATACTTCAGATTAGGGGCGCACGGTAGGTGGCGCTGTTAGTAGGCTACAATTTTGGGCTACAATATATGTCTTATGAGGTCAGACGGTAGCTTCAGGTGTGACCAATCACGACGTTATATAAATTTTGTTGTTTTGGGGATTTCTAACATTTCTTCTGTATATTTACTAAATATCTGCGCCTCTGCTCGTTTATAGTTTTTTCTAAGTTAGGTAAGGTTTCTTGATGTCTTTTATTGTTTATGTCCTATATTTTTTCGTATTTTTTGTTTCGCTGCGAACGAAAACAGCTTTTTACTGGTAACATCGTAGCTATAAATAGGACCCGCTGCGCAAATGTTTCTGTTTTGACATGGCTTCTTCGTGCTCTAGTGGTGCTTCTTCGTTATTCGATTTCGGGTTGATTTTGCATGACCGCAAAAAACTTTTAGATATTTAGAGGCGCATAAACTAATCGAGAAAACAATAAAATGCCCGAAATGCAGTGCGAATTTGAAATTTTCAGAAAATTTAATGTTTTGTTGCGATAAAATATATGTAAACGAAAACAGTAAGCGACAGCGATGCCATTTCAAACAATCAGCGCGTAGGGGTACATTTTTCGCGGGTTCCCATTTAAGTTTAAAAGAAATTGTTCAAATTTCATAATTTTTCGTAATTAATCATTTTGGGGGGTTTGGGGGGCATAGCCCCCTAGTATATACTCATATACAAAAAATATAACGACGTGATTGGTCACATCTGACGCTACCGTCTGACGTCATGAGACATATTGTAACCCAAAATTGTAGCCCATAAACAGCGCCACCTACCGTGCGTCCCTAAACTTAAGTGTTACTTTGACCCTCGTCCGAACTCGTCGCTGATTCTTCGGTTTTCTGAAGAGTCAGGGCCGGTGTTGGGGTGTCCCATCGCCACGAAGTTGTTCTTTTGCAACTTTTCATGGTAAACGAAGCAAAGGAAAGGGGGAAACCATTTGCTCAGCCACATTCCGACTTATGTTGAAGAAGCCGGAGTTCAAGCACTTTGACGTGGCTATTAATGCCGCTTCCAATGCCTTCCATCTCCTTCTGTTGGATTCATATGCGACTGCTATTGCCTCCATCCAGTTGATGCGGTGGTCGGCATGTCGCAGGTATTCGGTGAGAGCGGTGCTGAATCACCCTACCCGAATGTCCTGCTTGTGCTCCCTCACTCTGTTGTTCACGCCAATATTTATCTCACCAAAGTAAACATTGGGGAAAGTCGCTGCAGGCCCCCTGTATACTAACTATATAGTTCTTATTGATTTTCATTGGTGGTTTCAAACGGCAGATATCTCCGACTTTGACGCCAGCTTAACGGGCGACTCTAGTAGAGGGTGCAAATTTTCTTCCAATTGAGATGAAGAGAGAGCTAGTAGGAGCTGAAATGGACATTCTTTAGGCCTCACTACCACTGCTGGTGCAGCACGGTGGCCGATGTTAATGGCGTTGCTTCTTCGCCTCTTTATGAAAGCCACAGGATTACCCTAGCTTCTATAAGAAGGAGTCTTGGATGTGCATCTCCTCCTGTGAGATGAACTCTTGGCGGCAAATCCTCCGTATGCGCAGAAAGAACCGGATAACTATGCCTATTTTGGTCCGAGAATACTGAGCCGACAGGTAGTGGGCAAAGTCATCCTTGTTGAATGGCTTCCAGTAGACGGAGAATTTCAAGCCTTCGTCGTTACTGTGTAGTTTAACATCTAAATATGGAATCGTGGCCTCGTCTCTCTCTTCTTCCACGGTAAATTTGATGGTTTGGTACAGATCATTGATTTTGAGGAGTAAATCCTCGTGATTGAGGCGTCGCGAGATGTTCTGGTACATAGACGACACGATCGTTATGGTCCCACGACGCAAATATACGACGGTGGTCACGTTCATTTCTTGGCTTAGTTTCTTGTTACTCTGAGGAAGCTCCAGAGGAGTGAAACGTAAGTAATAAAGCACGTTGTAGTTTCTCTTATTCTCCCGCTCCATTTGTTTTCAAAGACACCCATAAATATATATGTATATATATATATATATATATATTATATATATATATATATATATATATATATGTGATGATAATGAAGGTTGATGCACTAACGCAAGGTAGATGAGAAATTAAATCACACTTAATGAAGACATATTTAATTCATAACAGTTTAAGTGTATCACACACCCTTGTCAACTGGCAATTGAGAAGAAAATTACGGATAAACCCATATGCACCTCTGAACAGATGGACAAAGATCATGTTACATGACCCCCTCTTCCGCTTGGGATAATCTGAGGGGGGACATAATTTGGTACCTGATTAGGGCTGGGTAGTTTTACAATTTTGTTTATTTGATTACATATTAAACTATTAAAAGAAAATTGAGCTTTAAATGAATTGAAATTAGGAATGGATGTGATCAAACTTGATTCAACATTTCTTCTTTGACATAATTTTGTGATTTAAAAACCAATTTAATTTCTTGGAAATCAATGGAATTATTAAAGTCTCTGAAGGGACAAAATACTCCACTACTTTCATTGCCAAATCTGATGTCCCTATTATGATCATACAATCTCTTATCTAAATTTCTTCCCGTTTCCCCTACATAAACACTATTACATTCTTCACATGGATTAACATATACCCCTTTATCCTGTTGTTCTTTAGAATTTTTGGAGGTCATCATTTGGTTTATAGAATTATTATATTTAAAAGCTATTTTAAATCATGTTTCCTGAAATAAGCGCTTTAACTTATTTAGTTTGTCATTAAATGGCAATGTCATACATTTGCTGAAGTTATTAGAACGTGCAGGCTTATTACAATATTAAGTTTTCCAAGCTGCAAAAATGAGCTGATGTTATAAACCAAGCTGGGAAATACAGTTCTGAAAAGATAGTCTTGATTCTAGCGTTTCTTAGTCTAAATAAGAAGGCTAACATATTCTATATGCTCTAAGAAACAGGATAGATATTACAGATTGTTTAACAGTATAATCATAGCATGAATAATAATGTATATATGCACTTGAGTGTGTTCTCTTCCTATATACAGATAATTTTATATCATGGTAATCTTTATTAATAAGGACATCTAAAAAAGGTAATTTGTTGTCTTTTTTCCAATCATATTTAAATTTAATTGAAGCATGCAATTATTAAAGTTACTGAAAAAAAGGTTAAATTCAAGACCATCAGGACATACTGAAAAAACATCATCAATATACCTTAACCTCTAATTTCTTATCAATTTGATGATTTTTATTGGACATATGTAGAAATAAACTCGAGGAGAGATCACCACGTCTCATAATGCATTATGCCCTCTCCTCGAGTTTATTTCTACATATGACCAATGAAAATCCTCAAATTGATATTGATAATGTGAAAATAGTTTATAAGTCTCGCAATTATATACATCGACGCTTAATTGAATCGGCACTTATAAAAGAAATTTCCAACTTTATTACTTCCGATGGCCAATTAAATACTAATACCTTAATTAGCAAGAAATTGATACTTCCGCTTCTCAAAAATGTCGCTACATTCCAGCATCATCCACCTTAACGCCACTGACTTGTGTGTTTGTACGTTAAGCAACTTCTATATTTCACTTGTCCACCAGCGACTGAAGATGGTAGTTTCAAATAAAAAATTAGTCCTATTACTGTAGTTTTATTCATATAGTTACACGTACGCTGCTGTACTTTTTGGATAAATTTATATATATATATATATATATATATATATATATATATATATATATATATATATATATATATATATATATATATACATATATATATATATATAAGCTGTGTAGGAGCATAATATTTAATACTGAGAATAGATACAGGCTCAGGAAACATAATCTATGTACAAGGAACCGGATCAAGTCATTAAAAACAACTTTACGGGTTAAATTCGGGATTTCTCTTATTAATGTGGATTCAATAACTTTTATTTAACGAAAATCCTTACAAGCGTAAATTATTTTGGCCTGGGAAAAATCTATTGTATTATTAAAAGTAGTGTTATGTGTAAGGATTCTTAAGACATCACTTGCCACCCTAGTATGTAAGTAATGCCTCAGTTTCTTTGACAATTAATTTTAACCATTTCTGCAAAGTCCAAATAATTTAAACCTAGCAGGATATTATCTAGCTCGATATTTAACAAGTATGACAAACTTGTGGATGGTTTAGCCGGTGATAACCGCCTATATATTGAGTTTGCGATTCCATGTTATATAATTTTTTACCACGATCGACAATATGGAGAAGGCGTTGGTGTAATGAAATGCGCTGGAAATTGCCTTAACGCGGTGGAATGTAATGTTAGAAGGGACCACAAAATTCTAGTGGTAGAAATGAACTTATGTTAGTCTTCATATAGGTTGGTTGTCATGTACAAACCTCAGACTAAGGAGTCAGATTCGAACCTGTATTCTAAG
The DNA here is from genome assembly GCA_963969495.1 of Ceratothoa steindachneri. Taxonomy (NCBI): domain Eukaryota; kingdom Metazoa; phylum Arthropoda; class Malacostraca; order Isopoda; family Cymothoidae; genus Ceratothoa; species Ceratothoa steindachneri. Next base: position 33,079,393 of record OZ018326.1, read on the forward strand.
CTGGCCGAGATGGTGTAACCTCGCCCGAGTTTAATTATGGGTGACCTTAACTGCTGAGGAATTGACTCGGGAGATAAATCGGGATACGAGTAATTAAGGTGACCCGTCGACTTCGCCAAAAATAAATATTTGGCACAGTGAATCGAGGACCCGACGAGAGGTGAGACCCTGCTAGATTTCGTGTTCACCACCAAGAACGACATGGACTTCGAAATGAGCATGGGCGAATATTTGGGTGGGAGTGGTCACCGAACCATTACATTTTTTGTTCACGATCCATGCAACATGGCGGTTGCATCGCTACCTTCAAACCTGATTACCTACAAGCTAACTTCGACGGCCTTCGGAGCACGATTGATCGGCCGTAACCTGGAGTTGGCTATTGATCCACGAACAACTAGTTGAAGTTAAAGTGCCACCTTAAGACACAGCAAGTCCAATTCGTTCGAAAAAGGTAACCAAGATCCTACTCATGTGAACTGGTTCAATCGGGACATCGCCTGTGCAATTTAGAATAGAAAACTGGCCTACAATAACTGGAAAGAAAGCGATAGCGACGAATACAGAAGGAGCTTTAGGTTGCGTCCCTCTGCAAAGAGAACCAGAAATATTTTTTATGCATATCAACAACTCCATACCGGTTCTCCATCGCATAGGTCACCTGAGAGCCAAGGATAGCGAGTTACAGGAATCGAACCTGGACATGGCGTCTTTGCCAGAATCCCTCGTGAAGTCAGTGGTGAGTTTGCGACATACCTTACTGCGATCTTCAATAATTAGCTTGAAACGGGACAGAATGATGGAAGAGGTGATAGCCATATTTAAAAAGAGAAAATGTCAAAGCCAGGATAATTACCGGGACTATTAGTCGGACGTCAATTGTGGGTAAACTCCCGAAGAGCATAATCGCTGGTCGCATCGTTGAACAATTAAAATTTCACAACCTGATCCGAGATTCCCAGAATGAGTTTCTCAGAAACCGATCGTGGCTCACAAATCTACTCGAATTCTGTAAATGTTATATTGAATGATTGCGATCGAGTTCTGGCCGTAGAGACATTATAGCTAGAATTTCAAAAAACCTTCAAAATTGCATCGTCAAAATTACCGAAAGACTAGGTAACTGAATTGGAAAGTGATTAACAAATTAGAGGCAGTGGATAAAGGTCAGATGTGCAGCCTCGTGTTGGACCCCAGTAGCCAGTATGGTACCCCGGGGCTCCGTGATCGGTCTACTGCCATTCATTGTCTATATCAACGATATAGACAAAGGATTGCTATAGACGATAACAAAGTTCGCAGACGATACCAAATGAGGCGGTTGGGTTAGCTTGCGCAATAGAGTAGAACACTTGAAAGACATCCTTCGCAAATTACTTGATGGGTCCAAGATGTGGCAGATGCCATTTAACCTTGACAAGTAAAAGGTGATGAAATTCAGTCACAACAACTCTCCAAAATACTACTATTTGTTAGGTAGGCTTTTGGATGCGACCGAAGGGCCCAAAGACTGTTGGGTTACATAAAGAGACACTTTCTTTTCCAAAACAAAGAGATTATGATCACTCTATAAAACTCTCTTGTCCGGCCGCACCTTGAGTACGCCATACAATTTTAGTGTCCAACAATGCGTAAAGCCATTAAAAAGGCTAGGAAGAGTTTAGGTCAGGGTCACGAAATTAATACCATTTCATAGGCAGAAAGTATACTAGCACTAGATACAATAATTGGGGCTCTCTTCACCAGCTCATTACAACTTATAAAATTAGGAGGTGAGTAAAATACGTGGACTATAGGAAGTCGTTCATCTTAAACATGATTCCCGAACGCAACCACGGTTACAAGTTAGATCTAACCAAATTAGGACTGGCGTTTGCGCGAGCTATTATATGTACAATATTGACGACAGATAGAACCATCTTTCAGCGGAGATGGCAAACAGTTAATCAGTTGGACAGTTCAAGTCTTGGCTGGACAGAGTACTGCATCACTTAGAATCAACAAGATCATTTGAAAACTTAGAAATTATTGATCTAACCTTTTAAAATTCTGAGGTATGCTCTTTTGTAACATGACTAGGAGGTTATTCTATTTCCATACGCACATATTGCGTTGAGGAGGGGGGGCATGGAGATCCATAATATTTTGCTATACTTTCCCCAAATTTAGTATATTAGGCCTTCGTATACGGTTCATTCTCAGCCTGGTTTGCAAGAACATTTTAGCACTGATTTTCCTTGTAACATACATACTCTTTTTCTTAATATATATATATATATATATATATATATATATATATATATATATATATATATATATATATATATATATATATATATATATATATATATATAACAATCTCTTTTACTCTCTCTTATCTCTTTTCCATCTCTAATTTTTTCTATCTCTCCTTCAAATCCTCTCTCACTTTCTCCAGACTGACCGACATAGTGAGATATAGTCGCACACTACTAAAAATAGACCAAAATGTCAATAAATAACATTTTAATTATTGGTTGCGTGCGAGTCTAGTACCGGTCGGTTGGTCCACGTTTCGATTTTTTGGGGGGGAGGTAATAACATTGTAACTATTCAGCCGATTCTAATAAAATTTAGAATTCACACTTTGTTTTACATGTTATTTCGAATGATATAATTGCCAAGGTCCTCTCCAGGTTAGCTGGTGAATTATTTGGCAATAACATAATAACTATTTGGTTGATTCTAACATTTGAAACCCTCATGTTGTTTTCCATTCTCTTTCGAATGATACAATTACCAAGGTCCTCCTAGGTTTAGCCAGCAAATTATATTGTTTTGGCTCCAATAAGATAACTATTCGGCCGATTCTGATAAATTTGAAACACTTTATGTTGTTTTACATTCTCTTTCGAATGATTTAATTGCCAAGTCCTCCCAAGGATAGCCGGAGAATTATTTGGCAATAACATCATAAATATTCGGCCGATGCTATTAACACAATTTGAAACTCTCAATTTGTTTTACATGCTATTTCGAATGATATAATTGCCAAGGTCTTTCCGAGATTAACCTGGGAATTATTTTGTTTTATCAATTACATCATAACTATTCAACCGATTCCAATAAAATATAAAACCCTTATGTTGTTTTCCATTCCATTTTGCATGATATAATTGCCAAATTCCTCACAAATGTTTGCTGGGACTTATTTGTCAGTAATATCATAACTATTTGCCAATTCTAACGAAATTTAAAACCCCTATGCTGTTTTACATTGTCCTTTGAATGTTATAATTGCCAAAGTCCTTCTAAGGTTAGCCGAGGAATTATTTGGAAATAACATCATAAATTTTCGACAAATTCTAACGAAATTTTAACACTTATATTTTCTTACATTCTCTTTAGAATCATAAAATTGTCAAGGTCCTCTCAACGGTAGTCCGGGAATTATTGAAACTTTTGACTGTCGTAATCAGAATAACTAAGAGCATGCGACTTTTGTTCAACAGGCCTTGTTATAAAGGAAGCAATTTATTTATTTAAGAAGCCCAAAATCGAATTCACTTAAAGCATTAAAACAATAAAGCTTTTCAAAATAATTTAATTCTGAAATACAAATGTGTGAAAGATACGTAACCCAGGAACCAAGACGGTTTCGATCACTGTTTGATTTCGTTTTTCATAGAGAAGTAGAATTTCTGATGTTTCGTCTCACAGCTCCTTTATAATATACATAGTGAGCCCTGAGTTTTCCTTTCGGCTAATAACTAAATCCCTTAATTATTCCGTCTGAGTTAGTTAGGGGTTCTTTATTAGGAGGTAATGTTATTGTTTTTGGTTGAAGCGATAATTTAATGAGTAGAAAAGGTTAATGTTAAGACCCAATTCAGAGGCTATTTGCAGTTGTTTCCCTTTAATCATATAGTCGTTTTAATCACTATTTTCTCTGTTACTGGTAGAATTGTTCTCCATACACTCATTTTAATCACCATTTTTCATGTACCTGGTACAATCGTTCATTATACCATCATTTCAATAACACTATTTTCTGTTACTGTACAATCAATCACCTCTTTAGCACTACATATATAAGATGATTTTCCCGCTGAGGTATTCAGCGATCTATAAAGTCAGATTTTCTAAAGCCTTATGGCCTATAAGCAACTAATGGGCTACAGTAAATCTAAATGAAATCTTTAAGTTAATGCATGGACATGGAGGGAGAGCAGATGTTGCCTTTTAGATGTTCAAGTCATAGTTAGCGCACACACTAAAATAGAGCTTTTATTAACTACAATATACATACATAGACTGATATCAGGTATCGGCAATATCGGAGTGAACAAAACAATCAAAATACTGTGTAACAAAGTGCCACCTTTTTCTTTTCCTTGTGGCTCTAGTAAATAAAAAAAGGAAATTTTAATCCCCAAACTTTTCTTTTGTGGCTAGGACATTGAATTTTTAAATTAGCCTATTTATGGAAAATGACATTATTTTGATGCAAATACTAAAAATAGATACAAAGTTTCAAGAGTAATGTTTTTTTTAAGTTATGGTATAAACATGATATACTGTATTTAAAAAGTTATAAAAACAGTAATACGGTAGTAATAGCTATTATTTCCCTTATATTTTGTTTTTAGTGACCTGGGCAGCGATGGCAGTTGTCTTACATTACATATAGATTCAGCACTAATTCGGAGAAAAAATAAACTGTAGAGCTTTTTAGAACTTTCGAGAATTTTTTATATGTTTGAAGAATCTCTAGAACATTCTGGCAACGTAGATGACTATATAAATACAAAGAATGTCTACTTAACAAATCAATTTAACTCTAGCCGTCACAGCGCAGACATCGTCACTCGACATTAAAAGAAGCAATCCTCACACATGGTATCAAGAGGTTGTTTAACATCCGAAAGACACATTTTGCTATGTCTGCGGAATTTTTTTAAGACAAGAGCAAAAAAGTACTCTGTAGAGAGACCTGCTAAACTATGTGAGGCCTACAAGGCATATTTCGGCATGCCAGTCAGAGATCAAGATAAACCTTCAGCATCTCATTTCCCCTGCGAGCTTTGCAAAAGAACTCTGGAAGGTAATATTCATATATAAATATAATGTGTTTTGTTTATTTGGATACTGTTTTTTTACCATTTCTAATAACACTAAGTGAAAATAATTTGTATTTTTATACTTATGTTTTCATTTTGTTATCTTACAGGAAGATACAGAGGAGAAAAGAGAGATATGAATTTCGCAATCCCACAAATTTAGAGGAAACCAACTGACCACTTAAGGAATTGTTTCTTCTGAAAGGGGAACCATTCCAAACGTCAAACAGGAAAAATTCACCTTTTATAATGTGTCTAGACCTTCAGTCATCTATTGTGCCAGTGCCACACAGTTCTGAGCTCCCGTACCCACTCCTCCAAAAAAGAGCAGCAGTTTTTAGAAAGGAAAAGCAGTTCAGAAGAGGATAAAGTCATTGATCCAGATAACAGAGGAGAGAAACCCATACTAGCCCTATCAAAAAGATCTCAACGACCTTGTCAGAGATCTTGGTCTCACAAAGTCCAATGCCGAGCTTTTAACTTCTAGACTCAAACAGTAGAATTTGTTAGATGACACTATGCATATATCAGGTCAGGAAAAGCATCACCAGTGTTTTTCAAGCCTTTTTACACGTCAAGATGAACTTTGTTTTTTTTACACTGCGACTGGTCTGTTTGAGGTAATCGGAATAGCTTGTAACCCCAACGAGTGACGCCTCTTTAATGACAGCTCATGTAGGAGCCTCAAAGCAGTGCCGCTTCATAACAGGAACATGTATCCATCTCTTCCTCTTGCTCACTCGATACAGCTCAAAGAGGAAAACAGCAATGACAAGATCTTACTAATGTATTGAAATATGAAAAGTACGGTTGGAGGGTTATCGGAGATTTAAAAATAGTGGCCGTCTTGATGCTTCTCCAAGGTGGCTTTACTAAGTTGCCTTATTATATTTGCCTTTCGGACAGCACGGACATCGTAACGTACTACCATCAGTGGGATTTATCACAACAAACCGAGTTTACTGTTGGGAGAAACAACGCCAAATGGGAGCCTTTGTTGGACCCCAGAAAAGTACTGTTTCCTCATCTGCACTTAAAATTGGGCCTTATGAAACAATTCGTCAGAGCTGTATATAAGGAGTCTGCAGCTTTTAAGTATCTCCAAGATTTCTTTTCTAAACTATCTGCGGCAAAGGTGGAAGCCGGGCTCTTCTTCAGTCCACAAATAAAAAAGATCATGGAGTGCAAGGAGTTTCCTAAGAAGCTCACTAGGACGGAAAAAAAACAGCGTTGGACAGCTTTATCTCAGTGGTCCTGGTCTTCCTAGGTAATCACAAAGCAGAAAACTATGCATAGCTTGTTTAGAACTCGGTGAGAAACTACGGCAAGATGGGCTGCAGGATCTCCTTGAAAGTCCATATTCTTGACGCTCATCTTGATAAATTTAAGGAGAAAATAGGAGTGTACTCCGAGGAACAGGGCGATCGCTTTCATCAGGGTCTACTGGACTTTGGACGCCGCTATCAAGGATCATATAATGAAAATCTGATGGAAGACTATATTTGGGGGCTGATTTGTAAAAGTAATTTACAGTACGAGCGTAAATTATGGAAAACTACTCATTTCTAGTATTTTAATTGTCTCAATTATGTCATTTTGTTTTTACTTTATGATAATGAATGTTCAAATTCGCCACTTCCTTCCAGAGGGAATCTTTAAATTTCATTTAAATATCATTATCCTGGACACAAAAGCAAAGTTTGAAATAAATAGCAGTGTTTTTTCATGTATTCTAGACACAAACAAATAGAAAATAACAGTTTCTACCCCAAGACGAAAATCGTGTTACACAGTGAACATTCTTGACTAGTAAAGCCTAAATAATAAGTCAAAGGTTAAATAGATTGTTCCTAGATCTTTTGGTTTCTACCCTAAATGAAGTTTCTTGGTGTCAACCTAATGAGATAGTGCGTGGAGAGAGACGATGAGGAAGTTACACCAGGGTAGCTAAAAGGGACAGAACATGTCCTTAATTTAGTTCAGTAGATGATGAGCCCCATAAATTTGGCTGAATTGGAAATGGGAAACGGAGAGATAAACATGGCAATGAAATGGATCGACAAAGGGGAATATAACTATCTGGCCATATCTCTACTCAAGTATTGAAAGTGTATTTGAAGTGAGAAGAAATAAGAAACCATAAAATGAGAACGGGCGCTTGATATTATGTATACAGGCTCTTTATAAGATTTCGAGAGTAAGCCTTGGAGTTTGGAGGGAGATAATAAGAGCTTATCTTTCGTATTTGATGAAAAAATTGTAATTAATCCATCTAAAAAATTCTATATTAGAGGATAAGTGTCTCAGTTAAGTATATGGATCTAAGGCGGTGTGTGTGGGTGTTTTAAGAATATTGAAATAGAATGCAGACAGTTTTTCTCTCGCGTGTTTGAGCTGCTCTTTAATGCACCAGGAAAGGCTGCTCTGTGTCTTCTACGAGAGGAATACATGCCATGCTAAAATAGAGAAATCAAATACGTCTTCTTTCAAACTTTACTATATTCTACCAAGATGAAACGCCAAATGGGATTTTTTTAGGTAAAAGACATAATATTAGGTGCAGTTATCCTTACTATACTTTTGAATGCAAATTAATTTTAAAATAAATAAAAAAATATGATATCATTCATATGTGGCGTTATGTTAAATGATAGAACCAGGTTCTTTTATGAAACTTAGTGGAGGAATTCAAGGTTTATTGACTCCTAGATCACACATACATCATTTAGTGTGTTCAATCATGAGATTTTCCATTCCAACGAATCCTGTTACTGGTAGAAACGTTTTTCATACACTCATTTTAATCACCATTTATCCTGTTACTGCTAAAATCGTTTCCCATACAATTATTTTAATCACAGTTTTTCCAGTAATTGGTATAATCGATTACGATACATCCACTTTGTACGCCTCTATTCATCTTACTAGTACACTCGTTTACGATATACGCAAATAAACACAATTTTTTCTTGTTCCTGGTACATCGTTCCTCATACGATCATTTTCATCACGGTTTTCAAGTTACTGGTAAGCTCGTTCTCCATATATTGATTTGAATCAAAATATTTCCTGTTCCTAGTCTAATCGTTCCCCATACACTCATTTTAAGCACAATTTCCCTGTTACTGATTTAATCGTTATCCATACACTTATTTTAATCATAATATTTTTATCTATTTTAAGTTACTCAACCTTATTTAATTCAATGACTTTGGTTTCTTAAAGCATTCGCATATTTCATTACTTTAATTCTTTTGAAGAGTTTTTTAGTGGGATTTATTAATAGGTCTCCATGGCAATAGCACCAGTTTGTTTACCATAGTTACAGCTAGTTACCAAGCGATTATATGCTTCTTTACCAGTGTTACGCTTTATTTATGCATCAAATTCTTTATTCTTAGCATTCTTCTTTAATCCCTAAGTATCTTGCCTTCACTGGCAATACCACCTGTGTGATAAAATGTTTTGTAACCTCAAATCAAACTTAGATCGATTGGAAAGTGGAGGAAAAGTGAAGAACTGCATTACTGAAGAGTGACAGAGATTTGTTTGAGTTTTTGAAAAGTTGAATTGCTTTCTCTAAAGTGGCCCCAATAAAGCTTAATATCCCTTGCAAATCAGTCTTTAAACTGGACTATGAAAGAAAAATAGGCTTAGTTGTTAGCTTTTCTCGAACGCCATTAGGAAAGACGAAATATAAACACTTGGATTTTAGAAGGCGATGAATTTAGAGTGGAAGCGAAAGAGGAATTATGGAAGATGCCGTGTGTGTCACCAGTTTATAGGTGATGGGCTAAGGCGGCTAAAGCGGCCTTACAGTCGAGTTTAGTCTGTCTCTAAAGTGTTCTTTCTAGTAATCCGCTTGTTGTTGCTTGGCAGAAGGAAGGACCCTGAAGAAAAAATGGCGGTTTTGTAGGCTTTAATCTTGGCTTAGGGCTACCTCAGTTCGGACAAGTGTTCTGTGCTTCGTTTGTGTCCTCACGACTTTGGCTGACTATCAGTGTTAATACTCACTTGACTCAATTATATATTGTTTAATATTTATAATTTAATTGGACATGTGTTTAAAATGAGTCTTTGTCGCTGGTTTTCCAATGACTTTCGGAAAATCTCCAAGTTGTACCTCGGACAGCCCAAGAAAATGACAACACTTCTGCTGACCTGAAGGAATTCTCACGAAAGCACTGGTATTAACTTGCTAACCTTCGTCGCGTCAATACCTAGCCACCAGTGATTGTGATTCCTGACAAAAGGAATTTAATTTGGACAAATTTGTCAAAAATCCTTTATTCGTCGAGAATATAACCAACTGAGCGCGCTCATAATTCTGTGAGATCGAGTAAAATTATCATCTGTATTTTGTACGCCACTGATAAATCCATCTATCATCGCCATTTTTGATATCTCAAATTGGCCACCTCCCGGGAACGAAAAACAAACAGGTTCGTAAACTAGTGTAGAGGCATAGTATTTAAGCACATTTTCTTTTTTGATTTTCTTTAAGTAATTTTTCACAGTGTTTCTTGTAAGTTTCCTTCTACATCAGGTTGTTGGGACTATGAACGGACAGATTGAGGATGAGGTACTGAGTGGTGATAAAAATAATAATGCTAATAATATACTAATTGGAATGAGAATAATAATGAGAATCTTTCTAACCACTTATTTATACTAACGCCAATTAAGGGGGCGTGGCTTCTCTTCTCCTTATCTTAACGTGGGGCGGAGCTTATCGAATTAAAGGTATGTGCGTGTGTTCTCTACTAATACTCCTGGGCAGAGCTTGTTAGGTTAAAGGGTGTGTATGCATCAAGATAGTATATCACTTTCTGAATCTAGTCATGCTTTATCAATCAACATTTATAGCAAGATTAACTTTGCCTTTCCCGAGTTCCTGTATCCTCTGGTGAGTCAGGTCAGATTCCATTTTATGTGTACACACCTGTTTCCACCCCTTTTGTTATTTTTGTGTTCAGACCTTCGGCTCGCAGCTGTTTCCTAACGTATGTGTGTTTGTTCGTTCACGTGGGAGCACAACGATTACACTTGCCTTCTTACAAAATATTCTGCTTTACATTGATACATAGATTATTAAATTGTAATTTTACATTATTTATTGTATCTTATATTATTTAATTATTACAGGATGGTATATTACTTCAATTTGGATTTGTGCGCCCTACTTCAAGATTTCATAGGGCCTGCGGAGTGCTCATTTGTGAAGATAATTGTTGGCTCTATTCCACCTTGCAATTGAGTACTACAGAATATCAAAATTTATATAAGAATGATGAAGAAAGAAAGAAACAATGAAAATGAAAATGGCAACAAAATCAAAATATAATTTTAAAAATATAAATTTAGAAGTTAAAGAACGAGAGTTAATTAAAATTACTAAAATATTTATCACGTTTTTTAAAAGTGAGAAAGTAATGAATGCATATCAATGCCAGAAAGCTTTAATAGTTCTTTTATAGATTTCCCCTTTAAATAATAAAGATGATAAAAAATTAATAAATTACATCAGTAATCCATTTTATAATAATGGATATATGATCCTTGGGATTTTCTACATATATGATATTCATTTCTTCATTTTTGTTATTCTGTTTTCATTTTTACTATTCAAAAACTGCCCACAATCTAATTTTCTTATTGCTCACTTCACTGGTGCTCTATTCACTATACTTTCTGACTGCAAACCCTTACATTACTAAAATTGTTTGGTGGCTTAATTATTGACATAATTAATCAATCTAATGGTGAACTTGATTTTATTAAGCAATGTCACTTTTCATCATTTCTCATATGAGGCATACTAACCATTTATCTTCTAGTACATCATTTTGTATTTACCCTATCTGTACAATAACTTTGAGACACCTTTTTGGAATTACTTGCAAATGATATAACCGCTGAAATGCTCCTAAATTATTTCACGACCCTCGTCAAACAATACAATAAATTGCCCTCACTCCATACTGCCAGTCTTATCCTTTATATCAATATAACGATCTAACTAATGCTGTATAATATTTGTGCTCGAAATTTGCTAGTTTTGAATGCCCAAAGTTTATTTAGATTTATTAACAATAATAATCTTTAAATGCCAGGACACAGAAAGGGTCGAATAAACTACGACGCAACATCCATTTATCGTTCAAATTCTAAGCTTATCTCATACAATGGAAATTCTGTCGATAATTATCGTTTCATTACTCAGGTATTTGAATCTTCCCTTGGTGAAATTGCTAACAAATTAGATAAATCCTTCCTGCCAACCCGTATTTCATTAATTCCTTCTTTGCATTTTCCCCTCCTAACCAAAAACTATATTCAACTTTTCTAAAATTTATAAAGATATTATTCTTCTATAGTTTTTGCTCTTTTTCACATACGCACTTCTGATTTCACTTATTCCATTAAATCGGTATATCTCCACCTAACCACTTTAGTCAAGATATTTGTAAAACTTATTTGCAAAGGACTCTTTGTCTTTCTTACTTTCTTGCTATTTTTTCTCTCTATGAATAAGGATTCAGTTCAAATATTAGCTCCTCTGACGACATTCTTTTCATTTTTATCAGAAGATGCGGCAATTTAAATTGATCACACTCACTCATTGTAGTTTCTCTTGTTTTTATGTAATTTTTGATATCGTTAATCACAAAATTATTTTCAATAATCTAGATCAAATCGGAGTGTGTGGCATTAACAATCGCTGGTTCACATCCTACCTGACAAACCGTCAATAATTAATGACCGTCTTTTCCCCTCACCTCTTTCACCTGTCTTTATCCTAGTTCGTCTTTCTAATTCACATTAATGACATGTCCAGTTACTCTGATGTTTACTAAATTTCTTACATGTTGCTATTTATCTACATACATATATTACCTTAAAAAATGAGCTCTAAAATATCTATTTCTTGCATAGTTTAACCGTTTTGCCATGAGAGGAAAATTCCTATTCTCCTACTGTATGTTAATCCATATTTTTTTAATATTATGATTTGTAATTTTTTTAGAAATTTCTAATCACGTCTTTGAGAATTGATGAGCTTTGTGTAATAATTTAAAATTATTTATTTTACCGTGTAGAACGAAGCAAAATAATTCTATTAATACATTTGTGAGAACCACAAATGGTTATCACACTTAGGGAACAGTTCCTTCAAACTATATATGATTCGCATCAATGCGAAAGCGTTACATAAACAGACTATTAGCGAAGCCAGCGACCGCTGGCAGCCCCATGATAGCGGACCAGGTAGCCTCATGTCATTCCTGGCCTATTTATTCTTGTTTTCACCGGAGAGTCAGATTATCTTCATACACCCATTTCTCTCGCTGTATTTATCGCTCTATTATGTGTTACTATCATTTCCTCAGTAAGAGCTCATCAATAGAGAGAAGGCACTGACATTCACATTGACAAACCCCAGTAATTCAACACTTATTTCACTTATTCCCCCTATTATGCAAGATATCATATGTTTCCACCTCATTCAGACATTTCTCTCTCAAACCACGATTAGTTAATTAACATACCTTTATCGCAATCATTAAACCTTCTTCACTTAATAATACTTACTCTCCTATATTCAGAATTCTATTTTAATCTACTGAAGTTCCATCAATCCATTTGTATGGCTTCCACTCTAAATCTTTCCTTTTCTTCCATAACATAGTCTCTTAAAATATATCATGGTTGGGACGAGCCTTACTCTCATGCAAACCTCCTGCTATATAATCTCAAATCCTTAGCATTTATGAAAGCTCCAATCACCCCCGAGAATTTCTTAATTTTTAAAACATTTTGGTCGCAGTCTGATTCATCAGTACCACTACCATATGGGATACATGATATATGTAGATGCTTCAAGCATCACACTTTTTCAACGGTAATATCATAGAATCTATTATCACCCTCAACCCAAACTTTCCCATAAAATACCATCTTAGGTTTGTGCGCGTTTAATTTAAGCCCCTCTCCACACACGAAACTGCCAAACACTCGATCTACATTTCTATTCCGTCTCGCTGTCTGACACTGACACAGTCATTCAGCAAAAGTAACATACGAAGAACCAATTCTTCACCGTTTCTTATCAATCTTACACCTCTTTCCCTTATTGCTATTTATGTTTATTTCACTACTTTATCTATAATCAATAAAGCAATGATAAAATCACACATTCTTGTATTGCCTTCCCCCCAATTTCAAATAACTCATTTACTTAGACACACCTTGCTTCTAAAATAAATATTTTCCTCACCAACCAGCAGTTAAACACTCACTTTCTACATTCTCAGGACGTGTTACATTGCCTCCCTACCTATAAACTTATAAGCTTTATTTAGATACATATTACTTTGCTTATACCATATCAATCTTTCAATTATCTGTCGTATACATATGAGGGGCAGGCAATAAGTTTTGCGAATCGGTAGGGCAAAACAGAGGAAGGGGGATGGCTGTTCGTGGGGGTGTTAGGACAAGTGAGGACCTGCAACCGCACCCTCCTGCCTCGTCTATTTAAGAAGAAGTAGCTGATCGCAGATCGTCAGTCACAAATTTTTCAACAATATAGAAGGTTGAGCACCGCGCATGATCAAATTTTTGACCAAGGAAGGCAAGAATGCAAAAGAGATCCATGAACGCATGGTTGCCGTGTACACCGACACCGCCCCTTTCTATGCAACTATTGCTCACCGGAATAGGGAGTTCCGCCATGGTCGTGAGTCCCTTGAAGATGACCCCCGTCCAGAACGCCCGTCAGACTTGACCAATGAGGACAATGTGGCGCATGTGGAGAGGATGATCCTCGAAAATCGAAGGGTGAAAGTCGAAGAAATTGAGCGAGAATTTGGAATATCACATGGAAGTGTTATCAACATCATCCACAACAATTTGGCCATGACCAAGGTCTCTGCCTGTTGGGTCCTTAGAAACCTCACGACCCAAGATCGACTTCAACTTCGTCAAAGTCCACAAAGCCAGAGTTGCACAAGCTGCCCTGCACGAGTGCGGAGTCAAAGAGCTCAACCATCCCACTTACAGTCTAGATCTGGACCCTAGCGACTACTTTTTATTACGTTAGCACAAGGCTGCACTGCGTGGGCGCCGGTTTAGGGATGATGAAAATGTCCAGCTCGCCGTCCAGGAGTGGATTGAATAGCAGTCGGAAGATTTCTAGTTGTCTGGAATTCTAAGCCTTAGGAACAAGTAGCACAAGTGCATTGAAGTCTGGTGTAGTTATATTAAAAAATAATAAAACACTTTTCCTCATATCTCGTTTCCTTATATCTGAATTGCAAAACTTATTGACCGCCCCTCGTATGTCCAATCAGGATTTCCAAGACATCTTGCCTAATAAATTCAACAAACTTGCCAACTCTCTCTCATTTTTTCTTGCATGGTTATCTATTTTACCTTTATATGATATATCGGTACTATCTACCCAGACAGCCACTAGACCGCGATACAACTCCAGGCACATTCTATTAGGTTGAGGAATAAGTTCTTGCGTTTTTTTAATGTTGTGTTGATTTAAGTTTTGTTGACGTGATTTGTGCATATATTAAGACGCAATAATAAAAAATTAGAGCAAAATTTGAAAAGGTTAGGCTACGTCTATTAACAGCGTAGACTATTAGGCTTTTGCTTGGGCTGCGTCTTGAAGTTGAGTAATAAGTCATTGCGGTTTATTTAAAAGTTGTGTTAATTTAATTTTTGTTATGTACTCTCAAAATGGAATGTCAAGTTGAAAGAAAGGCGCATTTTCGAAACTTGTTATTCCTTTTTAATCGATACGAGAACAATGCAAACGCAGCCAAACCTCGTCGCGATATTTGTGCTATGTACGGAGAAAATGCTTTATCAGAAAGGACAGCTCAATGGTTTTCATGTTTCAAAAACGGTCATTTCAATCTTAATAATGAAGAACCTTCTGGTCGCCCCATTAAATTAAATTGGATGAAGATCGATTGAACGACCTTCTTCATGAAAATCCTCGTCAATCGACTATATAATTGGCTGTACAATTGGCGCGCGATCAGTAAACTGTAGTGAATTACCTTCATTCGATGGGGAAAGTTCAAAAACTCGGTGCATGGGTTTCGCACGCTTTGAGCGAAAGCAACAAACTTCAACGTTTCACGATTGCCGCATGTTTGCTTGCTCGTCACAAGGCTACTCGTGGATATATGGACAGATTTCTTCACCGCATCATCACTGGCGACGAAAAGTGGTGTGTTTATGTCAACATGAACCATCAAAAACAATGGCTTAGTCCAAATAAAAAAACACTTCTGCGATTAAAGCAAGGACTTCATCGACGAAACACGATACTGTGTGTGTGGAGGAATTGTAAAGGCATCATGCTTTATAAGCTCCTTGCGAACAACAAGATTGTCGATGCAGAACTCTACGTTCAACAAATGTATCGACTCGCCGAAGCTATTCGTGAAAAGCGACCTCATCGAAGTTATGGAGTCTTTCTGTACCACGAAAATGCTCGTCCTCACATTGGCAATATGCCAAAAGACGCCATCTAAACGCTTAATTTGGAAATCCTGTCACATTCTCCATATTCGTCAGACTTTGCTCCATCGGATTTCCATCAGTTCCAATCGCTCTCAAACAATTTGTGCGGCGTTTCGTTCAATACTGATTTTGAATTAAGAACCTGGTTAGACGAATTCTTCGACTCAAAGTCCATAGATTTTTATTGCAAAGGCATCGAAAAACTAGTTGAACGTTTGGAAGAAATCGTAAATAACAACAGAATATACATTATTGATTAAATTGCATGTTGTTATTATTTAAAAATGAAGTTTTTCTAAAATGTTAATGGTAATGTATAAATTTGATAAAACCGCAAGAACTTATTCCTCAACCCATTATAACACAATCGCGACTACGTTTTAGGATCTGAGCGACTATGTTCGTATAGCTTGCTTTAAGGCTGCTTTCTCCTTTCTCAGACTTCTTAACTCAAAATCATTTTAGACCATGATGCAAGACTCGGTTCATCCCCATGAAACATATCACATGTCCATTCGCTTCATCTTCAACTCCCAAAGAAGAGAACTCAATAAATACTGTCGTCTTCTACTTTTGTTCTCTAATTCACCACAAGTACCCTAATATTTTGTTTTTGTTCACAAGATTTTACTTCCTTTGACTTCTCACTTTTATTAATACTTTTCAGAATAATTTCTGTGCCAATCCATTTCCTCATTCCTGTTCCTTCCAAATACTTCCTAATTACTCGTTTATATTCTCCATTCTATTGCCAGTTTTGTATATTAGTAACTTTGTGATCATAATATGATAGCCGATTTTTTTAAATCACCATTTTACTCCCCTAATAAATTAAAAACAATAATGTTAACAATTTGACCAAAATTGTCAGAATTTTCCCTTAAACATTAACTTTGAATTAATTTCAATAAAACATTATTATTATTTTTTTAAATTCGTATAGAAAGCGAAGTTAAGTAAAGTTAGGAATGAATGAGACTTAATTTATCCTATACGGTCAACTATCGCACTCTGTAAAGCAAAACATCGTCACAAAATCAATAACCTCAACCACCTGGGAGAAATAGAGCCACTTCGAAAACAAAGCTTGGCACAGGAATTTAAAAAGGACTCGCAGCTCAATTGAAGGAGTGAGCTTAATGAGTTGCACTGAAGCTGGGTATTGCTTTTGTAATTCGTACCCTTGCGAGATTCACTCATGTAAGAAGTTTCGAATATATTTGGGTATCGTTTTCTTGCTTCACACCCGTCAATGATGCGCCTTCAGCATCTCTTAGATCATTAACGAGATACAGCTCGTCCTCAGTCAAATGGTACTGAATTTAGAATTAGTAATAATTGTACATTTTTCTTATTCTTTGCAAGAATATTATTGTCTTAATTTACTTGTATGTTGGATTAATATTATATTATTTGCAAGTATTGGCAAGTGGGGCGTTCCCTTAGTATAACTTTGGATACACGGATATTGATTCATATATTAGCTGGTTTGTGCCCGAGAAATCAACATACTTTTATTTGAGACGATCCCACTAATAAAGCCTTTGTTATTTTACATCCTCGTGGAAGTATAGTGGATTGTAAAATGGGAAATTTGTACAAGATATGAGGTGGAGAAAGAGAAAAATAAATGAAATACAAGAACAAAGAATGAGTTGGAGAGTCCCAAACGACGGATAGTGGGAATATCTAAGGAAGTCCCTGGTTCATGGAGACTCATTGGTGGGCTAAGATTTCCTCCATCAAAGTAAGTATCGCCAGCTCTAGCCTGCATATGGAACAAAGTCAATAGCAAGGTATAATCTCTCTATCTCTTAAAGATAGAGAGATTCAGCTACAGCTACAGCTAACAAAAGCAATTCTACCTAAGTTGATTCGTAAAATGAGCGGTAAACTAAGGGAAGTAAAAACGTACAGAAGATAGCCTGCCTAGAAATCCTCGGGTGCTAAAGATTGCCAGATTGTGCAGCTCTCCTAAACCTTCGTCTTTTCCGCAACGAACTCGGCTTCCATCGAAAAAATCCATCTTTGTGAACGAGTGTATTTTGCGCACAATGGCTGTCCTCCTATCATTTTATCCCACTCATATCTCCTCTCTCTCTGCACTCATTTTTATTCTGGACACTTTATTAGCTTCTTTTTCAACATTCAAACTAGAATTAGTGATGTTTAGCAAAGTTACCGAATTCAGAAGAAATAAACTGATTGAACGGAAAAATGAAATTATTATTAAGTATGTGATTATTTCTTGTAATTTCTCTCACTTGGCAACGCCAATTCATTAGGCAAACTATATTTCTAATAAATTCCTTTAATAATGTATTGGCTACTTTGATAAGTAAACTAATAGTACTACATAAAAAAAACACATTCGGTTAGTATTTAGATTCCAATTTAGTTTATATTATTTTACTAAGCATTATACATTATAAATAGTTTTATTGAACACTTTACGATGTTCTATTAATTATCGATAGATTTATAAATCAGTAAAAAGCCTGGTCATTGATCCTGTTTGCCTAGGTAAACTTATCATCATAATGAGCTAAGCATTAATAAAGTTAAGGATTATCTTGGTTGACCTTTATAAACTATAAGATACCTTCTAAAGAGTCATGCACCTAACTGCGCTTTTTGGTCATTGTTGGCTCTAAACTCTGAAATTAATGACACCTCAGAATTGCCAATATTATTTGGTTTGGTTCTCCCTGATAACAAGGAAAAAGAATACCACTTCTTGGTGTCAACCCCGGCTCTAAGAGGGGAAAGAATTGTGATCCTACTTAGGCAAGAAGTGGGAAGAGATCAGAAACTGCCTTTTTTAATTTTAATTCTATATATTCAGTGACGTTTTATTGTAATGGGGAACCAGTTAGTCCTTTTACGTCTTAAATTACAGGATTATTTTATTTTCTCTTTGATCTTACTTTTTTCATGCCCATAACATTGGGGAATTTCTCATAACCATTTACAAGGCAATTTAGGAGAAGATTAAAAGTTAATGAATCTCTCAAAAATTACATCGCATTCGGTATTAGATTATCTAAACCCACTCACATCGATAGAAGATGTCTATAAAACTCTTGGCTTTAACTTGTAAACCAATTTTCAAAATACAATCTAAGTTACTTTATTTTTTAAAATTTCTTTTGGTGAATAGATAACAAAGGAGATAAACTAGCGTATATTTTTTAAGTTCACATTGTAAGGATAAAAAATATTGTTGCATATATGCAGTACTAGACTTCTGCAATATCATTTTACAGCGTTTTGTGAAATCTTGTCAAAATTTTAGCCTGACACGTAGTGTCTATAAAAGTGTCAGATTTAATAATATTCCTTAATTCTCCAAAGGCTAACTTACTGGAAAGGGAAAAAGGACTACCTGAAAATAACTCAAACTTTCTAATATTTATTGAAATGTAGAATAAAAGTAGGTATTACATTGTTTATGTTTATTTGCCCTTTTTCTCCAAATGCGAAGAATATTTTTTTAAATCAGGTGACAAATGGCAAAAGCTATATATGTGTCAAGTGAATACTAAATGATCATAAACTAGAATAAAAACAAAATAGTATTCCACTAAATTAGAGCCAGAAAAAGAAGAAAATGGTTAAACTAATTGTTATATTCAAGCGTCCAGTGTTGCTTTTGTGTCATAATTTTCTAAATTCATATAATCTGCTATGAAATTCTAAAGGAAAGTCTATTCTCCGTTTCCACACCTGTTATATAAATATTGTTAAAAAAAATACATTTGAATGATAATACATAGTTAATTTTAAAACACAAAAATGTAGGTAAATGACTCACTTGATGCTTCTTGGAAAATATAATCTCCTGGACGTGCCAAATGAGCATCAAATTTCAAGAAAACAATTCAAAAGTTTCAAATGAATTGAATTATTTATTTATAATTAAAAGGCGGTCATAATTAGTAACTTTTCTTAAATTATATTAACTTAATTATCTTAAAATTGGTTGCATTTATGCTACGTCAGATCATAATGGGTTTTAATTTATTTACAAATTCAAGAACGCAGGCGGGCATTAGAGTGACATATGGATCAATTACTACACCACGCCTCATCAAGGTAACCAAACACACAAGTAAACAAAGATTTCCATGAAATCGATTTGGCCGTCTTCTAAATTAATTAATTGGAAGGGTGTTGCAATTCTAAATAAACAATACCTCTCTTGAATGATCCTCTTGCTAAGAAGTCGGGTATAAGAATTCGATTAAAGTAAACACCACTCTCTTCTTTTCTTTCTCACCAAACTCGGGCAAAAAGAGAATTTTTCTCTTGGCATTGGTAACGAAAGCGCTCCCAAGGGAGACCCACCAATAATGTTACTAGTACTTTGCTCCCATCGAAATATGAATAGCTTGGTTCATTGTTTTAACATCCAAGTGATAATACGAAAGATAAGATTTTCTTTAATTGTTTCTAGAAGATATATTAACCAATTTTCCTCCTTCCGCTCCCAAATCATAAATTAATACCTATGTACATTCATTTTCATTGGGAAAATATTTAATATTAAGTATTAATATATGGTATCTGTTGGATTACTTTGACCTCTAATTTACAGAAATTTATATGATCTTTCATGTCGAATTGGTTCATATATATTCAGGTAAATGAATTAAAATTCTGGGATATCAATAACCTAAAATTTAATATTTATCTGGATTTGTGGGTAAAACCTTCATTTACCGTATGTTAAAAAGAAATGGTTTTGGATTATCACACTACAATAGTCATGTCTGAGTAATAACATGCGTCCACATCAAATGAACGCCTGAAATAAATGGATGTGCGTAAGGATTTTTTTAATTAAAAGTTAAAGCAAAACCGACAAAAACCTTCCAGAAAGTTTTTAAGACCCTTAAAGAAATTAAAAATATGTCGGCATATAAAACAACAGATCCTCTGCCCGCATTGTAGAAGGTGCAAACACGGCGTAGACTGGTATTTATTAAATTATTTTTAGAACACAGTGTAATATTACATACTGCTTAAGTTAAAATGAAAGAAAAAATATATGCTACAAGATGTAATTAATATTCAATTGGATCGTCTTTTGAGTCGTTGACACGACGAAGTCTACAGTCATGGCCAAAGGTTTTGAGACTATTGTATTTTTTTAATATAGGAGAATTAATGAATCTATTTGTCAAGGTATGCCTGTGTAGACTAGCTCAGCGTACACGGGCGTAGACAAGCACGGCCAGACCGCTGTCCTAAGGTCGCTTTAGATATGCTCTGGGGCAACTAATAGAGAGTGCGATTAACGGTTGACCGTAATTTAACTACTGGCTTAACAAGACTCTAAAATATAATTTTAATATATAATAAATATGGCAATATATATATATATATATATATATATATATATATATATATATATATATATATATATATATATATATATATAAGGTATAAGGGGAGAACAAATTACTTAATCCAGGAGGTTAAATGAATTATTTATGATATGACGGAGAACAAAATTAAAGTAACTCGAACGAGAGGATATTAATTACAATTTAGCGGGAAGTCAAATCAAAGGTGAATGTGGGGGAAGATTAACGAGGTGATCTGAGGATTACAATACAAGATTACTTTACCTTCAAGCGCGGGCGAATTGGAGCATGATGGGGAGGCAACGGCGTACGTCTTCAGGAAGATACTTTGGGGAGTCCTGACGAGGAGGACTCGAAGATGGGGTGTGATTAGTTCGTGATGAAGAATGAGATTTTCTCTTGTCCAGAGAGACATAATCTCAAGTCGAGACGATTCTGCTGATCTGCAGGGAGTTTGAGTCTCGCAAGAACTAGAATCTTGAAGGGGTGGTGAAAATGAGAGGGCTGCACAACTCTCCGGGAAGAAGCGGGCTCAATAGTGTACCTCTAAACAAGAGCGAAAGCTTTACGAAGGTAGATCTGCTGGCGAGATCTTCGACGAGGTACAACTCGAATACGGGTTACAAGGCTTGACGGGAAACAGACAAGCGGTCTGAACGGAGGGAATGGTGGGCTTTCAATCTACTCGAGAAATAGGGAGTTTTGGGTTAAATAGCCGGGTGAATGGTCAGATAGATAGTATAAGGGCCTGGCCGTCCCTAGAGGATTCTCGGCGCTAGTATAAGCAAACAGACTTCGTGATAACGAGTCGGTCCAGAGGGTGAAACTTGCCCCGTGATATGGGGGTAGGGTCAAGATGGCAGCGCACGGTGTTATCGCAGGAAAAGGGAGAGACGAAAGCACCAGCTGCGTCTGGTGCTTCGGCGCGGGTCTGATTCCTTATTGAACTTTCCAAACTTCTCACACTAGGCACACGTGGTTTAGAAAGAAGGAGCTGAAAAGGGGTATTTCCGAGGTGGCTTCCTCTCGCGCTGGTATTTCAAGGACATCCCTTCACACTATTCAAACGTTGTTTTAGTATATTTCTATTATAAATTGAAAATGAAATATACTAAAAGTAGAGCCCAAACACAATTTATTAATAAATACAGTCAATTGATGAGCGCAGACAATATTTTCAACAATGTCTCTTTTTCTTAAAGACTGTTTTAATTCGTTTTGACATGCATGAGACCAAATTTGTGATGATAACATGACTGATATTGATAATCTTTTGTTTAATATGCACCTTCACTGCTCAAAATTTATTAGCTTCTCTTTATCAAATGCCAGTTTGATTATCACCCAGAATTATATAATGAATTTGAATCTAACGAATTCTCGGGCGTTTTTCGGCAAAATTGTTAGAAGCAGCAATAAATATGGAGAATGACCAGATGCTTCACCGTGGGCCAGATACAGTAGTCTTAAGAGCACTCTCTTTTTAATAGTTCACCCTTTAGTTTGAATAGCAAAGCTCTAAGTACTGAAAGTAAGCTCTTACAGGAATGGACCAGAGCGCAATTTTAGATTCAGCAGAGAAATTCAGTTTTTGCCTAATATTTTTGAAATACTAACTTTTAAATTAACCTGCAATAATTTAAATATTAAAATAATTATTCTTATCATGGAAATTTTAAAACTAATGAAAAGATAAAAATATATATATTAGTCTCAAACTTTTGGCCATGACTGTACGAATGACCTGAGTGCAAGTGACGCGTTGGGTTTCAGCTGATATTTTCTTACATCACTTTTCTAGTCTGCACTTCATAATGCGAACATTTTTATGAGTTTTGTACAGGACTTCTGCTCAAGCATAAATCACACTCCAAAGTCGATTTGGTTTAATTTCGGTGAACTTAGGATGATAAATTTTCTTTGACCAAAAACCCTTAAAAATTCCCTAGCACCATTATGCAATTATTTTATGTATGTAAGGATGGTTCATCTTGATGAATGGTTACACTGGCATCTCATATGGGAACATCCATCCTCGGGATGAATTTCTCCTACATCATCTGAAGAGAAAAACATGGTAAGCGAACTTTACCTCCCTAGTCCTTCAATGAATATGGGAAGTGTTTATTGGCCTATTAATATTATGCTTGCCCAAACCATTACCAACGCTGGCTTTTATCTCCTGAAAGATATTCACTGTTCAACCGAAACCTAATTTTGCTCTTGTGCCCAAATGCGATCATTCTGTGTGTTGTGGGTGGCCTGGATAGTGAAAAACTTCTGATTCGTCCATAGACCTGGAGGCTGTGAGTCGCTGAAGGAGCAGCTTGGCTCTTATTTTCGGTGAGGTTGGAAAGGAGATATCCTTCAGCCATCTCAAATAAACGAAATTTAAGATCATCTCTTATCAATTTTAGCATAGTCACTTGGTTCACTTTGGCTTCCAAAGAAAATGTTAACGGACACTTTCTTTATATTTCGCCTAATCTGGTTTATCGTTTTCTTGATGTGAGTCATGGTCCGCAATGATCGGGGCAGGGAGGTCCTCTCTCTTGAAAGACAACTGCCTGTCTCTTTATCCGATTTAAACTTTAAATCCTCCGATCTTTTCACAGCGGACTTTAACATTAGGAAAATATCGCCTTTGCTCTTACTGCACTTCCCCCATAGGTAGTCGAATTCTTCACATTTTCCAGACATATTCGTAAACAGTTGTTTTTTATGTTATTAGACTACTATTCAGAAAATTCACTAAATCCTGAAACAACCTGAAAAAAGTAACTAATTAATGGTATTTAAACATAGTTAATTTTTTTTTGTAAAAGCAGGCGACACTTCGTGTTTCCACCCAAAAGCTGAGAAGGCTTACAATCTTCTTCAGATGATAGCTAACTGCGGTATGTTTCTCCATGCTTCACCAGACACCCCCTTCCACTTTTTTTCATTTATAGTAGGGACTTTACCCTTGCCACTTCATCCACCTTGTTTCGCGCCGAAATGCTTCAGGAACATTTTCAGGTTTGTCTGATGCAGTGCAAAAGGGGCCATCGTCTGCTCTACTAAGAAGGGATTACATACCATCAACCTAATATTTGCTACACAATCAAGATCAGATTAGAAATATGATGTCAATGCGAATAAAAATAATGATTCAAATTTGCAATTAAAACTATATTTTGTTTGATTTTTTTTAGTGTTGTATTGAATACTTTCGCTTTGGTTTGTTGAGGAGCTGCCCAATGCATGATCTATACACAATGACAGTGGTACACAAGGCTATACTAATCGCACTGACTTCCCGCCCTGTCCCTTTACTGATTGTCTCTCGTATTAGTCTGTCTTGCATGGGCGAATCTGCATTCTCTTCAATTGCCCCGAGAATGTGGACTGAACTGCCTACTGCCTACTTGGATACGCTCTCCTTGCCCCTTCCCTCGATGCATTTAGGTACTCCTTAAAGAACCACGTCTCCTCACAATGATTTTCTTAGGCAGTAGATAGATGTTATCTGAAGAGCGCCATACCTAAAAATATTTCGTGCTATCTATTGGGAACCATTGTTTGCCTTGAAATCTTTCTTTTATTTATATTCGCGCCGTAGTTTTATTTTATCCTTCATTGTTTCCGCCTCAGGATCATCTTTGGGATAGTTATTGTTCCTAAATTATTATGATATGAAGTAAGACTTTGCAAATGACTACCATAACAATCTTTTTTAAAGAATGCATATTGATTGTAAAGCTAATTTCTTTTAAAGCCTCGACACACAATCAAGCGCAAATCCAAGGCTTTCAAAAGCACGAATCTGCACCCACTTGCATGAAAGAAACTGGTCATTTATCTCTTCATTGTTTAAAAATATAAACAAAAACAAAAGAGGAAAATTTAGCTATAAATGTTAGGACGACGAAACGAAGAACTAAAAGTAATCTACCAATTTATAATGCTTATTGCGAAGGATTCGGTTGAGAGCAGACATCAAAAGGATGAATGGAAATCGGCATAGTGGAATGAGAAGAGTATGAGTTTCTCAGAAGAAGAGAAAGAAGTAAGACATCGATCAGAAATCGTGACTGAGCTGGACGGTGGTATTGATAGGGCACATGTGAGCTACAAAAATAAAATAATGCTAAAAGACAACGCTAACATCCGAGGGAGGTAGACAAAGTTGGCGAAAAATTCTGAATAAAACCGTTTATTTGATGCTCTATTTTGCCATGTTATCCTCATCGGTCCTCTCTGAGATTTATTTCTATGAAAAGCGGAGCGTTGAAAATAAATTCGATAAAATCACGCTCTATTTTATATTAATTTAGGCCAGGAGTTCTCAAAGTGCCCCGGACAATTTTGTAACTATAACAAGAAAGCGATAATGGTATTAATGAAATCTGGAAAATGTGGTGGTGAAATGGAGCAACATGGCCGTAATGGGTCAATTTTAAAAAAAAAGTGTGAAATGTGGCATGCTTAACTGCAATAAAAGTCACACTTTTGTAATTGATCATATGATAATAAAAATATGAAAATATTGTCTATCGGTATGCTTGCAAAACGTCAATTTCATCATCCATGTATATTAGTGTGTTCGTGTTGTTCCTGTTGAAGTGCTGCATTAATTAGTTGTTGCATTTGCGATAAAACCTTTTGTAAAATTTATGGACTGTGCAGTAGCAGCGTAGCTATAATTTTAATATACATAAATACAAGAAATGTGATTACTTATATTTCGTGTTTCAAGAGTTAATTGCTTTGTACCGTTTAAATGGATAAATGGTTAAAAACTGTGAAAGGAAACCAATATAGGAATACTTCGACTGAAATAAGTGGAGCCGCTGTCCAACCTGTTACAAGCACATCGTGTTCGCCATCGAAACTTGATAATAATAATAAAACTGCGGAGGCTTCTAAGAAGAGAAAATATGATGAAAGTTATCTGAGTTTTGGCTTCACCTGGAATTGTAATGAGGAAGAGCCAAATGGAATTTGTGCTGAATGTGGCACTGTTCTTTTAAATGGCAGTCTTTTCCCGGCAAAGCTCAAATGGCACTTAGAAACCAAACACTCTCAACTTAAGGGGAAAATATTAATTATTTCAGAAATAAAAGCACAGAGCTAAACGAAAGAAGAACAATTTTTAAATTGTTTGTCAGTGAAGATCATAAAAATGCCCTTATCACTTCTTATAAAGTTAGTTTTCGGATAGCACAGCAAGGCGAGGCTCACACAATAGCTGAAAATTGAATAAAACCGTGTGCAAAAGATTTAGTTAAGAGTATGATCGGTGAAAATTATGTTCGCCTCATAGAATCTGTGTCCCTTTCAAATATTACAGTTTCCACGCGTATTAGTGACATGTCAGAATATGAGCAAAAGAAGTAATTAAGAGAGTAAAACAAAGTCCAACAGTTTCTTTCCAAATGGACGAATCCACAGACGTTGTGGGCTTAGCTATATTACTTTTTTTGTTTGTAACTTCTATAATTTTAAGTCTGAAGGGGACTTATTTTCTATAAGCCTTTAAAAACTCCTACAAAAGGTGCAGATATATTTTTATTAGTTAAATTTATTTTTGAGGAGCATGATATGTCATGGGAAAACCTTTTGAGTGTATGTACAGATGGAGCCGCAGCGATGGTGGGTATAATAATCAGGAGTTTCGGCTCAAATGAAAAATAAGAACTCGGAAATTGTTGGACTTCACTGCTTTTTACACCGAAATGCTCTCACAGTTGGGTGAATGCCTCCTGATTTTCTAAAGTGCTGTATGATTTGACAAAAATTGTTAACTTTATTAAAGCTAGGCCACTTTATTTCAGAATTTTTAGCTTATTCTGTGAAGATTTGGGAAAGATTCTCAGAGCGTTATTCTTACATACTTGAGTTTGATGGCTTTCAAAAGGGAAAGTGTTGGTAAGATTTAATGTATTGCATGAAGAGGTTTACAGCCTTTTATCTAATCAGAAGCACAAATTAGTTTTCAATTTAAAAGATAAAGCTTTTATTCAAAGATTGGCACATATTTCAGATATTTATGTTCACTTAAATGAAACATATATTTCATTACAAGGCAATAAGGTTACATATTTCAAAGCTCAAGGGAAGATCCTTGCATTCCAACTAAAACTAAATCTGTGGAAAAGATGCATTATTGATGGAAAATATGAATGCTTTGGAAATTTATGTGAATATCTTCTTATAAACCAGCTTGTTTTGCAGGAGAATATAAAAGCTTTCATCTGTCAGCATCTAACTGTTTTAGCCAAATTAGTTGGACAGTACTTTGATTCAGACAATGATACTTTTCTCTGGATTCAGAACCCATTTCTTGATTCTCCTATCATGCAATCCTTGTCTTTCAAAGAAAAAGAACCGTTGATTAATATTTCAGCAAACTTTGAATTGAAAAGTAACTTTAAAGAAACTGAACTAACAAAGTTTGGGATTATCTTGAGCGAAGAATTTCCAGAAATTTAGGTTTAAGCTCTAAAAGTTTTAGTGAGATTTCCAACGACCGATCTGTACGAGAAAACATTCTCATTGTATGCAGCACCGAAACTAAATACAGAAACCGGCTAAATGCAGATGACATTATCTTGTAAGTTACTTCAATTAAGCACAAATTTGAAACATTTTGAAGAAAAAAAACAGCAAATGGATCCCAGTCATTAAATAAATAACAATCTTAATTACTCGAGAACTTAAATTGGTAAGTGCTAATGTTATTTTTTTTTTAATTCTTTATAAATTTATTTTGGTGGCTCCGCAAATAATGTTCGACCTTCTTAAGGGCTCCAGAGCACCAAAACTTTGAGAACCCCTGATTTAGGAGAACGGTTGAATATCCATAGTATGCAGTTTTCATACTGTTCTTAAGGCTGGTACACATTACTGTTTTTGATGTTGTTTATATTTCCCCGCGAGCAGATGAAATCCCTGCTCACCTCGATCGCTTGGAGCATTAAGGAAGAAACCTTTGATCATACGGCCTGTGATGTAGACTCCCTTCAACTTTACCACAATTAAGTGGACCGCACCTTCTGTGAGGGTGTCCTTAGTGACCAGGTTAAAGTGGGGGGAGACTGTTCCATGCTGTGGGAATTTTAAACCTCACTCTCCCATGCTATGGAAATTTTAAATCTGACTCCTCCTGTGCTAGCGGTCATTGCAAAAGCAAGGAAGAAGAAGTTCTATTGCAATTTAATCTCATGTGGAATACATCCAAGTGGGATGGTTCTACTCCACTTGGAAATGACTGACATTTTACAACTCTCTTTCTTTTGCACTAAGGTTGGCTAGAGTTTAAAAATACAGCCTTGCTTGTTGGATACGTTAGATAACATTAAATTCGGCTACTTTTCTTCTTTGTTCCATTCCTTTTTCATAACACAGTTAGTATTTAATGAAACCGAGCCTGGATGTTGTTTACTCTTATTTTATGTCCAGTAAGAGGTATTATATATCATTTATATGGAGATTAATGATGCTTTTGCATGTTTTATAGGCTAATAAATATTTGATTTGAAATCCTAAATAATTCTCACAATGATTTTGCTTATCGCTAATATTTATGAATTTAAAATTGGCAGCTGGAGTAGACGTTACTTTTATTGTTGCTTTTCTACCAGCTATTCGCACATTCTTTTTCTTAATATTACTTTTATTACTCATTTTAAGAGACTAGATGAGTTATGGGCCAAAAATGTGTGTTAAATGCCATGAATCCCAATAAATAGCTGTTTCGTTACCCTAAGTAGTCTCCCATTTTGGTTTGTAACTTTCACACATTTTATGTGATAACATTCCACACACTACGTGCACAATCGTGTTTTAACAGCTGTATTCCGAAGGTGGATTCGGTAATTAATGTAAATCCTTAAAATTTAGCTCCATAATTCTCCAGAAGATTAAAATGCCCTTAGAAGTTTTGGCATTAAGCTACCCACATCAACAAGGGACAAAGGCAAGTTTAGGGAGACCGGCGTATCCTCTCGATTTCTAACGCATCAACTCTTGTCCTTTTAGTTTTAATCTTCTCACATTAAGTCAAAACACATTTCACTCACTCTAATTTTATTACTTCTCTTCTACACCTGCTTTCAAAATCTTTGTGGCATTGATGCGCTCGATAGTTTTCTTTTTCGAACTTAATCATCAAAATAACAATGCAAACTTCATCTTTTCTTCTTCCTCATCAGTGAAGTTGATTTAAATGAACTTATTTTCATACATCAACTCACTAAAGGTCAATTCTACCTTCCACTCTCTATTACGAAGATTTTCATATTAATCTATGTACTCTTTTCATTTCCTTTTTACTTCCTTGAAAATTATTTAATTCCCCGCGTCTATTTCCTTGAAGAATTGCTGTCGTTTAGATGTCGTTTGGAGTTTAGTAACTGCACATTCGTTGCGCACCTAAGGCAGGTAAGGGAGAGTTCCAAGACCTCAATATTCTTCTAAGGTTTTAAGTAATATCTTGTTTTGGTTACGATACATTGGTTTAAGCTACACAATTACACTCTCTTTAGATGTTACTTTTCCGAAATCTGCACGCAAGATAACGGATCATAATTTTTTTTCAATTGATCTGCTCGAGATGAAGGCTGTGCAATAGTATTAAATTCAAAGGTTGATTGTTTCAAACTGTGAAAAAGGATACTGATCACAGCTGTCTCTCTTAGAAATGGAAAATATAAATTAAGCCAAGGTTTCTCGAATAAGGAAAGCTGTACTCTTGAGTATTTGGAACTATTAGTCAATGATTCTTCCTATAGCTAAATAGAACCTAGAGCTTTGAGGCCATCAGCCTGCTTTCTCTATTCAGAAGATTCTAAGTCCAGAGTCAATTTCACAAGCGGTTGAAAAATTCAGCTTCTCAAAAAATAAAATAATTGAAAATATATATTCCGAAATAAGGCCTTCTCGGGGTCGTGAAATAGGGTAAATAGTGATTAAATTGTATTTGAATCATAGAAAATATGAAATGGATACTACTTTCTTTTAATGTTTACGTGTGTATTTAACAAATGAGATATCTCTGGAGGTAGGGTAATAGAAGAGTAGCCTTAATTTTGCTGCGAGATTGATATTTATTGTATTAATATTAAGGAACTTTATGCAAGACAGATTTTAAGGAGCTTTGCAATAGGTAGATTTAGGTAAAATAGATTTAGGTTGAATGTATATCAGTAGCCGAAGAGAGAGTGCAAATCTTCGGATCCTCATCCTATTCTACGACAATGTTGGCTATCTTCAAGGTGCTAGTGAAAGAGAGAATAACTACCTGTATATAAAACAAAGTCATTCAATTTGTTTTATAATGGAGTGTATTTTGAAAAGTACGCCTCCCCAAACGGGCCTGCACACACTTTTTGTGATATATTCTTCATTCATTTACTCATCACACTTACTTTGCAGGACATGACAGAAGCAACGCCTGTGAACACAACTAGATCTCAATGGGAGCTCCAGCAAAGAATACTGCGTCAAACATTAGTACAAGACAGGCTCGTTCAAGAAAGTGCTGGACACTTTCGTGCATCAGTTCTAATGTAAAAAAGCCCCTTCAAAGAGCACTTCAAGAACTATGTGCAAGTGGAGAACCTCAATGTAGCCAGTGACAACCGTCCAAGTCATTTAGAACGCCCCAGGAAGCGTATAGCTGAGCTGGTCGAGAGCGTGAAAGAGTCAGTTAGTTCAGACGAGTCTAAAACACTCTGTGCGCAAGCGAAGGCAGTCCCTCGGTATATCCCGTGAGACTTGCAGGAGAGTGCTAGTAATGGATGTAAAGGCCTACCCATACAGAATACAGGCGAAGCAGACCCTTGCAGCCTCAGACAAGGAGCAGAAACAGGCTATGGCAGTCAAGATACTGGAAGAGATTCAGGAGACTCAAACTTTCCTTAACCTTCTTTGGACCTCAGATGAAGCTCACTTCCATCTTGAAAGACAGGTAAACTCGAAGACAAATGTCTTCTGGGGGACCTCCAGCCTAAATGAGGTAGCCACTAAGCCCTTACACTCTCCTAGGTGCACGGTATGGAACACAATCTCAGCCTAGAGGAATCATCGGACCATTCCCTCTTCGAGGAATCTGGCGCGACAGTGACAGTCACCAAGGAACGTCATGTTGAGGTCATCAAAACCTTCAAGAGGGAGATGCAGACCCTGTTCCAGTTGTTCATGGAGAAGTTATGCTTCTAGCAAGATGAAGTAAGCTCTCACTCCTCAAACCTGTCCTAAGATTGGCTGAAAGAGAACTTTGGTGGCCGTGTGATCAGGCTCAAGACTGATTTTGACTGATGACCTCACAGACCAGACCGTAGCCCCTGCAGTTGTGATTTCTTTCTCTGGGGCTAAATTAAAGACAGAGTGTACACAGAGAGACCCAGGAGCATCACGTAAATCAAGGGAGTCATCATAGAGGATATTAGAGCCATTAGTCGTTCGGTATGTAAGGACGTCATGGACAACTTTGTGCTGCGCCTCAAGAAATGCACAGAAATAGATGGAGGTCATCTCAAACACGTGTTCTAGAATATAGAAGAAAACTCCCAAACTCTCATGTTTTAATATGACAATTTTAAACACAATAAACTAGTTATCATCAAAGTTTTATTCAATCCTTGCAGAAAATTAGGAAATGAGGCCTATCGAAAGTTGAAGCCCGTTTTGAGAGGGTCAGCCTGTATTTATTAAAGTCGTTTCTTCGACGGACAAACGCTTTTTGGAGGTTTCCGACAAATTCTAAGCAGATTTCATCGTAGAGACAAAATTTTAAAAAAGCAATTGCTCATTGCCCATTGCCCAGCTATTTTCCACAAATAACACTACTTATAAATAAAATAATGCATACAGTTGGTCAAAATATAATTCGTGTTTTAAAGGGAACTGCTGAAGAAATCAAGCCAACTATCACGCTTTTCCAGTTACGTCTTTTTAAAAATGTTCTGCTGTTCTAACTTCCCTGTTATTAGAGTTTCTCCCCAGATTTCCATTAGAAATGAAATAGACAGATAAATATGGCTGAGTAGTTGTTGAATTTTAGAGGTACTACTGCAGATAACTCCACACCACTAAGGTACTGTGTATGAGAAGTTTTCATTAACCAACTAAACATCGCTACGTTTTGAGCAGAACCAACTTCAAACAATGGGCAGTCTCCCGTTAACTAAACATGAGGCCCTATATGGTACACCAATAGTAAAAAAATATTTTATACTCGACGTTTCGTGAGATTTCACATTTAGAGTTAAGATAGTAAGTGCGACGTTCCGAACATTAGGCTAACAATTAATTTTATACTCTCATTTTCTCAATAATTATAGTCGACTAATTAAGAAAAAATGGTTAAGCTATTACATAACTACCAAAATGCATCTACATAATTCAGCTCAAACATTTTTTCAAATCTTCCCCTATGTGGCAAAATAAGCAGGAATTTTCATCAAGAATGAGGTGAAAGGGAGCAGAAGTTTCACTATTGAATAAGAAAAGTTTTAAGAGAGTTCACACTAACATCTGTTTTCAATAGCTAGAATTAGTATCCAGTTAGAGATTGTTAGTCAAGATTTAACTACCCAGGAGCAGAAGCTAGAGAGTATATAACATATCCCATGCGTATGCCTTGAGCGAAAATACACTCGATGGCTACATTAGTTAAACAAATCTTTTTTCACTAGAGCAGCATTATGTTTTCATGAACTTTTAAAGAACTTTTGGAAAACAAGATTTTAATCGAAATTTATGTCTCAGTACAGAAAAGCATTTATAAAAGCACTTGGGCAAATGAATTATTGTGAATAGGTGAATCTTACTGCAATTTGACAAGTGATATTAATCAATTCTACCTAAATCCTTAATTAATAGAGAATAGATATTGACTATTTGGGTTTTAATGCATCTTAAAACGTGGATTGGGGGAAAAGTGTTTTGTCTTTTCTTAACCCACCTTTGCTAAGAAAAGTGGCGAAATACTTATTTCATTAGTAGTTTTCTAAGCTTGTAGCCAATAGGAAAAGAAATATTAACATAAACACACTCATATATCATTTATTGTAAAAACTATAAATTTGTAATTCTATGCAACATCCAATAATTAATTATTTATTGGTTAAAAGAAACTAGAGAAATTTGAGGGATAAAAGCGATGTTTAGGATGTAACTGAACGCACCTGTATATTCATTATGGATCACTGCGATTTCTTAGGGTCTCAAGACTGGATAAGAATATTGCCTAAGTTGATCTATTTATATGCTTTTATATTTTTATAATTCTTTTTATTGTGTGCTTTAGTATATTTTTCATGTTGCATAATTATTTGTCTCACTCATGGCATAGTAGCGTAAATAAATAAATTTTAACAAGTTTTAGCGTGCTTGTATGTCGTCAAAATCAATTATGTAATTTCATTTACACTGCTTTCATTTGGTAAAAATATGGTACTAGAATAAACAACGATGGGGGAAACGCCCTCAGGATATGGGTAATTAATACCTACAGCTCGTATAAATCAAGGTAATCTCTGTAATATAAACCAAACACAAATATCGATAGCACGCGTCACTTATTCATGGTTTCTATCTCTTCCAGCTTTGATGAGCTCAAAATGCTTAATTGTCACTCCAGTATATTGATATGACTTGTGTGCAATATATTTATTACGTTAATTACAGAGAGGTTTCATATATCGGATACAGCTGTTTGCGGTTTTATCATGCTTCCTGCATTATTTTTTTAATTGGAAAGCGGATTGGCATTATATTAAATTCATTTAGCTCTTCATTAGAATGTCCAATTTATGGGTATAGAATACGCCTTCACCTCATCCTGTTCCAAACAGACCGAATAAATCAATATTTTTACTAGACTGTCAATAACACTGAATAAAAAATAATACAGTGGGGGTGAGATTGTTTCAGTAATTAATAGTAACCTAATGTAAGGGAGGAGAATTTGATACATCTTTAAACTGGATATTTCGTTACCCCAGAAACAGAAGTCATATGAGGTAAGAGCTGGTGAACGAGGAGGCCATTGTGAAATTTTCTGTCTCCAGACTTTAATCCTTTAGCGGGCAGGTAGCCCGCGCGAGATACTTAATACCACGTTTTTGACGAAACATAGACGGCTTGGGTTGGTTTCAGCCAATGAAGGAACTCCTTGGCTATTATTCTGCACCAATCAGAGCTCGCTAGGCCATGCGGGAGCTTGGCCAGCGCAGGTAGAAGCAAGCATTCTCTGTTCAGACACCGTACTAGCCAGATCTTCCTCGAGCTACTCCGACACACACGCCGCCCACACCCGCAATAATGGAGGTAGGTGCATAGAAATCTACAGTAACTACACATAGCCAGATAAATGTATTCCAATGTGATATGATGGTGAAATAAGAGGGTGTCCCGCGCGGGACTTTTACCCTGCTCACGGTGAACCATATCAGTCTCGTACGGGATACTGTGCCTGGTCTACGGGGAACCATATTAGTCCCGCACAGGACTTTCTGCCCGTTATAGGCCATCTTATTTAACGAAAAGCATGGTGATTTGTTTATAGTGAAACGAACTTATGGTGATGTGGAACATTTATCTGGTTTGTGTGTGAAACCCATGTGGCATATGGCCTGAAAATACTGTTATTTTCTGTGATTACCTGCATTATATTTACTTTTAATGAAGGTTATGGTACATTATTATTGTGTTTTTAGATAAATATAGGCCTAACTAATGGCATGCTTCATCATTTCAGCCTTCGGCATTCTACGCTGGGGCAAAGAAGGCTAGGCAGCAGGCTCAGATGGAAGAGGAAACCCACACCCACTTCCTGATTCCCCCCACCTGTTCCGACAGCGACATGGAAAGGAGGATGACGCCCTGGATGAGGTTTTTGATCACGACACCCTGGACCCTGACCTTCTCCTCAACCTCCTAGATGATCTCACTCCCACAACCTCAGGTAAGTAATGAAACTAATGTTTTAAAGAGCAGGCGTGGTGGTTTTGGTGCCATGTTTAGGAGGCCAAGTGTTGTGATGTCATTGGCATTTAATTTGTCAGCCACAGACTTGAAGAGCAAGCCCAAACAGACTCATGTTTTGCTGTGAGTTATTTGAATGGGTGGCCTTTGAATGGCTGCAGTGATTGTTTTGCTGCCATTTTTAAAGGAACAAGTCTACTCATGTGACGTAAAGGGCCACATCTTTGTTGTCCGCAGGCGCTGTTACCAGGGTCAGGCCACAGCCAATGCCAGAGAAGGACACCATTGACAGTGAGGATAAAGAGGAAGCAACTGGACCAGCTCCCAAGAAGGCTAGGAGAGCCCAGAAAGATGTGCCACAAAGGACATGGAAGGAAGAGGACATCAGCTACTCTCCACTGCTTGACTTTACCCCCCTGCCCCTCATGCTCTTAGGTCACCCTTCGAGTACTTCAAGGACATGTTCACCACGGCCAACCTGGAGGATATCGTATACCAAACAAACCTCTATACCCGGCAGAAAAACATCGATACCACCTTCCAGATAGACAAGCATGAACTCATGGTGTTCATCGGCATCGGGCTGTACATGGGGGTCTCGATCCTGCCTTCAATTAAGGATTACTGGGGAACATACACGATAGTGATGCAGGTGGCTGAATTAATGTCCTCTAAACGGTTCCGGCTAATTAGATCCCTTCTACACTTTAACAACAATGATAACCTCCCTGGCACCACAAACCGCTTCTTCAAAATTCGTCCCATATTGGCTTTCCTGACCAGGCAGTTCCTGCAGGTGAAAGCAACCCCCACGCAGTCCATCGATAAGGTCATGTTATCCTACAAGAGCACCGGAGCGGGGACCCTGAGACAGTACATCCAGACAAAGCCGGACAAGTGGGGATATAAGCTGTTCTGCCGGGCAAGCATTGATGGCTTCATCCATGATATCCTCATGTACCAACAAGAAACTACCTTCACTAGCCACCAAACCAAGCTCTCCCAGGAGGAGTCACAACTGCTTGTCTTCACCGAGACCCTGAAGAAACCTTCTCAGTCAGCTATATATGCCGACAACTAATTCACTAGCATCGAGCTCGTAGAGTATCTGAAAGACTAGGTGGGCTGCCGGTACGTGGGGACGGCGAGGGTCAATCGTGTTGGGCGTGCTCTTCTGATCTCTACAAAGGAGCTGGGCAAGAAAACGACTCCTAAAGGCCAATACGACTACTGCTCCAGCAACGGGATCCTTGCCCTCCGCTGGAAGGACAACAAGAACGTCACGGTCCGGTCTTCTGACGTAGGTGGCGAGCTCGTTGGCAATGTGAAGAGATACGACCGCAACACCAAGAAGAAAGTGGCGGTGTCCTGCCCCAACGTCATCAAGCAGTACAACGGGGAAATGGGGGGGATTGACAAGCCTGACATGCTGATCCACTTCTAAAAGACCCCAATACGAGCCAGGAGGTGGTACATGAGGCTCTTGGTGTGTGCCCTAGACCTCTGTGTCTGCAACGCCTGGATCCTCTACAAGCGGGACTGTTAGGCCATGGGAGAGAATCCAATGCCCCTAAAGCTCTTCCGGCTTTAGTTAGCCCGGACTGAACTAACACGCTTCCCTATGAGCTGGGCGGGTAGCCCGCACGGGATACTTCATTGACAGAACATTGCAGGCAATCAATGCCTCAAATCAAAAAATGTTCACGAGTAAAAGTGTCTTAGAAATACATCTAGTTTATGACCCTAAGAGGAATATTTGATATCTCAAGTATTTCTAGGTGTGCCCTCTACAGAGTTAAGGCCTCCCTGTATAATTTAAGGTGCAGCAAAAAACATTTTTTACTGAAATTTATTTTCCCACCACGACTTTTTATGAGACTCTCTGTCAAATTAAACGTCCTAAAGGAAATTTTTTTATACAATAATTTTTAAAGGTTCCTCAACGCCATTGAAAATTGAAAATCATGTGATTTTCAACTAAATTTTAACTTTCGTGGATTATATACTGAAAATTAAATTTGAATTTGGAATTGGTATCTCCAAAAAAAAATTATTGTATTTTAAAGATCAAGTAAACGAAATTTGAAAGTAATTTATTGATATTTACAGGTTCTTCAATAACATATTTTAGCAGCGTACGTGAATATTATGTTTTCGTAGCGCTGAGGATTTCGTTTAGAGTGCATGTGTGTGTGTATGAGTGGCTCTGTCTAGTGTCTATTGTTTTGATCACATTTTTTTTTGGTATTTAAGAAGAGTTATTTATGGTGTACAATAAATTTAAAGTTATACTCCAGCAAGTGTCATTAAAACGGCCTTTTCTTTGTGAGAAGGTTTAGCTGTGAGAAAGGCTTTCGAATGTACCGCGAAGCTCAAAATGACGGCAATTGCGAAAAAGAAGAATATCTCGCCAGCCTGGGTATCCAGAGCCGTCGAGAAGGAGGGCAGCAAGAACATAAGGTGGGTAGAAGGCCTAGGCTTCTTGACTGTATGCTAAAATAACGTCGGTAGCGTTGTCGTCGCCTTCTCAAAGACTTGAAGAGTCAGGTGAATCGAATTATCATTTCTTATAATAAAAAACCCGTCATGGTTGATCGGGTCATTAACACGTAAAACGATCACGTGATAAGCTTCGGCCAAGACATAGGGATCTGCTACGTGTCCTCGATGACAAAGCACCCAGCTTTCGTGAAAATACTCTGCGTCAGTAGTAGTATTGTAGGTGAAGGGTCGAGTGCACACAAACTCGGCCTCCTATGAGCGTATCCAGTTACGTACACTCACACATGGACTCGCACTTAAGTCTCCTTACCCCGCCTATCCCCTCCCCTACCACTAAGATTTTTCTAAAGATTCAGAGTCTGCACACACACACACACACACAATGCCAAGAAACTGACTCCACATCCCTTCACAATCCTTTAGATGCTATCACATACATATTTTTTTGATCTAAAACGCTTTCCACGATTCCTTTCGTTATTGTTTACTTGGATGTTTCTTCATCCTGCGTTTTGATTTTCAGGTCACGTTATTGAATGAAGCAAAGAGATAGTTATCTTTGATTGTCCCTTTGCTCTAAACCGCGTTCCACGATTTCTTTCTATACTGTTTATCTTGATGTTTATTCCTCGTCTGTTTATGATTTTCAGGGCACGAGATTTAATGAAGGAAAGAGATAGTTATCTTTGATTGGCCCAAATATTTTCCAATCGATAAATAAGGAGACAAATATTGATTCTGTTTTCTCTAAGAGGTCACAATGAAGTAAAGAGATAGCTATCTTTTGTTTAGACTGAATCATCGGCAATTCTTACTTTTCCAACCCTTACCCCACTCCTCCCATTTTTGATGCATAGTTGTTTACTTCCACCATTTTGCGATAGACTGTGAATGCGTGAGTAGACTTAGTGACATTATAGATATTCCCTGTAAATTGAAACTCACAGAGAGCTACCTCATAATGCCAGTGGTTCGTTATTATGGATTTGTTCAACTCGATTCTATAGTAAGACATGGTATTTTGAGGGTAAACATCCAGGGAGGATGAGGAAGGAAGGGTGACATAAAAATCTCTGGTTGCATCTTACCAACTGATATAAAACCTTTCACATCTCCCACCTTTATATAATTTTATGAATATACTTGCTCAAGATTTTGGGGTGGTATCACATGCCTTGATATATGAGTTAAACGACTCTGGGTCCCCTCGCCATTTTACTAAATATAGCTCTATTTTTCCATGCCCTTTCACTTTAACTATCCTCTCCACTACATATTTCTTACGGGAGTCAAATTTTACTTTCTCTAGTTCTTATTTATAAACCCTACCTTCAATATATTCTCCATTTAAATTTTCAATTTAATACAGGGCTAATACATTTGAAATTTTATATATCTTGTACATTTCCTCACTCCAGCCTATTTTGTACCCTTTTTTAAATCTACTGGAAACGCGTGAGTTTTGAACATAATCACCGATCTTATATAGAAACCTATTTTTTTACCTTCAGCTCTCTGCTTCGGTATAGCAACATCGTATATAACTTTGAACGGTGTGTTCCCAATTATTTTATGTCTAGAATTATTATAAGCCTTTGCAAAATCATCTAATATGTCGATGTATTTCTTGGTAGTATTAAAAGTAAAGTATCTGAAAAGTCTCTTTTATTGTTCTTGGTACACGCTCTACAAGACTAGCTTTGTTTAGAGAGTGAACATGATAAATGCCAATATTAAATTCGCTAAATAAACGTTTCATCTTATTTCCTTTAAACTCTCCTCCATCATCAGAACATATATAACCTGAAATCCAACCGGATTCTTCCATGAGATTTCTTATAGCATTTGTTACTACCTGGTCCGACTTCTGCTTCAAAGGAATTTGTCGTGAAATGGCCAGATGATATATTTATATATACGTGGGTGCTTTTTGGATGTTGGCCCAAAATGGGTAGAAGACCGAGAGTGCAAGGGAAGGGATGGTTTATTCTTACTTTGCGGGGTCCTTTTAAACAATTATTTCAGAGTGAAAGTTGGCCAAAGATTAACAGGTAGCTGTTACGCTTTGGGGTTACAAAAGAAAGACAATAACGAAAATATAACTTTAGTAACAAAAAAGAAAATATATAGATTTAAATAGAAATTGGTTTAAAAGGGAATGGTCGCCTGGACGGGGTTTAAAGATCCAAACGCGATCAGGTAGGTTGATTAAGGGATTAAAGAGGTCAGATACAGTTGGTGATTTAAAGGGAGATTTTAACTGGGGCGTGCACACAAATAATGGAGCAATGGGGATACGCCAGATTTAAGATAAATCTGCAGGGGACAACGGTTACGATTACCTTGTGAGCTCGTTGCCAAAATGGGGCCAGTGGAAGAAGGTGAAGTGACGGTAGAAGTTGTTTTAACTATGGCTTCAATACAAGGGAGCACTTGTTGTCTTCGGAGTGGGAATCCTCCTCAGTCCTTGCCAATTAACTAGGGGAGGGTTCAAGGATCGATTTAGCCTTGAGTTAAAACGAATTCACTGCCTGGGAGGGCAGAAAGCGTCCTTTAGCTCGTTAGCCGGAGTAGGTGGACTTGTGACAGTACTGCTGTCTAAACTCGGTCGAAGCGTTATATAGAAGCCTGGAGAGGAGGCGCACGCGATCTTAGTGTAAAGTCAGCGAATCCTTCGAGGAAAGGAACAAACTTGATAATGCTCGCAGGAATGAGCAACGGATTTCAATCTTTGGGCCGAGAAACCTCGCATGCTCACGGAGTGGTAGGTGGCCGCGAGAGGTGATGGGGGGGCAGATGACATTGGTGCCAGGGCAAATACAGCTGTAGCGAGTGAGAACAGCGTCCGCTGCCTCCTCACCTAGGTTCCCATGCTTTCCACAGCTCCATGAGTTTATCTCCGGATCCACATGGATACAGGACGGCATGTGGCCGCCATTGGATCTCATTGTGCTACAGAATTAACCAGATATATCTAGAATATTCGTTAATTGCATAGAGTATTTAGCATAAATCATAATTAAAACTTTCATATTTGTACATCACAGTTAAATCTAGTTGCCAAATCTCGTTAGAGCCTTGCGCTTTTACGTGTTAAGTCTGAAATATTCTTCGAAAGGTTTATGTAATGTATAGCTATCCAAACTTGAGAGAAAGCCTTCCACATCAGATCTTTTGGCGATCTTTTTTACGTATTGGTGTAGTCGATTTTCCCCACCAAAAAGTGTTGGTAGACTCAGGGATGTATATAAGCGTAACAATCTACAGTTCGTTTCTAACTGAATATCTGACTAGGTTACACTCTTCTATAACTATTCAATAAAAAGAGATCTTATCTTAAAATCCAATTTTATTTTACATCTAGATTAAAATACATAATTTCAATTAGAATTTCATGAATGTTCCCAACCTTATTACTTTGTACACATTTACTGATTCTCTGAATCAAAAGACCTGAATTAATCGAATCGGGAAATCGGTATTCGATATGTAACGGGTAAAAATGATCAATGTTTATTTTTAATCCAACCTTATATTTTTAAAAAATTAATATCAGAAGGTTTTCTTATATGATCCAGCATTTGAATAAACATATTTGTTAAAGAATTGTGCTCTGATAAAATATTATTTTTATTTTTGGTAAACTTAAACTTTCTTCTTGTAAGTCTTGATAACGCAAGCTGGTGACACTCCACCCTCTGGACTTCATAATGAGACTGGTTAATAAATAGATATTCGAACTTCTTTCACAAGTTCGATACTGTTCCCCCTCTGGTTGAAAAAACAGTGAAACTCATCAAGCGAGATATTTTTTATATACTCAACTTCTGTTATAGTGGGTTTAAGTTTTCGCCATTCATCAAGTCCATCGTTGAATGTAAGATAACAGATATCAACCGCATTCTGTAAGCATTTTATTTGACGAAAACTGTGATGAAATTTGTCTTCAAGTTTTAGAAAAGTGTTGACTTCATACTGATTGTAGAGCACATTTTTAAATCGTGTAGGAATGGATACTTGGAAATACACTTTTAGGGTTGGCCTCACTACACACTTTAACGTCTTTACACCGTAGTCCTTCACCAAACGATCAACATAGGGGAAACTTTCCTTTTTTGACCTGTGTGTTATAGCAAACACAAGCCAAAACTCATCTTCACTAAGGAATATCTTATTGTTATAGCAGGTTCTTTTATAGGTATTTTCAAAGATCACTCTAACATAACCGAATTTCGTTCTAGTAATCGTTAAAAGGCTGAATATATTAATTTTATATTTTTGTGGTATAATTTTCTTCACCTAGAATCGAGACATATCTTCTTACGCGTGAGTATTCGTGTGAATTTGGACAGACAGTGAAACAAAAGCCATTAAGATAGGGTTTCTCTGACGCGGTTGAATATTCAGGTTATTTCTTGCATTAACATAACAGTGGAGTTGCCACTTAGCCTTTTACAATTATTTGATTAGACCGTCATGTTGCCATTTCCATCAGGGAAATTGATTAATAATTCAACCAGTTTCCTATTATAGGGTGGTGGCGATAGTGAGAAATACATGTGTTTGCGCAAACCCTTGAGGTTAAAGTGAAAGAAGTTAATGCATGAGTAATATTTTCTAATTGATTCGGCGTTGCGAATTTTTTATAATAGATTTCGGGAAATTGGAAGATATTAACTTTTCTCCTACTTCTTCACAGAAGAGAGGTAGTGGTCTTTTCCACGTTCTAGTTAAATCATTAAGGAGGTCGTTAATGTATTTTTTAATGTCTGATAAATCAATCTATCCCCTTAACGAATATTAGGCTCTAGGGTTCCTAGTACTTCATCTGCATATTCGTTTATTTGACCCCTATCATTCTGGTGGTTAACATTAGCGGGAGGTGAGTTTACAACCTTATCATACTGTTTTAAATAATGTTCCAACGTGTTCTCGTAAAGTGTAATACGTTTATCTGGTGGTATGTGTGAATTATTGAGTTTAGTAGTCAATTCTCTCTCCAAAGATAAAAGTCTTTCTTGAGATGGTATTAAGTTTGAGGGTAGCTCTCTCTCTCTCTCTTTCGGGATAAACAATATTTTTTCATTTTAGAAGGTTAGGGAAAAGAGGTGTTATAACAGAAAATAAGATTGGTAGAAACGATCCTCCAGGCTGATTTATTTTTTTCTTTAGACGTATATGACCTGGCTTCCGAGCTAACATATGTATTGACCGTTTGCATCGTGATATCTTTTGTTTCTGTGATGCTGTCATCGGAACATTACCTTTTATTAGATTAAGACACATTTCACATACACATTTGACAAAATCACTATCCATGATACCTATGATTAATATTTTCATTTTTTTAGAAAGTGTAGGGAACGCATAGAAGAGATACGCGTATCTTTTCATTTTATGATTTATTCTAAAAGATATACGGTTTCGATTTCATTTGGAGATATACCCGTCTGTAAAGTAAATCGTAGAGTGTTTCTCGGACTGTAGTCGCAGAGCAAGTAGCCATAAGGTTTGGAGACTGCTTCTTAATATATTTTCATGAATCTCCTAAGTTCACCAGGCATTATTTGTCCAGCAAATATATTTATCTGGGAGATGTCTCTCCTTTGGTTAAATAAAACTAGATTGTAACAATTTAAATCTATATCGCGCATATAAGAATTTTTATAAAATAGATTTTGAGCCACTAGAAAAATAGAGATATTCTTATGGTAGGAGGTAACTGTAAATCTCTCTGATATATTTGCATCTATCTTCTGCATTAAGTCATCGAAAATAAGGACTGTACGATGTTTTCCGTCTAGAGATGAAACATCGTACACACCTTCATGAAACATCACTTCGTTTTTAAATTCTTCATATTCTTTCTGCCATACAGTATAACACCAGATGATTCTATCAACATGTTGAGTAAACATCTTATCTCTATTTCGGAGTATGCGATAGAGTAAGTGGGTTTTCCCGCTAGACATCGACCTAATGATCGATAAAGTACATGGGGATATAAATTTACATTTTTTCACAATTCCTTTACTCATACTTTTTCTATGTACAATGAATGATACAGCTTCTTTCATATAACTATATACAATAGCCTCTCTCTAAGAAAAATTAATTCTTCATACCTCCTTCACTCATGCTTTCCTTTGTATAATGATTGAGCCAACATCTTTCAGATAACTATATACAGAATGTTTTCTTTCTTTTATAGATCATCAGAAACGATGTTTACTATCCCTGCAAAAAAAGCGAAAGATCCACCAAAGGGATCGAACCCACTCTTATTTATCCAACCTCTCATCGAGCTAAGGTGTCGTCGGTGTGGAATCCGAGTACGTATTTGTCACTCATGCCTTTCTTTTGTATAATGAATACGCAAACTTCTTTCAGATAAATATATACATCAGATAGCTATATAGAAGATGTTTTCTTTCTTTTATAGATCATCAGAAACGATGTTTATTCCCTGAGCAAAAACGCAAAAGAGCCACCAAAAGGATCCAACCCACTCCTCTTTATCCATCCTCTCATCGAGCGAAGGTGTCGTCGGTGTGGAGTCCAAGTACGTATTTGTCACTCATGTTTTCCTTCTGTATAATGAATACGTAAACCTCTTTTAGATAAATATATACATCATTTTTTCCCCCTTTTAGATTAACAAAAGAACAGCAGAGAGAAAATCGTTCTTGTGCAACAATTACGCAAATAAGAGAAAACAGATATAAAAATCTTCTGATTATTATATATCATGTAATCGTGGAGAATCCAGAAGAAGCTGGCCTTGGTAGAGTAGTGCGTGAGCTTTCACGACGTATATTAAATCTCCAATGGATTCGAGATCGTAATTATCATGTAAATATAAGTTTACAAATTGTGGTTGTATCCTGTGTCACAATCTATTTATACATTCCATTCGTTCAACTACGTGACCTGACACTATTGATTTATATCATAAGGCGATTCAAGACAGCATTCCAATCTGCAGCACACAATCAAGTTTAGTACCTTCAATCTCACATCTCATGTTTACAGGAAACCTGCAGGGCATGCTGTAATAACACCCAATGTCAGATTTGATCGACATACTATATATAGAGGCCATATAAATTCTACAGGCTGTGCATTTTTTTCCTCAGTCCTCGCGGAAAAAATAAAGGGGAATGTTCGCGCAAAAACTTTTGGATTTCAACAATGATAAAAGAGTCTCTAAGAGTGGCAAGAAAATGTAATATTGTGTACGAAGAGTCTGTCACTGTAGATCAATTCTCCTTAATAGAACAAGTGCAGAGATAAAGGATCCTCATATTTACGGGTTAAGGCGATGAACGTAAATCCATATTACTCCATCGACCAACTTTTCCTAAAAAAACAGCCCTACTCCTATTCATTGCTCT
Source organism: Ceratothoa steindachneri (assembly GCA_963969495.1). Taxonomy (NCBI): domain Eukaryota; kingdom Metazoa; phylum Arthropoda; class Malacostraca; order Isopoda; family Cymothoidae; genus Ceratothoa; species Ceratothoa steindachneri. Next base: position 33,124,279 of record OZ018326.1, read on the forward strand.
TAAGGGGGAAACTTACTATCCAATTCGACACATTAGTGATACATATGTTGAAAACAAGAATTTTCCTTTTATTCACGGGATGTGTTTTTCTTGCTATACGTTTCATGACAACGTAACAGTCTATATAAAAGATTGTGAAGGGGTATGCATTTAGTGTCTTTGGCATTGTAATAGAAAAAGAATTCGAGGGATTTTATATAATGAGTATAATCGTTCATTCTACAGCCAATCATGTTTTGATACGCACAAAAAGCTTCATACTTGTGTGAAGATTAGCATGTGTCTTAGATGTAACTATATAATCATGCAGGATGCAAACGGCATGAGACGACACGAGTGTGAGGAGTTGTTCTGCTTTAAATGTTATACATACTATAAAGCGGATGAAGCAGAGCATATGTGCTTGATGAAGAGATCGAAGAAGTCGATAGTTAAGAAATGAAATAGCGTATATTATGATATTGAAACCAATATAGAAGTGAGATTATTTATGCTTGTCGTAGAATAGACTCCCGACGATATACCATATATCACTATTCGTTGAGGGAACTTCTTTAATTATCTTTAGAGTGCGTGATTGCCTGGCGGGCCGATATTATGTATCTTCGATATGCTTAAGAAGTGAAACTGAGCTCAGGGATAATAATATTACTATCATTAATAAAATAGAGTTTTATTAATAATAACTATCAACAAACACAAGACGGAAAATATTGACATAAACAGAAAACGGAAAGGGTCGTAGGGGCTCGGGCTAATCCGAGGATTTAAGGATTTAAAAAGGTAAAACAAATATAGAGTTAAAGAGATGGGATGGTTCGCTAAACCATTTAAAGAACAGGATAGAATTGATAAAAGGGTTAAGTACTCAAAGGTGACGTTTGGCTTACGTAACTTTATACGAGTGGTGCAGTGGAAGGCGACGTGAAGGAATTTTCGGTCCGCTGGCGAGTTCCAGCCGAAGGGGAAGAATAAGATGATCCTGACGTGGCGTCTTGGGAATGAGAACCGTTTCTTGACGAACGGCTTGAAGAACAATGGCTTTTCTACGTTGTTCTCTATTGAACAACAGGGAGGGGGGGTGAGAACCGTCTCTTGTCTACGGGTTCAAGAACAATGGCTGTTCTAATGTTGTTCTCCTCTAAACAACGGGGGAAGGGTGAGAACCGTTTCTTGGCGAAGGCCTCAAAAGAACAATGGCTGTTCTAACGTTGTTCTCTTCCTGAACAACGAGGGAAGGGGTGGAACCGTCTCTTGTTTACGGGCTCAAGAAAAATGGCTGTTCTAATGTTGTTCTCCTCTGAACAACAAGGGGGAAGAGTGAGAACCGTTTCTTAGCGAAGGGGTCAAAAAAACAATAGCTGTTCTACGTTGTTCTCTTCCTAAACAACAGGGGGAGGGGGTGAGAACCGTCTCTTGTCTACGGGCTCAAGAAAAATGGCTGTTGTAATGTTGTTCTTCTCTGAACAACAAGGGGGAAGGGTGAGAAGCGTTTCTTGGCGAAGGGCTCAAAAGAACAATGGCTGTTCTAACGTTGTTCTCTTCCTGAACAACGAGGGGGAAACCTTGAGTACGTGGCGTCACGAAAGGCTCGAACCTTTGGCACTCAAGGGATATTGTCCTCCTTCTGGACAAGTGATGGTGAATCTCGAGATCGAGGTCCCTTGGCGCACAAAGGGAGAGAGGGTCGTGGTAATGTTTTGTGACGAAAATCTGGATCTCCAATCTCATCTTAGTGGTAAAGTTTCCATCTAAATAGTCGAGACACTTCCTTGGCGTGGGTGACAATGTAGTGGGAGCTTCGAAAGAATGCACAGCCGAGCCTGGAAACAATGCCTTATCTGCCCATAAGCCTAACTTTTTCTGGCGAGGTCGGCGTATGGGGGCGAATGGGGGGGACGATAACCTCCTTGTTTAAACATTGACATCCGGTGGCTGTGATAAGGCGCCAAGCTTCGACGCGAAGACGCACGTGGGAGCATCGTGGTTTTAAAATAATATGTGATAGGAGTTGAAACCAACGCTGCTCAACCCGTTCTATCACAATGCTTGTTCCTTATATATTGGGTATGCAAATAATCTGTGAACTCGGTTCTAATAATGAATATGAAACATATGACGAATGTAAGAACTGTGGTCCAGGAACAAAGATTTTTCAAAGAGATGGTGAAAACTCCCCTTGTAAACCTTTTATAGAAGAGCTAATACGAATAAGAGGATCGAGAGAAATTGTGAAAACATATGTGATGGCACATAACAATGCAAAATTTGATGCCCAATTAATCTATGACGAACTGCTTCAACCTTTTAATCCTAATGTCTTTACTTCACATCAAATGAAGCGGGGACGAAAGATTTTTAAGATCGAGCTCGTTCAGGACATAATTTTTAAGGACACACTCCTATTCATGCCTTCTTCGCTAAAATAACTGCCCCAAACAATAGAAATCCCCGAAATGGAAAAAGGTTATTTTTCTTACGAATTTATTTCAGAGTAAACTTTGAATTATACTTGACCGGTTCATGAAAAAAGGTAATTTAACTATGAAAAAATGAACAGCGAGGAAAAATGACACTTTAAGAATAATTTTTTTCGAATTTCCAGAAAGAAGTATACAATATTGGCAGAAATGGGCGGTCCGATTTGGAAGTTCGATTATCCGATTAATCGTACTCGAATTTTCGAATCGGATAATCCAATCGGACTAACTCCCGCCAAATGAATCGGATAATCGCAATCGGACTGCAGAAAATTTAGAGCGATTTGCGCTTAATTCAGGTCGACGTCGTCTTTGTTTTTTCGCAATAGCAGTTTCTTAATAAATTTTTATTTATTTTTCTCAAGTAAATATTTTTTCGTTATATTCTATTCTATTCTATTCACACTTTCGTATTTACTTTATAATATAATGCGTAAAATATCATGATTAATTACTAAATCATATAAAATAAAAAGGTTATATTATATAAGTATAAAGTAGGTAAAATACGTTTTTAGTTTTGGTTTTTGGTACGCGTCTCATATCGGCTAAGTCAAGCGCCGAACCAGTTTAGAACTAGTCCTCATGAGAACAAGCTGCTGATGCGCTGCTCCCTTGCCACCACTTGTGAACGCTTTGAAGTAAACCTTTTGTTTTCATTTTCCTGCTATTGCGGACCCCAACGGCAGTAAGTTGCACCATTAATATTTGCATTTAGTATTTCTATTTCGTTCTAATAGTATTCATACAATCATATCTAGACTATTAGTTTCACAAAGTAATGATAAATCAAGGTCGATGACTAAGCTGGCGGGATTAGAGTAGAGTAGAGTGGAACACTATAAATATTATGAGGTATATATGGAACGAAGTTGTTAGTTGACCCGCTCTTTTTTTCTGAGAGAATATATTAGTATTACTCTGTGTATTCTGTGTAATATGTACTGTATAGTTTATTTTTTGTTATATTATATTTTATTTAAAATAAAATATTTATTTTTGATCTTAAAAGCTTGATTTTTCTTTGTATTAGTTAGAAATAGCTTACTCAGGGTAAAAAAGCATAAAATTCCCTTTAGAAACATTGAAATCGCTTTAAAAATATCGAATCGCTTTTAAAAATATCGAATCGCATTCAAAAAAATTAATCAAATTGGATAATCGTTAATTGGACTTAGATTTTTGGCACCTAAATCGGATAATCGAATCGGACTTGACGAGCTGGCGAATCGGTAATCGCTAATCTGACTTCAATTCTTTCGAATCGCGCCCACCTCTGAATGTTCGCACAGAATGTATTAAGTATTGTATTCAAGATGTTTCTATCCTTCGCCTGTGTTTTGAGAAGTTTAGGTGTTCGTTCATCAGAAGTTTTAAAATTCATCCTATGCAGTCTTGCATCACAATAGCCTAAATATGTTACAAGTTTTATAAAGATGTCTTCTTACCAGAAAATTATATTGCAGTCATCGACAGGAAGAAATCCAAAGCAATTCCTTATAAGGCTTACGTTGGCTTATGTTTGAAGAACATGTTAGTTCAATCCCGATTTTCCATAAAAGAAACGGTGGTGAGCGAAACCTTTCTGTTGATGAAAGAGTATTTTTTCCTGACGGGTTTTCACCATCAGGACGAGGAACTGTGTTTCTCTTTCATGGATGTTATTGGCATGGGTGTCAGAAAGAAAACTGTGATCTAAATAGGATGTTTCCATTGGTGGACGTGGGTCGTGGACGGATATTGTCATTCAGTAGAGAGTGATTGAATTCTTAGTAGTAAATACAAGGTTATCATTCTCTGAGAGTGTGGATTTGAAACCATGATGCAAACCATTCCAGGGCAACGCGAGGCAATTAATAGAATATCTGCCGATGTAATCAATGGTGTATTGGATGTGGGGAGGGCACTTTTTGGTGGCAGATGTAACCCATTTTTATTATACTACCCACTAACCGAAGGTGTGAAAATCCATTATGTCGATTTTTGCTCCCTATATCCATACTGTATAAAAAACAATCCCTATCCCGTAGGATCACCTAAACGTTTCCTATCTGTGTGAGAAATTCCGTCTATTCAAGGATTCACTGAAATCGAGACATAGCTTCTTACGCGTGAGTATTCGTGTGAATTTGGACAGGCAATGAGACAAAAGCCACTAGAGTAGGGTTTCTCTCACGCAGTTTGAATTTTCAGGGTTTTTTTGTATTAACATAACAAGGGAGTTGCCACTTAGCCTTTTTCAATTATTTGATTGGACCGTATAGTTGCAATTTACATCAGTGAAATTGATTAATAATTCAACCAGTTCCCTATTTTGGGTGGTTGGCGATAGTGAGAAATAAGAAGTGTGCTTGCGCAAACTCTTGAGGTTGAAGTGGAAGAAGTTAATGCATGAGTAATCTATTCTGTGGCAGATGTAACTCATTTATATTATACTACTCACCAACCGAAGGTGTGAAAATCCATTATGTCAATTTTGGCTCCCTATATTCGTAGTATATGAAAAACAATCCTTATCCCGTAGGATCATGTAGACGTTGCGTATCTGTGCGAGAAACTCCGTCTATTCAAGAATTCACTCAGGGTGTAAATGAGGCATATTTTGGTATCGTGAGAGTTGATGTTCTCCCTACTAATGATGTGTATATTTCAGTTTTCCCTTAATCTGTAGATGGTAAACTTATTTTCACAATTTGCACCTATTGCACTCAGCAAAACTCACACGAATGCGAACACTCTGAAATGCAACGTATGATTTCCGAAGTGTACACAACCCCTGAACTGAAAATTGCACTGGAAAAAATGTATAAGCCAAAAAAAATCTACGAGTTTTGGGAGTTTAAAAAGAGAGATGGTTTGTTCGCAGAGTATATAAAAACTTTGCTAGAAGAAAAATTAGAAGCTTCTGGCTTCCCACGAGGAGTAATTAACGAGAATGCAAAGATAGAATACATAAAGAGGGTGAATCATTTTGAGGGGATAAACATCCAAATAAACAACATCAAATGGAATCCAGGAATGCGTTTTAGAGAGAAGCTCTGCCTAAACAGGTAATAATTTCTTCCTGCGATTATATTTTTTTTTCTGTGTTGATATATTACTTTCAAGATGGGATTTATAAATATTAAGACATTATACAGCTAATATAAAGTCAATAATTTCTAAAGTTAAAGTCAATAATACTACTATAATAATAAATCAAAAATCCTCCCATTAATCCTGATCATATTAATTTCTTTTACAGTCTCTGGGGAAAATTCACTCTGAGGATTCGCGGAATGAAAACGGTCATCTGTGGGTCGGACCATGATGTAATCGACCTGATCAAAAACGATGATTACATTGTAGTTGGCAATGCATACATTGCAAAAGTGGAGAATGCTGTGCATGTAGAAGTTGACTCTCACGTAACGAATCTTCCAATTGCAGCATTCACAACCGCCTATGCTTGAATCAAGCTCTATGGCCTCTTAAACTTGTTGGGTGAAAGATTGTTGTACTATGACACGGACAGTGCCATCTCCATTGCTAGGAAATATGATCCCCAACCTCAACTCGGAGAATTCCTAGGTGATCTCACCGATGAGATCAAGGATGTGTACGGTGTCGATGTGTATGGAGTTTCATTGTGCTCTACGGGTCTCAAATCATATTTGGTATGCATCCAAACGCCGAGTGGGGTGAAGTATATAATTCGTGCTAAAGGATTGACCATTAATACTCACGCAAAGGATATAATAACTTACGAGACTATAAAACGCATCGTTGGAGCCGATGGTGATAGTCATATCCTTGTACAATTTATGGGTTTAAGAGCTGTGGAACACGGTGGAGTGAAAGAGGTGAGAAGGGAAAAGGTTTTGAGAAAGACGTTTTGGAAACGTGTTGAGTTCCCAGGGAATTACCGAACCATACCTTTCGGTTTCAAAGGGATCTTACAAGATATTTAAAAAAAAAGTCAATTGAATACCTGCCAGCTATTATTACCCCTTTCTTTATGTGAATATATATTTTTTAAATTATTCATAATATTCTCTGATTCATATGAATAACATGAAGATGAAATAATACGCGTTATGCTAACAATATTTTATTTTGTCAAAAAAATATCTCTTACATTCTCTTGACTTCGTGAGAAGGGAATTCTTTCATCCTTCCCTCTTCAATCTTATTTTTCATTATATCGCTGAGCTGATGGGAACACCAGAAAAGAAATCGAAATAACAATGGTTTTGTGTCAAATATATCGATGTTTACTACTTTTTTCTCATGATTCACAATGTTAGAATGCAATATGCAGAAAAATCTATCAACCCATGTATTGTGACGATCGGATAGACCTCATACAAAGAAAAATTGATCCATAAGCTCGTTTTTTAATTTTTCACCGACGATTAAATCTTATAAATTCATAAACTGGAGATTTTCAATCACTTCTTTTCCGTTATTATAGTTGAAAGGTGGTTGGACTGACCCACTATACAGAAATTAAATCCGATCATTTGGGTGTTCATGAATATTTCGCCGAAGATGATCGAAGAAATCAACTGTAGTTGAATATTCTGGGCTTAATTTATAATCCGATCCACGCACATCTTCAGTTGCAAAATATTTAGTAAGTCTAGGTCTGGTACGGTGTAGATGGAGGATCATCTTAGAACGTGTGACACACAAAGAGGTTTAACGACAAATGATTTAACCAGATGACAACTAGACGGACCGACCAAAGAATTGTAAAAGGTTAAATGGCAAATCTACGGTAATGTTAATATGAGAAAAAAACTGATAATTCCAAACGCTTTCAAGTATGAGATGGGCAGGGGGTAAGGAGACTTAAGTGCAATTCCATGTGCGTGTGTACGTATCTGAATACGCTCATAAGAGGCCGATTTTGTGTGCATTCGAACCTTCACCTAAAATAATACTTACGTCGTGGCTTCGAATGGTGAGGAGATGCTGTCAGTGTGGCTTACGGCCAGTTATAGGCGCGCTGTGGCTGATTACAGGGATACCTTGGCCACGAAAGTCCTTCCTTGGTGAGTTAGATCATGAAGTAGGCGGACTAACTCTTTCAGCAGGATGTGACCTTTAAACCACAACGCCAAGTGCGTGCAAGAGTGGTTAGTGTCAAACAGGAACTTATATTCAAAGGATTTTGGCCATCGCAGTTTTACAAGGACTACAGTGTGCGGGCACATGTCAAGGTTAAGGTCTGCAAGGTGCCACACAGCAACATCGAGAGCTGAAGTCCTCCGTCAAACGCGCGTAGGCCAGCAGGAGGGAGGACTTCGTCTGCAACTCGAACGCGGCTCCAGGTCTTACCTGGAGCTCGTGCTCCCACTGAGGGCAGCCACATTGATTAATGTTGCAAATTAACCACATATTTATTTGTTGATACAATAAAAACGTGTATAACTGTAGCAAAACTATCATTTTCTCCTTTGTTAAAAGAGTCGTAACTAGTGTAACAGGACTTTTGCAATGCCTGTTATTTAATTCACCTTTCACTTTCAAATTATGACACAGACATACTAAAACAAATTGTTACCTCCTGATGCTAATATTAATCGCTAGATGATGTTTCTCCTCTTCACACGTCTTCAGATTTGGGCTCAGATATGAGTATATTGCATCAAGCTGTCAAACAGATGCAAAAGAAGTTTGAAATGCGACAAAAGCGTGCTCGGTGTCTATTTGTCTGACCTCGATAAATCAGATTAGCCACTGAGTTGTGAGATTGAAATTCCCATGTAGTGAAACAATATAGGTTCAAATTTTCTTAATCTGAAGTGTGGTTGAAATTCCAAATTTTGATTCCTCTGCTTCTAATACTTCTTGCACGGGATGTCAGCTGCCATATGGGTAAAGTACAGCGCCTAACATATGGAGAATTGTTTACTCTTTCCACCCCACCTCCCCAAGTTCATCCTCTTGACCCCAATGTCTGCAGGATGAGTTCAAGATATATTTCTTTCCCTCATTTTTCACTATCTTTGCAAGTTTCGCCCTCGTTGGTTCATGCGCTCCAAATCAGCAGAAAAATAATCCTCTAAATGCAAAGTATTTACTCGAAGCGTAAATAAAAGTCCTACTTACATCCTTTAATCTTTTGCATTCTGTTTATCCCTTTGATTCTTCTACTCTTCGTTATATTTATGTACTTGGATGTTTATGCTCAAAGGTGTAAAATAAGGTTAAAAAACTTCGAAAAGAAAATAAAATCATGAAATGCTTGTAAAGGGATTCCTTCCGGTGATAAAGGAATCATTACACAGGCCTGCGTTTGAAAAAGATTTTATGGTCCTCAGGATTTTTTTTTTTGTTTCTTAATGAATCAAACCTCCTGAGCTCAAAAATGAAGGTATTTTTGTTTAATCAGGTAAGATTTTCTCAGTATACACCATTTTTATTGAGATTACCTTATTTTTCCTGAAAAAAAATCCACACCTTTCTCTATCTAATAATGCATTATTATTTTTATTGCATAGAAACAGGAATAAGCGTATGCAAACTATAATCCTTTTAATAAAACAAAAAATTAAAGAATGCAACATAATAAAGAAAATAATTCTAATTTTTAAGAAAAGACGCCCTTGACGATTTTCGTTTATGCATCTCATCTGGTGCATCACGCTTCGAACACCAACAATAGTCAGCAAGCATGTTTACGTCCTATTTAACCTGGTACCTGGATTCCATTGTTTTTATGTCCTGGTGGAATATTTTCCCCTGTTCTTCACTATAATCCTCGCAGTTGTCGGGAAAATAATCCAGATGGGACTGTAAAAAGTGTATCTCTATAGACATTCGAGCTCCCAAATGTTTGAGACGTGTTAAGAGCTGATTGACCAGGGCAACATATTCTGGGCTTCTTTTATTGCCTATAAATTGTTAATTAGAGCTTTGAAAGCTTTCCAGGCATCTTTTTCTATGTCTGTTATTGATGCCTCAAACTGCTGATCTCTCACAAAGTCCATCAAAAATTCCCGCATGGAGCTTAGCATCACTGATTTCTGGAAATTTTTGAAGAAGTAATTTAAAAGCTTGGCCTTCTTTCTTAAGGGTTTTGACATAATATTTCATTATACTATGCTTTATATGCAGTGGAGAAGCAGTATTTTGTAAGGAGGCACTAAAGGTTCAGCTATCACATTGTTTGATCCAATTCTAAATGATTCTCGTGGAGTCCAAACCTTCTTTTCATAGTGCATACTATCTGCACGACTCTCCCATAAACATAGGAAACAGGAATGCTTCGTGTAGCCTGTTTGCATCCCAAGTATAAGAGACACTACTTGAAAAGAAATTAAACAGGGTATGTTAATTCAAAGTGTAATATTTCTAAAAACAAATTCAAAGTAATATTTCTTAAAACAATGAGAATATGAAAATGTACTGAAAAATCCTCTATGCCGATGCATTATATCATTGTATTGGAATTAATTGGATATATGTACATCTTATTTTGAGTTTATTGAGTTATGTTTTCATACTTTCTCAATTAGGATAAGTTACCCATCAACCCAAAAGGATGCATTAACCTATAAGGACACACTTCAACAAAAAAATATAACCCCAAAGTGACTCATGATTTCCAGATTTGCATTCTTGTAAAATGTAAGTTGACCAAAAGGTGTATACAAGTTTTAACAATTAAAAATGAAAATGTCGATATCAAAGAGCTTCTTAGAAATGCCAAGTGTAAAATGATCTTACCTTTAAGTCACCACATATCCTCCAATTTTGGGTAGAGTAATTTCTTGCATCAAGCACTCTTTTCATAATTTTCATAACTTTCAGTAAGTTGGATTGAATGGCCTGTAGAAACGGAAGCTATCTTGTTACGAATATTCAGTAACACAGCTTTGAAACTTCTATTGGAGGAATTAATGAAAGGTCTTCATTATAATCGGTTGTAGGGAATTCCAAGGGCCTCAATAAGTCATTTAATATTGGCGCAGTATACTAAAGAGCTGGAAGAATGCTGTAAAAAATAGCTTCGAAACTCTTGTTCTCTATTTATATACCCCAAAAATGTTGTTTCTTTAGTGAGAAGATTACTTTCACAAAGTCGAGAGCCAAGAAATTGTGCATTCTCCTTTGAAATCCCCAGAACCCTGGTCAGATAATTTAACTGAACTTGAGTGAATGGTCTTGCGACCATATCATGTGTGGAAACCTGATAAGACTCAGATGTGTCACAATCCTGATCAACTTCCATATTAATCTCTTTATGGACCTTTATATATTCAGAGGGAGAAGGTATAGGAATTTCTGGACCATGGGGCAGGGGTTTGATGGCAGAAGGAACATCCGGATATGCCACACTATGTTTATTCTTATTATTTATTCCTGTGGGAAATATAATTGAATATTACATAAAGAATTGATTTGGAGTTGCAGATAGTACATAAATGTTTAGTAAAAGATATGTTCATGCTGAAGTGAACTATGTTATTTTTTAATTTTATGCTAAGTCTATGCATAATAATGACATTATCAAGAGCCTGTATAATACAGAAAGCCTAAATATTTGCTACAATGCTCACCTTTAAAGATTTGTTATGCAAAACAAGTAGTCCGTAGTGTGTTCCTTGCCCTCTCTCCACACCATGGGAACATCAAAAGAGAGAGACTTCTGTTCGCCCTAACTCCAGCGTCTTAAATTTATGTAGCATTCCTTGCAGCACATATGTGGTGAGAAAACTTTTATCTTCATCTCTTAGCCTTACTCCAAAATATGCATGATACAAAGATTTAATTACAGGAGAGATTGTACATTGCTGCTCGGAAAAAGTCACTTTGCCGCAAACATAGCAAAATCTGTCGGAGCTATTCTTACATTTTCTGTTCATTTTTAACTCAACCACTATTATTATTATTATTATTATCATTATAATGCTAAGCAATTTCTAACCTGCAAAATTATAAACTTATTAACATAGTTACTTAAAATGTACAGAAAATTTACTGCGAATACATTTGCGAAAAATCTATTAAAACTTTGATGTAATATAGGACATGTATTAACTATAAGATTATTATCACCCACTGTATCACAAAAACTGGACTCGATAGAGAAAAACGGATGTCAGATTTGGATTTAAGAGGTCAATTTTAGTATGAAACACTACAGAAAACCTAAGGTACATTTTTTACGCATACCAGTATTATTAGAGAAATCACATAGATCATAAATAGCAAGCTGGAAAAAGACGGAAAACTGCCATCTTTTCGGACATGATAGGTAGTGTCTTTCCTTAAGATATGTCTTTGAGATGACCATAATCTGTGGTTTCCCATTAAAGGGTTGTCGAAAAGGACTGACTTGAAAAGATCGATGAGAGTGCGCGTTCTACAGATGTGAAGAACCCACTTTTACCTAATCCGGAATACTATCCACTCAATACAATACAAGTGTAGTCTCGAAGATAAAACTATATAATTGGCGCGACGTCTATCATGGACTGCAATATCCTATTATATTTATTGGATTGGTTCGATTGGAGTGTTACTTCCGCCTTCCCTCTGCGAAAATCACCGATTATCTCTCCTCCACCATCGAAAAGAACCTAGATCCTTCCATTAATTACAAAATAAAGTGAAGTTATAACTCTTTAATCTAAAGGTCTATGTCTTTTACCATCGTTATTTACTCTTTATGCTAACCCTGGTTTGGTTTTAATATATTCTTGGTGACACATTTGCTCTCCAACATTTTCTACAATTTGCATGCAGTTTTACAACCTCATTGGGATTCCTCGGCCGAAACTGACAACTCTAAATGTTATGAACTGATTTTGCTATAATTTCTGAAAGTATACTCAATATCCTTTTAGTTATATGGGTCCAAATCCGTGCTAACTCTTACGTAACGCTTAATAATTTTGTAACTTACTATAAATGCTTTGTATTTTTAGGTTTTTTATTTAATATTTGTTGCTGTTACTATTTATATTATTATTAAAATAATACAGTGTTTTTCTTTATAGTAAATCGAGATAAAATACCTAGAGAAGGCAAAATTCCCCAGACAGTTTCTGTTATATAAGTGGATCACTGCATTAAGACAATACAGGAGACAGTTAACTAAACATGTGAAGAAACTTTATGAGCTGTACTTTAGATGTAAAATGGGTGACCAGGATAAACGCTGGTCACCTCACATATGTTGTGTCAGGTGTACAAGTTGCCTTCTACCTATGTAAAAGGCAGAGTGCCTCGCCACATGTTTGGCATAACAATGGTCTGGAGAAAGCCAAAAGACCATTCAATGGATTGCTACTTCTGCTTAACAGATATTAAAGGTGGGTATTCAATGTGATTTCTTTCCGGTTTTGAATATATTTTCAAGAGATGTATCAATTAAAATTATAAAAAAATAGATACTAGGTTGTACTTGTACTATTTCTCCAAGTAATCTCAGCCAGTAATATCAATTTTTAGTCTGATTTTATTTTATTTCCCTGCAAGAAATCTATCATGTATCCAGATCTTCAGTCTGTTATTCGCCCAGTTAGAAATTCAAGTGCTATTCCTGTACCACAGCCGCCCTCTGAACTACCAAGCGATACACCATATCTATCACAGCTTTAATCTGAGAAGAAAACAGACTTATCACCTATTCGGAACTCAATGATCTAGTTCGTGATCTATCACATACTAAGCAATAGAGTAAACTCCTGGCATCACCTCTGCCAAAATGGAACCTGATGGATGAACATGCTCTGTCGAGGAATAGGTCACCTCACTAGATAATATATATATATATATATATATATATATATATATATATATAATATATATATATATATATATATATATATATATATATATATATATATATATATATATATATATATATATATATATATATATATATAAAGAAGAAGGAGCAAATGCAAGTTCTGCGGGTGATAACAACCACCACAGGGTTTTCGCCATATTTATTTTCTGCCTTTCAAAACAATTTTGAAGACAGAAATAAAGGTGCAGAAACCTTGCAGAAACCTTTGGGATGAGCCTTTAAATTGTGAGCGGGTAAGAAGATGAGTTATAAAAATTCCTTGGAGGTTCCTAGCTTAGAGAGATACTGGGTTTGATGGGGGTAACGCTTTGGGTGAAGTAGAGTCACTGTGCCTGGTAGCTCAGCGGTAGAGCATCTGACCGGCAATCAGCAGACCCGGGTTCGAGTCCCAGCCAAGAATTTCAAACTTTTTTCCCCTGGCGTTATCTCTGTCTTCTCGGTAAAGGATTGCCTTCATTGTGCCGCCCTCTGCTCTCTATGATTCTGGTGTTCTTCTAATGTCCCTTTCTCTTACAAAAAAACTCCTATTTTTTGTCTCATTGCTCATTCCGTCAAATTTCTCTTTCCTGTACTATATTGTAATATAGTCTGCAATGCAAGGTTTCTGCACCTTTATTTCTGTCTTCAAAATTGTTTTGAAAGGCAGAAAATAAATATGGCGAAAACCCTGTGGTGGTTGTTATCACCCGCAGAACTTGCATTTGCTCCTTCTTCTTTGTATGTGACTTGGGGATGAGCCTTTAAATTGTGAGCGGGTAAGAAGATGAGGTATAAAAATTCCTTGGAGGTTCCTAGCTTAGAGAGATACTGGGTTTGATGGGGGTAACGCTTTGGGTGAAGTAGAGTCACTGTGCCTGGTAGCTCAGCGGTAGAGCATCTGACCGGCAATCAGCAGACCCGGGTTCGAGTCCCAGCCAAGAATTTCAAACTTTTTTCCCCTGGCGTTATCTCTGTCTTCTCGGTAAAGGATTGCCTTCATTGTGCCGCCCTCTGCTCTCTATGATTCTGGTGTTCTTCTAATGTCCCTTTCTCTTACAAAAAAACTCCTATTTCTTGTCTCATTGCTCATTCCGTCAAATTTCTCTTTCCTATATATATATATATATATATATATATATATATATATATATATATATTGGTTAGACCAAGGAAATATGTATATATACAGTTATACATACATATATCCTCTAACGTACCTATACGTGCAAGGTGTAAGAGTGCGATTTACTACAGGGACCGATAGCGTTTACTGAGTTTACCAAGTTGCAGTTCAAAGGTATAAATAAAGAATGAAAACCAAAAAATATAATTTAAAAGAGTCACTAGTTAAAGCAAATGGTCGTTTTACCTTTAATGAGGTCAGCTCGAGGAAGGGAGGTCAGTGGACGCGGCCCTCGAGTGTATATCCTTTAGCCGGTCGGCGCGAGTAATGGAGAAGGCCAATGGACGTGGCTCCATGTCAAATATCCTGATTGTGACGAGGATGAAAGGAGGGGACCAGAAGACGAGTTCACGATCCTTCTTGAAGACGAACGATGGCATCTCTGCTCCAGAGCAGTACAACCTCTAAATCGAGACTCTGCAGTGGCTCGGCACGAAGTCTCACACGGGAAACTGGAGATCCTTGAAGGGCAGGGGGCGGGGGGGGGTCCAGATGAGACGAGAGGAGTCCTGGCCAATTCTTCGGGGACGAAAACGATTCGAGGTTTGCTAAACAGAGTAAGTCTTCACAAAAGAAATAGGTTTGCCTGGTGAGATCCGATCTCGAGGTATAACCGAATGCCGGGGAACTTGAGGAAACAGACACACGTGGAGTTAGATTCTTAGAACGGAGTCAGGGAAAAAATTTAAGGAGAAAATTAAGGGGATATTCCTCTTTGACTTCTATTTTTTTACCTGCTCGAATTATAGTATTTACGAGTATGAATTGTTCTGCAGATCTACAGTAATTCTCCACTTTTGAAAACAAATTGATTTATTGTAATGATATCAGAAGCCTATTCAATGCCCTTGAGCTGACCTATAAACCAAATAAGTGGAAGTTATTCATAAATGCATCCCTTTACAGGATAAAGCGGGTCTCTTGCACATTAAGAACACTATGCCTTCAGTTCCAGTTGGTCACTCAGTTATTATAAGAGAGACATATGAGAACCTTCCTTTTATTCTAGACCGCATAAGTTACAAGGAGTAAGATTGGCTAATATTTGCGGCCTTGAAAATAGTAGCCCTACAAACTTGATACACCAAGTTTATGTGTTTCCTTGGCAAGTGGGATAGTATGGCCAGATAAGATGGCCATACGTTCGGAATTGTCACCTCGGGAAAACTATGACGCTTGGTTGCCATAATGTAATTTATGAGTCACTAGTTAAGATGGAGAAAATCATTTTGCCACCACTGCCTATAAAACTAGGCCTAATGAAGTAATTTACCTAAGCACCTCAACCAAATGCCGAGATTAAAGAAGTCATATTTGTAGTCTCTCAGATTCGTCAACTTATAGCTGATAAGGACTTCGAGGCGACACTAGATGAAACTCAACTAGTGGCCTGGCATGCATTCAAACATATAAGCAAAGAAGTTCTGTGAAAGCCCCAAGGGGCTCACCGAGAGCGTATAGTGGAGAGCCTAATCAAGTGCCGGTAAGATCTCAGATGCAATATGTCTTTCTTCCCAAAGAATGCAGGAGATTTAAATTTTGAACATGAAGAAAGGTTCCATCAAAATATAGCGTCAATGAAGAACAGGTATAAATGAAAATGGATTCCTGATATGCTGGATGACTTCTGCGGCAACCTGAATCGCGACACAATGAGACATCATACAGACCAAGAAGTAAATACTAAAATGTAGGTTAATATATCATATAATGCTAACAAACATGCTGATTCATTATATATTTATGAATTAATTACAATGGACACATTCAATCTGAGTTTGGGAGAGAAATACATTTATGGTATCGTGGAAATTGGTATCAATTGCATTATCATTAAATCGGCAATTTACAAGAAAATGCTATGTGATGGAAAACTTTTGTTATTAAATTCGAATTCATTACACTCAACTTCACAATAAAATAAACATAAGATCTATGTTTTTTTCTTGGCACTGAAATATGTTGTACATTCTAATAAGTGGTTGTTAAAAAACTTCCTAAATTATAAGTATATTTGATACCAAGTTATTTTAGCATGAAAGTAGAGAGCGTGAAATTCTGGGATAGGACAAAATAATAGAAATGCCTATATTTCGAACGAAATATTTTCGCCCATGTTGGAAGATAACAATCCCATTTGTGGTGTATTTATGTATTTTCTTTCTTTTTAGGGAGATGAAGGGAGGTGTTTGAACAAATAAGTAAAATCGTATGAAAAGGGGTTGGAAAGGCCAAAGAGGCTAAAGTCCAACAGCCCTAAGGGCTGGTAGCGATTGCAGCGAAGAGCAAGCTATCCCCGTTGGGGGAAAGTGGCAAAACCATGGCTTGTATGAGTAGTATTGATTTTTTTTAGAATGCTGTATTCTTCTGAAATATGAACACTTATTACTAGTAGAGAATTAAGTTTGTATGAGCGGTTTTAAGTTTCTTCTCAGCACCATCACTCGGGACTTGTCTTATGAAATTTATAGATAAGTTTATCGACCAAGACCTCATGAAATCTGTTAGTAATAGGAAAATACTTTAGGTTTTATCATAGTGGAAATGTGACAGTGATCACTTTTCACTTCAGTTTAAAATCCATTTAATTACGAATGACGCTGCATCATGTTTTGGAGTACTTGGGAAATAATTTCAATACAGTTTTGTTACAATGTGGTAACACTTTCAATAAAAGTGCGTTCCAAAGTGCGACTAAATTCAATAAAATATTTGAAAAGTAGAAATACCCTCAATAAAAATTCGTTACAAGGTGGGAATACCTTAAAAAAAAATTTCTGTTACAAAATGAGAATATCTTAAATAACATTGATATACAATATGAGAAAAAATTACGGAATAGTTTGAATACTTTTAAATAAAATTTCATCACATTTGATAACACTTTCAATAAAATTGCGTTACAAACTGTGAACCCAATAAAATTTAGTTAAAAAGTGGGAGCCCCTTAAATAAAATTGCGTAATAAATTGAGAATACGTTCAATAAATTTTGAAAATGAGGCAATACTTTCCCCCAAATTTTGCTACAATTTGGGAACACCTTTAATAAAATGTGCTTTGGAAAAGTTGGAATTACCTTCACTATAATGTAAAGAAAGCTGCTAATACGTGTGCCCCCAAAGAGTGAGAAACCAGCTCGATGCAAAATAGTGAGGAAAAATTAAATAAAAGTCCAATTGACACATCTATTTCGTACCATGATCCAAAAATGTCTATAAAAAAAGTGAATGATAAAAAGTTGCCTCTAATTTATACGCGATGATTTTAAAGGAAAAGAGAGGTTGCAAATTATTATTGTAAAATGGAGAGAAAAGAAATTCCAAACATCTATCAATTGATAAGGGAAGGAATCATATGAACTAAATACGATAAAATGAATTTCTAAGATAGTCCTATATTGATTCCCTTTGCTTTCTTTTTCACTAAAAATGTTGCATCGGGACACCGTTCCAGAAACCACGAAAATATCCTTATACTACGAAGAAACCTCTTTGATCTCTATACTTTAGGTTAATTCGGGTGTTATTGATCAACAATTACCCACTGTGTTACATAAAATGAATTTCAACAAGTTACTGGGCCAGAAAACTTGTATATATGTCTGTCCTCCGTCTGTCCACCTCTCCGACATTTCATTCCTACTACAATACCCAAACACTTGCCTAAGTCTTCTCTTTATATAATCGCGGAATCAATTAAAAGTTTTAATTAAATTCCTAAAGGCGAATCATTGACTGATAGATAAGCCTTGTAGGTGATTGAGCATCGATTCAGATCAATGGTAGGGTCAAAAGAGTTACGCGCTCTTCCATAACACAAGTGCCCTAAATAATCCTATCCAATGGTTGCCCTGGCTATTTACTTTTCACTATTTTTACCGTCTTTAACATTACCAGTTTCAATACGAATCTTTTCTCAAATTTTCGAGGACAAGGAAGATCCTGATGCTTTTCGTCTTATTTCTGTTGTAAAAATTGCTGATGATCTGAAGTATTGCATGACCAATCTCACAATCATCGATTAAATGCATATATGAACAAATGCCAAGGCCAAGTTTTAAAAATGTGATAACTAACGGGGCATTCTGGTCACAAATAAGAGGTTTATGGAGAAAATGCATAGGCTCAGAAGTAAATAAACTGTTCCTTATTTGATTTCTAATTGACAAATCAAAATGAAAGAGTTCACCTCTTAAAATCAAAAACAAAGTTCTTTCATAGCTTCCCCCCCCCTATCCGTGGTTCTCTTGTTTATGATGTCAATTTTGCTTTTCATTAGGGGTCAGAGGTATCGGGCCTGTCCTCGCATTTTATGGAGGTCATTTTCCTGGAAAATTGTGTGCTTTAGTCATTACCTGTGGACGGTGTATATTAATTACCTTTTTTTATGTTCTCGTCAATCTACCTGTTCGCAGGCGTTATAAAAGCTTTCTGACAATTCTTTCCCCATTAACGAGGAGAAAAAGACGAGAGTTCTCAGAGAACGCCTCATAAAAGATTATTCCCTGGTCGCCGCATTTAATGGCAGTTTCTCATTGTTTACAGGTCGGCGAGGTGAGAGATATTCTTAAATTTAAAGCCCTGATGGGGACATTGCGGAAAAATCTCACATCGTATATATTCGGCAACAAATTTTTTAGGACATTTCCGAGATTATATTTGACTTGAAAATTTTATTTTAGGAAAATATTAAAACATACATATATGTGAAGTGTAATTCTCTTTAAGTTTTCATCCATCGACAAAAGGCCAAATAAACTACTCCATAGAAGCTACATTTATGATGATTCTAAGTTAATATTTTAACATTGCTTAATATTTTGATTCATTATCCACTGGTATATATGTATATGAATAAAGGCTTCTTTAAAAGAATTTACGACATATTTCTCACGAACAGTTTCATGCTAAAAGGTTTGATGTGAAAAGGCTTTTAAATATCAATATTTCGTTCGATGACGAGAAAATGTAAAAGCGTGAAGCATAATTACCTCGCGTAAAGAAATTCCTCAGCAATTAATCTTCCCACGTAGAAAGTAGTTTGTCAACGTCTTTAAAAGGATTGGGGAAAACGCACGAAATTCTCGAACAGGCTGCCTATCCAGTGCAAGTAGTCGTTAGAAAACTACATACACATAGTGCAGGTGCGTTTTCCGTGTGTACATACGATTTTGGTGTACAGAGATTTGGAACAGTGTTTCGCGAGCGCCTTTTCAAGAGATCATTATAGATTAAGGGATATGCGATAAGAGTAACAGATGAGCGTCAGGCATAAAATATGGTCAAATTGCCTCTCTGCCCTCGTACGTGTTAGAACCTCCTCTACCTCCCTTTTCTTATGCTGCTATATTTATTTTCTATCATTTTTCCTCTTTCACAAATGCAATTACAAGGAAATTCTAAAAGGTATTTATAATAAAATTTACAATCAAAATTTTATAGTTTATTAGCAATTTAAAAGTGTCTACGATAAATTTAATCGATTCCTGAAGCAGAAACTGTGGCCAGCTATTTCAGAGATGAAGACGTTGGAAAGCGATTCCTTAATTAAAATTCTAAAACACACCAGAAATGTTAGATTATATTAATATATGGTGATTCTGGAGGCTAATCTAAGTGTGCTATATTACTGTTGTGCTCTTCCTGCCATCTATTTTACAATTTTAGCTAAGTTAATTCCCGCAATCTATTTCTGGAAGATAGAGCGAACATAAGAAAATGGTTTGTACCATTAGGTAAATTTTGTTGCTCAAAATTAAGGAATTATACTTAGAGGTAACCAAACAATTCAGTTCCTTTAGAAAACTAAGAGATTTAAACGATATAGACACTCAAACCATCACAGAACCGCTTGATTGCTGCACTGTTTTGGCCAGGCAATCCCTATCAAAGGCGTCTTTGGACATCTTCCATTCATAACTTCGTCCTAAAAGGAAAATGAGCAAAGGATGATTTCAATTTACCATTGTGCGCTTAGTTTTCTTTTTGCATCGATTTATGCGTTCGTTAACGTTGTTGGTATGAAAACAAGGTTTACTGACCAAAAGTCACGTGCTCTCACTTATTCTGATTTATGACCTTCAGAACTTTTAATAATTCCCGGACTAATCTTGAAAGGACCTTGACAATTATATCGTTCAAAAGACAATGTAAAACAACATTGGAAGTTTCAGATTTCGTTAAATCTGTCGAATAGTTATTAGGTTACATATTGCAAATAATTTCCTGGATAACCTTGAGAGGCTTTGGCAATTGTATCATTCAAAAACGAAAGCAAAACAACATGGTATTCGAATTTCGTTAGAATCGACCGAATAGTTATGATTTTATTGCCAAAACAAAATAACTTCTGAGATAACCTTGGTAAGACATTGCAAATTATATCATTCGAAAGAGAGTGTAAAACAGCATAAGGGGTTTTAAATTTCGTTAGAATTGGTCAAAGAGTCATGATGTTATTGACAAATAATTCCACAGGTAACCTTGAGAGAACTTTGACAATTATACCATTAAAAAGAGAATGTAAAACAACATAGTGTTTAAAAGTTCCTTAGAATCGGCTGAATAGATACAATGTTATTGCCAACACAAACAAAAGGCAAAACGGGGACCGATCGATCAACAGACCGAGATAGAGATATATATAGTCCACCGCGATTAGACTCGCAAGCGACTAAAAATGTTTGGCATTGACAACTCTTTAATGGTATCAGCTGCCTTGATTTCTCGGCCAACTGTTTTCGTTGCCCCTGTGGATCAAGATGTTAGTTTATATCCATCGTCAATATAGTAACTGTATTTCTGTGTAGTCCAGAGACATGAGCTATTTGTACCATTGTAATTTTTATTTATGTCAATCTTAGCGAAATTATATGGTTCGAAATATTATGTTACCATTATTTTGTCTCGCTGCTGGATATGTGATAATTTGTTCCTCTACGGTATTGCTCATTCCTTGTCATCCTTTTCTTGCATTCATGGCATGTATATATATATATATATATATATATATATATATATATATATATATATATATATATATATATATATATATATATATATATATATTAGGATATATCACATTAACGCGATATATATCCAGTGCAAAAGAATAATAATAAACCACCATATTTAATTTTTCCGAAGGGCTATTTAAATTCAACAAATACTCTCGAATAATATTGCCAAACTCATTTATAAACAACCGGAACCAGCTCTTCACGGAGATTAGCAGTTTTCCCCCGGATTCACGCAAATATTTAGGTTTTCCAGTTTGTCTCCTCGGTTTTCATTTTGTTTAGTCTTGCATTCATTTTATATACTGGAGTCGCTTGCCTTGCTTTTGATTATACAGTTGACAATGGGATCATAATGCCGAAACTAGTTATGTTTTTTTAAAATAAATCAGATTCACATATAGTGGTTTATTATTATTTTTTGCACTATAAACTATATATATATATATATATATATATATATATATATATATATATATATATATATATATATATATATATATATATATATATATATATATGAGGATTTGAAAAAAATTAATGTCCGATATTAAGGTATATATTAAAAATGAAAAAAACCTTCTGCATATGTAAGTATTTATTCATAAACATAATCTCCATTGCTTTCTAGAACTTCATTCACTCCTTCAATAAACTTATACATAAATGACACGCTTGTAAAACTATTTAGGTTTTGATGCAAAATATGAATCCAATTTGTTTTCTACATCTTCTCTTGATGTCAATCTAAGACAATCTAAATAGTTCGTAATCCTCTAAACAAGTAATTATAATCATAAGGAGCATGGCAGGATAATATGGAAGATGAAGCATTATTTCATCAACCGAGCTCCTCCAAGAAATCTTTTGTCATTCAAGCCGTTTGAGGACCGGGATTATAGTGATGGAGGATAACACCCATTCTGTTGACTAACGATTGTCACCTTTAGGCCAACGCGGCTTTAAAACGAGAAAGTTGATTGGCTCTTATTTAGCATTAATTGTTTGATTGTTGTCCATAGTGCCTAATGTACAATTATTTCAATATCCCAACATAGATTCAACATGGTCATTTTGGATGAAGTCGTCTTCTCGGTTATTGAGTAATTCTGCTTCCTTGACTGATCCTCGAATGGCAGTTTTTACCGTATTGATAAACAATACACTTCTCATTACCAGTAATAACATTTATTGCGGGACACACTTTCCAATAACTGGAACCAACCAACACTTCAATATATTAAGTAGCCAACCGACCACCGAACAAACCTCGTTAGTAGTTTTTCTATCATTTGTTAGTTGATTTTACAACTGCTACGATAAAGGTTACTCCCTCTGTTTAATTCGCTCACATTTGTTTTCGGTGTTTTGGATTTGTTTATGATTTAATATAATGGGTTATTTTATTGTTTATTTCAGTTATCTTTAATTTCTGGTATTCAAGTCTGTTTATGATAAAACTTCACTTCTTCCTATTATTTTTTCAAAATTATACTAAATGGTATTAATTAGTTCTATATATTGTTATTTATGTTTTACTTTAATCTCAATAATTTTGAATTTTATTGATTTATCTTGCTTCTCCTTCTTTAGCCAATATATGATGCAGGCTTCTAACTCTTTAACTGTTCTCGTTAAAATTTCATCTCTTTACTCGATACAATCGCAGAAGATGATCCTAGCGAAGGTCCGAAACGTCCGCCCAATAAATAATTTGTGTAATCTCCTAAATTTTCATATTCCTACTATATATATATATATATATATATATATATATATATATATATATATATATATATATATATATAAATAGGCTGGGTTCTAGAAGGTGCCTCAGTAATCACAGGTTGAAGGTAAAGGACTAGAAAGGAAAGCGGCTTGGGCCTACCTAAAATGGGAGCAAGCGGAACAGTTGGAGTTCTACATGGCTGTGTGTGAGTTTTCCATTAGTGATAGATAGCAGACCCTAGTGAGGCCAAACTTAAGGATGAGGGAAAGGAATTGTGAGGCTAATAATAAAAAAATAGTAAGTAAGATAGACTGACAGACGACTTCAGCAGATTCTCATTCGTCTTAGTTTCTCCGTTATCTCTGTGTTTGTTTAATATATATAGGCCTCTCGTTTCCAAGGGATGTGACCTTTTTTCACTTGACCTCGGCGCGGCGCGAAGCTAAATATTAGAAATATGTTCGTCAGTTTCATTGTTGACCGTTGGGCGGATTTACAAGAGGTATGTGCGTCTAATGAAACTTTATCATTAAATTTTTCCAAGTTGGGCCTACATCCTGTATCAGAAAACCCGTTTTGCATTTCAGAGATCCTCGAAAATTTTAACAAATTAAAGTGCATACCACCTTGTATTTGATTACCTTGTACCTGTTATCTATTATTGAAATCATTTTCGTCTGGCAAATGTTTCCTAGCGTGCGTATGTTTGTTGACGGCGTGGCAAATCTGGCTGGCCGCTTTGCTTGACTCTTCCTTTTTTTAATAAATATTTGTGGAGCAATGAATATAACGAGGACAAGCAGACGCTATTTTGTTTATACAGCGTGAACCGTTACGTTCCACATGGGCCAAGACTTCCTTTCCCCTTTCCCCGCTGCACCAAGACCGTTTAAAGTCGCTCGCAAAGAAGGATTTTGGTCAGCAGATTTTGTAATTTACGAGACTAGGGGTGTAGTCCGTTAATATAAACAAAGGAAGGTGTAAGGGGCCTTTAGAATAAAAATCTTGCTGCATAGTAGGCAGAAAATCTAGGTACAGACTCACTGTCGCCTCCGATTGTTTATGTCAATTTTTCGCCAAATAGAAGAAATCTCACCTTCCCCGTACGTAAACTTGAAGGGGCGAAGTGTCACCGAGTTGAAAATTTGAGCCCTAGGATAGGGGCTTAAATGTGGGCTAGTGAGGATTCGCCCCTCCTAAACTCTCGCCTCTCTCCTCCCCATAAGAGATAATCGACGTATATATAGTTCTATCTTGAGAAATTTGAAAGAGAAGAAGTAGATAGCCTTTGAGAGAAGAAGACAAGTCCCTCAGTCAAACTGAGAATTAAGAAGATAGTTGGAACCAAGCGGGACTTTCACTCCCGAGGCTGTTCCTTTGGTCGCTTAGAAGAGCAGACCAGTGATATCGAGACTAACTCTCCTAGCATTCTCCTCCAGAGAAAATCACGTATCTCAGTTTGCTGAAAAGGCAGAGATACCCCACACCACTGAGGAAGACAAAAGTGAATTCCCATTCGAGAAAAGATTCACATTTTGGTTAAGTCCCATTCGAGAAAAGATTCACATTTTGGTTAAGTCTCATCATTGAGAAGCCAGAATTGGTAACATCGGAATCGGGATATACAATATACAATTGTGATTTCTTATTTTTCTTTATTTTACAATGGTTCACTACCAATTACATGGCACATTATCTCATAAATTAATTCGTGTACCCAATTTTAGGATTACATAGGTCCACCGGGCACCCATTTGTGGGGTTCCTCGCAGGCCTACCTTTCCTGCAGTTTAGGTTCAACAGGCCTACTTTCTTTGCAACTCGGGTGCCACAAGAAAACAGATAGTGAAAAGGGTCGAGCAGGAGAGGAGTTCTTTATTGATGTTTCACTCGAACTAAGCTTTCTCAGAATGAAGAGAATTTATAGATTGATTGATGAAAAATTAGATCAAAAAAGGTTATGATCACCTGGATTAAAGGTTAAGGAAAGAGAAAGTTTTGGTTTGCCTTTGCCCTGGTCCTGATGACATCTCTTATTTATATTTTCTTTATTCTGTTTCTTTTTTTCCTTTCGCTTCAGTGACGACTAATGCAACTCGTGGAATTGAACCAGATATAATCCTATGGTATATTGCCTTTGTTGTGATAACATATCACTAGTAATTAAATTAAAGTTGGAATCTTCCATTCTCGCTCCAGTGAGCGTGCATTGACCGTAGGGGCAGAGTAATCATGAATAATTGAATATGAAATTCTAAAATTAGCACTTTCCAAGTGTTGCAACTACATAAAGTTAATAACATGCATATATTACAAAAGCAATAACAAGCACCAATTATTATTGCCAGACCCATTGAAAAAGTTAATGTTTAGTATTGTAAATGATATTTCTATGGACAAATGTTTCGCTTTCCTAAAGATTCAATATTCGTTCCGATAGGTAATTAGCAAATTTTATAAAATAAAGACTGTCACTATTATAATCTTCCTTTTTACTCGAACGTAAAAGAGTGACAGCTGTAGCGGTCACATTCTAAGATTGAATGAGACAATCAAAGGTACCTAAAAAATGAGCGCTTTGAAATTTCATGAAGTCTTACAATGGGGTAGCTTTCAATCAAAATAACATTCCCTGAAATGGGAATCCGAAAGATGAGCGCGCTAGAAATATCCCTGTTGCCAAATCGTAAATCCTTCTCTTTTGCACTTTAATGTAGTATAAACAGCTAAGTCATAATTCTCTCCATTATTAAAAAGAACTTAAAAAGAAACCAAACCCTGGAATTTAGTTATTTTGAGTTAATAAATATAAAATTAGTGTAAAAGACTACAGAAAATAATTATAATCTTGTCTTTTCAATGTATTTAACATAAATCGAGTTGAATTTACAATAAAAATAGAATATTTGTTCTAGAGCCTTGAAATAGGAGAAATTGTTATATATGGCAACCAAAAAAGGGGGACTTAAAAGAGATAATTAATATAATATATTCGTTTTGCATCTGTAAGATGAGATCTTTGATTAGAATAGAAACCCTTTTTCCTATAACAATGCAATGAATTTCGTTTACTTTTGTAATTGCTATACTTCAGTGATTAAAATCAAAACATTGTACTATAAATTTATCTCAAAAACTTCTATTTTAATATTTTCAAACGCTCTAAATGTAGCTTAATTCTATCTAAGAAATATATTAAAGGAAATTTATTAAATCTTTAAAATGCTTATGATTAATGATCCAACAATTGTAAGATTGAATAAATATGTAAACCTTGTAAAATAATTAAAGATAAAACTAATATCCATACCCCGCTTGCTTCCCTGCTCGCGTTCCCATAATATTTCGTCCATTTCTTAATATATTCACCTAACTGTCGTTTTATTACTTGTTCCTGAGGGCGAGCGTAGCGTAGTAGAGCGAGCGGGGGGGTATGGTGGCTACGCCCCCCATATAGTAACCCATAGTACGGCTCGAAATCGGCTTGCAGTAACCAAACAAAATAAAACATTAGGTCAAACTGAAGTAGTAAACCGACAGTTAATGAGACAGTTTGGGGAAACATAATGGGAAAAGGATGAAATATTATCTGAACGGGAGCGGGGAAGCTGCCGGGTATGGATCTTCAGGTTTACCATCGGTTTGTTTATTTGAGGACACTAAATAGTGAGTCAGTCTTTCGTTCTGATATTAATGAAAGTGTGGTTTTAATTCCTTGTATTATTATATAGCAATTGTAAGACTTGATAGTTGCGTAAGGATTGGTAAAATATTTTAATGTTAGTTAAGAGAATATATTTCACAGTATAAGAACTAATCAAATATATAAATTAAATATAATTTGGTGTGAAAATACCGCATTCATGTAGCCAGGCTGTTAATGTAAAAAGGGTGTTGGGCTGCGTTTAAAAATGAAGAAGAGAGCTTTCTACTCTCTCAGAGTCAGTGCTTTTTGATTACTAGGCATTCATAGGAGAATCAAACAAGCAGCCACCAAGAAACCTATTTTGCTGGCAAAAGAGCGGTACCAAACTCGGTAACAAATCACCCTTTGTAATCATCCCACTCTCGAAGATGCCTACTTTAGCCTGCAAGCTATACAGCTTCAATCATATATTTTTCAAATTTAATATCATTTTGTAAGCAGTACATTATTTTGGCCGTAAATATTTATTTTTTTCTGTTAACTCAAGTAGGCATTTAATTCCTTTATTTTGTTTAATTCTAAAATATATGTAGGGGAATAGTCACATCCCCCCCCCCCCCCCGTTCACTCGCGGGGCAGTCACAAAGTGGTTACCGCAAAGACATCCGCTCCAGGCATCGGCGGGTCCATTGCGTAACCGCAGCGTCACCTATTTTGGTGCCATGAAAGACCTTAAAGGTCAAAATGAAAGATTTCCCCAAGGAGAGTGAGATCTAGTTTCACGTCAATAAGAAATTGAGGACGTGTTTCTCCCAATCTCGAAGGCTAACGAGGAGCCGATGTTTGACTTCGTATGAAAAACCGTTTGGAAAAAGAACTCTCCTGTGGCCGTCCTCAAGCCCTTCCCCCCTTACCACTCACCCAGTGGGGTGACGAGGTATAAATCAGGAATTCTGAGGAAAATCGGGGTAGTATAAGTCAGGCCAGGTGACGAAGTCCTCGATTAAAACCGAGATACCTAGATTGAATTGGTAGTATACATCAGGCCAGGTGACGAAGTCCTCGATTAAAACCGAGCTACCTAGACTGGAATGGTAGTATACGTCAGGCCAGGTGACGAAGTCCTCGATTAAAACCGAGCTACCTAGACTGGATTGGTAGTATACGTCTGTCTCTAGGTGACGAAGTCTTCGGATCAAACCGAACTACCGAGACTGGACAGGTAGATTACTTGCCTCGCCAGACCAAGAGTACCCTGCAAGAGAGGCAGGGCTACCTACCTTAAGGGGCAAAGAAGAAGCTCATCCTTGAGCTAAGTCCCTGGTTATAAAACTAAACGATAAGTTAACTTTGTTAAGTTCAACTTACTCTCGCCAGAGAGACTCCTCATATCCTGGTGCACCTTAAACACCAGGGGTATTCCTCGTCCTTGAGGAATTAAGAAAAGAAGAAGGAAAAGGCTTCCCCTCGAGACCGTTACTCGGTGGCAACAACGAACTCCTAAGTTAACTTGGTGAGGAACCAAGTTCAACTTGTTCTCATCAGAGAAATCCCCCTCCGTTATACTCGCCCTTGAAGAAGACTGGAACTAAGAAGAAGCTCATCCTCGAGCTAGTTCTGGGTTACCAAACCGAACGTTAAGTAATTTATTCTCGCCAGAGAAATCCCCCTCCGTTATCCTCACCCTTGAAGAAGACCCTCCCCGAGTTCAGTCCTCGTCCATAAGGAAATAAGTAACGAAGGAGAAAAGCTCCTTCTCGAGCTCGTTACTCGGTAGTCACACCGCACCCCAAGTTAACTTGATTTAAGAATCAAGTTCGACTCACTCTGGCCAGAGAGACCACGACTGCCTAGGTGTTGCATAAAGCACCGTATTGGTTCTCGTCATTGAAGATACCCCTTCCCGGAAGAATGTGTGGACCCCCCAGCTGCCACCCTCGCCAAAGCAACCGTGTAATCTCGCTCATCTACATCTGGCAAGCGGCACGCATCGAGAGTCAATAACATTCTGGAGGCCTTTTAGACCCTAGATGAGTCCGTAAGCCTAACTCTTATATTATTGTTGTGTGTAGATAAATTAACCAATTTTTGTGGCTAAACTAATTTAATTAATTCTTGTTTATAATAATATTTAGAGTATTGCTGTAGTTAATGTATAAATGTTATGTATTCAATTGATAAAGGTTAAATATAAGTTTATTTTGTGAATTAGTGGGCGTTTTTTTTATATCCTTACGTGTTTCGGAACGGCTCTGTTCTTTAAGATATTAAGATATCAATATATATTAGACACTCTTAGCACTCTTAGAAAAGAACAAAAAGGGCGGGAATTGTATGCAATATATATTTATGAATATTTATTAATTAAAATACAATAGCGCATGTATATTTTGTTCCAATTAAATAAATGGTAGATTTAATAACTGAACAATAGGCCGTGGACAAGACATAATCGCACGCCAACCCTAAACTATACTAAACATGAAGAATGCGTACAAGGACAAGTGGTTCATTGCTACGAACCCTCATAAAACTCAGAAGACAATATATGGTATATGAGATTACTACCTGAAAAACAAAAATATACAGACACAGACCGGACCTCAACCACCCGAACCCAATTAGACTCTCATACTCTAACACACAAAACCATTAGCCATACAAGGGCTAAAAACATGAACAAGAAGCTGCACAGGTTCTACCCTGCAAGTTAAAAACATCTTCTCCACCTATACAAAAATTTTGTTAGACCACTCACGGATGAGTGCCACACAAGACAAAGGGAACACATGGTATTAAGAACACTGCTCTGAATCATGCTTTTCGCTCCCTCATTTAAACCAACATGGCAACATTACACCAAAACAACAGGCTAACACCACTAAACAACTATGTCTACACCACGTGTTTAACGAAACAACAGGGAAAACTAGCAAGAGACCTCATATTAACACTAATACATTTAAGACAGCGCTAAGATGGCACAAAAGTACCCTGCAGCACGAGATTACCCATAAGTAAAACCTATACATACATAAATATGTCAGCAGCGTAAATGGCGCGTGTCCATAAATGCTAGTATTCCTTTCACCAACCCTCCCTCCTACCGCTCCAGTCATGCCTTACAAGCATAAAAACACGTAAACAACACCCTGCATCGGTGTATAGCCAGCCACATTTTTAATTAGCCCTGTCCCCTCGTAGGTTTTTTCGAACCATTTCTTCTCCTCTGCAAGACAATCTGTGGCCATCACAATGATCCCTATCTATTATTTCTATTCATCGATTGATTGTTTTAAGATCGAGATCGCAACATCTTTACGCAAAGACTTTTCAAGACCCTGCAGAATATATAATACTGAGTCCACTGTTGAAGATTTATTTTAACCATGAATAATACTTAATCATCTTTACCCAGACGGCAATCAAAAAAAGAAAGTTTACCGATTGTAGTCTCTCACGCAAAAGGCACAAGCAAAGGAGAATCGGTTGCTATCAGACAAATCAAGAACCATAACTCACTACCCAGAAGTCATACAATAACTCGGTGTCAAAGAACCTCTAGCTAACCACATATATTATATTTATTATATTCCTATTTTCCAGCCGTGGAGGGATTCAAGCCTTTAGATTATTTTTTTTAGTTAACATTTTAGCTATTTTTGTTGCCTTTAATTCCGTTTTTATTTTATTTTAAGCATTTGTCTCCTCTGCATGGTTACATGATTATTTTCTTTGTAAATTTACTTATTTTTTCTAAGCTTGTTTCTTCAATACATTTCTGTTTATTGTAAACACACTTATTATTACTATTTTTCATATTACTTAAATTTAAGGTCACAAGTTTTGTATGATACTCGTGGCACGTCTAGGTTTATCTTTAAATTCCGGCCCAACTACTCCGACCTTTTCCAAGGTTTTCCGCCCCAGTTCTCGGAAACTAGTTTTATCGGGTTCATCTTCGGTTTCTCGTGTAGCTCATTTTACTTAACCTCGTCTATCCTCCTCCTCATAATCAGAGAGGTCGTATTTTGGCATCTCTCCATCTGCCTATGGAAGGTACTTTTGGATTCCGTATCACTACTACTGAGTATATTAACTTATCATGCACTAGAGCAGTGTATAATTACTTTATGTTATGGGAGTTAAGATTGTGAAATCTGTACACTTTTTTCCATCTATTTTGAAAGCGATATTCAGCTCCTTATCTGTGACTTATAGCCAAGCGTGGTAATGCGCCGCCCTAGGTCGTTACCCTCGGTGATGTATTGGTAAGGTTGATGGTTCACGACCACGCCCGCTAGTTTCCAGCGATTCATTAGAAGGATATGGAATTCATACCCGTTCGTCTTGATCTTTTACCTTCTCTCTTATCTGTTGTTGTTAACTATTTCGGTAGCTGTCTACATTTCTTGCACTCTATCATTAAGGTGAGAACTGGAAATAATTTGTGTGACGTCATCTTAAAATTGTAGATACATCATATGTTTCTGAATGGTATTGGCAGGTCTTTCTTATATATCAGGTACAGCAGAGGGCTTAGGAAATTACCTTGAGGAAACCCCGCTTTAAGTTTGGATTTAAGTCCTTTGTAACCCTCAAATATTACTTGGACCATTCTTGACATGTTGTAAGCTTAAAAGGCCCCGTTCATGCATTAGGTTCAACTGAAGGTTCGGGATCTTATATTGAAGTCATTCATCCAAACATTATTGAAGGCCTTGTGAACACCTAACATTAAAACGTGTAAGTATTTCGCCCCAGTTTGCCAATGTGAGAGTTTCACCGACAGGGAAGCCAAGTGCGTATCTCTCTCTCGCTTCCTGCAAAACTAGGGCTACTGAAGGGTTGGTGTTCTTTTAAAACCATCAGGGAAACAGCCAGTGTTCAGTGAAGCGTAAAATATTCTGGTGATTCTCTGCATGATCTGCTGGGGTACATGCACGATGTTGGTTTTCGTGATAGCAGACCAACCTGGTGCCTTCTGTTTAAGGTTTTTAAGTTGCCATTACCTCTTTTATTGTTTTAGGTAGGCCGTGGCTTGCCATTTTTCTTTTTTCGTAGAGATATGGCTGTGAGTGTGTGGGATGTTTCACTTCGTTTAGGTTATCGATCACTTAGCTTTCTAATGCCTGGCTAAATCTTTATTGACCTCCGGTATTATGGAGAAGATCTGTTTCCAAGAGGTTCCAAATCTTTCTACCATAACCGCCGGATCTTGTATGTTTTTGCCGTCTTCCGTTATTCTTGATCTTTCTTTAATCAGCACTCCCCTTAAATTTTTTATGTTTTTCTAAAATGTTTCTGGGTGTTTGCGTAATTTGGATCTGCTCTTCTTACCTCATCGTGCATAGCCCTGTTTTTCAAAGCGATCTACTTTATCCCCTACATCCACCTTAGTTGTGCGTGCAAGAGGGCAGGGGGAGTTGTATTTCGAGCAAGCGTCCATATTGGTGATATCTTCCGTGCCAAATAACCCGATGTGAGTAAGTCAAAGTCTTTCGTGTATAAGATGCCCTACAGCAATTGTCCTCTATCCTATCAATTATAAATGTATAGGGCATTAACATCTAAAAAAATATCGCAGGCACGACATTCCTGCGGGGCAATTAAGCACTGCCATCTCCTAATCAGAAGAAGCGTCACGGAAGAATTAGGCCAGACTACCCTACGGATAGTCAACAAGTCTGATGCCGTTCTCGCTGATGCAAACATCTCTTCTCAATACCATATCAGAAGCGGGCCATAACACTACATAAGTGCTAATATTTTCAAGGTCAAAACTGTAGCAGCTACTCACCTCACCATCCCCAGGTCACACAAGAAATGTTACTTGAAAGCTAACTGCGATGCGAATAAACAAGCTTCCTGGGAGGAACTTTCAGACCTGCTATCAACAAATTCATCAGAAGAGCGGAATCAGTAGCCATATAACAAACCTTCGATAAAATCCTGCTCCAACTCTGCCCTATACTGGATAAAGGGGAGCTACAACCGACATAACCTAGACCTACAACCACATCCTGAACATTTGGTACCTACATCCCAATGACTTCGGTGTTTTTCAGAAACTGGGGTACAGCTTAATACATACTTGGTGAAAGAATTGAGTGAAAAGCTGGCCGATTATTTGAAAGAATAGACATTGATAAGGACCCGAAAGCTTTCTTGGCGGTAATCAATAGGTTGAAAGGGGAAATCATAGAGCTAAACCAAACTGCGTTTGTGCACAATTGAGTGACCGCAAACTCACTCTGTTAACAAGAGTGTCTCTTCCGAGAAGTCTGGAAAAAAGTTTTGTCTTTCTTATCAAGAATAAGTAAAGTACACCTAGTATTCAAGGATAAGACCATTGAATACATAGTAATAGGGAGGACATGTTCTCACTTTACAAAACTGAAAACTTAATTTGACTACATCGTAACTTACATGGGCATAACCTCGTCACTTGTGCGAAATTTTGGTTGGCGATCTCATCGTTTCCAACTAAACCATCCGGCCTTTGTCAAATCACCATCAGCCTCGTAAAAGTGGTGTCAAAAAGAGTTCTAGGCAGGCTTTTAAACCTGTTCAATTTTTCTTGGTAATGGAATATTTCCTTGATGATCTAATGAATTTGAAAATGATTTTCATTCCGAAGCCTTAAAGGCAGTGAATCATGT
The DNA here is from genome assembly GCA_963969495.1 of Ceratothoa steindachneri. Taxonomy (NCBI): domain Eukaryota; kingdom Metazoa; phylum Arthropoda; class Malacostraca; order Isopoda; family Cymothoidae; genus Ceratothoa; species Ceratothoa steindachneri. Next base: position 33,157,782 of record OZ018326.1, read on the forward strand.
AATGGCACTTAGACCCATTTCATTGCTAGTAACCATTAGAAATATCTCAGAGAAACCCCCTAATATTAGATTTACACCCTACCTCATGGCTTACTCTCGGTTGAACGAGAAACAACATGAATTTTGAAAAGAAAAAAAAATGGTGACGAGCATAGCCTTAATGTACCACCACTAGTCAACATGGCTCGAAAAAAGTGCACGGTTAATGTCACCTATAGAGACATAAAGAAGGCCTTTAACAAAGATTACATCGATGGCTTGAAATATAATCTCACGAGGTTGGCTCACGCTCTACTGAAAAAAATACTCTGTAGCTTACTTAACCAAGAAGTAAGCTGTCATCACCTTAGAGAAGCATACAGGGGCGGACATCGAAGTTCTATCTAGATTCCAACAGCAGGGATGTCCCAGTTCCATTTTCTTCACGATATACACAATGAATCTACCAAAACCACTAAATATACAAAGTTAAACAGTAAGTAAATGAATGATGTCATTCGAATGGTGGTCCGATAGAGTAACACTAAAAGCATTATATCTATGCCAAATGTGCCGAAGCCGAAAGTATCTCCAGATTTGGACCAATCTGGAAGATTTAAATAAATGCTGTAAAGTTTACCACTGCTCCAATCATGTGTCACTGGATCGTACCCTTTGTTAGATAGAACTCTAAAATTCATTATTCAACAAGTTTATCTGTTCTTGGTTCAGCTTTATCAAATTCAGCATCATAAGACAAACAAGCACAAAATATCTTTGGCTCACACCGAACGCCACAAACTTCACTGACTTCGAAACCTTAGGAGAAAAGAAAAGAGAATTATATTTTAGAATAAATAGGGAAATACGTTTGTATTCTACAATCTAGCTTAATACAGCATCAAAGCGCATCATGTCAAGCTAGCAAAAAATACAGAACCGAGGAATCCGGTTAATTATCAACAAGAAATGGTACGAGTTTCAGAACCTCTAAACACTTTTCAGTAAAAAAGAAGCCGGAAAATCTGGGAAAGATGACCAGAGGTAGGATCAAACGCTACCTAGCGAATGCTAGCACTACAGAAAGCAAGCCTAAGTGCATATGATCCCAGATGATTCCTGAGAGAAAACAAAAGAACAACGAAAGTTCTCAAATTAGATAACATTAATGAAAAGAAAAAAATCTCAAATGAGGGAAACAAAAAAGATAGCAAATGAGAAAAATGTAAACAAAAATATAAGAAAAAAAAAATACAGAGATGTAGATAGTCCGTTCACCGGATGCACAATAACTATTTTCCTACAGTTCCTTTTTCAATAATTCTTTTTTCCAAGCTTTCTAAATTCAATCCTCTCTCTATACCTCTTTATTTCTCAGTGATTATAGATTGGAGAATTTTCTTTATTCCAAAAGAGAGGGGCACGGGAGAAAGGTAAAACAACACTTCTCTTTTGCTTAGATTTTCCTGAGTTCTGAGAATTCAAAGGTCGTTCCGTTATCACCTAATTGGTAGTTGAAGACGGCTAGATATTTTGAAGAGTGAAATGAAATTTTGTAGCTTTAATGACAAGATATCCCTTTGCATTCTCTGTTTTCAGTAGGCTAAAGAGTTGTACAGCTTGTCTGCTTGTATTGGCAAGCGATATTCCACTTTTCGACTCAGGTCGAGTGTCAGAGAAAGAGAGAGAGAGAGAGATAGGTAGGACAAAAAGAAACCGCGATCGGCTTCATTTAAGGTAACAGCCTCGAAAGGAGAAATCGAGGGAGTATTTGCCGGGGAGGGAGCTGGGATCGAGAGAACTTTTCTCCATGTTTCATTTTTTTTATTCTTATCTTCGGGCTCTTGGGGTATAGTGAGGACGAGAGAAAGCTTATGCGACGTCTCCCTTTAGCGCAATACTAATTTACCCAAGCCAATGCTTTTCTATTTGTACAGAGCCGCCGGAAGTGAATGTTACCGAGGCGCCGGATGTAGATTTTACTGAGAAGGATGGAAAAACAAGGGACATCGCAATTTTTGATAGGAGGAATTATTTTTAAGGCGTCAGCCTGATAAAAAAACCCGGGGGATCTGACCTGGATTCGACAGGCTTACAAAAAGGCTATTATATTGATCTGAGCAAAAATGATGTAAATGGGTCGATAAAAAAATAACATTTAAATGAAGGAACAAAATTAGAACTTTTCGAAAAGGGTGGGTAGTGGAACAATAACACAGACATAAACAGAAACACTATATTAAATAACTATCTACAGGCACTATAGATTTATGTACATAGTAAAAAAAGAAAAATAATATATACATCATTAGCTTACGAATTTACAGGCAACCTATAATTTAGTGGATTAGCCAGCATTGTCGGTTAATGGATTCCGGATATGATTATCATCTATACAACTTTCAGTACCATTTATATACCAAACTTTGAACTGATATTGTTGGAGTATCAAAAGCCATCGCATTATACGTCCTTTCCTGCTCTTAGTATTTCGGAGGTACGACAAAGGGCGATGGTCAGTCTCGACAATAAACTATTTCCCTATTAAATTCATGCTAAATTTGGTGATACTCCATACTATAGCTAAAGCTTCCCGTTCTATTATCGAGTAAATACGTTCGCAGGGTAATAGCTTTTGTCTCGAGTAAGCCACTGGGTGGCTTTCACCTTCGGCAGAGTATTGGAGCAGCACGCATCCAATTCCTTCGTCACGTGCATCCGCCCTGATGCCGAAGGGTTTAGAGGGATTAGAGAGCCTCAAATTGGAGGCGGACCATAGCTTGTCCTTTTTCTGCTGGAACCTGGCAGTAACTTCGGGATTCGAAAAGGGGATTTCTTCTGACGAAGGGCACTTAAAGGGATTAAATTCAAAGACTTGCCGATCAGAGAAGATACCAATTGACTGGGGTAAAATCACGGTGGATAAGGTCTTGCTGTCTGATAAACGCTCACGGGACTTAAGACTTGGGACGATGAGGACGGCCTTCAGGTGCAGACTGGACTCCTCTCGAACTGCAGAATAACCCGAGTAGTTCTATGTCCGATTCTGAGGTGGAAAGGGGAGTTTGGAGAAAGGAGTCACAAGCTCATGACATCTTAATCCGGAGGCGGAGTCGAATCATCATTTAGCAGCAAGGTGCCAGAATCAGTGGCTATTCCTCGCCTCATCACGGGAGGGGGAAGGGGGAGTCTTGGGACGAGTTCGCAGGATTGGAGAATATTTCCCCAATGCATTTAGGGTGGAAAACTTTTTAATGTTCGAACAGGAAGTAACGTTCTTCATGGCGAGATACACTTTTATGTGGTCTCCATTATATTGAGGGGAGAAGGGGGGGTCAGAGGTTGTTATTTAACACAGTCTACCCAATTATCTTAAAGATAAGCGTATCAGCTTTGGTTAAAACCTCAGCAACTTCATCACCGCAATATGGGCCAAGCTCGGTAAGTCACAAACGAGAACCTTTTGCCTCACCCAGCACCTTGTTCTCCTACTAATTTTCTATCCATTGCACCCCCTGAACGTGTTTTTATGTATACCTTTCCTCGTAAACCATTTGCAGGTGAATGGTGAAATGGAAAATTGTAATTGGCGTGGAGTGACTGTAACAGGGAGTATCGAGGCAAAGAAGATAAATATTCTGATTCGCTTGAAGTTGTAAGTGGTGGCTGAAAGCGCCGCGACACCCAGCCGTATTGGAGACGATTCGGCTAAATTCCTAACTATAACGAAACTTAAAATTCCCTATTCTCTCCATATAACCCGAGCAAGTCACGAATGGAGATAGGCATAAGCAGCTGTCCCGACATATACCATACCTCCAATCCGGTAAGAGAAGGAATGAAATATTTTGTGATAGTGTGCCGTGTGAGAAGGTCTGTCTGTGTGTGTGTGTGCATGTGTGTGTGAGTGATGAACGAATGTCACGCAAAAGAAATCTGACGAGGATTTTGGTCGGAAAGTGGAACTGCTCTGTCTGCGTTAGCGGCTAAGCACGCGTAGAAATTGATCTTCTGATATTTTTAGATGACATCGGAATTTCAGGGAGTTTCTTAAGTTTAGAATGAACACTTGGGTGCAAAATTAGAAATCGTTAAGAATATTATCACTTTATATTCGTGATGAAGCTTGCACGATGATGCAAGACGAAATTCTCACATGGAACTTTTTATAGCCTTAAGAAATTCACAGGAAGGAATGAAGGCATGTATATGTAAACCATATGGAGTCTCTGCATAATGACTCTGATGGTGATGTACTAGTATGCTCCTGTGCGGTGGGCAATAAGCACTTATGCGAATTTATTATAACATTGATCCAGGTGGGAACCAGCAAGCAGAAAGCGTTTAAATGTAGCATGAAACGACTGAACTGCACAATTCCCCATACGATTCCCCCAATTTAAAAGACGCGAATTCTAAAAGTCCTAGAGAATTTAAATAATATGTGAAAACGAAATTTAGTATAATTCGTCGAATATAAGCCTTTTAGGCAAGCCATACTGTGCAACTCATCCTTGTGCAATCGCTTGTACTGATTCTCCAGCAGGTGACACGCACAAGGTTAGAACATCAACCCATTTAGTACATATATCCACGATAGATAATAGGTAGTTAAACTTAGGGGTTTGGGCGTGGGCCTAGTGATGTCTATGTAAACCACACTTAGCCTCAAGTCCGGCAGCGCAATTTGGCTAAATTGAAGTTTGTTTATTTTGTTCGCATGCGAGAGGGAACGCAATTATAAACGTTCAAATTTTTGCGCCCCTCAAAGTGCTTTGAAAAAAGAGAGAAGGTGCCTTTATGTGGAAGAATGAGAGAGAGAGAGAAGGAACCTCCTCCCCCCTGTCTTCCCCAGTTCGCCGTTGACCGGCCTAAATTCGTCTGCCCTATATTTAGCGAATATTCTATCAAAGGAAAGACGATTAAGTGGGCATCGCGACTTCAAGCTATAGAACATTATCGCGAGCCAAGGCAATTAAGGAAGTCTATTGGCGATGAATCTCTCTCCCTGTCTAGATAATTTCAGAATATATATTCGATACTTCAAAGTTCACATGCTGATTGTGTCTGAAGCTGCCCTCCAGTACGTTTAGGCGTAACATTTTCGTTAGTCGAGAGGAAATCGACTACATTCTCGCTCGTACAGAGAAAAATTGAGTGATTGTGGAAGAGCCAAGGAAGAACTAGTCGTCACTCAGTGTTGTTCGTGGAAATAGTTAGGCACGCTTTAACCCTTCTAACCACGTCTTTGGATTTTAAGGATCGGAAAAGCCATCTACGCAGCACCCTGCGTTTGCCTCTTAAGGATAAGAGGCCTTCCTCCAACTTCAGTTTCCCGAAGTTGAATTGAGCGTCTCGTGCGACGCTCACAAGTTCAAGGTCAAACTTTCCTACCTGCTCTCACTCGCCGCACATTAAGGTAAAAGGGATTTAACCCTCGCTTCGTCACGCTTCTCCCACCTTTACCATGTCGGACCTCAAGGATCCCCTTTGCTCTAGAACTTGCATAATTATAAGATGATTACTTATTTAATTACCCTTCGTGTCAAACTTAATTGATAGTGTTAATCATCTTAGCAGTGAACCGTCAATATTTAATTGCATTGCCATTTAACTTTTCCTATATGTAATGTAATCTTTAGTCTTATTAAAGTATATTTTTGTAGCCGTGTCTGGATATTCCTTGGCCTAGCAACTGGGTATTTAAAGCACTCTTAGAACCATCCCCAGGTGGAGCCTTAATTTCGGTCAGCCAGTAGGTCTGTGTGCGTATAACGGCGTACACACGGTCATACCACGACACTTTGTCCCTAAAGTGAGCCAAGTAATGAGAGGTCAAATATTTAGTGTTTAAATGGTTGGGGCACGAGGACACTTAGTCTATTTTGTGACGAGGCCACAAGAATTTTGTGATCACTGTTGCGCAGAAAGAGGGATGATAACACTTGACATTGAGATTTTTCTCCTGGGGCAAATGTTTGCGTTTTAAACTAAATTGAATATGTTGAATTCGAATCTGAACTCGGATTCTTTCTAGCAGGGTTTAGAGTCATGCATAGACGCATCATTATAAACTAAATATTATGTGCATTTTAATACTATATTATAAACTATAATAAAAACTATATTTAGAAACAAGATTATAAACTATATATTTTATGCCGCCAGAAATAAAACAAACTACCAGAAAGTTGCTTTTATACGTATTTTAGCAAAAAAATGGCTCTTTATTATGCGAAAGCCCCAAATACAAGTTAGTTTTTTTGGTTAAATCTCATGGTCGTTTGCGCCCCCATCAATTGTGTTACGTTAGCTCTGTGTGATTACTGTTGTAACTGTGTTCATTGTGTACGACTATGAATAGGATTGGCTGAGTAAATCACCCAGACAAATTTTGTTAGGTCTGTGAAAAATTTGCTTCACGTGAGCAAAGGAAGAACATTGGCACCAAATTAAATACTGGCTATAAATATTATTTTGGGTGTAAAGTTAGAGACCAAGGCAAGAGGTGGACACCTCATATATGCTGCACCGACTATATTTATTAATAAAATGGTTTTACTCTCTATTTTTTATATTGCACCATCAAATTATATTACAAACATACTTGAATAAGATGCAACGTTTAATTAGTTATATTAATTATCTTATATGAAAAATATAGTAGTCTCAAAACATTTAGCCATGACCATAGACATTTTACTAACCTCCCGGAAACCTGTGTTCATTCCAATCAATTAAATATATCTTCCTCGCTTGCGGTTTGCTTCAGCGCCGATGTCAGTTTGGCATCCATCTCACCGTATCTCATTTTTGCATATCTTCACACAGATTTAACTCTATTTTTCCTCTCGCTCCCTTTCTTGCTCCCTTAAATCACTCACGAAAATTAACAATAGTTACTCAAATAACGTCATAAAATAAGCTAACTCACACAATTAGCTCTTTTGCCTAGATAGCCGACTCCTTTGCAAAATTTCATTGACCCTAAACTACACGTCCGACGACCAATTTCAGCTTAATTGGCGGTTAGATGTGCCAAATCCCTACATCGGGTGATCGGATTGGCCAACTTTACATTTCTCTGCAAGCCAATATATTTTTTACTATGTCTTTTGACTAATTACTTCCAATAGACTCATAATCTTAAAAAGAGCTTTGAGGAAAATATCATCCTCTATTTTACTAGTGGAATTTGACAATGTTTTCTTCCTTTTCCCGCGGGATGGAAGGAGTTTCTCTTAACAAATTCTTCCGCAGAATTTTTTTCATTGTAAAATGAATTTCTGGAATGCGCGCTTCCTTTAGGGCCATCGATCGATGGTAACGTAGTCGAGCAAAGAAAACAGACGAGAGACAACCCATTGATTGCCTAGTTATCCTTGACATGATATAAAATTGAAGAGGAGGCGTGGCGTAGGAGTTGTATAAATGGATTTGTCAAGAAGTCGGTGAGGTGATAGCAATGGATGTGTCCCTTCAAGTGGCCTCGAAAAAACCTCTGAGTCAATCAGCTCCGCAACAAAACTTTCCCTGAGGTTTTTTTATTGCAATCATCTGATCTGTGCCTGGCTGACTTACGAGAGCATAACCGTTAAAAGAAGGAAATATAAGCCTATCATCAAGCTATTTAAAAAAATAAAAATAAACAAAGAAAAACAGAAATAAGAATAACAACAAGAAGTGTAATAAAAACAACTAAGAGAAAATATAATGATCAACATAAAAAAATGAATACGCTCATTTGCTCCTAGTAAGGCCTAACTCTTCTATGGACATATTCAAGCCACCAACATTTAAAAAACTGAAAGAGGAAACCAGCCTTCATTCGCCGAGCAAAGCCAGGCTATCATTAAGACAATTTTTAACTCTCAGCGTTCTTGGAACCCTTGGTGAGACCAGCGGGAAAGGGGTGTCCATTGTTCCTCAGGTGTATGTGAATTCAATAATTCCTAGTGGATACCAGTAATCAAACTCAGAATTATCTAGATACTAATACTCCAAGAGGGTATGCAACTACTAAACCTTCAAGGTCCCAAAACAGAAGGAGGAGAGACTGGGTAAGTTGTGCCCTGAAGACGGGAGGGAATAATATCTGTGTTATGATTTGCTATGTGCTTGATGAGGTGTGTAAGGCTACTTATCCCTGCGTCTATAGGATCAACAAATTCGCCTTTGCGCCACCAGCTTGTCCGCGCTTGGGCTGATCGAACCCGGGCCTTGAGGTTTAAAATATAACGCCGCATCAACTAAGCTTGCGGGAGCTCCGCGCTCTTTTATATGGGAAACACTTGAATGCAGTTAATGGATTGCGTCCCTCTGTGACCGATTCAAAAGTTCGCGTTTAAATGTGGTAGGAAAAACTCATTCTGATTTTCTTCGATTTCTAAAGATTTTTGTCGGAATTTCTCCTTCTCTCTCACAAACCTAGAAAGAGATTTACCTAGAATTTTGTGCTATTTAACCATTCCAACATTTTGCTTGAAAAGGAAATATACACTTCATAATTAGTATAACAGAATCTTATTTAATATAAGTCGATATAAATACCCAAATGCTCCAAAGCATGATTTCAGGAATATCATCTAATCCAATGGAGGCAAAAATGATAAATAGAAAATATAATATCTGAAAAGAAAACTAAAACTAACGGTTGATTTTAGTGCAAAAGGTTTTTTACGGAGCTTCGTCGTTTTGTTTTGTTTCTACAACTCCCATCTAGCGACTACCTACAGGGGTATGAGTTGCTATACTCAACTTCAAGCTTAAAATTAGTCTACATTAAAATAAAAATAAGTGAAATACACCAAACCTCCCCCCCTAAATAAAAACCCTTGGATAAACAGAAGCAAACCAAAGAAAAAAACAAACAAACCAAACCAAAATAAAGCAAAACAAGAATATATATATATATATATATATATATATATATATATATATATATATATATATATATATATATATATATAATACTTGTAGCTCAGGATACATGTTGAAGGAAAAAAAATAAGCATGACTGAGCTTTCGAGGGTTTATTTATGAGCTTTCAGACCCAAGCTAGGGCCCTTCTTCAGAGAAGTGAGCAGTGAAGATTGCAACAGCGGAATGGTTTTAGTTGGTAAAGGTAAAGCAGTATAGAAAGGAAAGGAGAGGGATTCCTGGTTATATCCAGGAGATCGTTGCAGTCGAAGAGAAGCGGTTCGGAAATTAACTCAGAAGGGAATAGGAGGAGATTAAAGGCCAGTGGATATACACCGGTGCGGAGTATATGTCAATATTATGCGATAGTGTGGTAGAGGATTAGCGAGAGTGGAGGATTGGTTCAGGAAGGGTATATCTTGATAGATAGACGGCTCGTATAGAAAGCCGAAACGTGGTGGCTTAGTGTATGGGACACTTCGGCACGGTGGTGTCTATACAGAATCAACGAAAACGTACTGCGATGCTGCTATTCAGATGTATAGTGGTTCAGGTGGCTGGTGGTGTCTTGTTGATGGTAATTTACGTTCCCAAGCTGCACCATAATATATGTTGTGTACGTGGTTGTAGATGGGGTCTCTCGAGTTTCTCCAGTTGTCGAGTTAGCCTCGTGAAGGTGTATGTATTTAGAGGAGTGAGTTTGTTAGTGTCGTGAAGTGTCGACATTCTCATGTACAGTTTAGAGCGACAGGCCCACTTCAGAGCAGAGTTCTCTATGAGCTGTGCGTTTCCCTTCCAAGTGTGGGTTGTGGCTGTTAGTGTAATTGGTGCATATGTAAGTATAGGTCTGATTAGTGTTTTGTATAGGTGTAGCTGCATCTTTTTACTGCTGGAGTATAACCCGTTCATTATGTTTTTCATTCGTTTAGCTTTGGCTTGTGTGGTGTTTTGGTGTGTGTGAAAGTGTAAATACTGGTCAAATGTTGCTCCTCCTATTTTTGTTGTGGGTTTGTATGTAAGTCTTATCGGAGCTGGGTAATGTTGGTCAGGTATGTAATCGTGTATCCTGATGTTTTGCATGTAGTTGGTCTTGCACGCCATATAGTGTCGCCTGTGTCTTCTGAAGATTTGTGTTCATGAGCCACATGTCCTCGTACTCTGTCTTTTCATTTAGTATGTTTGTGTCCGTGTGCAAGAATGTCAGGGCGCGCACTAGAAAGGAGAATGGTCTCGCCGACTGCGTATTACAATGAGGGTGTGCAATTTTCTTCAGGGTGTGGACTGTCGTTTGTTTAAATAATGAAAAGCGTGGGTACTAGTATGCTGCCCTGTGGTACCCCAGTGCGTGGCGTGAATGGGCGTGATAGTGTGATGTTGTAACGTATGTAACATTCTTTATCCGTAAGGTAGTGTGATAGGAGTCTACTAATGCAGAGAATCAATTCCGTGTTGTTGGCGTGTTTTCAACGGAGCCCAGTGTGACATACTTTGTCGAAAGCCTTCTCGACATCCTTGCCGATGGTGAGTGTTTTTTGTCGTGATTGTCGTGTTTTTTGTATGATGTCGTAAACGATAGTGATCACTGAGCCAGTGGAATGGTGCCTCCTGTAGCCATATAACAGGAGGAGAACCAATTCCCATCCCCCAGAAAGCTCTATAGGCGGTTATTCACCATGCGTTCTAGTATTTTGCCTAGTTGCCCTAGGAGAGCAATAGATCTATAGCTACCTGTTGTGTTGGGTCTTTGTGCTGTTTATGGAGTAAAATGTTGTCTGATGCCTTGAATATTTTCGGAAAATAGCCAGAAGCTATAGATGCATTTAAAGGTGCATTAATGTTCTGTAGATGTTTTATGGCAGGCAATGAATGAGTGTGGTTGGAAGGCCAGAAGGGCCGGGGCACGTTTTCGTGTGGCGTTGATGTAGTGTTTTGTTTCCTAGAGAGTGACTGGGGGGGTTCATGTGGTTGAGTTCTCGAGCACTTCCATTTTGATAAAGGAGCCGGCTCCAGCTCAATGGCATTGAGCCTGCACCATTCCTGAACTTCCTGCAAGTGATATTGTGCGTGTGGTTTGGGTTGGCTATGTGAGTGTACTTGATCCCAGTGGGACCTGAATGCTTCAAGGATAGCATGTGTGTTTGTGAGTGTTTGATTATTTACTTGTAGTTTTATGGTCTTTGGAGGCTCCGTATCTATCATATTCTTGATGCATCGCCCAAAGAAGGAGGAGTCAACGTAGCTAGCATCCTCCGCAATGCGGATGCCCTCGCCCCACTGACGGTTCCTGTCTAGCAGCACACATCGAAGGATGCGGGCACGGAGTGTAATATTGCGTTGTCGTGGTCCTCTACTATAGTGGTTGTTGTATATCGTGATGAGTCTTTGTGTATGTATGGAGAAGCTTGAAGTGTCGTGATCCTTTCTTGTGACTCCCTAAGACCCCACACTCTGTAAGAGTACGGGCGCCGTAACGACTTTCATGATTTGTGTTTACTGTGTTTGGTGTGTGCGTGGAACTGGTGATTTACGTTTTGTGAGTGTAGTAAGGTTAGTAGGTTGGGCGGTTTTGGGAGTCTGGATAGGTGTAGGATGTGTTTTCTTGTGGGGTGGAGTTACTGGAATTGGGGAATGGGTTTTCAGTTTGGGTAGATGTGGGTGCAGGGGCCAGTGTTGCGGGTGTTGGTGTCTCTAAATGGGCAGGGGTTGTAGTGGTTAGGGGCAGAGGGGCAGAAGGAAGCGGAGTGGAGGCTGAGTAGGAGGAAGTGGAAGCCAAAGTGGGTGGTGAAGGATTGAGGACGGATGAGCAGGGGATAGTAGTGGGGGTTGTGGACGATACGGGAGGGGGTGGGTGTGTGTGTGGAAGGTGGTCTGTGGACGGCCATGTGCGTTGATGATATGTAGTATTGGAATGTTTATTGGGGTGGCCAGAAGGGGTGGCCTTCTGTTTTGGTGGTGCTGATACGTGGTAAATATCGACTCCGGAATGTCAATGCGCCCTATTCCAATTGCCTCGAAGAATTGGTTCAGGAAAGTGGCGTAGAGGAAAAAGTTACCTTCAGACCTATGCTGTGCCAACCGTGAGATCATAGTGGCACAGTTTACCATGGAGTCAGTGTTGTGTGTGCTTGTGGGGTGTGTGTTCTTGTAGGTGGTTAGTGCGTAGTTGGCACATGTCTAACTACTGGGGGAATGTGTATATGTTCGGGTTGTGTGTATTCGTGCGAAGTAGGTGTGGGTGTACGGGAGTGCACACAATCCGTGGCGCCGCAAGTGGCAGCGAAGAATCTTGGTAGGGGTGGTGGAGAGGGGACAGGCATGGGTGTGTGAGAGAGGGGGTGAATTGTGACCTGCGCATCTCCGAGATGGCCATAGCCTGCTTTACTGAGACATATGGACATTTCAGGTCCACTACCTAATGATTGCCACCGCAATTGATGCAAATGAGTGTTGTGCTGGTGCAAGAGGTGTGAAAGTGATCTTTCACACTGCATTTTGAGAATATCTGTTCTGCTAAAATGTGTTTGTTGTGTGTCCCGTTTTGTAGCAGCGGATACATTGTTGGGGGCGTATGATGTATTGTTGCTCGATTGCTTGAGGATATGTTAGTGTACCCTGTAATAGGTAAGACAAGTAAAGGGAATAGTTAGGTATAAATCATGAGTTTTTTATAATTTAGGGGAGGTGGAAGTGTGAGTATGTCTTGTTATTACATATTTGCCAGGAGAGTGGCTGTTCATCTTTCTTTTATAAATTCTAATTTCATCTTTCATTAAACGGTTTACCTGGGTGTACCTTTTTCAGGTACGTTAGTTCTAATTCACTTTATAATATAAATTTTTTCGTATATATATATATATATATATATATATATATATATATATATATATATATGTATATATATATATATATATATATATATATATATATATATAAATATTCTGTAAATATCTATTCTTTTCTTCTAATTACTGTGTTCCATCTTCTTTCGGTTACTTAAGGCATTCATGTCTTTGTCCTCTGTTTCTTGCTTGGGTTTACTTGTATTTATGCTTATTTGAGTATTGCTTGTTCGGCTTGCCGTAGGTGAAGCCTAGTGCTCGGAAACCGCTTCTGATTGGGGTTTACTCATCTCCGGATGTTTTTCTTCGATCTTTTCCCCATATTTTATTTGCCTTATTTTCCTTAATTAAGTTTACCGGATCGATACCCGCTTATTTTCTTAATTCACTAATTCGCTTTCCTTATATTTTTCTTGTATTTTTTATTAAATATGTCGCTTTATTTTGTATTTTTTGCATTTTATTTTTAATAGTTTTCAAAATAGTGTGCAGTGAGACCGGTGGATATGTTAAGACTGATTCCTCCAAAGCTTTTTGTATAGAGTTCTCTTCTGTTTTAGGTTCATATTTCTCAAGGTGTGTAGCAGTCTTAGGCCGCCTCTGGCTTTGCTATCCTCGCCTTTCTATTTTCATTGTAGCCTCTTGAGCCAAAGTGCAGTCCCAGCACACTTCTCTCGCCGTCAATGGTGATTCGGTCCGTTATTATTGCTATCGTCGTGGTTGAGTCTCTTCTTTCGGAAATCAAATTGATGTTCATTATATCTTCGGTTTTCTTCCAGTAAATCGACTAACCTCTGATTCAATATCTGGGCTAAGGCCTATTTTGCTCAAAGCTTCAAGTCTCTCCGTTGCGAACAGTCGTTCTAGATCCTCCTGTTTCTGAGAGAGGGCACATCTATCAGCTTCGTGAATGAGGTTGAAAATGATGAAAATGAGGCGAGCTGCAACTTCCTTCTGTTTCTCGTATGCGAGTAATTATTATCGCGTTAATTCCTTCCCAGAGAAATTAATCGTTAAGATCTTCTTCGGTGAGAAAGCGTTGAATTTTTGCTGTTAATCTGCTTTACCAAGATTAAAGAGAGCGGTCTATTACCTGGAAAAAACATATATTTATAGCCAAGCTGCTGCTGGAAAAGTAGCCGCGAGCTAACCAAGGTGGTAAATACATTAGGTAAAGGTAAATACCTAATACCCCTCTCCCCTCGCCGATGGACGCGCATCCTGTATGAGACGCTTCACACAGCCTCAATGTGTTAAGCCTTTTAATTAAGACATAATTGCCGGCCTCCGGGAAAAGAGGTTTGCGGTCTAGCCCACTAGGTACCTGAGGTCAAAAGGCAACCTGGATATGGGCCAGAGCTACAAGCTGCCTGGCGTATATACACCATGCCCTGCGGGATCTGGTCAGGAGCATAGCAGGAGTTACACCCGTCTCTATGTAAGTTGGATGTAACTTTAAATAACGAAAACCTTTCAAAGAGGGGCGGTACCTTCAGGTTAGGATCATTGACTTCGTCCCTGCGAATCATCAAGTCAGCCATGCTTTTGCACCCTCTGAGGAGATCACCTAGGTCCAAACTCATCACTCATCCTTCACCTCAGTCTCATCTCAGGGGGCGTGGCCTGTTTTGGGGCTGGGACTCACCCATCTGAACGAAAACCACAAGTCATCTCTCTTTGTACACTCACACAAACATAATTGGCGAGATCACCCTACACTTACGCCACAAAACACAACACGCCAAATTACTCTGTCTCTCATGCACACTGGATGCACCCATTTCTAACATCGCCAACACGCACACTGGGCTGACGCTGAATTTCAAGTCAAAAAATGACGCCCTCACATTCATTTGCATACTCGAAACACCTTAAGGAACAAGGACCACTACACGATACTACGTAACACTGAACAAAAACACCAAATACCCGTACGATGCACCAACTCCCTATGGCTGGGTTTCAGCACAGAGGAGCTACTCTCTACCCTCCGTGAAGACTACGGTACAGATATTGTCCAGAACTTTTATTACAATAGACACAAGACCTGGGCCTTGCCTAAAATAAACACAGAGACGGAGACAAAAACACTATTGAATCAGGGGATTAATGTCTTAGGCACACATACACACAGAGAGCAGCTGGAGCAACAAGACAACATTCGACCTTACTAGTGCTTACGCTGTTACAGGACAGGACACTAAATAAGCTCCTGTAAATCAGAGTTTGTTTGTTCAAAATACGGTGAAAAGGTCACTTTTACAAGAAGCGTGCTGAAGTTGTCACGGAGATGATGGGGCCTCAACACACATCTACACAAAACAGTCATACCAAATACAGCTCTAACTACACCACCCCACCACCTCCTGTAATAAAACATTCGCTGCCTCTGTCAGCGTGCACGGGGCCGCTCAACCCATCTCATCCACTTACTCACAAACTAACACACCCCACCGCCACAACAACTCTAAAACGCATCTGGCCATCGTGCTTTCCACGGTGGCAAAATATATATCTGAGGGTAACCCCCTCACATATGCCGAGGCACTAAATCAGCTATATGCTGAAAACGGACTAGGGAAAATTGTTTTTTGGGAGATACTCTTTGCCATACTAGACGAACAATAAAACGTACGACCACCGCTCTTACCAACACCCAACACAAGCAACCACCGAAAAGGAAAACACAATAACCCTCGACCACCTCTCTTACTTACCCCTAAACCCTATACCTCTGCCCCCACCTTTACTCACACTGCTCCTTTTACTCCTCATACATCTTCAGACACCACTACCCCTCCCCTCGCCGCTCCTCATCGAGTACCTACCCCTCTCTCTACCGATCCTATTCCCCCTCCACAGATCCTACTCCTACCCCATCCCTAGTTCCCACTCCTACCTCTTCCCCATGTTCTACTCCTGACCCTTCCCCAGTTCCCACTACTACCTCTTCCCCATTTTCTACTCCTGACCCTTCCCCAGTTTCCACTCTTAACCCTTTCCCAGCTTCTCCTACCTCCGCTCTTGCTTCCTCTGCCCATGATCCTGTCCCCATCATAGACCTTCGCCACATTACCACTCTCGACTACTCCCCACATTTTTCTCCGTCTCCTTTCACCTAAAACCTGAACCAACTCCTCACTAGCCGAACCCTGCACCGCCTCCTCACCAGCCAAACCCTGCACCGCTTCCAACAGTCTCCACTCCTGACAAGAACCAGACCCAACTCCACGTACACTTCCTTTCCTCCACCACCTCTTTCTATCCCTTAGACATCGTAAACTCCACGCCCAACGCAATACGCCACTCCCAATACACACATTTATACGTGATCTTCAAGGAGCATACTACGAAATGGTTGGGAGATGACCCCCGCCTATTTGCGAACATGTTCAACGATTGCCTAGCTGCAAACGGCCTGAATTAGATAAACTTCCCAAAGAGTCTAGTTGTTTTAGTCGTAGAACAACAAAAGGCAAGTCTGCTGCACCATCCAACAGCTGCACATTTACAATCCACACTCAACCGCATCATATCCCTTGCCACCCACACCGCATACCACATAGAATTCCCCCCCCCCTCCACCGCATACCACATAGAATTCCCTTCCCTCCCCGAGACTTCACCAATACCAGAACACAACTCAAAACCATCCACACAGTACCCTACAGAACAGGCTACACCACACACACCTACAGCATCTGCACATACGGTGGTAGAGGGACCGAAGCCTGCACGTAGTAGGCTACCACATGGCATAACTAAACAAGTACTCGAGTACTGTCCGCCTATAAAACGCGTTCGATACGAGTTCGTGGATCACCATCCCGCAAATAACACCACACTATACAGCATCACAAAGGAGCGTCCCAGGTTTCGGGGGCCTATCTCCACTGGCTAGTCTGCCCTTCCACCTGCTCCAATCACGAGAAACTCACAAAATATTTCAACAACGCTCCGCGCCGATGTATAACCACTGACCTTTAATCTCCTCCTATCCCCTCATTAGTAAAATTCCGAACGGCTCTACGAATGAAACGATCTCCTGGTTATATGCAGGAATCCCTCTCCTTTTATTTCTATACTGCTTTGCCTTTGACAACTGAACCCATTCCGCTGTTGCAATCAGCACTGCTTACTTCTCTGAAGAGGGACCATAGCTTGGGTCTGAAAGCTCAGAAATAAACCCTCGAAAGCTCAATTGTTGTTATTTTTTTCGTTCATTTTTTTTTTAAGAGCTCATCTGGTGACTGCCTACTTGGGCATTAGTCGCCGTATTAAAACTGGCCTAGTTCTAGGCTACTTTAAAACAAAATTAAAGAGACAAAAAAAAAAACCCAAAAGGGGGAAAGGAAGCAAGTTGGTGCGTCGGGGGGAGGTCCGCCCGGCGCAGGAGCGTGCAACCTAAATGAAAAAAAAACAAATACCAAAAAAAGAAGAAAAACCAAACCCTGCTTAAATAATAGGGAAAAGGCCGGCCTTCTCCCACCAGTCAATGTGCACGAACTCGTCCCGAGTACAAGGGACAGGCGGTAGCGACCCCGCATATCCCGGTACCGGGACAGGTAACGTGCGTGAAGATCACCCAGATTGGGACATTCGACAAGAATGTGCCGAACAGTCTGGGGCACGACGCAGTCGTCGCAATAGGGCGCAGGCAAGCGCTCCATCAAATAGCGATGCGTCACACGAGTGTTTCCGATTCGGAGACGACAGAAAGCGACCTCAAGCCATCGCGGCATTGGGGGATATGTTCATGAGAACAGTCGCAGCGCAATGGCACGCAACTTTAAGTTCCCTTCGACCGTTTCCCATCTTCTTTTCCAAGCAGTCCAAAGAGCTGCCCGTATTCCTGCCATGTAGTCGGTGTGAGGAAGAGCGAAACGCTGGCCCGGTCACAGAAACCTCGCGGACTCTTTGGCGCCCTCATCGGCAATTCCTACATGTCCAGGAACCCAGCAGAAGATAATATCGACATCTGCCCGGCTCGCCAAAACCGTGGCGTCACGGATATCGCGAACCAGGGGATGCGGAGATTCCAATGCCCCGAGAGCACTCAGGGCACTTTGTGAGTCGCTATAGATTACAATCCGGTCTCCGAACCAAGCACGTCGCGTAATCTCCCGTACCGAGTGGTGTATTGCCAACAGCTCGGCCGTGAAGACAGACGCAGCGCCTGGCAGAACCCCGCTGACTTCAAACAGAGGGGATACGGTGTGGAAGCCGACCCCCTCTTGGGACTTGGAGCCATCCGTATACACTGGCACGGTTCGAGCGTGACACGAGGTGTGCTCCAAAAAGGTCAAACGCAATACTCCCGGCGCCGTTCAAGCTTTGGGAGCAGAGGCGTGGCGAAAAATAGTCAAATGTGGTACCCTCCAGAGTGGCGCTCTTGGCAGAACCAGGGGCGCCACCGGCCCGTGAGCTATATTTAACTCTCGAAGGAGTTTCCTGGCCGTAAACCCAAAGGGCTTGAGGTATTACTGGCGTCTCTCGTCGGCATAGGCACCGTCAAGATCAGCTGCGGATGCAGTGAAAGCTGTTGGCGAATGAGGGAGGCGCCGTGCTTGCGCGTACAGGCGAGTGATGCACTGCACGCGGCGCAGAGCGAGTGGCATCTCTCCAGCATCGACCAATAGGCTCTCAATGCGGGAAACGCGGAAGGCACCGGTCGCAAGGTGGAGGCCGGTGTGGTGGATCGAATCCACCTTCCGCAATAAACGCTCGGCTCTGGATGCATAAAACTCGCATCCGTAGTCGAGCTTCGAACGAACAAAGGATCGATAAAAAAGTAGGGCACTAGCCCTATCAGCGCCCCAAGCGCTGAACGTCACGGAACGGAGAATATCCATGGCGCGGGTACAAGAGACCCTAAGGTGCGAATATGAGCCTCCCAGGTGAGGCGTCGGTCGAATACAAGACAAAGGAAACAGTGCAACTCAACCACATCCAGGCACACCGCATTAAGAAACAAATCTTGGTCGGGCTGGAGCAAAGGATGGTGGCAGAAAGGCACCACCTTAGTCTTGGCCAAAGAAAACCGAAACCTGTGCGTTTCGGCATAGTGAGAGACGCGGTTCAATGACTGTTGGAGTCGACGCTCCATAGGTGGCATCTGGGCCGCGCCAAAAGAGATCGAAAGGTCGTACGTAGAGCGTAGAGAGAACATCTTTGGGCAGCACCGAGGTGATGCCGTTGATGTTCATGGAAAAGAGTGTGACACTGAGGACACTTCCCTAAGGGACACCCTCTTCCTGCTCCTTTGGGCCAGAGAGAGCTCCCCCTACCCGTACGTGGAATCGACGATTTCGCAAAAATTTGGATATAAAGACTGGGAGGCGTCCCCTCGCCCCCATCGTGTAGAGAGTCTCCATGATACCGTATCGCCATGCGGTATCATAGGCCTTCTCCAGATCGAAAAACACCTTGGCGTAGTGCTGTCTACGAAGGAAAGCCTCGCAGACGGCATTTTCCAGTCGGAGCAGAGCATCCGACGTGGAGTGGAACTTGCGGAAGCCGCACTGTGCAGAAGACAGATGGCCTCCGCTGTTTAGGAGAAAGGCGAAAACCGGTCGGAGTAGAGTGATCTCTCCCCGGCTTGCGAAAGGCGAGCACAGTAGCAATTCGCCAGGAGTCTGGGAGAAGACCCTCTACCCAGATCCTGTTGAACCAATCTAACGGAAAGGCCCTGCCTCGCTCACCCAGGTGTCGAAGCATAGCGTACGGGACATCGTCCGGACCATGGGCGGTGTCCGTGCACGAAGCAAGAGCGGAGCGCAACTCGCTCCCAGTAAACCTGTCGGTGAAGGGTCTTCCGCCTCTTGAGGTAAAGTCCAGCCGGCGGCCTTCCGCGACATCACGACGTGCATTGAATGCTGGCGGAGCAGCATCCCGGCTAGAGAATGCAAAAAAAGTGGTCGCGAAGGATTCCACCACGGACGCGAGGTCCGAGATTGCGGCCCTATTCTCTTGGTAAACGGGAGGGGGTCCTGCAAGAACTTGCCCCGAATCCTTTTGACTCGCCTCCACACCTCTGCTAATGGAATATTCCCGTTAAGTGAAGACACGTATGCCCGCCAAGAAGAGCGGCGGGCGTGCTTCGAAATATACCGGAACCTAGCCCTAGCCCGACGATATTCAGCGACAGTGAAATCGTTCGGGTTGCGCTTATAGCGCATGTAGGCATAATGCTTCTGTTTGAGGGCCGTATCACACTCGGAAGACCACCATGGGAGTGGTCGGCGTGCAAAACGTCCAGACGTTCTAGGAATATTAGTCAGGCCGGTGGTGATAAGGTTGCCGGAGAGGAACTCAACGGCCTCATCTACCGACCTAAACTCCTCAACTAAGATAGAGAATTCAGTCATTTCCTGAAATGCAGGTCACCGCGCCCGCGCCAAGCACCACCAAGGTGGGCTCTCAGGCGGCAGTTGCCCTGAAAATTATATTTGAATGGGAAGGTGATCACTACCATGGAGGTCATCGACCACCCCCCAATCAAAATAAGGCTGTGCATCGAAGAGCACAAAGATAGGTCAAGGCAAGAAAATGAAGCAGTTCTCGGACAGTGATGCAAAAACTCATTCACGTTTAGGACACCCATCTCAAGCTCTTCGATCAGATCGGCAAGGACTTGTCCCCTGGGATTTATGGAGTAATCTCCCCAGAGAGGATGCCTACCGTTCAGATCTCCAAGCAAGAGAAAGGGCCTCGGCAACCGTGCCACGACGCGGTGGAATTTCCCCGCGTCGAAGTCAGCTGACGGTGGAATGTACGCAGAGATGATAGTATACCTCCTATCCAGGTGCAGCTGCACAGCCACTGCCTGAAAGGAGGTATCTAAAGAGAAAAGAAGAACGGAGACATCATGCCGGGTGTAAACCACGCATTCCCCAGCCCGGCCATCCCGCGGTGGTGGGCTCACAAGACCCTTATACCCCAGGAAGGCGGGCAGGAGCCACTCGCCTAGCATGGTCTCCTGCAAAAAGATAGATAACGGGGAACGGGACACGGGACAAGACGTGCCTCTGCAGCTTCTCCCAGTTGGCCCGGAGTCCACGGCAATTCCATTGAAGGAATATGCCCTCCAGGCATAGCTCGGAGGAGACGCGGGGGCCCTCCTCGAACAAAAGACCCTCACGGGAATGGCCGTACGGTTCCCTGGCGCAGAACCCCGGGCGCTGTTGGCCGGACAAAGCGCTGAAGGCACTGTCGCCTTCGAGGACTTATTGGGGGAGGTTGGGCTCGCCATGCGAGTCTTTTCCTCTCTTAGGCGGGCGTTGCGGTTTCGGAGGCGGGGGGCCCTCTTTTCGAGGAACCACCGTCTCCGAGCTACTCGCTCCACCTCGGGGAGTGGGCGAAGGAGCTGAAGCTCCTTTGTTGCTGTCCTCCTTTCGGGGGACAGCTTTAGGAACCCCGGAAGATGGCCTAGCGACCAACTTCAGGGGTTTTGCCTCCTGTGAGTCTAACGACTCGGTGGAGGCGCATGGCCGTTTCGCCTTACGGGAAACAGTCACGCTGGGGAAAGAGGGGGGAGCTCTGGTTTTAGCCGGGGATGGGTATGAACCCTTTTTTCCGCTAGCTTTAACAGGGGAACGCCCGTGTTGCGTAGAGCCCGCAGAAGGGCTCCAAATGGGCATGGAAACAACCGTGCTCGTTGGCCTGGATGGGCCAGGAGCAAAGGGTGCCTTTCTAACTATTGAGGCATATGACGTCCCAGGCAGAGCCGGGCGCACCAGGACCAAGTCCTTAGCCTCCCGGAATGAGAGTCGACCCTGTGCCTGAACGGCCGGAATTTCTTTCTCAAGAAGATATGCACCACATTGCTTCGAAGAAGCAGGGTGCGGCTCTCCGCAATTGACACACTTGGCTACACACGATTTGGACTTATCGTGTGCGACCTTAGAGCAATTTACAACGACTTCGGGTGACTTCGACTTTGCACGTCTACATGAGCGATTCGTATGGCCGAAGCGGTGACAGTAATAGCACCGCCGCGGCAGTGGCACGAATGCCTTCACGCGGTAGTGGTACTAACCGGCACGCACCAACTCATGAAGCTTGTCACAGTCGAACGTGACGAAGAGTGTAGGAGTGGGTCTCGAGGCCCCTCCCTGTTTTCTCATCACACGTTCGACCTTGACCGCCCAATAGTCGGCCAGCTCTACGGTGAAGTCCTCAATGGAGTATTCAACGAGTTTCCTCACATAAACTACTCATTTCACAAAGTTCATGGTAGAGTGCGGCGTCACACTCACTGGGGTGCCATGAAGTGTCCCAAGAGCACTTATCTTGGCCGCCTCGGTGGGATTCGCCGCATTCGCCAGAAGGCTACCGTCCGAGAAATGGGTCACCTTCAGCTCTCTACCAATTACACTTGCTAATCCTCTCCTTTGATGGATCATGTTGCCCTTGGAAAACATGGTGCTATCAGTAGGGCAGATAACGAGGAAGCGCTTTAAGCCAGTGGGCTCGAAAACGCTAGGTAACCTCTCAATGAGGGGCCCCAATGTCATTGAGGTTCCGCCCTGTGCGCTCCTAGTCTTAGTCTTAGTCAGGGGCTCCGCACACGCAGGTGGGGTAGAGGGGCCGGATGTGCCGATCTTGGCTTGGTCGCCTACCAAAGTGGCAGCAGACCCATCCGGCCCCGGAGCCCCTGCGGATGGAGAGGAGCCCCGAGTCTTTTTCTTTTTCTTTTTTTGGAGAGGAGGGCGGGGAATGAACCCGCTTCTCACCTCTGCCCGTAGAAGTCCCTAGGCCAGATGGACCGGCCTCAGCCAGGTCCTTCTCCTAAATGGACAAGGTCCTGGTAGTCGTAGGGGCCCCTGTCGGAGGAGATCCCTCTTCTCCTTTTACTGCCTCAGAGACCCCATCCGTTTGAGGAGGACCTTGCATAGGGGCGAATTCGGGTTCGGTGTTCAGCGCCAAGCCCGGATTCACCCCCCATGGAAGGCCCTACCCTCTGAGGCTGGGGTTCCTCAAGGAACATGTGTTTCACAGGAGGGGCTTGCAGCTGGCCATCCCCTCCCAAGACATCGCAGGTCCCGTCGGCTGTATTGTCACTAGTCTTGTGTTGGGAGGTAGAGGCCTTGACCCCGGCAAGTTTCAATATTCTTGCCAGCAGGTCTTTTGCGGGAAGCGACTGAAGGGGCCTGGCTTCCCTCTCCCCCTTAAGGGGGTTTGCCCTACCGAACCGCTTACACGAAGGGCGGTCGGCAATGGGCTGCCTGCTGGCTTTCTTGGCATTCCCCTAAAAAAGATAAGAGGGGACTGCCGCTGGAAAAAGGAAGGTGCCCGAAAGCACCTCCAGAGAAGGCGGTGAAAAGGAGTCCCCTGTACTCGTAGGCGAAGGAGAGGAGTAAGCCTCCTCTCCAGTTAAAGAAATATGGAGGGTCCTCTGCGCAAGCACAGGGGGCAACCATAATTTTTTCGGTGGAGCTGCACGAGGGCGGCTCCGTCGTTGTTATAGGGGGAATTAAGGGGAGATGGGTTTTTTTTTTTGCATCATTGGGCATGATGACCCTCTTTGTTTTACGTGACGCAATCGCTCACCACCTCTCGGGCCTACCATCAGATTCGAATGAGTCCCAGAGTCATAACAATGACGACTGTGGTAGGCACCTTTGAGGTGTAGTAATTTTGGAAGTTGCCCTTTCTTCTCAGAAATGCAAGATGCACTTTCCAGCAGCATCTGGGCAATTCATTTCGTGGATTGGAGTTAATCTTTGTGCATATAGACGACATCCTTATATTTTCAGAGAGTATGAAGGACCATTTAGACTAAATATTTAAAATCCTGGCTGAAAAAATCTACGCATATTAATAGAAAAGTGCGAGTTTACGAAAAAAGAAATCAATTTCCTGGGACATTGTATTTCTGCTGCAGGAATATGTCCGCAACCTAATGATATAAGGGAGATCAGTCATATGCCATTATCAACAGGTTACAAGCGACTACGTTGATACCTGGTCATGCAAAGCTACAACAGAAGGTTGATACCGAATTGTGTGAAAATTACGGCAACTTTAATTGAGTTCGCGCGAACTCAACTCAAGGCTCGTGAGCTCATCTAGGATGCTGCTGCACGGGAAGCATTTAATGCAACTAAAGTAGCTCTTACAAACTCAGTCAAGCTATATCATCCACTACCTAGTGACTCGCCATATCATTTAGTAACGGAAAGTTCCCAATACACGGTAGGTCCTGCCTTTCACCCAATGGTAAATGGATCGCCGTAACACGTGGACTTTTTCTTGAGCAAGTTAAGCAAGACCCAACAAGCTTACATCACCTACGATAGGCACCTTCTGGCGACGTATCTTGTTGTGCTCCGTTTTCCGCACATGATGGAAGCTCCTCATGTAACACTGTGCACGTACCACAAACCTCTGGTCTCAGCCTTTTATTCTCCATTGTGTGCCAAAACAGTCAGGCAGCAACGTAATTAGACGGCAATCACTTGCTTGGGGAAGAACTATGCATCCAGATTAGATAATTCCGGAGGAAAATGAAAGTCTAAAGCAAGAATTTTTTATGGCGCGACGAAGCGG
The DNA here is from genome assembly GCA_963969495.1 of Ceratothoa steindachneri. Classification (NCBI taxonomy): domain Eukaryota; kingdom Metazoa; phylum Arthropoda; class Malacostraca; order Isopoda; family Cymothoidae; genus Ceratothoa; species Ceratothoa steindachneri. Next base: position 33,182,069 of record OZ018326.1, read on the forward strand.
AGGATCACTTCTCTCTTCAGCTCGGCTTGAAATTTCCTTGGTCGCACATAAAGCCCTGTGTCAGTGTGTGCAAGTCTATGTAAAAAGTGGGCTGGCCTCCTCCACAAAGATCTAGCTAGATCATCCGTTGAGCCTACCAGTGGTGAATGCCAACTGCCTAAAAATTTAACCTAAAAATTACAGTTTGCAAAATAGATGTCATTCTTGCAATGGTGACAATTTGCCCGATTTAGATATTCTCAGTTTAAGCGCAACACCAAAATCTAATCAAGATAGCTGAGGTCACCGGAAAATTTTATTTCAGCAAAATTTCAAAATTAAGAAGAAAATAAGAAAAACGAACAGGTCTGCTTTGAAAAGTCCTGAATGAAGTCTAAGTTCTCTACCTAATTATTTATATTATCCTATATCTGTTTTGTTTATTTCAATTACTCCTAATACTAAGGTCGCTCTACTAGTGGTTTCTCCCTTCAACATGAGAGAAGCTAGCAGACTTCCGTTTTGAACTTTTCTTGGAAACACAAACCTGAGAGGGATAAGTCTTTGAAACCATCTACGATGAACTTAACGTTGCTTGGATCAAATTTATTGACATTCAAAGGAGCTAAGTCGCTATACGCCTGTCGGGAGTGAAATCTGAACAGAAAAGTAGGGAGAGAATTTGAAAGGATCAAATTAATCACAACTTTTAAGGCGAACATAACATAATGTCTTTGATATGCCCTGCCAAGATTCGAATTCTTTAAGAAGATGCGAATAATTTTAAGAAAAGGAAAAATGTAAAACAGGAATTTCCTAAATGAGTAAGGCACTATGAATGAATCTACAAAGCATGATAAGCTCACAGCACAAAAAAATAATTACCTGACTTGTTTACAATTGTGTAAACTATGTATTTAATAGTGAGAATTACTCCACTGTACGCAGTGAGTTCTTCGCAATTAGTACATATAGCAAAGATGTGGTGTGGAGGTGAGATTACTTACCTAGATAGAGATAAGGAAGTATAAACCAAAATATAGATTAGTATTTACTATACTCAGATAGTAAAACGCACCCAACCAGGACTTTTTAGCAGAGAAATGAAGGATTTACTGAAAATAATTGAAAATAGTAGAGTTATATAAGTTCCTGAAAACCATTTCCACAAAAAAGAAATGACCCCAGCTGTGATCTCTTCTACCAATACGATAAAGAGCGTTTTTTCTCGATTCATTTTCATGAGTAGTCTTTAGATATTGACACTCAAAACAACAAAAAATCTGAGTCAACAACCGCCAACAAGACAAGCCTCTCGGACTATTCAAGCATCAAATGCATCCACACATACATTGAATACATCTCTAAACCTCAAAAAGTCCAAAGGAATCAACTGAAGACAGTATGGTACTCAAACGCTCCATTTCCGACAACTTTACAATTCTAAAGAAATTACAAAAAGACATATCTGATCAATTTGTATGGAACTTTGTATCAAACTCTTGGTGAATCTTTGATTAAAGATGCGCTCTTTCAAAGATTAATGAAATTTCCCTCGATGTCATTCATCATTATGCCTCAATCATAATTAAATTAAAAAGGAAAATTCTATGTCGTAGGATCCCTGCACGCCACAACTGCCAAAGGAAGTTGAGGTTCTTCATCTTAACAACTACAAAAAGAATTTGTCTCGCTTTGTCAAAGATAGTACCCCCATGTTCAAGCTGGAGAGGAAGTCAGGCAACTCCGATATGAGGTATTGTTCATTAGCCAGGAAACAAATGAGAATTTTGAGTAGACTTTTGTGTTTCTATAATATTGCGTTATGCCTGCATTTCAATTATGAACATCTCGGGAGAGAATTCAATTGCAAGAGTAAATTTTACAAGGAGGAAATATAAGACAATTGTCTATATATATGATTTACACAATGGAGCTGCCCTAACCTTTAATAGAAAAGACATCCAAACAGATGTTGTCTGCACCTAATGAAAACGTTATGTTATTTCCAGAATGTTTGAGCTTGAAATAATCAACATTATTTCGCAACAGGAACTACATTTCCGCCAATATACATAAATATAAAATCATTCTGGTGAAAAACTTGAGACTTGCAGACGTTTGAATAGATGATAATATTTATCCATACGGCTACTAAGCGACAGTCTTACGACTAAAGACTTGAAGATCTACAGAAAAAGAAATTGAACAAGAAACCTAAGGAAGTTCTTCAGAATCAAAGAATTCGATAAATTAATAAACTTAAGATCTTTAGTTTGCCTTTGTTTCAAATTAATGTATTCACCACATATACTTCTGTTTGTTACCACTACAACAAATTTGAAACCTCGCCACGGTATACAAAATAAAGTTAGTCTCATCATAAAGAGCCCGAGACATCAAAATTGAAATCATAAGCATGGAACCAGAAAACATCGTTTTGAACACCCAAGCCAACAATAATTCGAAGGAACTTTTACCGATTTTATGGCCAAAATTTATTGAATGGTATCTATAACTTTTAAACATTCACTTACCACGAAGCAAGTAAGGATTTAGGACAACCTAATTCTTTCGGAGCTGAAATTCATCCCTTAGTTTATATGTATGTGGTTATTTAATAAATGAAAATAAAGAATAATAATCAAGCGAATATTGAACACTATATTTTAATAAAGTTTTTAAGTTAATAATTATATGTATAATATTATTGATTGCTAACTTTCTTTAACCTAATAAAAAGCCTGGAATGCCTCTTATTTTCTAAACATAATTAATATTAAATTGTTGAACCTATATTAAAAATTTAATGGCAGTGCTCCCTTTTCACCAGGGATCTTTTCTAATTAAATATTTTTTCGTTTTTTCACTTTAACGTCTCGCTTTTTATGTGCGTCGTGTTGGTGTATTAAGGATTTATGTCTTTGCACCTCTTACGAGTAACTTAATCAGAATAAAAGGCTTAATATATTACGGTAAACACCCCAATGTACGAGCCTGGTTCCAGTACAGCGCTTGTTTGCCTGTCGTTTGTTTGTAGTGCTGCTTGTGTGTTCTGTTATCCTACAGATACAAAAACATGGGCATTTGGCGAAGCCAACTTTTACACCAAACACAATGGATTTAATCTTTATAAAACATATATGTAGTTAAATAAATTTATTGGGTTTATGGCTAAATAAAAATTGACGTGACATTTAAAAGATATATATGTGTATCTAAGAATTAAGCGTAAAAAATTATTAAAGTAAAGGTCATAAAACCTTAAATCAGAAATGAGAAATTCACACTCAATCATTATATTTTTTAGCATTTCTTTTGATAACAATTGTTTTCTTGTAAAGAGCAAAAGTCTTCAGTTGACATTTTGCTTCGTTCCTCCTTACCTTTACTACATTCTAAACTCGTCTTAATTCGCTAAAATTCTTTATGTAAAGGCAATTTCAAAAGCTTAATTTGTGGCTCTTCAAACTATTTCTTCCTTCTAAAAGTCATGAATACTGAATCGTTATCCTGTTGAAATTAAAATTGCCTACTTCACTTCCCTCTTCTTGCTGATAGAACAAATTTTATTCCCAAATAACAAAAATAATCTGTTCTCATTGTAAAATCAAATTTAACGAGTGTACACTACGCCTTTTAGCAAAGAAACCCCATAAAATTATGCTTCTTTACTTATGTTTTAGTTTAGTATGGTGTCTTTAAGAAGAAAATATTCTCTAGCTTCCTCTCAAACCTTTCTTCTACAATTATCGCTTCAAAATATTTTATTTTCAGCTTTTCCTAAAACTCTTTTCTGGAATTGTCAGCAAGCTGAAAACCTTTTTCGCTGCAAACGAGAAATTTGTCACCATCTATATCCCACGAAAGTTTGCTTTCATTATACACCAGCAGAACAGGATCAAATTTCTAATATCTTAACTGTTGTCTCTGAAACATTGATTCCAGCATCAGCTAATCCTTCACATATTTAATTTTAGTGTTTTGGTTACCAATTTTGAATCGATTATAGAAGTACGAAAATCAACTTGTGAGAAGATTGTCTCCCCTCCACATCTAGGTAATTTCACTGGTTCTCTATTCTAATGCACACTTGCATATCATTCTGTGAACCATAATTTTCTGTACATGATCATAGATTTTCCAAAGGAAATAATGCATGGCACGATCGCTTCCATATGGTTCTTGCTTTACCCATTCAAAGGATCAATAGAAAAAAATACGGTAACACTCCTATGATTAAAGAAGTTTTCTGTAGATACAGTTCAATTTAGTACCTTATTCCAGAAGGTTCCTGAGAATTGTAAAAATCTGCCCAAAATCTCTGGAACGATTTATCAAAGATAAAATTTAACTTCACCTAAACATTTGCAAAAATTTAATATGCCACGATACAGTAAAGAGGGAAAAGACGAAAATGAAAAGAAAAGAAAAATAATATTAATTAATCAAAAAAAAGGAAGGATAAAACACTAGAAATTTATCCTTCAGAGTGCCACTAGGTCCCATCAAGAAATGCTAAAGTAAAAATAGAAGAAGAAAAGATATGAAGGAAGATCCTAACTCTCTTGAAATCCATGAGGCAAAGGACAAAAACTAGGATGGGTAATCTAGCCAAAATCCATGGCGAGGTTTTCCGAGAAGAATCTCATTCTAAGGGCAAATAATAGAGAAAAAAAGAAAAACACTTCATTCACCTCGTGCAAAAGCGGGACGGGGAACTTTCATATATCTTAACATGTACACGCCCATACACTACTATGTTTGCTACTGCTACTCTGTATGAACGTTACAAAAAAAAAATGGCAAATAATAATCTAAATAAAAACAAAAGTGTAATGAAACTAACTCCACCAAAATGAAAACATGTGGATTTAAAATAAAAATGAACAAAAAACGCGTATATATATTTATATATATATATATATATTAATGGACTAATTGATAATTCATCTACGAGTTGCATCGCTATTGTTTGACTCCATTCTAACGAGTCAATTTCGTACACAATTTCAGATTAACTGATTCTCCTGATAATTCTTAAATCAAAGCATTTTCAGCCAAATGTCTCCCCGAAAACGAGATTTTGGGGTTTGGGTGTATTTTCAGGGAAGTTTACCCATGTATAATTTTTACACGATCCGTCGTCAGCTAGAGGAAAAACTTCTCCGTTTGAAATAGGTTATATTACTGTTCTAGGCGAAGATGTATGTGACATTAAAAAGTCTTACTTTAGTTTTCGAAGGAGGAAATTGTTTTGAAGAGAAGGGACACATCACTACCACCTGCATTATCCATAGTTGCCTACCAGCTAGAAGCACACGAAATAATTATTATATAAGTGACTTAGGTTATTAGAATGACTCTAGGGTTTATATTCAATTTGCTAAAAAGATTTTTACCACCGGATGTATTCGAAGCATGGCGGTCGGTGTTACCCCACATCACTACGATTTTTGAAAGAAATTACTTAGAATACTAATGAGGGTTTTAAATGTTGTAAAATTACTGTAATATATAGCTAATTGCTAATATGAAGTACACAAGATCTTGGCCATCGAGCAAAGTTTTTTTTTAAGTCTAGGCCGAATGAAGTGTAAACGAAATTTCACTTAGTTGGTGACTTAATTGTAAAGGATCAATCAACATGGGAAATTCTGCGAGTAATGCCCCCGAAAGAAATACCGATACTGCCGAACATGAGAAAGGTTGAGGAATTGGGAGATTTAATTTGAAGACGTTGCAGCCGGATTCACTAAGGATACTGTTATCCTAGTTTAGGTTTTGACATATCGTTTCCACAAAGTAGGGGAACCTTTTGCACCTAAAAGGCTAATGCCCAATAAACTTATGGATACAAATAATAATAATGTATTTTTATACTGAAATGTGGTTTCCATTTTCTTGAAAAGGCATCTTATATTAAGAAATGTTTAAGAGTCTGTGTCGGGAAGAATGACTTCAGTCTGTGAACATCAGGCATCATTTATATGAGAAAAGGGACCTGTTTATAGCAGATTGAGCTTATTAAACTGGGGTTCGATAGACTGATTTATGCTACTTTGGGGAAGTTCTGCACCGATCTTCAGGAAAAAGGTAGACGACTCGCAATTAAATAATTCATCAGAACCACTGCCAAGATCCATAAACCGAAAATATAAATGATCATGCTTCTATATAAAGGATCGGATTTTGCAAAATAAAATCAATAAAGTAACGGTTGTCACTGAACCGTAAATTGAAAGATACTCTGGTCCGATAACTATTTCAAATTGCGCGCCGCCACTCACCACCAACACAGCACCCATCCTCAGTGAACAACATGCAAGCAACTGGTTTCTGCCATCCCAACGTTTGTGTTGGTGCATATGACGTGATTGTTTTTAGTTAAGTTTCATTAGGATATTTAGCCATATTGACATGTTATCGAGTAAAATTAAGGGCGTCCTTTCGAAGTGGCCACCATGGCATTGTTGTGAATAAAAATGGTGGTGCGGGAGCTCATCGACCGCCAACATGTGGGGGAACATCCGATGCGTAAAATTTTGAAAATTCGATATACTTTAAAATACTTGTAAAAACATGACAAAAAGTGACTGATTATGTATATTAGCATGAAAATAAATGGTCCTGGAGAACTAGTGCATTTAAATGAAGTGGGAGAGGGTTTTTTTTAGTGTTAAGTTAAAGGTGATTTTCAGTGAATTATGATGCGATATCAGTGTTATTATACTAGAAGCACATGGAATAACCATTATATAAGTGACTGTAATATATAGCTAATTGCTAATATGAAGTACACAAGATCTTGGCCATCATGGAGGGTGGGAAGTCTAATCTTTCGTCCGCATGAAGTCAGCTTTCTCCAAGGACACCTTTACTTTCCCTACCATTTTGGATGAAGCGTCGGTCGAGCCAGGACAGTTTAAGGATGTCCTGGTAACCACCAAGGGTGCCACCAAGAGGCAGGCCGACCTGGTTAAGGTGTACCCCTCTCTGATTGCCTTCAACATGCACGTTTGAGCCTGTAGTAGCCTACAGGCTAAGGTATTTATTTGTATATAGTTTTTGTCTTGAATTCTCTCTATTTGTATGCAATTAGGCTATAAGTTGTTCAGATATACTTTAAGGTGTCTCAACCATCCTCTCTGGTTTAAATAGTTGTTAATAATTCATAAATTTCATAAAAATTCAAAAAGGATTTTTGTCTGCCAGAGTTAATTTTGTTTTGTAAAATAAATGTTAATTTTTTTATGTGCTTATCTTTCATTTCATCACTTAATAATGATGGAGGGTAGTTAGGGTTATCAAATATGTTGATTTCCCCAGTGGTAGGGGAACACCGACCAAGGTCTCAAAAAGCTTTGAAGTGCCAAAATGACACTTATTTTCTGAGTTGAGGATTTATGAGTATACCATAGGTAAGCCATGTTGTGAAGTTTGTTTTGGGCACAGTTTGCACTCGCTCAGGTACAAAATGAAATCTTTATGCAGGTTTTTTTACTAATAGGTCGGTGTTACCCCACCCCACGCTAACATGGATTCAATCGAGTTTAAAATATCAGGTCATAAAGTAATTATTATAAGGAGAATAAAAAGAAAATGTTGGCGAATTTTATTATATATAAAATACAAACTAAACTTGATAATGATGGATATAAATATTGATATAATAAATGGACTTCTAGTTACATAAATTAAAATCAATTGTACCGAAAAAATCTGGCTGTAGTCTACGGTCGCCAAGGCAGCGAGAAAATAATATTATTCTCTCTCTAACTGTTAAAGCAATAGTTATATAAAGAGAATTTAATTTTCCAAACGTAGATTGAGAGAACTAATTAGCATACACAAAAAAAGCGTCTCAAACACTTTAGAGATCATAACATTATTTATCAAAGAGTTGATAAAGTATTGCGTGATCATAACGTAAATATTGGATTTGATTCAGAAAAGTGATGAAATATAGTGAAAAATTGAACAAGAAAACTAAGGGACCTCTTCAGGCAGGCCATTAATTTATTTTAAAATGGAAATCGGTTTCTTTAAAAATTTACTTCATAGAACAGTGCAGGTTAATCTGTATTTCCATATAAGAAAGGTAATGAAGAGGGTGTGCAAACAATAACTAAACTAAGGAAATTACTTACAATCCAACTTGAGGCTTTTAGCAATCTTATCCCAAAAGATGTCCTTCCTGGTTCCGTCTCTGTAGCTTTCGATACTTTGTCTAATAACTGCTCCATTGCTTCCCGTACTAGTAGTTACCTACTCTACGCATACAACACACGCTTGAAAATTAGATAACCCATTGCTAGTACCTTACTCTGAGGGCAAAACGAGGAACAAATTTCCCTCGGACCCGAACTAAGAAATAAAGAGGTCCCCATGGAAGTGCTTAAATTTCTGCGAGGGTATAATTATACAATGAATGATTTAAATATTTTAAATAAATACAGTGCATAAAAGGGTAACATTAGATACAAACGTGTCACATCAAATTAAAAAGTATCAAATTAATATAGTGCACAAACGGGTGCACTAAATACGAGGGGCGGTCAATAAGTTTTGCAATTCGGATATAAGGAAACGAGATATGAGGAAAAGTGTTTTATTATTTTCAATATAACTCCTCTTGACTTCAATGCACTTGCGCCACTTGTCCCTGAGGCTTCGAATTCCCGGCAACCAGAAATCTCCCGACTGCTGTTCAATCCACTTCTGGACGGCGAGCTAGACATCTTCATTGTCCCCAAACCGGCGTCCAGATCTGGACTGTAAGGGGGATGGTTAACCTCCTCGAATCCGCACTCGAGCAGGGCAGCTTGTGCAACTCTGGCCTTGTGGACTTTGACGACGTTGAAGTCGATCATGAAGCGTGAGGTTTCTAGGGACCCAACGGGCAGAGACCTTGGTCATATCCAAATTGTCGTGGATGATGTTGATAACACTTCCATATGATATTCAAAGTTCTCGATCGATTTCTTCGACCTTTACCCATCGATTTTCGAGGATCATCCTCTCCACACGGACCACATTGTCCTCGTTGGTTACGTCTTGCAGGCGTCCTGGACGGGGGTCATCTTCAAGGGAGTCACGACTATGGCGGAACACCCTATTCCAGCGAGCAATGGTTGCATAGGAAGGGGCGGTATCGGTGTACACTGCAACCATGCGTTCATGGATCTCTTTTGTATTTTTGCCTTTTTTAGTCAAATATTTGATCAGTGCGTGGTGCTCAACCTTTTCCATTGTTGAAAAATTTGTGACTGGACGATCTGCGATCAGCTACTGCTTCTTAAATAGACGAGGAACGAGCGTGCGGCTGCAAGTCCTGACTTGTCATAACTTGTCCTAAAACCCCCATAAACAGCCATCCCCCTTCCTCTGTTTTGCCCTACCGATTCGCAAAACTTATTGACCACCCCTCGTATGTCATAGGATTCAACCACCAACGACAACACCTCATTACAAAATGAGCACTGCTACTCTGGACAATTGGTACAGAAACGGAATATACCCCTCCCCCTCCCCTGTCTTACGTCCTAAAAAAAGTTGTAGGTTTTGATAACGAGAACCTAAGAATGGGGCGTAACATGAAAAGAAATACTCTAAATACTTGTCACGAAAGTAGTGAGGCAATACACGGATGGCGGTTGTCCTGGAAACGGGGAGAGTCGTTCGAGCCCAAGCCTATTCTCACTTCCTGGTGAAAACAAAAGAGACGAGTAAATTTGGAGCTTGCAACTCTTCAGCGGCAGATGCTGGCAGGGGTCTTTGGGTATCAGCAGGTCCTCTCTTCATGAACTCCTGATGCGCTCTACTTATTAGAATGATGTATATAGAAAGAACCGAGAGGGATTACTGTGTAACACAGGCGATCAGGTAGTCGTAGAGGAAAAAGGTACGGAAATAACTTGAGAGGGGATAGGAAGAGTTGATAGGTCGGTGGCTAGCCACCGATGCGTGGTGTGTTTGGGTGATTCTTGTGGTGTTCGTGACTGGACGACGGTTGGAGGGTGTTCAGGAAGGTGAACGTGTCTGCTTAGTCGAAAACACGTTATTCATTATGCTCTCAACCTATGCGTATAACGGTATGGGTTGCAGGTGGTAATGGGCTGTCGGGTATCGCAGTGCCATCGCAACATACCGTCTTTCGTGTGGTACGGTGTATATCGAGTCTCTGGCAAGTTTCCCTAGTTGTTTTCTGAGTCTGGTAAGGGTGTATGTGTTGAGGGGTGCTAATTTGTTGTTGTATTGTAGTGGGGACATTCTAGTGTACAAAGGAGAGCGGCAAGCGCGCTTCAGAGCAGAGTTATGAATGCACTGAGGCTTCTGCTGCCATGTGTTACTCGCAGCTACGAGTGACAGTGGGGCGTATGTGAGAAGAGATCGCACGAGTGTTTTATATAGGTGTAGCTGTCGTTTCTTGCTCGCAGGATAGAACCTGTGTAGCATTATATTTGTGTGTGCGGCTCTTGTTTGTGTTATGTTCTGGTGTATAATGAACCTAAGGAACTTGTCAAAGTTACATCAAGGATTTTTGTATGTTATGTGTAGTTGAGCCTTGTTGGGTTTAGGTGGTTTATGTTTGGTGTGTGTGAAAAGATTTGTAGGTTGTGCATGAAGTGATATCTTGCACCGAAGAGAATCATTTGTGTCTTCTGAGGATTCGTGCCAATCAGCCATTTATCCTCGTATTCTGTCTTTGTGTCTAGAATTATTTTCGCGTGGAGCGCGATCTCGTCTGGTCCACGGCCGCTGACGAGAATAGTCTCATCCTCGGTGTAGGCCACTGTGTATGTGTGACAGCAGTTCTGGGGTGGGCGTGGGGTGTCGTTTGTGCACATGATGTGAAGTGTGGGGGCCAGTACGCTTCCTTGGGAAACGCCTCAGCGTGGTGAGAAAGGTTGTGAGAGGATATTGTTTTATTTTATGTGGCATATCCGTTCAGTGAGGGAGTGCTCGACTACACATCTACACTGACCACTCCCATCACGGAGTTACTTCTCTGCACCAGAAGGCTCCCTTCTGGTGCAAAGAAGTAACTCCGTATTGTTGGCGAGTTTCCAACGGGGTTTCTTGGCCAAATCTTATCAAAGGCTTTCTTCAAGTCATTGCTGATGGAGAGTGTCTTTTGATGTATCTGGTATTTTTTTGTATTCGGTCGTGAACGATGGTCACAGCCTCCTGAGTGGACCAGCCCCTCCTGAACATATATTGGTGGGGGAAGAACCAGTCCCTCTCTTCCAGGTAGTGCCTTAGGCGGCAGTTGATCATAAGTTTGAGTATTTTGCCTAAGTGCTCTAATAGAGCAATATGACTGTAATTGTTTGGGTGTTTGGGGTCTTTGTTCATTTTGTGTAGAAGTATGTTGTGAGAGACTTTGAATATTTTGGGAAAGTGGCCTGAGGCTAGTGAGGCGTTGAATCGGTGTGTAAGTGCAGGGTATATGTTTTCAGGGAGGTTGTGCATTAGTGTGGCTGGTAGCCCGGAGGAGCCGGATGCACGTTTTGGTGTTGTTTTAATGTAGTGTTTTATTTCCTCCACGGTGATGGGAGTGGTCAGTGTAGATGTGTAGTCGAGCAGCTCCATTCCTATCAGAATATCGGGCCTTAGCTCGTGAGCGTGGGCACGACACTACTCCTGAAATTCCTGGAAGTGCTCTTGCGCGTGTGGTTTGGGTGGGTTGTGTGAGTGTACTGTATCCCACTGGGACCTAAATGCGTCGGGGATAACGTTGGTGTCTGTGAGTGTTTGATTATTTGTTTGAAGGGTGATGGGTTTGCGTGGATCAATGACTAACATCCTTTTTACGTGCCGCCAGAAGAGGGAATGGTTAGTGCACGTTTTGGTGTTGTTTTAATGTAGTGTTTTAATTCCTCTACGGTGATGGAAGTGGTCAGTGTAGATGTGCAGTCGAGCAGCTCCATTCGTATCAGGTGAGCTGGCCTTAGCTCGTGAGTGTGGGCCTGACATCACTCCTGGACTTCCTGGAAATGCTCTTGCGCGTGTGGTTTTGGTGGGTTGTGTGTGTAATGTGTCCCACTGGGACCTAAATGCATGGAGGATGACGCTTGTGTCTGTGAGTTTTTGGTTATTTACTTGGAGGGTGATGGGTTTGATGGATTAGTTCCTAGAATCCCTTTTACGTGCCGCTAGAAGAGGGAATAGTTAGTGCAACTAGTGTCGTCCGTGATGCTGACGATTTCTCGCCACTACCGGTTCTTATCTAGTTGCAGCACTGTAGGATGCAAGCACGTAGGTGAGTGATGTTGAGTTGTTGTGGGTCTCTAGTCTAGAGATTGTTGTACTGTGTGATTAGTCTCTGGGTGTTTATGGGATATGTGAAATGTTTTATGTATTTGTCGTTTAACATATCTGGATTGGTGTGGTCCAGTTCGAGGTTTGGGGCGTGTTTTCTGTTATGTGTCTCTTGAACTCTTCCCCAGCTCGTGTCTTTGTAGTCGAAGAGAGGTGGTGTGGGTATGAGTATGGGATAGGTAGATATAATAAGGCGTATCGGTATGTAGTCTGAGAGTAAGTGGGAACCCGGAGATATGTGAGTGTAGAAGCGTGTAGCATGGTCGTTGCGGAGGACCACGTCTGGAGCCGTGGGTCCTCTGCGATGATCAAAGAATGTGGAGAAAGCCGGGCCGATATGCTCGCAGCGATAACTTGTCAGGGCACCGGCCAGATACCTTCCTGCATCATTTGTGGTGTTAGAAAGGATTGTTGGGTGGAAAGCGTTGAGGTCCCCCACAAAGAAGATAGGAAGGTTGTGGTTTGCTAGAGCCCGAAGTGGGACTTCTAAGTTTAATTGTAGGCGTGGTAGTCTGTAGTACCTGGCCTCTAGGATGGAGCAGGAGCTTGTCTGTACCTTGCAGACTAGAAAAGAGTCATCGTATGTTTGAATGAGGGAGTGATGTATAGAGCGCTTTATTAGATCGCTGATCCTAGGTGCAGCGCATGTAGAGTTAGATATGTGTGGTAACCTGCAATGCGGAGTCTGATGTTGGAAGGGTGTAGGCTGGTCGAGTTGAAGAGTATTATGTCGGTTATTTGTGTATCTAGGACCCAGTTGGCAACAGTATGGCGAAAACCGTGCCAACTGCGTACGTTTAGTTGTGCTACGTTGAGGCGACCTATTGTCGTGGGCTCAGTGTGCGTGAGGCTGATTTAGCCGGTACCGTTCCCCTCTCCTTGGTTATTGCCCAGGAGGAGTGGGGAGCAAGTACCTTTATGCGTGTCCGCTGTGGTTTCGGGAGAGTGGAGAGGTTATCAGTGGTGTTTTTGGGTGGGCAAGCCGTGGTAGAGGGGAGAGTGTGTTCTGTGGAGGGAGGGTTAGAGATAGTGGAAGAGTGGATGGTGGTCGTGGAAGCAGGGTTGGAGTGAGTAGAGTCTAGGAGGGGGGAGTTAGGAGCAGAGGAAGAGGGAGTAGAGCTAGTAGATGGGAGGGCTAGAGATAGTAGGGGAGGTGCAGATTATAAGAGCGGGTGTTGGGAGAGAGAGAGGAGGTTGGGACGGCAAAGGAGGGTGGAAGGAAGAGAGGAAGGAACAGGAGGGAGGGAATTGGTTGGCTTTACGCGTGGTTGTGTGTGGGGGTTTTTGTGGTGAAGTTTTTTGTTAATGCGGAGTGTTGTGGAGGGTGTGGTGGGCTTGGGGGTAGAGGAGGTGGTGGTTGTGGTGTCAGTGGGAGTTGGGTTGGAGGCTGTAAGAGGGGGGGGGGTGACAATAAGGGGGGGACTCAAGGTTGCCAAAGGAGGAGTGATAGCGGTAGGAGGGAGTTTAGGTATAGAGGAGGAAGAAGTGGTAGCTGTGGAGGGAGCGAAGGAGGCGATTGGAAGACAGGTGGCAGCAGTGGGCAGAGGGAAAGGTAAGAAAAGTACAGTGACGAGAGGGGCAGGGGCAGAAGGGCGGTAGGAAGCGGGAGCGTGGTGAGGGTGGAGGTAGGGGGAGGGGGTGGGGGAGGGGGCAGAGGGGAAGGTGTTTGTGCTCACCGGGGTGGGGAGAAGTGCGGGTCTCATGTGTGTATCCGAGGCGATTAGAGAGAAAACCTTCTTGGGGAAGGTGATCTGTTCTAGCGTGTGCGAGGCGAGCAGTGTATTGAGTATGTTTGCTTATAGTCGGCGGTCACCCCTCGACATCTCTTTTGCCACCGTTGAAATCAAGGGGGCCAGGTGTAGCTTTGGGTGTGTGGTCTTGTTAGGTGTTTAGTGTGGGGTAGGGGTGGGTGTCGGAACGAGTGGGGGTCTCTAGGTGTAGGGTGTTTGGGTCAGGGGAGGTGTAGGAACATGTGGGTGAGTCTGGGTTGCTGCTGGGTTAGGGTGTGTCTAAAGGTAGGACAGGGAGAGGTTTGGACACTGTTGCGCCGGTAGCAGCAGCGAATGTACTTGTGAGTAGACGAGGGGCGGGGGCAGAGTTTGTGGTTGTGTTGGAGGGTTGTGGACGCCGTATTACCGCTACGGCGTCAGAGCGGGTCTTACTTAGGTAAGGGAATTTTGGGTTGACGGCGACATGGTCGCCACCGCAGTTTGTGCAGAGGGGGAGGGGGCTGTGTAGGTGGTGTAGTGGTGGTCCACTACACTTCACTTTGAGCAGACTAGGTCTGCCGATGTCATCAGTGGAGAAAGCCAACCATAGGTGGTTGGTCTTAAGGATGTTATTTGGTCTTTCTTGTGTATACCGTCGGCTAAATTTGTCTGAAGGTCTTATGCGGCGAGTGTGCCCGATGCAAGTTCGTGAAATTTAACTCCCTCCTTCTGTGATTGGAAGACGAGTTTGTGGCCTGTGTGAGTCTTTATATGTTTGTTATGGGGCTGTCGTGTGTAGCGGCTAGGTTGAAAAGTGTGTTTATTGTGTTCATCCTTTTAATTTATATGGGGTTCCCTGTCCCGCGGATAATGACCCCGTAAAAATGACTTGGATGTGGTGATGATTAATGAGTGAGTATGGACCTGGTTGGGTTCCTCAGAGGGTGTGAAAACATGGCGGACTTAATGATGACTGAAGCCCGAATCAACTGACTCCAGTCGGGGTGCCGCCCCCTATATTGGGTCTTGGGTATTTTTAAGTTGCCGTCCGACATCTTATAGAGACGGTGGTGTCTCCCTCTGTTGTCTTGGACGGTGCCGCAGGTTAGAGTATTAATCCTCCCCACGTTGGTAACTGAATTTCAAACCAGGTTTGCTCCTTCCTTTGTGTTCCGCAGCGGGCTAAGCCTCAGACCTCCTTTCCCCAAAGTTTGCAATTATGCCCTTTCTAAGTAGAACGGCATAGGTGCAACGGAACTCTATGTATACAGTCATATTCCCCCAGCAAAGTCACGGCGGGTTAGTGATGGGGAGGGTTTAGCACGTCATCTCACTATGACACTCCAGGGGAAATAAAGGAATTTTTATTCCGGTGGATAGGGTAGTTTTAACTCTCGAGATTATACCGTCCACGATATAACCTCTAGAAATCACTGTTCTTGTAAGAGGCGTCAATGGAAATTTTAGCTCAGCCTTGCCTCCTGTATCTAAAAGATAGCAGGGAAACGCAGAGAGATTGTCGGAAGCGCAGAGGTCTGATGTACTTATTAGAGTCGGGGGTTCCTATTTATATCCATCACCATGAGCGCCTACGTGACAAAATTTAGCCCACTTTCAGTTCGTCGACCCGAGCTCCAGTCGATACGGAGTAAACTAGGTAGTAAGTTATTGACCCGCCTTCTCAAGAGTTACGATGTAAGTTATAAATGGGTCGTAAAGTACGTGGTAGGTTATCCTTACACTTACAAAGTCTCATGATTGCTTATGCGTAAGGAGAGCGATGTGAAAACAAATCGCCGGGGCAGCGATCGAGCAAGTTATGCAAGCGACGTCACAAGTGTCGCTCGCTTAGCTTCGCATCCGATCTGAACTGTCAAAAAATCATAAAAGCTTATAATATTGATGTCGAAAATACGGATAGATATAATTTTATCGTCGTCTAGTTAAATCTATCACAGAGAGATATAAGTAAAATTAAGAAAGGGAAATAGCTTTGGAAGCGAAACTTGAACCAATTACATTTTATAAATAGTTGATAATGAATATAATAGTAAATCGATTAGCGACTGTATCCTGCCTAAGAATGATTCGAAAGATGTACTATGTGACGAACTGCCCCATTCAGTGAAGGCAATAAATGAAAGTTTGAGAACACTTTACAGTTAAACACATCAGAATTTTGTCTACATTCCCGGACGTAATTATTTTTGAATAGGAAATTTCTCTTAATATTCAAAGATATACCCGAAAACGAAATGCCTTACTACGACGAAAATGATAATATGCAAAAAACCATGGCTAAATAAAGTATATCTAATGGAATTTAAAGAATTAAAAAGATAAATAACAAAACCTCTTTATAACATTTAAAAAATGCATTAATAAAGGAATAGTTCCATTAAAGTTTAGAGAGCAAAATGTGACGCCATTTTTCATTAATGATATTAAATCTAATCTCGAAAATCTTTGGCCAATTTCGTTAACTTATGTTTTCGACAAGTTCTTAATATCTATTATAAAACCCGAATCATTAGGCATTTGTATACTAAAAATTCAAATAATGATACTTAGCAAGGTTTGCTAGGTCAACTCTGGGTTTTTAGCAGTCTATATAGTTTATCTCAATTTCAGAGAGAGTTTGGTCATTTTCTGCATGGTGTGAGATGGACTTAAACAGATCGAAAACCGTTTGTCCAACCAAGGACGAAAAGTAGTGGGGATGGGATTATTTCAAGTTGGGTATCTTCACTAGAGATGTCCATTGTTGTTCATTATCTATATTCGCAATATTGAGTATAAATTATATTAATTAAAACTTCAAAATATATGGATCTTACAAAATTAGATATTAGATATTACACAGTGATGTAGACAATATACAAAGAGACTTATTTATAGTGGAATTAGCTGAAAATGAAAAATGAACTTCAATGTAGATAAATGTAATATAATGCATTTCAATTCATAAAATCCACCGGAAGTGCACAACACGAGTAAGCATAATTTAAGCACAGCTATACAAGGGGCGGTGAATGAGTTTTGCGAATCGGTAGGGCAAAACAGAGGAAGGACGATGGCTGTTTGTGGGGGTGTTAGGACAAGTTATGACCAGTCAGGACCTGCAGCCGCACGCTCCTGCCTCGTCTATTTAAGAAGCAGTAGCTGATCGCAGATCGTCCAGTCACAAATTTTTCAACAATGGTCAAGGTTGAGCACCGCGCAGTGATCAAATTTTGACCAAGGAAGGCAAGAATGCAAAAGAGATCAATGAACGCATGGTTGCAGTGTACACCGACACCCCCCGCCCCTCTCATGCAACCATTGCTCGCTGGAATAGGGAAGTCCGCCATGGTCGTGAGTCCCTTGAAGATGACCCCCGTCCAAGACGCACGTCGGACGTCACCAACGAGGACAATGTAGCCCGTGTGGAGAGGATGATCCTCGAAAATTAAATTGACGGGTAAAGGTTGAAGAAATCTAGCAAGAACTTGGAATATCACATGGAAGTGTTATCAACATCATCCATGACAATTTGGTCATGACCAAGATCTCTGCCCGTTGGGTCCCTAGAAACCTCACGAAAACTCACGCCCCATGATCGACTTCAACGTCGTCAAAGTTCGGAGGATCTGCTGCTGCTGTACAACCAAGACCCGGCGCGATTCGATTCACGCATAGTGACAGGTGATAAAACGTGGGTCCATCACTGTGATCCTGAGACCAAGCTCGAAAGCATGGCCTGGAAGCACAAGGGTTCTCCGACCCCCATCAAGTTCCAGACCCAATCTTCAGCCAGGAAGATCATGGCCACTATCTTTTGGGATTCTCAGGGAGTGTTGATGGTGTTCTATGCGTCTCGTGGAAGTACCATCACAGGCCAATATTACGCCGATGAACTGGCTGGGTTGAAGAAGTGCATCCGTCAGAAGCGGCGTGGCAAGTTGACACGCGGTGTCCTGCTCCTCCACGACAATGCCCCTGTCCACAAGGCCAGAGTTGCACAAGCTGCCCTGCGTGAGTGCGGATTCGAGGAGCTCGAGCATCCCCCCTACAGTCCAGATGTGGCCTCTAACGACTACTTTATATTCCGCCAGCTCAAGGCTGCACTGTGTGGACGCCGGTTTGGGGACGATGAAGATGTCCAGCTCGCCGTTCAGGAGTGGATTGAACAGCAGTTTGGAGATTTCTGGTTGTCGGCAATTCGAAGCCTTTGAGACAAGTGGCGCAAGTGCATTGAAGTCAAGTGTAGTTATATTGATAAATAATAAAACCTTTTTCTCATATCTCGTTTCCTTATATCCGAATTGAAAAACTTATTGACCGCCCCTCGTAGTTGCAAGGTTTTAGGAGTATTACTTTCAAGCGACCTAAATGTTGCAAAACATTATTATTTTGCCACCACCCTAAAGGCCAAAAACTTGTTGGTTACATATACAGGAAGGAGTCTTGTATTAAAATCAAAACATATTATTCGACCTACTCCTTATATAAAGCGATTTTAATACCTCACTTTGAAATTGGTTTCCAATTTTGTTCTTCTAACCTCCGAAAAAATATCTTAACGTTGGGAAGTGTGTTCTATAGAACAACGAAATTACTTCCTTAACTTAAAAATAAATCAAAGATAGCCGGGAGTAAGCAACTTAGATTTGTTTTTACTGGAAAATTCGTATTTTGCTCAATCAACTCGACGAACTCCTTAAAATACTATAGGTGAACTAGTATAAAGTATAAATTACTCTTTTGTTATATAATCGATTGAAACTAGAAAGACTGCCTTAAAACTTAGTAAAATAAGATTTAACAGTGCCAGAGTAACACTTTTTCTCTTATAAAATTACTTAGATATGGAATACTTTACACCAACCAGTTGTTGCAAGCCCTTCTTTCAACATGTTTAGGGATAGAATTTATAAATATTACTTTAATGTATATAATTTAGATAGAGAGTAGGTATGTTATTTTTTATTTTTATTATCATATTCCCTTTCTGTAATTCTATTTTCCATTATTTTTCTTTCTTAAACTGAACTCAAGTGGATCTTAGGGTCTTTTCCAGGTTTGATTTTGTAAATACCTGACTAAATACAAACACTCATCGTTTAGGCTGTGTATCATAATCTTATAGTGTATAAATCATTTGAAGCAATGTTTATTATATTAAATAGAAAAAAATAGAAGTTATTCTTGCAATACCTTTAAGACGCCATTATTCTCTTTGCCCAAATCGATTGCCATGGCCCCATTTTCTGCTTCTTACGACGTCGATCAATGTAAGCGCGTGACTTCCCCAGGCAGCTATCCCGCTTGATCAAGCCTCATTGTCCTCTGGCCTAACTGTAAAAAATGATCGAAATAATGTGTTTATGAATTAGTTACAAATGTACTTTAAATCGTTTTTTCATGATAAAAATATGTATAGCATCAGAAAAAAAATACATTCAACTACAAAATTCTATAACCTAGATTTTTTATCAGAAGATTAAATACACTTCACTAACCTCGGAATCTTAATTATTTACTTGATTCATATCTCAAACACTGGATAAAATAGGAATGTTGGATATTCTTTCAAAGGCTAAAAAAAAATCCTATCTTAAGTCTTCAAGACCACGAAAGAATTTATTTCTGCAACATTACAAAAATTAATCTGAAATAATAATTATTTATATTTTATCGCATTAACTTTCTTGGAAATTAAAACTATCCAAAATTTGCTAAGATGTTCTATCTGCTTGGAAAATTTCTCATTAGTAATTTGCTACATCCCTCCCTACTCATTTTTTTTTAGGACCAACGTTAAAAGGCTATGCACATATTTTCTAGGGGGTTTAAGTTTAAGATTTTGGGTGGTTGGGAATTTCAAATCATAATTTCGAAATCTTCAAACATTTCATACACTACAGAGCCCGTATGTTCTAGATTGTTGTCCTCCTGAAAAAAAATGCCTACTTAATTTAAGTTTTCAATTTCATATTAGAATGTTTCTTCGAAATAGCCAAATAACTTCTTTCTTCATTTTTCTATAAAGTTTAACAAGTGGTATATCACTACTAAAATGGCCAAGGGAATCCAATGATATCAAGCTTCTTCTAACGTCTTTTGTGGTTCGTTGAGCGTTTAACGGAAAAAGCTCATTACCAGATTTCTTTGAAACATTTTTTCATGTAATTATCGGCGCTCCAAAATTCTTGCTTATGGCGAGTGTAGTTTTTACCTGTGGCAAAGCGCCAGGTCAGAGGCATCGCTTCTTATTTTTTCAAAAGGAGTAAAGTTCAATTGTACCCATTTAGAGCCATGAAATGACCCATATGACCATGGGACATAGGGTTATTCATTCTGCAGATTTAAAATCTGCCATCGAAATGTGCTCTGGATGGCGCCATCTAGCAGTAGCAGCAGCCTCATTTATTTTTCAAAAGGAGTAAAGTTCAATTGTACCCATTTAGAGCCATGAAATGACCCATATGGCCATGGGACATAGAGTTATTCACCCTGAAGATTTAAAATCTGCCATCAGATTTGGCCCTGGGACACAAAAAGGTGGCAGAAGCCTTATTTAGCCATTTAGCTATTCAAAGGCACTTGTAAGTGATTGAAACCATGGGAAACCATCACTGCAATAACCATTTATCATCTTATCACCTAACGCAGCGTGTTATTGGAGGGACTTTGCCTCTTGTTACCTGCCGCAAAGTGCCATGTCAAGGCGTCGCATTTTTCAGAAGGAGTAAAGTTCAATTGTACACATTTAGAGCCATAAAATGACCCATATGACCATGGAACATATGGTTATTCACCCTGGAGATTTCAAATTTGCCATCGGATTAGGCGCTGGGGGGCACCATCTAGTTGCATAAGCCACATTTAGCCATTTAGCTTTTCAAAGGCACTTATAAGTGACTTGAGCCATGGGAAACCATCATCATCTTTTATCATCATAACCATTTTTCATCTTATCACAAAACGCTGCAGGTCATTGGAGGAACTTTCCCTCCTGTTTAGAAAGCTGAGCCTGCAGCAACATGCGTTTTAATAAATTATCCTTTCTTTCTCATCCTCTGTGCTTTCTTTCAAGAGACTTAAAGTTTTTCAGTGCCTCGAATCAGGTATCCAGAGAAAATAACAAAAACTTAAATGAATTTTGGAGTAAGTTTACTTCAAAAAAGTCAATAAACATTTTTGGAGGAAAAATGGTAATTCTAACGATAATTTGGGTACAAAGAAGTAGCAAGGTTCTGACCACATAGATGGTGCCCTTGCATAATAAAAGACAGCTGAGACTATGGAATATTTTTTTGGGGGGAAAATACGCAGATAATATCAATAGTTGGATTATATCCCTGTTTGATAACAATTTGGTCTCAATACAGTTTGAAATCTAAACGAGAGATGAAAACTAATAGTCATCTCCTCTACAAGAGATATAGCGAGCTTCGTAACGATATTTAAGTAGAATGATTTTCGGCCATTACATTTGTATATTCTCAACTCCGTTCAAGATGGGCACAGTAAACCCATAATAAAATTCACTTCTAAAATTCCCTTCCAAAGTTAAAATATTCACCATCAATTGTATGTTGTAGATAAAAATTATAGCATGTTGCTGATATCATCATGGAAAACGTACTTAAAAAAAATTCGCAATAAAATAATTAAAAATAATTGTAATTCTCTTTAATTACTTTTGGACGAGGCTGTTTTGTCTGGTATAATAAAGTGAGAGACAATGAATTATTTTCCTACAAAAAAGAGAACATTTCATTGCAATGGACATTTTTGCCTCTCGGATAATTCGTGATGTATTATTCTCTAAATTTGCCCTCTATTTTTAAATTGGTTTTATAACATTACCTCGGAATGCTTTCTGAACTTGTGGTTGCTTGATATGGCTGCAGAATAATAGTTAATAATGAACTATATGAGTAGTTGTCTAATGGTTCGTAAATTTCATCCTGAATTTGTCATTAGATGGTTTTTCATGTTTCAATTTATAAACATGTTGTTATTATCATTCTTCTAATTCCCTCAATCTCAGATGAGTTCTATGATCAATGAGAAATTTTATCAACTGTATTTTTATATTTATGCAAACAATGTATGTAATACAACGGGGGCATCTCCAGGCCAAAGGGTGATTCTTATGATAGCGGTAGGAACGGAGAGATTGGAAAACTCTCTAGAACGGGCCCTATTATTTCAAAAGGCTGTAACGTCAAGTAGCAGCATCAAATCTTAAAAAACAAATAAAGGAAAAAATGCCAATAATTTTATAAATTAGGAAAAAATTACTTGAATTTAAAAATATATATTTTTTTCGTACTTATTTTGAGTCTGTGCCATAATTGAAAATTAGTGATGAGGAAACATTTTCCACGCGTTGATATTGTTTTGAAAAATTGGCAGCTTTCCATTTAATCTTATCTGTGGCTTTTTACTCCCCTTTCATTCTACACACAAAAAAATACTCTCAATGTGATTAATTCAATCTTTGATGAAAATAGATTATTAAATATTTTTGATTTCCGATGTAATATAAACTGCGAGATCAGTTGATTTCGATAATACTCAGCAAGACAAAATTCAAATTATTCTAGGCAATCCAAACTGATTTTGAAATTAGTCCGACCCACTGATTCAACACTAAACCCGCTATGCGTATTTTCCCAAATAACGTCATTCAAATGTCATTAACTTTCCGATAACAAAGCATTCTGCGCTCAATATTAAACTTTGGTATTATTGAGTGTCTAAGTTATTCTATTCCTCTACACATAAATAGAGGACTATAAGTATTCGAAATAATTGGAAGTTATGTATATACACAATAATATTGAGTCGATATAAAGTTACATGAAGTTTTGATAATTGAATCACTAGTTCTCAACAAGGAAATTGAAGTTTTATTATTGCATTATACTAGTTGATGAGTTCTTGTTGCTGAATATGTTAAAATTATCATTCTTTTCCTTCGTGAATTTCCATGAGATGGGATCATGTGATAGCAGTCTTAGTCCTATGATTTGACATAAATGAGAAAATGAGATGCAGTTAAATGAAAATCTTTTATTCGTGAAAACAAGCGAGATTGGCAAAATAGAGGGGCCGATATTAAATTACGTGAAAATCATCCGAAATATTTCTAATTGGTTCGAAAAGCAATTAGAACTTTCGGCCCACAAGTACTTAGAAGATCACACAGCATGACCTGTTCAGTCTATAAAAAACTTAGACACTCTGAGCCATATATCATGTCTTCTTTTGCCCTCACTTGTTTTCATAGCAATAGGATTATTCAGTCATTTTCTCTGAGAAAATAGGATTTGAGATCATATTCTACTTTCACTCGCCACTGACTTATGTTTACTCCACTATCCCCTTACAATGATTGAAACTTCCCACAAGAAAACTCTAAAATTCCACTAGCAGTAATATATGTGCAAATAGTTTTTAAAACCAGCGCAGATCGCATTTTCTTCCTTAAACACACAGTAAACTATTGCTGGAAAATTGGCTTTACTCAAGAGTAAATATTTACTGTAAAGAACTGTTGCGCTGTTTGCTGTAAGTTAGTGTAAAATCCGTAGTTTGAAAATATCTCCGAGGAAGAAGATGATGCTCATCCCCCAGGTAGCTTGAAGCATTGTTGGTTGCCAATATTTACTGTATACTAACACCACCTCTTGTATCGGATTGACACACATATGTATGGGTAAAAATCACGAGAGGTAACACGTGAATAAGTATAAATATTTGGTTGTACCACGTCGGAAAAAAGAAAGATTGATTGGAGCTAGTACTTTTGTTATCCTAATAACATTTTCAAACTCACAATGACATTGAGAGTCTGGAAATGTTATTAAGATGACGAAAGTACTAAGACCAAGCAATCTTTCCTTTTCCCTACGTGGTACAATCAAATATATATATATATATATTTATGTAAAATTGGGCAATATCTTTTTATCGGAACAAGTTTTGTTGAAAGCGACAGCAAATTTCGCATTTGCAGTTTTTTTGTAACATCTTTCAATTTGTCGTATATTTTACTTTACGGAAATTCATTAAAATTCGGATTTTAAAGTTAAATGATGGACTAGGTGATTCCTTTAGTAAAACACACTTTATTTATCTGACGAGTTACAATAAGCTCGTATTTTCTTCAGAGATAAAATAAAAATACAAATAAAAAGAGTAGAACATTGGTTTATATATCAATGAATAAACACAGATATACAAAAAAAAAACAGATCAGCAAGTGTGAACGTACTGACAAACTTGTGAGCATGTTAGGACAAGTTCGAAAGGGGTAGCCTTAGGAACGAAGGACAAATTCACGGTCACGTCCCAAGAGATGAAGCACCTTATATATATATATATATATATATATATATATATATATATATATATATATATATATATATATATATATATATGGCAGGAGGGTAAGTTGCTTGGAAGGCAAATTTAATTTTCAAGATAAAGCCAATGACGAAAAATCATCCCAAGCTCTTTTCTAGATCCTTTTTTTCAGCTTCATTACGTGTTTCGAGCTTGTGCGCTCAACTTTTTGTTTCTGGAGATATATGAGTAAAAGAGCGAAAGTCCCTCCAATGACATGCGGCGTTTTGTGATAAGATGATAAATGGTTATTGCATCAATGGTTTCCCATTGTTCAAATCACTTACAAGTGCCTTTGAATGGCTAAATGAGGCTTCTGCCACTAGATAACGACACCCAGCGTTAAATCATATGGCAGCTTTGAAATCTCCAGGGTAGATAACCATAAAACCCATGGTAATATGGGTCATTTCATAGCTCTAAATGGTATAATTAAACTTTTCTCATTCTGAAAAAAGTGACGCCTTGACCTGGCGCTTCGCCGCAAGTAAAAATAAGAAATATAACTTTAAATAACCTATCCTGTAATAACTGTAGAAATTACGCTAAATACTTAATTCACTGTATTCAATAATTGAGCACTATAAATAAATAATTATTACAAATTTCGATGATATACAAAGTTTTGATAACTATAGTAAAGAAAAAACCTTAAGACTAAATAGAATGAGCAAGGTCAGGAGTTTATGGAAAATAAAGCAATATTTCCTATTCGATCTCTCCTAAGAGGTCTTTTATCATTCGAGCTCTTCTAAGAGGTCTTCGATCATTCAACCTGTGTGCCACCCCCATCGGCTAATTAAGGAGGACGCCTTGGGCCAAAATTGGCCTCCATATGACGAAGTTGATTGCAGTATAAATTAGTATTAATTGGTTGCTGGTTGTCTAACAGTTCTTAAGAGACAATCCCTTTAATATCTCACTCTACACTCAACATGTTCTTTTTTATGAAGTCTTCTTCACACTTCTTGATAAATTCTGCTTCCTAGACTGATCCACAGAAGGCCTGGTTTAAAGTTATAATAAAGGATCCTCTTGTAATCATTAGTATGAAAAGAAATGCTTCCTGAAGGTGTCGTGCCTCGAAACAAGAAACACGGTGTTGCAGGTTCTCCGTGGACAGTTCGTGCGAGAACCATTTTCTTAACAGTGGAATCTTTCTAATCATTTTCAATTGTCGTAGGATTCTTTTGGGTTGTGTTAAATTGTTCAGCAGGTTCCATAGAAGCTGTAACAAGATTTCCTTGACAACAGCTTTCAACTCTTTGGAACCGTTTTATTTGTACGACCTTCTCTTGGTTCATCTTTTAGACATTAATCCCTACGTCGGAAAAGGTAATACTACATCTTCCAACTTCTTTGATTTAATGAATCATCTCCATAAGATTTCTGAAATGATTTTGCTCCTTAGTTGCATTGATACCTTTATGAACCTTATAGAGTAAAAAATTCGAATATGATCTATAGATGAAACGAAAATAGGGGTGAATACTGAGGAAGATTATGAAGAATATTTATATAACCTGAAAGAAAAAGACATAAATTAGTTATTGTAGCATTCTTAAAGATTTACAAGAACCATTACTTTAATAAATATGTACTGTGTTAAACTTTATTCGAAAAAATCGTTCATTATTTCGTTCCAACCTGATACATCGCAAAACCTTCTCTGGAATTCTCATGCCTGCTGACCTGTGTGTCTTGTGCAGGTATGTCTGTAGAATAAAAAGGATGCACTTCTTTCTTAAACTAGAATTCATTAATTCCTCAAAGCGATGAATCTCAACCTTTATTAGTAAACTTTAGAGTACAGTGAGCAAAAAATTAATTATATGACATTATTAAAAATTATATTTAGAGTTTAAATAAAGAAATTTTTTTTAGCAGTCTCACAATTGAGTTCGTAAGTATTTTCGAAGGGGACGGTGAAGATCTTCTTCTGGTGACGATGGTCGCACTTAGTCCGGCCGTCCAAGGTTACCGAATGAGGGGGTAATCCTAGACCAGTGATATAATGATCCTATGCCGGATCAAGAATGTGAGCCAAACGGTGACTCAAATCGGACTTCTTCCTCGAAGTATCTGTCCGATTATTCAGCTCTTGGAGTGGGTGGCCAAAACCGATTACCTATACACGTCTAGGGTAATCCGCAAAGGGAGGTCCTGTGTAACCTCAGACTCTGAAGGAAGGGGGGGCCGGGAGAACTTTGGCACCTACAAGTACCGTGACGGCCATAACCAATTTCCCGAGAAGTTCCTTCCTTTCAGCGGGCGAACGGTTCCTTTTGTGGATCGGGCTCCACACAACCTCGACGTAGGTCCAAGATCTTCTGCCTGAATCCAGGGAGAAGTTTTCCTTTTATTTCCCTCGCGAGCAGAAATCAAGAGAGAGAATCGAATTCTCGTAAAATCCGTATCGTCGCGCGAAAGACCTTTTTTCATCTTTGGGCAGACAGTATATCTTTCACTCCTTTGAGCCATCTCGGAGTTTACGGTGGCATGAACAAGAGCGACAAAGAATTCGAGGCGAGAGGTGCATTTAGAGATACTAAAGGGCACACAGCTTGTGTCGGAGTATTTCTGCATACACTTATTTACGCGGTATTTAGACTTCTACAGAGCACCTAAAAATCGGTACATTGACATCACAACTAGTACTCTTTAAGGGACCATGACAGCACGCCTGCATTCTGGCACCATCAATCGCCATAGCCAAATTGTAAATGGAATCTCAATATCGCGAGAAAGCCTGAAAGTGCAAAGAACCATTGTCCGGAGAGAGAGTGATGACATCCTACGATAAATGGCAGAAGCTGTCTATATATTTAAAGGAAAACCGACTATCAACATATATATTAGGCCGTAAACACTTATCCCGACAACCTAATGAGTAATTATTGCTTCATGGATGCGGTTTCCAAAACAAGGCCTTCCGAGCCCATTATCTCGTTTACTTAGGTAATATAACTACTTCTCTATTTTAAAAACATAATTCATTTTAATTCATACTTTTTATTGATTAGTTAATTTCACATATGTTATGTGCTACTTATCATTCGCATGTATTTAGTGGCAATAACCTAGTAGTTACACCACAGAGTTGTCATTCATTAAATTAGTTTAGTTCGTTACTCGTCATTCGAAAATGTCGTTCACTAAACCGTGCTCTCGGGAAAATGGGCAGGTGTACGTCAAGAATTGGTATAAATCTCTTCTAATTATTGTGAATTGAGTGTATAACTGCATGGTGAGAGAAATGATATTGTGACCAATTAAGGATCTTCAGCCGAACTTCATTAAATATAATGAGTGAGATATGGTATGTGTTAACTGTGATAAAGCATACGATAACCGATAACATTATTCGGAGTAAAGCGGAGCCAAATGATACAGTTAAAGTTTAGTTATTTTGTCATCTAGTGTCACACTCTGGTCACATAAAAGACAAGATAAATATAAAGAGGTGGAAGAGGCTATCCCTAGGGGTGATCAAGGTAGAATTTAAACCTTGAGGGTAAAATGTTGCAAATGTCATCAACCTAAAGATAGACGTGGCGTTATTTGGGTTCTTGAATCCTACACCAGATACTTGACGATGCGCCAGCTAGATGAGGAAAGGGAGAATCTAACAAGCAGCAGAGCGATGAAAAGCCCACAGGAAATTTATCTGGGGGTAATCACTCCTCCTGATATCATCGCTCAAAGGGCGATACATTCCATGCAAATAGACCCATTGATGGGGAAAATTACCACAGAGGAAATCAAATGAGAGGTACTTATGGCAACCAAGGCTAAGGAACACGGATCACTGGAGTTCACTCTAATGATTACGTCATCGCTGATAGTCGCTGAAATATATGTAGGTATTTAGGTCTGTACCAGATGATAGGATTTTTCTAAAATCATAGGATGAGGGAGTGAAAACAAAGAGAAAAAGAAGGAAATGAAGTATCTTAAATATCAAGAGATTCATGGGGCAATGATTTTGAGCTACCAAACGAAACGTGAGATAATAAAGAACAAAAACGAGAAGAAAATCATTGAGAACGGAAGAGAGAATTTAACGTTTGTCGGGGCAGCGAAAACAATAGCTTCCACAGAAGCAAGAGAACCGAAGGGGCCCTACCTCATGATGTAGAACCAGTACATGGAGATTATGGCAATGCATGTGATATGGCCAAGATCACGAACCCTGTAAGTTTTCTCTGGAGTTAAATGGCCTGCTGAAAAAAATACATGAAGATGAATCTCTGGTTCTCAGAAAGGCCAGGTTTAAGAGACTTTTTGAAAATAGAAAGAGAGGAAAAGGAAATTCTGTTAACTGATATAAAGAAAGAAGAAGAGAAGAAAAACAAGGAAAAAATTGGCAGTAAAGAATTATGTGAAAGGAAAATGAAGAAGAAAATAATAAGAATAAAATAATTGTAGGCAAGAAGTTCCTAACAAATGAGTCCTCCAAGTAATTCAGAAACGAGAAAAGAAATAAACACGTGAACTCTCAGGTATCAACAAATGACAAAACGGAAAAGATAAGAGCAACATGTAGAGGACCAAAGGCCAATTGAAGAGGAACGATGAATCATGAGTAATCGAGGATCAATCACCTACTAGTAGATTGAAATTCAGAATTTAAAAAGGTCAGCAACAGGCAACCAATGAGGATTAGAATAGAATCATAAAATGTGCTAGTCAAAGAGGACACTCTTGTAGCAGTAGCATGTGAACACTGCTTAAGGATTGATAAATAGCACTAAAAGTTATAGAATTAACAATTTTATTTGAATATTGACGAAACAAGATGTTTAACGCGTGATACTTGCTGCTAAGAAATTTCTAGTGCATAAGGAACTTGATGAGCTAAACAAGGGCTATATATCCTAGAAGTGTGTGCGCAGACATGTTTGGTAATATTGATTGGAGCTATTAACTCGCAAGAAGAAAGTAGCTACATATCCACAATTTTCTCCTAGTATTCGGCACGAATATCGATGTGAAATTCCTCTGAGACCTTAATGCGTAAGAGAGGGCGGAAATATACTTAAGAGAACAGGGTTGTTAAAAACCTAGTTTTGCTTATCCGAAAAAGAATCGCGATATGAGCTGGACCCGTGTTTCCCACGTTCATTACTAAAAGAGTTGCCGTTAAGACGGATTATAACCTGACCAGCACCGTGTTCCATTAGAATATGTTTGATAAGCCACTCACAGGAATTACAATGGAATACACCTCCACTATGGTCCAGCTTGTAATTATTAAACAGTTCTCAAATTTGGAATCGGTCAAGGATCAGGACGAATTGAGCATTTACTGGGCCTCGGCATTAGAAGGGAAAGAAATATTGGAAAATACCAAGCACATAGAAAGAATTGAGGAAAGGTTAAGATGCACAAAGGATAAGGTTATATTCAAAGCAGCGAGACGAACCTTAGAGACTCAAAGATACTGACCGCAAAAAAAACGTGGATAACGGAAATAGGCATCATTTGGCAAATTACAATGGAAATTGTCCCAACAGCGTAACACAATAGAAGAAGAATGAAACTGCAGTAGGAATTCAGGAACCTCATTATAGAAAAGAAGGACAGGTACAGAGAGGAAATGTTTGGTCACCTGGAGAAGATAAAAATTAAGAACGGTAATATGACGAAAGAAGCAGGAAGAGAAGTGATCTTTAGGGACCACTAGAGAGGTTTATTTAACGTCATCAGGGAGAAAACTAATTGCTTTTATTACGTAGATCATGAAAGAATTGTAACGGAGGAACTAAATTATAGCTATAAAGGACGACTCATTGGGGAGATATGGAGATGGGCTAAAGATAACGAGGATATTAAATAAAGTATGAAAACGGAAGTGGGAGAACTAAGAACGGTAATCCACGTTTTCAATCAAAAATTATAAAGAGAAAACAAAATTCAGGCACCTGGATAAGTTTATCCTATCTTAATCCTATCCCTCGCATTCCTTTTAGACAAAATTCTAATTTATACACTATTCTATATCGTTTACTACTAAATTTCTGACTTCTTATACCTTAAGAACCCTAATATTGTTCCCAAAAAACTGCAGATGTCAGATTAACAATCCTTTGCAATTTCGCTTCTATTCTTGGGTAACGAATTTGTCTTGGACTTTCTTATCTACCTCTCAAAATTTCCATACTCTCTCTTGATCCTTGAAGCTTAGGTTCCTGTAAACTAACCTTCGAAACTGGGGGCCAACTTGTGGTCCATCACCGGAGTCATATTAATTCGGTTATGAAGTAAACACCTCGCGCACCACTTGGGAAGTTCGTCCTAAGCCGTAGTGAATCGTTTTTCGCCATGGTATACGGCCACTTAAATATTGCTCATGTCACTGTTAGGTACTTTAAATGGATATGTGGCATTTTTCCAAAATGAATCAAATGTAGAAGCATTGACACCGAAGAATTCGGATAATATGGTGAGATCAATTCACACTTCAAGTTTGGTCCATGGGTTTTATCATTATTGAGCTACAAGAAGCAGAATTTGAAAAAAAATCTCAAATTAGCAATAATTATAGAAATCATTAAATTTAAAACCAAAACTAATGCGTTTAAATTTTTTTTTTTTTCATGTGAGAATATGTTTCCTAAAGATAGACGTGAAAATCCTCCAAAGAATTTCTCAAAATGAAAACAGAACAAGCGAAAATAGATAAAGAATTAAGGAAAATACAAGTTTTCTTCAAGTAGCAACTCTGAATGAAGTCAAAAGACAAAATAATTAGCGACATTTAAAAGAGAGAACTCATATAGCAAACTTTACGAGCCCGTGAATGTTTGCTAAGATGATAAATGCTATGTTTGACAAAAACGGTCTGCCAGATAGGTGATTCCTTGAAAGTATGAACCTTCGGATCACAAAATTCCCATATAATTTAAGCCTAATAAAAATAAAAAACACTCAATTAGGAGACGAAGACTACCACTTCTGGACAAGATGACTCAAGATTACAGGCGCGAGAAAATAGAAAACAAAACAAATTTCATCAGAAACCACAAATTAAGTAGAGGTCCAACCTTAAATTGCAGAAGCGAAGATCACTTACTGAAGTCATGCCAACACAAGAAGGAGAATACAGACGAGAGTACGGTATAGCTTCACATCCACATCCGGATTCTTTAAGGAACCAATGTATCTTTATAATTGTAGAAAATTTCACCTAAGAATATTTGTTAATGAAAAGAATTCATTCCCTAAAGACATAAAAACCATGCCTAAATCATAGAAAGAAGTAGTATTGGTGAAAATAAATGAGACTAAGATGACCACACCTTTTAGCATCTGATCCAACTAAAGATTTAGCAAAGTTAATATCGGATATACATATATATTCTCCTGACCTTGTTTAGGAGTTTACAAAACCATTTGGATGGTCTTAGATTTATATCAAGAGAAGAGGTTGAAAAGAAGTTGGATCCATATTTTTCACCAGAACATACAGAATATTACAAGAGTGGCATTTATAAGCTTTTTGACAGAGGAAATGAAGTTCTAGGTAGGAAGCATTGGAGGTTATGGTTATGATTAAATATTTCCATAGTCCTAAGTTTTTTTCATTTTTATTATATACCCTAAAATCGCACAGTACTTTGGTTCCATCTTGATATAATACATGTATAGAATATTTAAACAGGTGGTATATGCGTTTTGAACCCATTCTTTTATTTTTGAAATTTTGAACTTTGAAAAAAAAAGAAACAATAATTTAATCTAAACTAATGCTCGTTAAGCCATAAATTAACTATGAGCAAATATACTCTAAAAAGCTATTATAAGATAGTATGAATGTACATAAATAAAGGGTAAACAAAATCTCAAAGTATTTGAAAACATTATTTAAAAGTTAAATCCTGACATTGTTCTTATAAATGATTTTCACGACAGTCTTTTAGTGCAATAGTACTACTAAAAAGCTCGATGGAAATTCAATTAAAATAATCTAAGAGATTAAATTAAAACAACTTCTCCAACATGAAGACTAATACCTAGCAATTAAATGAAAAACTATAATAGACACTTCAATCATATTTACAAGATATCACTCCCCAGGACGTGAGTAAGTGCCAGGGCATAACTTTCTTGATCTTATTGCCTATAAGAATGTTACCCTGTTTGCTAGTCACGCAAATGCTAGATATGGAACATCGAGTTAAACCTTTACGAATAGAACAGAAAGAAAGAGAATAAAGATGGATTAAGTAGTATGATTCGATAAGTTGCCATAAATTTAGATAGCTCTTGTTTTCTTTTTCATTTTGGGTAGATTGGTAGAAGTGAAATTACATCTTCTCAGATCTCTTTCTCTCTCTCCTTCTCTCTCTCTATCTCTCTTTCTATATAAATATATATTATATATATATATATATATATATATATATATATATATATATATATATATATATATATATATATATTGCCAGAATTATTTGCAATATCGCAATCATAATTATGCGGTAAAAAGTCTATTTTTGGCCTACTAGCTCTTCATCAAAGCCCGCGGAAGGAGTCCTTCTCACATACACGAGAGGATAAAGCATAAGATAAGTCTTCTAAGACACCATAAAATTGTCTTTCAATTAGCCTTTTTAAATTCTCATCCTTGCTTATCGAAGAGAATGGAAAATTGGTTTTATCCACTCAAGCCCCACCTTGTAAAATCGAGAAAATGATTTGTAATAGGGTAATGATAATTATGCTGTTAAAAAGTTTATTTTAGACTTACTAGTACATCATCAAAGTTATTTTGCTGTCTTAGAATAGCTTATTTAATGCATTATCCTCTTGTGTATGTGAGAAGAACTCCATCTAAGTGCTTTGATGAAGAGATACCCGTAAAACATTGAGTAATAAAGAGTATTCTCCCAACATAAAACATGCAATAAATTGTAAGACAGACGTATCCTTGAATAATTTTTCTATATTAAAATATGTTAAATCTATATCCACTCTGGGTATTAAACAATAACTGTGCATTAAATACAACTACCTGAATTTAAATAATCACGCGTCATCTTTTCCGTTATTTATAACTTAACAACCATCCAACCTGTATTTAACCTTAAATTTCCTTCCCGTTTTCACTTATAATTGTTATCCGACCATAAAAGGTAATAAGGTGTTTCTTTATTTACTTTGACTATATTTTATATTTTTTAGATTCTGATTTGCCTCCATTTCATTCATAAGTTTTGTAAAGTTACGTTTGCATTTGATTAATATTATTTTTTTTCAAAATTTGTCTAATGTTCTTACTTGACTAGTTTGTCTTTTTTTTGTTGGGTTTTTCAATAAAGTAACATTTATTTAAGTATTTTATCGCCGTTTGTGTCAATTTTTAATTAGATTGTTCTTTTACCCTAGTATAAATTGAATTTCAGATTTTAAATTCGTTTTATAGCTCATGAAAATGGGTTTAGAAATAACCCGAAACGTATTGAACGAAGATGAGACCCGCCTTCTTCGTTTTGTCATTCTTACTTAATATTAAATTTAATCTTTGTCGAAGAAATCATCACGAATAATATATATATATATATATATATATATATATATATATATATATATATATTTATATATATATATATATTACTCGCGATGATTTCTTCGACAAAGAGCAAATACAAGTTCTGCGCGTGATAACAACCACCAAAGGGCTTTCACTATATTATTTTCTGCCCTTTAAAACAAATTTGAAGAGAGATGCAGAAACCTGGTATTGCAGACTATATAACGATATATTACAAGAGGAAAAGAGAAAGAGAAATTTGACGCAAATGAGCAATGAGACAAGAAACAGAGCATCTGACCGGCAATCAGCAGACCCAGGTTTGAATCACACCCAGGAAATTCAAACTTTTTTTTTCCCCTGGCGTTAGTTATTTCTGTCTTCTCGGTAAAAGATTGCCTTCATTGTGCCACCATCTGGTCTCTTTTATTCTACTGTTATTCTAATGTCCTTTTCTCTTACCTCATTCGCTTCAAATATCTCTTTCTATTGTACTATATTGCACATGATAGACTGATGAAGATAAATCAGTCAAACCGCAAACAAAAGTTAATCACAATAATTTTACTTCGAAAAATATTTTTTTCTAATAGTGAAAAAAAATCCGTGCAGTCGTTTGGATCGAACCAACCATACAAAGACAGTTAGTGACTGAGATCTATATATAAGTATACCTTTAGACCGAGTGGTACAAATTTATTACCAGACAAATCCGGCAACGTAAAACGAGGATCTTGACCTCACTCTTCCAGAAACAGCTGAAGAACACGCAAAACAACTGTTGGTTCGTTGTGTCTGATAAATATGAACAAAGAGTTATGAAGATTGTAAAGGCTATCGCAGAACCCCGTTCACACTGTCCCCCAAAAATACACAAATAAAATTTATAGATGACCAGGGATCTAAAGGCCTACCAGAAATTCACCAGAATTAATCAGGATGGTGCTAAATTATGAGGTATCCACAAGCGGTTAAATAAATACACACACACAAAGTATTTACAGCATTATTTACAACAAAATTCAAATTAAATAAATTAACTGTTAGTAAATTATACGGGAGTCATCAAACAATAACAAAGTTACAAATGCTTAACACCATCGAACGACCACAAGTAGTTTTAACCAAAAGGATATTCGCGCATACAAAAATGGCTTCTATGGATAAATTGTTTACAGCCGAAACGACACGCGCCGTTGAAGATGAAAATAGGCTTTGCTACTCTAGTGACAGGTGTTTCCAGAATAACCTTTCTGTCTTACGTCCCTTACCCGAAGGCCTCAAGGCTACATGAATAACACTGATACCACTCAATTAATTTAAAGGGGACGTAAGAAGAAAGAGATACTCCAAAATACATGATACCAGAGCAGTGAAGCAATAATCCAGGTCGGGAACCCAGGCGAAAGATGCTGGGCGACGATGAGGTGAATTCGACTCAAGTCGATAGGGGTGAATGCGATGGCGGTCTTCGGCGAGGAGAAATCCACATGCGGCGATATCGTGGCGAAAGGCGTTGGGAGCACGAGGAACGATGATTCGAAGGCCCAATGATCCGAGAGAAGGAATTAGAGATGACAAAATTCCCCAAAGAGGAGATGGCGAACTGACTCGGGGCGAACTTTCACGTGCCTAGTGTGAACAGCTTCCCAAGAAGAACACTTGCAAACGTAACTGCAAGAGCACAATTCAATACAGCCGACAGAGGGACAGTGACAAAGCTGGCAGAAATCAATGTCAGAAAATCCTCGCTGCACGAAGGAATCCAGTACAGGTTTCCAAAAATTAATAACGTCAAGGTAAGTGACGGATAACTATTCAGCGGAGCAATTAGGCAGGATTTTCTGAACAGAATAACTTAAAAGGGCTTACGGCCCCATTTATATCTTTCAGTTCGAAGGGGGGAAAGGGAAGTGGGGCGTAAGGGGGCAGGCAGAAGTTTAGGCCAAAAGTAGTAGCCTCGAAGCGGGTCGTCTTGCGATAAACACGATAAACTATGATGAGAAAAGGAAAGCATTGGAATCCGATGGCCTAAAAATTTTAAAAGACCAAGTTACCTATCTACATCATGGTATTTAGTGTGGTCATTAGCGAGTGTCACGTTATGAGCCCGTTTATATTCTCGGATGGTATACATATTAAGCCCTGAAGAAATAGGGTTTATCTTTATTCAGGAAGTTGTCGTTAGAAGGCAGTACTTGTGGCACCACGACTAAGAACCCTACCAGACAAATAGGAGAAGCCAGTCTTGGTTGAGAGATAATTTATTTAAACACATCACTCCAAACATGTGACCTCCTTACTCACCTGACTGTAAACCCTTGGACTATTCTGTGAGGGACCTGGTTGAGAAAGACACCAATATGTCCATCAAGGTGGAGCTTAGGTCCAGGATTATCAGAATTTTCACCATGTTAACGGGGGAACCACTCAAAAGGCCTGCATTAGGTTTCTACGATCCTGGAGTCCGATGGCGATTTTATTGATAAAATTAATAATAAAATCCATCAAGTCTTTAATATATAACTGTAGTAAAAATATCTTTAGAAATGAATTGTGTACTATTTATTTATATTCAAGTTAAACGATAAAATACCCACCGTGAATTTCACATCCAAATTTGGAAAACGCAGTGAAGCCTGGCTGCAATAACAGCGTCCTTAATGAGCTACTTAAGGACGACGGCTTACCAACTTTTAACATGACTAATAAGCGAAAATTCAAAGAAGGCAAAATACCTAAAAAAAGACAGCAGAGGAACCGAACACTAGTCCAACTCAGCGGTTCAAGAACAACCTCCCTCTTTGCGCACAAGCATAACGATGGCTAAATTGAGCAACTAAAAAATACTAATTATCCCAACAAATAAAGAAACGAAGGTAACTCGGCTACGAATTTAAAGAAAACATCCCCCCAAAATTATGATAATTTAACCACAAATTATTCAGAAGAGTACTAAAACGGAGCTGCCATTGCAGTAAATAATGGATCAGGTTCAAACAACTTAGCAACATATAACAAGG
Organism: Ceratothoa steindachneri; assembly: GCA_963969495.1. NCBI lineage: Eukaryota > Metazoa > Arthropoda > Malacostraca > Isopoda > Cymothoidae > Ceratothoa > Ceratothoa steindachneri. The sequence goes on from OZ018326.1 coordinate 33,219,040, forward strand.
CTAGCTGGCAATAGAGGTCGGTTTTGACTTAGGATAAATGGTTATTTCCCACGGATACCTTCTGTAAAGAATAGACCTTTTACACATCCAGTCTCTCATTGGCTTAGTAAAACGAAATATCCCAACAATTCTCATAGGAGAACTAAAGAAGAACCAATGGGATTGGGACGTGTAATAACACCTTCTTGGAGAGAAACATCCTCCAGGCCTCGATACTGACATTCCCACCTTCGTTATACCAAGAGCTGACACCTAGCCAGGTGTTTGTCTAGCTAGTCCTTACACAATATTTTCTCCTTACATGGAACCAATTCAATTACAGGTAGTGATGACATAGAGGGTCCTACTTGCTTTCAAACGGAACTCTGTACAAGTCACAGGGTGGAAGAGGAGCTCTTTCGGCACGAGCAACCTCTCACGATGGATGAGGTTATCCTAGAGTAAAGTGTTGATGCGCCAGTGACTGAAATAACAGACATTTAACGGAGATAGAGAGGGTATCACCAATTCTCTGTACAAGTCTATCTGAAATAAAAGATGGATCAATTATATGAGGAATTTGTACCGTTAACTGAAAGGTCTATGTACGATAGACAAAAGAAGAGTATCAATAGACACAAACAAGAGAAGAAAAGAATTAAATATTAAATGATACGGTTAATACTGGAATAACACTAGAGAATTTTGGACTAGACAAACGAAAATCTCGATCATTGTATGTTGCAATGCGTCAAAAGCATTTGAAATTGTGACAAAGAAAGGTGAGCATAAGATCTGGGACTAAGTTTAAATAAAGAGATTGCGTCATGGAGAGAACTGCATATTATGGGGGTATTAGACAGGTCGAAATTTGTGCTAAGGGCAGGACTCCCACAAAGGGGATGCATGACAGAAGCCCCAGCACCTGGCAACCTCACTTACCTCAGCGTTCAATTTGCGATGACGTCAATCATATTATACAGTGCTCCTTCAGTACCGCAGCTATGTGAACTCCTATGAGTGTCGCAGAGAAAGAGAGACTCAATAACTACGAGGCAAAATGTAAATAAAGAATTAACCAGGACAAATCCAAAATATCACGAAACAGTAAGAAACACTTAACAGAAGTGAAAGTGTGACATATACACTCTCCTTACGCCATACAGTGAAATATACTCTTGATGAAAGGACAGCAAGTAAGTCACAGATATAATTAAAAATGCATTAACTACAGCCAGGACTTTGCATATATTCATTCAACAACCTCCAAAAAAATAAACAAAACAAAAATATACACCACTTTCGTAAGAGCCACACTGTTGTAATCCGCTTTCACGCTATTTTGTTGTTAAAAAACATAAAAAACATATTATAGAGAAAGCAGAAGAGATCGGTGTACCTAATTACAGTCACACGTAGAACAACAATATCTGCTGACCAAAGTCGCATGCTCTCACTTATTCTGATTTATGACCTAACGACCCACGAAATTTTCAATAATTCCCGGAATAACCTTAGGAGAACCTGGGCAACTATATCACCTGAAAGAGAATGTAAAACAACATCAAGCTCTCAAATTTCCATAGAATCGGCCGAATAGTTACAATATTATTACCAAAACAAAAAATAGCACGTGACTAAAAGGAAAAAGATAATCATACCTGCATCTGAGGGAGAAGTTGAAACCCCAATATAAAGGAAAATAAGAAGAGAACAAACAAGCACATGTACGAATTTTTTTAGAAGAATTGGTAACAAGCCATTCAAGATTCTCGAGCTCCGAAAAATTATTAACATACGAAGAATAAGAGACATTCATTGTTGAAGAAATGCAAAGAACAAACTCCAAGATTAACAACGAACAAACAACTAAGGAGGGATACTATCCATAAAGACATTCGAATTGTAAAAACAAATCTCATGGTTACTACTAAAACAAATAAACCTGATTACGACCAAATTCACGAATATGACACCCTGATAACTGAAATGTTACACAAAAATGACAACCAAAACACACATTAACAAACCTACAGTAAAACCTAAGCACACTTAAACCTAAAAAAGGGAACAAAATAAGGACAGAACGAAAACCAATGCAAACAAGTACATCAATAAAAAACAAAGGTTTGAACGCCATCGTAAACTCAACAAAGAGACCTAAAATTGTAATACAGATAATATATAAAGGCAACGATATGCTTGATCAGCAGACGCCTTACATCCCTTAACAAATCTTCTACAGTTTTTCATTTCACCCTTATAACCTTTTTCATTACTAATTACCCACTCTAAACCATCATAATACTTCACATTTAACATGAGCATAAAAATTACATTTTTGCGGACGATCGGAATTGGCTTGGAGTAACTCGTTGATAACCTAGTTGATAACCAAATTTCTGCACGAAAGGTCTCTCACTTTTAATAAGGAACCGAGGCTACCAAAGCATTTAGCCTGAAAAACGCAATGCGAGGGGTTATTTAGGGCCTACAAAAGAGTTTTATTGCCTTTTTTTTTTAACATTACAAACCATCAGAGCCCACGGTGGATAACAATCCCCGAGTATTTCTGGGTGAGGGACGGACTTCAACCAACGTTGGAAAGCCATGCCCATCCCCCCAGACTTAATCTACATAGTAGAACAGCGGCATATTACACTAACTATGTCAATGCTGGAAGAAGTTGCGATATCCAAACCCCTAACAGGACGCCCACTGGGTTTGCTAGTTCACTCCCTTTCATTAAGTCCGCCATGAGACGTCCCTTGGGAGAATCGCATCTCTGCTCCATCAAACTATTCATCCTGGAAGTGCTGCAATGTGGGAACTGAAAACTAGTAGAAGTAGGACACAGTCAAACCATATATAGTAAAAAGAGACGTATGCAAATGTACTTTACGTCTTACAAGATGAAAGCACACACGACTGCCACTCGCCCCATCAAGGATAAACAACTCTGCCCTGAATGCGGAGTAGAAACTCACCGATTCTGTGACTAAGGTGTGAAGATAAAGAAGAGCTTATACCTATGCTTCCCCAAACAAAAGGAAATAATTAAAATAACAGAGGAAGGAAGGAGACAAACTCTAACGATGACATATGGGGTTGGTACCCAGAGATCAATTAAACAAATTTAGAAGAACTTTTAATTGAAATAGAAAACCAACATAAATAGGAAAAATTAAATAAATTCTTAAATCTCAACCAACATACGCACCTTTTTGACATTAGGTTATAGACAAACAAAATGGGCAAAATATCTAGCTAGGGCATTGTAAAATACAATATGAGAATCATTTGCAAATAGTGAAGAGGAAAATTTTATAACAATGCAAATGTACTTTACGTCTCACAAGATGAAAGCACACACGACTGCCACTCGATCCATCAAGGATAAACAACTCTGCCCTCAATGCGGAGTAGAAACTCACCGATTGCGTGACTAAGGTGTGAAGATAAAGAAGAGCTTATACCTATGCTTCCCGAAACAAAAGGAAATGATTAAAATAACAGAGGAGGGAAGGAGACAAACTCTAACGATGACATATGCGGTTGGTACCCAGAGAACAAATAAACAAATGACTTCGAATCTAACCAGAAGAGGACTACAAAATTCTGACGTACATCATACATGCATACATGGTTAATATGTAGAACCCAAGAGTTTACAAGGACGAGGTAAACGAATTACTGAAGGTGAACGTTTTTGCTACGCTTAAGCTCCGCCTAAGTCATCAAAGATATTCAAAATAGCACTTGGAGATGAAAAAATAGTATTCATCAACAAACTAGACGCTGGTGACATCTTCAAAGGAGAAAAAAGAAACCGAAAAAGAAGAGGATCAAAGGAAAGATATTAACCACTTTACAAACACAGATATAGAGAAAGAGTGCCTTATGAATAATAAAGGAGCGCAAGAAAGACAAATAAAAGTAGACTGAAAGAAAGAACAGAAAAGCGAAAAGCATCTCACCAAGAACAACGTGAGGGCATTAAGAAAAGTGACCCTAGAAGAAAATTAAACCAAGCAACAATTTCAAGAAAAAAAAGGACATAAATCTGATGAAAGATTACACAGTTGATACTTCAAACGAATTCGAATATAACAACCGACTTTAGGAATAAAACCGAATGCGACAAGATTTACCTAAATATGACATTAACATGATCGTGAAAACATCTACCCAAATGTGAAAGGAAAATTATCCCCAAAAGAAAGAAACAATTAATTAAACGAAAGCGAAATAGGAACAAGGTAAATGGATAAAAAAACAACTGGTCCATCGGCTTGAACATCAATCTCCAAACAATGCAATAAAAGATACTAAACAAGCCACACTAAGATATTAACCTGAATTCTTGCCATCTTGCATCTGTTTACAAACTTATTGATTTCTTCTCATTTCGTTAGAACTTTTTACTACATTATTACTCTACTTCCATTCCCTTCAAACTGACACCACCACGTTAGCAGAATAGATTCGGTAAGGCTCATCTCGAGCGATGGTCCATTGTGAATTCATCACTCTCAAGAACTAGAAATTCGATGCTAAAGCGTATCATTTACATTGCTAAATTGGACATACCTCCTGGTTAGGTCCCAGTTCGAGTATAAGGTTACCTTCAGTGTCAAGCTAGCATACAGTTGGAAGGAAGCATATACGGACGGTTTAGCGCGCGCCGTAAGGCGAAGATCTTTCAACAAATGTCTGAAGTCTAGAACGGTTGCAAATAAGCCCTATCTGACTAAAAATAGGCTAAAAATACTAAAAATACGGATAGGCTTCACTTAACTGGGAATTATATTAACAATGGACTATCGAAGTTTTGGAAAAAGTGATATTCGCTGATAAAGCTACCTTCCGTTTGTTTAAAATGTCTAGAATATACTACTTAAGGAAGAGAAGGAGGGGTGGGCGAGCGCTTTTATAAGTGCCGTATCGCTACTAATAATTTTGCACAAAAACACTAGCATGAACTCAAAATGGTACCAAAACGTGCTTTCTTGGCACCTTTTTCCAACAGTTCAGGAGCAATTTGAGAAATATATCTGTATTTCCTAGCATGATGGGGCCATTTGTCACAATGGAAAAGCAATAAAGTTCTCAGCTGAAAATAATATGGAACACTTCAGCGCCTGATCCTGCAATTCTCCAGATTTTAAGCCAATAGAGAATTTGTGGGCCATAATCGAACTCACCATTGATAGTTAGTTAGTCAGCGCCAATCCTTCCATGATACTGGGAGGATCTCTGACAGGATAATGAAATTTATATAAGGTCAATATGACAATCGCTGATCGGCCCGAGGGCCCCAGGGGCCGGTCTTCTTTTGAGGAGAAGTGACAGGAAGAATTATGTTTTGACACCAAACAACGTTCATGTGGAAGCCTTCGTCACTTCGGGGGAGAGGAATCTGTTACGCGTCAGAGGTACGTGGATATAGATACCCATCGGGAGGATTCCTTAGAACAGAGAGTGTGTGTGTGTTGTGCGTCTACCAATCGGTAGCCAGATCTCTTCACGTTTGTGTCCGCTCTTGCCGGGACCTTGAAAAGTAAAATGATGGAATAAAAATAAATGATTATCGAATATTTTGCATTTTTTAAAACAAAGAATTAGAAATTGTAAAGCTCAGAAAATAATTAAAATTTACGTTTGGCTGCTTTTTATTTTATCTTTTCGTATATTCGAAAGTTTCATCGAAGTTATTACTAAAATAGATTATAAATTTTAATTTTTATCAGGAGGAAATAGCTACTGGCTTCTAAAAATAAATAAAGCAAAATGAAATTATTAGAGAAAATTTTGAATGAGGATTAAAAAAGAAACGTGAAGATTGTTTTTTTTCCATATTTAAAAGATTTCGAATAGAGGTTATGTATGTCCTTTAGGTCCAGAAAATAAGCATTAATGGGAAAAAATAGACCAACGGAAACCAGGAAACGAAACTAAGAAACCAGGCAATGGGTTCGCCACTCCTGCGCTTCGCTACTAAGATTAAAATTTAAAATCTAAAGAAAGGAGCAATGGATAAATTTTTATAAATTTTCTGAACTTCGCTAATTATAATAATTTTAAAAAGGAACTCTAAACTAAATATCACGCTGCTAAAATATATTAGGTTAAGGAATAAGTTCTTGCGTATTTTTTAATGTTCTGTGGATTTAAGTTTTGTTGACGTGATTTGTGCACATATTAAGACACAATAAATAATGAGAGCCAAATTTGTAAAGGTTATGCTACGTCTCTTAACAGCGTAGACTATTAGGCTTGTAAAGGCATTGTAAAGGCATCATTCTTTATGAGCTCCTTGAGAAGAAAGAAATGTACGTTCAACAAATGTATCGACTCGCCGAAGCTATTCATGAAAAGCGACCTCATCGACGTTATGGAGTCCTTCTGCAACACGACAAAGCTCGTCCTCACATTGCCAATATGACAAAAGACGCCACCCAAACGCTTAATTTGGAAATCATGCCGCATCCTCCATATTCGCCAGACGTGGCTCCATCAGATTTTAATCTGTTCCGATCGCTTTCCAACAATTTGCGCGGCGTTCCGTTCAATACTGATGTGGAATTAAGAACCTGGTTACAAGAATTCTTCTAGTCAAAATCCAAAGATTTTTATTGCAGAGGCATCGAAAAACTAGTTGAACGTTGGGAAGAAGTCGTAAATAACAACGGAGAATACATTATTGATTAAATTGTATATTTTTATCAATTAAACATAAAGTTTTTCTAAAATAGTTAATGGTAATAAATATAATTTAAAAAAGCGCAAGAACTTATTCCTTAACTCATTAGTTATAGAGGAATATATATATATATAAATAAATTTTCTGAACTTCACCATTTGTAATTTTCGGATTTTTGAAAAATCACAAAATTTCGATCCTTCTATTTATTCATGAACTTCACCATTTTGTTTTTGATATTATAAAAGAATTATTAGAAATAACTTTGCTAAAAAAACGTCATAACAAAACTAAGATAATATTATTATTCAAATACTCAAAAAAATCCCGTTCTTAAATTATAGAATTAGCGATGATGTGATGATGATGATGATATGTACTGGAAACTTAAAAAAAATAGAACAAAAGGGTGTTGATAACGACGGATAGGCCGAAGAGTGGAACTCTTTAGTATATTGAATGGGTAATCAAAGTTCTTTATTGGGCTTGATTAAGAGATCTATAAATTAAAGCGCACGGCTGTTTTTTCGTATATTCAAAGCTTTTATACAACTTAGTTCTAAGAGTTGCTTGCGATTTAAAAAAATACAAACCAGGATTTAGGAATGGCTTTTGTTATATTTTAAGCTTTTATCTAAATACTAAACAAATTTTGGATTGAGCTAGAGAATGCTCTGGTTTTCTTATTATTTTTGAAATGCTGACTTTTTTATAAACTCAGATTAATTTAAATACTAAACTAATTGTTCATATCAAGTTAATTTTAAAAACGCATGAAAATAATAAAAATAAATATAGTCTCAAAACTTAAAGCCATGACTCTCTCTTTCACTCTCTCTCCCTATATATATATATATATATATATATATATATATATATATATATATATATATATATATTATAAAGAGGCCATGTGGGATATAGTAATTGTTATATTTCACAGCAAAAGAGGCATTTTTTTAGTTTCTTGATAACTTTCATCAATGATTATCCCTTAAAAGAGGGGGGAACATTAATATCATTTTAAATCATTATTTATTAGTCGCCGGAGGCTCCTTTCAACCACCTTGGTCATCTTACATAAGAAAAGAAGGAGACTGCAAAAGACCATTCATGGCCTACTGATAAATTTAAGAATTTCTGCTCTATAAATACAAAATATATGTAGATATTTTACAAAAATTTGAGGAGTAACATAAAAAAAATAAACTTGAGATCCAAATGAAAGATTTTGAATTTAAAATGAAACTATTTAGAAGGACCATATGTTAGAAAAAAACAACAGGAGAAAACGGCAAACCTAACACATCTTTTATATATATATATATATATATATATATATATATATATATATATATATATATATATATATATATATATATATATATATATATATATAAGCATATAAGCACTTTAACGTAAAGTCCTTACGAGAGTGGATTGCAATAAACTGTTGAGATTCGTCTAAAGGCTTAATTAGCTGTATGACATACTTGAACTATATATGAAGGGAACTACTATACAGACCTTATGCTTCCCATTTCCGAAAATTTGATATAATTGGATTCTTTAAGGACAGTAAGTGTAAATGTACTCTAATTACACAGAAAGCATTAATAAAACTTAAAAAAGTATTATTAATGAAATAGAGCAAATAAATAACAAGAGTTAGTTAAATAGAATAAAAGGGAACTAATTCTCTGAAGGAGGAGCTTCCAGTTATGTATTACGAGCATTTAAGGTATACTTATATCCGCATAATTAAATTAGTCATCATAAGCTGAATATAAGATATACCGGAGTATATATGTGTGTATAAGTATATATGTTCATTTGAGTATGGTATATGATATGGTATCTGATAGTGAAACCAGTGTATAGGAGCCTAGAATTTAATTACGAAACTAGTTTCGGTATGAAGTTTACCAAACCCTTATCAGGCGTATATTGAGACTGGAATGAAAAACGCAAGTTAATAAATATCTCAAGATTCCAGAACTCCCTCCTCCCCACCCCGGGAAAAAAGGGTCATTAATCAGGAGGTGTGGTTCTAAGATCATTAACTAAATTATTTACAATCAAGTTCTGGGAATAGGAACTACATTTAAATTGACCATCTGAAATTTCAAATGTAGCTCCTTTCCCCAGAACCTGATTGTAAAGAGTTTAGTTAATGATCTAAGAACCACACCTGCTGATTAATGACCCTTTTTCTTCGGCTTTATTTTTGACTGGGATTTTGAAGTATTCATTAACTTGTGGTGTTCATTCCAATCTCAATATATGACTGAAGAGGGTAGGGTAAACTTCCTACCGAAACTAGGTTCTGATTAAATTCTATGCTCCTATAGTATATATTCATTATAGCATGTTTTATTAAAAGCGACCGCTAGTTTCGAATTAATAATTCTTTTTTCAATCTTCACGATTTGTCTTATACTCGCCTTTTCTTTATTGTTTAACCTGTGGATAAGCGGAGACTGATGTTTGTTATTTTGCCAAAGGTAGAAGTATATTAATGAAATTTAGCACTTTCTTTAATTTAAATGACGCGTTTCGATACTCGTACATCGAGTCCCATCTTCAGAGTTACAATGGGAAATTATTACAAAGTATTCTGTTTACATATATGTATATGTTACAAAATGTATTAACAAAATTATGAACGAAGCTATACACAGGTAAGCAGGTTGGATCCAGATGATATAAGGTCGGAGAAATAGGTAGTCATAAAGAGGGGGGGAGGGATTAAGCTGCTTGCCAGAGGGGATTTGTAGCTAGGGGCAGCTCTGAGTACACCTGTCCCTCTGTTCACCATTCTTGTGCAAGGCAGGTTTCATTGGAGTTAGATTATATGTTTAAATTCGGTTTCTTCTCTTGGATATATATAGCTTCAAAAAAGAGCAGTTGGCGCCTGTTGGGTGCATAATCTAAAATTTTGGTGTTTTCTTCTATCATTTTTCGTGAACAAACAGCTACAAGGTAAAAATGAAAATATTTTAACTTGCAAAGAGTCTATTTGTGCATTTATGGGGAAAATTAAGCTGTTAAAGACAATTATGGGGCGAAAAGAGTTAATAAAGTTTCCAACCCTCCGCATTAGTGAGAGTGAGCTGAAAAGAAGATGATATTTTAGTATACATTGATCATTTGGAGAAATTGCATAGTGATATGGAAGTTAGGTTCAGAGATCTTCTACAACTGAACATTCCAGGTTGGGTAGTACAATCATTTGGAATTAATGCAGCTGATGTTGATATCAGATTACAAGAAAGCCTCATTGAGTTACAAAGTGATCAAACTTCTCTGGCTAGATTTAAGTATGGTGTCAGGAACTTATGTACAAGTCATGAAATTGCTATGAAATACCCTTTGCTTTGGATGAAGTAAAATTATATTTTATTTCTTTTCCTACTTCTTATCTGGTTGAGTCGGGTTTTAGTAAAGTGTCACACACCTCCTATCAAAAGCTCGCAGCAGCTTAGAAAGAGTAAGAAGAGTTGATCTTCGCCTGGCTCTAACAACGTGTGAAACTGCATGAAGCACAAGGATCGCATTGAATGAATAAAGAGTTGATGATATATTTATTTCATTTTGCTAAAGGATTTTATTTTTTGTAAGACTAATTATTTATTTTAATAGAGTATTACATTTTTGTTAACCACTGTTCAATTTTTCTATGTTTATAGTCCTATATATGTGAAAAATAGCTTTTATCCTTTAAAGTAGAGTTAAACTTGCCATAAGCCAAAATCGTTTGGGAACCATTGATTTAAGGGAAGAATTTAATAACGAAATAGATAAATTGTTAAGGTTGAATATAACTGAGCCCTCGAATCAAATTATTGTACCCCAGTGGCTATGGTAAGGAAACCGGATAACACATATAGAATGTGCATTGACTTTATAAGGTTAAACGCTGTCACCGTGTTTGACGCAAAGCCTATCCAATTAATAGATCCAAATCTTAATCTGTTCGAAGATGCAGATTATATTTCAGAATTAAATGGGAGACTATTGCGTTGGAGTCTAGTTATTCAATAATTTTAAATTTAAGATATTGTATTTAAATGGTTCAGAGAATTTTATGGCTGATAGCCTAAGACGAAATCCTGTAGATTTCGTTCCTGATGAAGGTGAGCCTACCAATTTTGTCTCAGATGTAAATAGGTCTCCGTAAATTTCTATCTTTTCCCATGGTTGTATATATCCGTTCCCCATTCTTTTGTGACCGAGGCCTGATATGCCTTAGTTGAAATTCTTGTTTGTTTGTTGTTATTAGTCCCTGATAATGACAACCTTTTCTAGGTATTTATGTAATTATTATTTCTTTTTGTGCTTACATGTATCCTTGTATTCCATTGCTATTTTCTTATGATGTGAATTGTTGTATTTATTTATTTTTAGGTTCCTTGTGATTCCAGAACGATTTGTATGTAATTTTGTTTTCGAGCGACTCGAGGTATTATACACCTTTATTTTGTTTATAACTTGAGATGTCACTACCCTTTTGGACGTTCCATCCTAAGAGGGTGGATGTGTCAGAAAATGAGGGAGAGAGAGAGAAAGCGTGTGTGATCAAGTCACGAGAAAGGGATTTCGAGCGAAGGAGCCCAGCTTCCAGACCGTCGGCAAACTTCCGGAGCGATAACGCGTCAGGACCCCCTCCCGTTTATGGTGTTACGTCCCTGACCGCCGATTCCGGCCATCGAGGCTGTGGAACCAACCCGATAATATTTCCGTCGGCAAACATTGGAACTTCGGGCATAGTAGTATATATTCTCTATCCTGTGAATAATCTTCGAAGTATTCTTTAAGCTTTCGGTTCGCGCCGCTATCTCCACGTTGCTTCCAAGTAAGCAGGCCCACGCACTACGGAAGGTATTCACGCAGCATCATAAGAGGTCTTTGGAATCATTCATTGACGACGCGCAATCATCGAGCGACAACCCCCGCTGCTATTCGGTCTCGCAGCAGGAATCCATATTCAGAACGACAAAGACTACCCGTGGAACACCGCGCTCCACCCCTTACTCAAAGAATACCTTTTCCCGAGTACCCCTACTCGTGGTTTTCACCATAAAATAGTATGACTTACATTTTCTTTCATCGTCGAAGGGGCGTGACGCTCTAAGACGGAGAGACTTACCTCGTGTTCTCCTCCCAGTCCCTCTCGGGTAATTATTGTATTTATTGAGCCTAGTACGGCTAATACGATTTATACTTGTCATTTCGATTTCATTCATTTAGTAAACGGTGTTAACTAAATTGCCTATATATTATTCTGTAAATATCTATTGTTGTTTGCATAAGATAAAAAGATCATTTTTGTTTTTCCTGTTTAAATCCATCAACCACCAAAACCTAATTAAATAGTAGCAATACCGGCCAACGATTAATTCACTCTGACGATTCAAAATCCCAACGCACTCGAAGAAGAAATCTTTTTCTAGTTTGGGCTGTTGTCTTCCCTCCCCTGCATCTTTGGAGAGAAGCCAAAAGATTCAGGTCTGGGCTACTTGAATTCTACGACAATATACATGAATTGAATGGAATTTTAATATTAATATTGGTTTGGGCTGCTCCTGTAGCTTCAACTTTATTTGTTATAGGATAAACAAAAGGATGCAGAGGGAGAAATATATTTCATTACAACGTTTCGGATCTTAATCTCACCCATCTTCTGGTACTAGCTAAATACAGATTTTAAAATAGCCTACCATTTGAAACAAAATTGAAATATTTGAATTATTGAATTAATGAAGGATTAATTCCATAACGGCCTCATAAATCTCCAACGGCTGACTAACATTTGGTTTGATATCAGATCTTTCGAGAGCTGTTTTTTATTTTCAATTAAGTTCAGCTAAATTCTAATACAACTCTGGGAAAATATCCTCTTGTTTGGCATTACACATTGGTCAGAATCTCCTTAGTCATTGCAAAGTTCCCATTGCTTGACTGCTTGCCGTGACACAACTAAGTAACGTTTCAAGAGGGCACCCTCAATTGAGGTTCACGGATCTATCTCCAAGAACCGTTGCGAAAGGCAGTGCTGCAAACACTGGAGAAACTTGGGAATGATGCACGGCCTAGTCTGAGTATAGAGAATATAAATTCACTTGTAAAAGGTTGGGAGTCAGAGGAAGGTGAAAATAGTACAAAGGTTCAGATTCCTTGTACAGTTGGTCTAAATAATTCAAGAAAGGACCCAAGAGGTGCCACCCCTAGAAAGATTTTGGCACCGGATAGAGAGCCGAGAGAGGGCTACTCAAAGAATCGTAAGGAGAGCAATGAATGAGCTGTTTCCATGAAGCTTAGTGTAAAAGAAAAGACCCAGAAAAGAGCTGCTGAAATGAACTTTTGTTTATGGAAGAACAGCCAAGAAAGGGCTGCTTCAAGTATTTGTACTTAAAAAGAGGAAAGCGAAATGAATGCTGCTCCAGGAAATATAGATATGGTAAGGACCAGCGAAAGTGCTGCCCCTCCCAGTAGTTTATTGGTCTTTAAGTCACTGGTGACCGGAAAACCGTCTTGTGTGAGAGAATATGCCTCCAAGAGACATGAAAAGGCTCTTTTGTTCGATAATGTAAGTTATGGTTTGGACGATTGTGACCTTGTTTTTCTTCCGCGTAGCTGAGTGGCTAAAGGCTTGCCTTAATTGAGATCAAAGCGGTTGCTCGCTGCCTCAGTGTGCTCAGTTCGAATGCCACCCCAGTACGGACTTTTCGAATTAGGAAATCTCATTTTGCCGACAAAAGATTATTCTGTCTTTTTCTGTTTCTTGCGGTATGCTGGATTTATTTTATCATTCTCTCGCGCTTATGAAAGATATATATATATATATATATATGAAGTGGCAATCGATTGAAACATGAAGATTAAATTTGAAACAATTTAAGTGCGCTATGCAGAGAGGAAAACCAATGAAGGAAGGAATATATAATAGGAACAAAATTTGTAATGAAATTTGTTACAAAATAATGTGAACTTAACTAAAACTTAACCATGCTTGCTAATGTGGTAATATACTCAATTGAACAAATAAGGAGTTATTTTTCATAGAATGTTTTAGTTTTTTAATATAAATGGACTAGAACAGGCAAAAATTGGAGAATAGTCTTACGACATAAACTATCCTGATTTTCCCAACTGTAACCATAGAACTACATTGCGAGAGGTGGGATCGAATCAACGATGAGTTGATTGCATGTTTTCAACAAGATTCTCCGTATAACCCCAGCGATGAGCACCTTCATAGAAGGATCCTGGAGTGAAGAAACCACAGAAGCCAAGGTGCCTGTTTGGACAACAGCATATTTAGCACTGTTATCTAGGATCTTAGCCTCACTCGCATGTGACAAACATACCCTCACTAATTGCTATTTAGTTAGCAGCGTTGACATTCCACCTGCTTGGCCACACATCTAGCAGAACTATGGTGGAGAGATCCTCTAAGGAATTAACAAGGGTTACAAATTACGACCATAGTAATCCACACCACTTGGCCAAGTCTGGTATTTTTAAGTCACTTAAAATTTGGTGACCGTCGGTAATTTATTGAAACGCCATACAGTACTTGCCATAAAGCATAGCTGTTTATTTAAGCTTATCTTAAGCATAATCTTATTTAAAGCCCAATTAAGAGATTATCACTAGTCTGTGGTGAGTAAATCTCACCATTATTCACTAGTTGGCTTCTCAGAGCAAATCAAATCTAGGATTAATTTTTGTGTGTGGCATTTCGCCAATTAATTAAGTCCCGGTACCACATTTTCCTGAAATTTAACGCGAAATACCAACACGAGATATTTTCACAGGATTTTGAAACCAAATGTGTGTAAAAAAAGTGGCGAAGATCGAAGAGGTGGAAATGTGTGAAAGATTTAGGTATAGCCGAAGATCCTTTTTTGTGGAGGGCTCATAATCAACCAGATGCCACCTGATATCTCATTGCGGAATCATAAAATGAATAATAAGTAAAATAACAATGAAAAGGGGGGATTAAAGTAAGAAAAGGTGAGATTGAATGCAGGCATGCTAAAACCCATTACCCCGGCCGGAGCCAAAGGGAAGGCGTGATCCATTATCTGCCGTCCTGGCCCCTACCCCGGGCATTCAATGCAGATGAGATCTAGACAAGTATGCTTGATTTTCTTGAATAAATTTGAATTATGGGAGAAAGTTGCTTATAGAAGGCAGATTAATAAAATCACCATGAAAGTAATGGCGTACGAAAGAAATAGTTCAGCGATAGAGACTGGTGAATTCTAAAGCAGATATTTTCAAAGAGTTTAGAAGACAGCTTCAGAGTAGATAAGAAAAGTTAATTAGCCCCAACCAACTCATATTTTAACCAAGTAGGTCTGTCAAAAGCTTCAGGAAGCCAAGGATTAAAGAAGGACGCAAATTTACAAAGCTTTGTTAACGCAAATCTACCTTAAGCGTTGTTAAAAATAATTTATTATAGATCATAAGAATTATACGATGCCAACGAAAAAAATGTCATATTCTGATGGATCTTTATTTAGATTATTTCTATGTACATGGCATTTTAATCTGATGTAATTCCCTAAAGCTTATGATCTTGCTTGTCTAAATCCGACAATCAACCATGGAGGAAGAACAAGGATAATTTAGGCAGCAATATCAGGGACATTCATTTGCCCAGGAGTGATAGGGCATGGCAGATTAAAGTCCCAAATTATGTGATTATCCTTTGGTGAAAAAATTCTTTTCTAGTGGCAGCGACATTTTACACGAAGATAATGCGACTATTAACAGCGCTAATATCATTAAGGACAAGTCTGGAATGAATAAAAATGAAGGCGAGCAAAATGATTGTCCCTTGCGACTGCTAGATCTAAATATATTCGAGCGTTTATAGTATCTTTGAAATAACGACTAATCACACTTTTCCTTCGACTAGAGTCAATGAAAGAGCTGGAGCAGATTTTGCTTTCAAACCTAGATATTGAAAGCTGCACCAATCAATTCATCAACGCATTTAAACAATTATAAATGATATCGTAGGTCCGACTAATAGTATGAAATATTGTAAAACACCTGAGAATCGGGTAACAACTGCCCTCATAATAGCTGTGTGTAAAGGTCTTGCTTCCCTACTAATTATTCTGTGTATAAACAATATAAAATAAAGTAGGATTCTTATGTCATAGTCTAATAATTTCGTTTTATTTCTTTTCAAAATATGCGATAATGAAGACTTGAATGACTACCGGCCAATCATCTTCTTATCAATAACATTTAAATACTTAGAAAAGCTTTAAATAATCGATTAAAATAAGAAAGAGTAATAGGCAGGTTTTAGAAATTTCTTACTTTCTCCTCTTTGCGAGCCATGCAACGTCCTCTTTTATACCAAATTCGGTCATTAATAAAACCAAATAAAAGAGGAAAAGAGGGTAAAAAGATCCCCCAAACTGTTTACAGCCATGCTTGAGAAGTTATTTAGGTTTTGAAATAGGACGAAATAGGAAAGAAATTGTGAGAAATATTTAAACTACCTTCAAGTGTTCTTTCATCGTGAAATTTAATTGATTCTGAACAGATTTCAAATTCTGTTAAAATTCTTCATTTAAATGTTGTTTGGCAACGAATCACAAACGAAATAATTTGTGATTAACATCAAGTTAAAAAGCAAACAGATGTTCCAGGGGAAATGAACGACTGCATTGAATTTTAATCAAATCTGTTTTAACCTTTTTGATGGAAACTCAAATTTCGGTCTCACTTAATTAAGTCCGCAACGAAATGCTTCTTGACCTAGTACTGCCTATGCAAGAAAAATGTCACTTCTCTGTCCAGTTCTGTTTGTAGCTCCTGATCCTGCTTGCTTGATGATTTTGAGCTTTACTTCCATTTGGATCAATTAAGCAATTGGAAAAATTTGTTTTTACTTGCTTGCATATCTCTTTCCATCGTCCCTAAAGGCGAAAAATGTCCATTGGTCTAGACATACCTTTGGCCAAAAGTAGCACCCCTCATAATTATATGCATTTGGCTAATATGTTTGAATTACTTTGTATTATACTAAATAGTGGGTAATTAATAAAATACTATGTTTTATAAAATCAGTATTTAACCGATATTTCTTATATTACAGCTTATATTTTTAACTATTGTGTATTTAATATCGCTCTAATTAAGTAAAATGATTAAAACTAAAGAACCTATAGAAACACAGAACAAAAATACATTTTCCCATAGCCAAGGGTTATTTTAAGTACAAATTTCTGAAAAAATTAAGTGTCCAGAATGTACTGTCCAATCCACTATAAAACAATATCAAGAGAACAAAACTTTTGTATCAGGCAGAGAAGTGGAAGAAAACATCTTAAAATACCTAAGAAAGACATCTATCATTCTGGCTTTACTACATAAAGCCATATTATAAAATTCATGGTGAGCTTAAGAAACCTTCAAGTTAAAAAATATCACATAGAAAGATTTGAAGGAGACTTCGCCTACAAGGGATAAAACGATAGGAGGAATAGCCAATGATATCTTAGGTCAACAGAATATAGCGTCTTCAATAAACCAAAGATTACAAAAATTGGACACATGAACAATGTTCTCAAGTTATCTTTTCAGGTGAAAGTAATTAGAAGATATGTAAGATAGACGATTATATTGCTTTTTACATGTACATAATTCAATTTAAATATATCAGGGAAGAAAATTATTTTAAGAATAAACTTTTTGTAATAATTTGGGAGATTTTCAGCGCTAATGTGGTTACCACTGTGAGAGGAAAAGTTGCAGAGCTTTTATGTATTTCACCGGATTTGTGTGGTACCAACAGTGAAGCTTGGAGGGGTTCTTTCATCGTATGGGACAACAAGTATTTATCAAAACCGCTAGAGAAGATGTTTTTGAGTTTGGCAAGAATTAATCCAGACCTTATACCACCATTTTGTCATAAGTTTTACTTATCTCTTCAGGAATTGCACCACCAAACACGAAGAAACAAAGTTATATTTTAGCAAGATGATGTTCCACTTTCTACCTATCCAAATGTGTTCGATTTACGTAAGAAGAAATAATTATTTCTGATTAAGACCCCCCTAAGTCCCCATCGGTTGTTAAAAATTGTATCGACGAATCCTGTCCCACCTTGTTTTTCGCTCAAGCAATGATCGGGTTGAGATAAAGAAACATGCCAAAGTTCCACCAAAATGTGTTAAGCGGTGGCTCTATCATAAGAGCCATCCTAGAGCATGTGGGAAGAAATAAGATTGGATAGAGAGACAACCTTTGTACTAAATGGGTAAATTTAATTTAGCTTCAGCTTCTTCCTGAAATCGGCTTATATAACCTATGACATTTGTTGTGAAAGGCAGTTTAGCTCAGCATTCTCTAAAGAGTGAACAGTTACTATGTAGTTTAAACTTCTTGATATCGGACCTTTCGAAAGCTGTAAAAAATGGTAAAAGAAGTACAGCTAGAGAAATAATTAAACTTTACAAAAGAATTACTCCTATTTACTCCTATCGATTGGTCGTAACCTCCTCATTCAATAGAGATTTCCTTCTTCTTGACCTCTATCTTTAATCTTAACTAGGTTAAACTTCTAGGAGATATCCCAAAGATAGCTCGTGTTCTTATATCCAAGAAACCTTGTGCTAACTAATGCTGAACCACCAGAAGTTTAGAAATGAATCTAGAATTTACGGGCCAATCCACATTGGCGACCAGGACCATGCCTATATTACACATCCAATCACACCATAAATTGTTCTGGGAAAATGGAAATCACCAACACGGAAAAGTCACCACAGACCTCACATTTAAATCCGATCCATAGTAAACTCTTGAGGGGTGCTAGAAAAAGCAATAAGAAGTAACAGAATTACAAATAAAATAGAACTGCATGAAAAGTGACAAGATGAGTGGGGAAATTCATCCCACGAAGAGTAAAAATTATAATGACTGTAATTTTAATAAGAACAAAATATATACCTACAAAATCATTCCTTACGGTGCTTTATACTTTGAGCCTAGGATTTGTATACTTTTAGTAAGCAAACGTAAAATTGCACTGTATAGGTAACTCCACATAGTTAGTTGGATGGCATGCATTCGCAGTCACCCTAGGCAGTATTCCAGGATAACCCCTTTACCATAAATTATGAAAATACTTGTGCAACCAATGAGGATTTTAGATAAATTGAGGAGAATACTCGGGAATCTTAGATCGTGAGTGGCGCATAACTCTCCTATCTTGGGTTCATATCAAAAGTGAGTCAGTTTTCAAACCCTTAACATAAACTTGTGATCCCAATACCAAGAGTAACAAACTGAATGATTGACAATACTTTAAAGAATATTTGAAAAATACATTCCTTTCACAATTTTTTCTTATCTTAGTAGTTTTAGCTATTCTGTGATTAAAATAAATTGCCATAGGGTTCAGCAATATTATAAAAAAATTCTGTATTCAAGCAAATACAACTCATAGGTAGAATTTGTTTTTAGAATTCGAAGAATGTTTTTCGAGGTTTTTGTACGTCTCTAAAATTCCCAGTCATCATTGTAATATATTTACTAACGAATCAATTTGACTAAATCACTGTCAATTAAAATGTGCACAAAAATCAAATGGTACTCGATTCCAAGAGGTAATTTCCAAAGGAACGAAATCTTTATTTACTTTATCTTCCTCTTCGCTCAAATCTTTCTCGAAAAGGTCACGTCTCCTTTCTTATTAAACCGCTTTCAAAGAAGTTGGGGGGGTTTTATCGCTTTCGTCTTTACTCATAAGGTCCCGTTCGGCTTCTTTTGAGGAGCACTGTAGTGTGCGAGTTTTCTATGGAAGGTTTTTCGCATTGAAGCCTTCCAGTCTCTCTCACAAACGGGTGATATTTGTTCTTCATAGCAGAATAATAACAAACTATATTAGTGATATAATAAACTTATTTCCTCCATATAATCTAACCACGGAATTCTCTCTCAAAGTTTTATTGTTATTTCACAGCTTTTATGGAAATAGTTATTTTTATAATTGAAATAAGTTCATCTCAACAAAACAAACTTTTGAATTATGAAGTAAAGTAGTCGTTTAATCTTCTTTTCTTTGTTATAAGATAAAAGATAGCAGACGCTCATGCTGAGAAGTTTTTTGCTTGTGTTTGTTCAAACAGTTTAATTTAAACATTTTGGAAACAATCTAAGGTAGTTCGGCCAAATATTTCGTCATCAACGAGTATAATTTTAATTGTGGTATCGTATCCTCCAGGTGACTAAAGAATATGCAAAGTTTCGTATCTTTAGATAACCTTTACCTGTTATTTTATTTCCCCGTTTGTATCAGAGTGTTGCAAAACTTTTACCAAAAGCGTTTTGAAATGAAAAGCCTACATCTTTCACGTGCCTTCAAACATAGTGTGCGCTGATCCAATCAACATATTTAAAAATCGCTTGGATAAGTATTTCTAGAGATTGGTAAGTTATAATTTTCAGAGTGGTCGTGAGTGGACCACATGGATTTGCTTTCCCTTACAAAGAAAGATAAACGTATATTTCAGTGTTTTGTTGATTTAGATGTTATTTTTCATGAGATTTTTAAAATATGCTTTTCGATATTTCCCATGTTTTATTTTCGTAAATACATAATCCATCCTAGTGACTAGGTCTTTTCACACCTGAATGGTGAAAATATGGAGAAAGGTTTTCTTAATGTGGGTGAGTTTACGTACTATTGACTGAGAACCACTTGATTTTCTTATTTCAATCAGTCTGACCATGAGCTCCGGAGAGAGAATTTGGGTTAAAGCGGGTAGATGAATTCATAGTAGCGATCATTTTCCTATCAAAATATCATTTTTTGTAACGGAGACAGTGATCCAATTTTCAAAAAATGACTGAGTTATCTATCCCAGTTGATGAGTTAAGGGCGTTTATAAGGCCATTGGGTTCTGCGGCAACCTGATCGCCCTGCGCATACCTAACATTCATAGAACGTCTGCCTATTTTGTATACCTTCCACTTTATTGGGAGTGTGCCTATTATGAGATGGTCTTCAGGGAGAAACAATACTCTATTATCTCTATGAACGCATAAATACCTTGAAGTTTTCGTACAAACCTTTCCCATCCTCCAGGAGGATTGAATCTCAATCTAGGACCCTGCATCCGTGGTAAAGACTTTTGTGACTGCCTTATGCTCATTCTCTTGAAGAGATGCTACTCTGCTACCATTAATTGTACGCCTTCGGCTTGCTGAGGGCTGGTGCTTAGACTTTTCCGCCAGTAGTGGAGAACCCTATAACGCCTTGTTTACACTAAGTGAACTGCGTTTTGATCTCGCTTCATACTCGGGTATCGCACCTAGTCAGGGCGGTATCTCTACAAAAGTGAGTTTTCGATGTATTTTAGTATGGCCTATAACCCGACTCTGAGTGTTAAATCCAACAGGAATTGACTAGCATCCCAAGTTATGCCGAACCGCTCAGCTTTCGCTAATGGGGGGCTAAGACTAAGATAGTAGACTTCTGTCACCACCCACGGCTCCACCCAGACCAGAAATCTTACTAAACAGGGCTTGCCTGAAAGTGATTTCCCAGTACTTTCACCTGTTTTTTGAACTTGTTTACCACCGACGTTTCAAATGAGAGGCCCATATTTGCAGATTTAGTCCCTCTTTTACCCGTGTCATGAAGATTCTTCGTTCTATGAAGTTCAGCATATTGAGTGTTTATAGAGTAAACGGTAAAAAATATTTTCCCTCAAATCTTTCACTGAACGCTTCTACAAAGTTTAGTTTCTGTACGTCAGAAATTTAAATATGCGATTATTTTGTGATTGCTCAGTATTTTGCCTGGTCCATCTACGTTTTCCCAATAAATAACTCATAATTTGCTCTCAGAAAACATTTATTTAAAATGGCAGGTTATTCTATAGACATTTAGTTTTTGGGTATAAACTTATCTCTGTAATCACAAAACATATCCTAGTAATCATACAACACTATAAAGTGATTAAATCATTAAAAAAAAATTAAACAAGTTTCATCAAGTCTTGTTTGATACCTTCTTGAAAATCAGCCGACGACTTGCTTCTTGGCCAACGATATAACCCTCACGTTTCTCATGTCCATATACTTTGCCTGTTGCCTATGTGAATTGTTTCACACTCCTCTCTCTTGATTTTGCATGAGAAGGCACATGTAGAACTTGCATAGACTTGGCAAGAAACCTCTTTACTTCTCTGCACTCAGATGACATATAAAAAGAGGTTCAAATACCCGTCAAAGAAGTCTGTTAGTTCTAACCGAAGAAAGCCCTAGGGTTGATAAAAGGTGTCTTCTTAGGACATACAGAAATATCTCCAAGGATAAGATCACCTCCACACTCATGTTAACAATACTTTAGGCAGCAGCTATTGTCCTTAATGTCTTAATTATGTATCATTTTGCTCAGTTAATACCAGGTTAAGAACTTGGTAGTTGGTAAAAACAGCGTCTATTATAATTTGTTTGCAGCTCAAGTAGGCGCAGCTGAAACCCAAGAATGTTTTACCTTGATGTTGAACAAACAGGAGTCGTACACAACAACAAAGTATTCCATTATCAGTATTAAGTTGTTAAAGGTTCTGCTTTTAAGTCCATGTTGTGAAGCTTAAATGCGACAAAGCCTGTTTGCTGTTATCAACTCCATAGAATGGCTTAGTGGACAAATTTAAAGAAGGGTCTGATCTGTGGAAAGTTCTCTTGTCCTTATGGCCTGGGTGATCTAATAATCGTACGCTTGGTCATTTGAGAGATCCTTTATGACAGTGTCACTCACTGAAGTAAGAGACTTTCCGCAACTCATAAAAGTTGGCTCAGAGTCCACATCATTTCCTTTGAAGGAATATTTCCTCCAGTTATAGATAGGAGGAGATGCGGGGACCCTTTTCGAGAGAAGACCTTCAGGGGAATTTCCATAAGCTTCTCGGAGGCAAAACTTTGGATGCATTTAGCCAAACAAGGAGCTGTCTCATTCGATATGTTATTTGGGGAGTTTGGGCTCGCTAAGCTTTTTTTCCTCGCTTCGCTTCTAAACTGTTAGCCTGCGGGTCGGCTAAGGAGACCGTGGTCCCTCCTTTTCAGGATCCATAATCTACGAGCCACGCAGTCCAGTCTTGGCTGGTTGCATAGGAACCGATGCTGCTTTGGGGACAGGTTTTGAAACAACAGAACAAGGTCTCATAACCATTTTTATCTATCTTGCCACCCGTTGTCTAACGACTCGGGGAAGGAGTGTGGCCGTTTGGCCATGCGGGAAACGATCACTATGGAAAGGGGGGGGAGGACTTCTTTTAGCCAAGGCTGGATGAGAACCATTTGTGCCGTCAGCTCTACCAGAAGAGGAGTCAGGTTATAGTGTGGTGTAAGAGTAAAACCTACACACGTGTTCCGAATGAACGGGAAAACAATCATGCTCGTTTCCGCACCCTTTTTAAAATTGAGGCATAAGACGTCCCAGGCAGCGCCGGGTTCACCAAGAGAAAGTCCTTATTTCGCGAAAAAGGAGATAATCAGTAGCTTAAAAGCTAAGGTTTCCTGCTCCAGGAGGTATACACTACATTGCTTAAATGAAGTGTGGTGCGGCTCACCATAGACTTTAGAGGGTTATCGTGTCCATTCCTAGAGCAACTTACACACACTTCGAGTAAACCCTAGATTGCAAGTCTACATGATCGATTTGTATGGCCGAAGTGATGACAGTATTACCACCTCTGCAACAGTGGTACGAATGCCTTCACTTTTTAGCGATACAACAGCGCGCATCCACTCAGGGAGCATATTAGGGTCGAAGGTGACGTAAGTATTCTATTGGGTTCTGTCCTCTCCATATTCTGTTTTCTCATCACACGTTCGACAGATGAGAGGATGACTAGCTCTAAGGTGATATCTTCTAAGGTGTAGTCCACGAGTTTTCGCATATAATCTACTCATTTCACAAAGTAGAGTCATTTAGTGACCGAAGAGCACGAATTATGGCCAACTCGTAAGGGTCCGACATATTTACAAGAAGGCTCCCGTCCAAGAAACTGGTTACCTTCGGCTCTCTAACAATCAAACTAGCTAATGCTTTCCGTTCATAACAAATGTTACTTTAGCCAAAATGCTGCCATCAGTGGAGCGAATAACGAGAAAGCGCTTGAAGAGAGTCCTCAAAAACACTAAATCATTTCTGAACGAGGCAATGGCTTCGCCACTCACCTCTACGGTGGAGCTTGCACTTTTATACTAAGATGAAAAAATAAAATCTAAAAAAAAGCAGCCCTGGTTAAATTTTTATAAATTTTCTGAACTTCACCATTTGAAATTCTTTGGATTTTTAAAAAATCACAAAATTTCGATACTTATATTTCTTTCTAAACTTCACCAGTTTGTTTTTTGATATTATGTATTATAAAAGAATGATTAGAAATAACTTTGATATAAAAGCATAAGTCATAACCAAACTAAGATGAAATTATCATTCAAATACTCAAAAACCTCCTTCTTAAATTATAGAGTTAGTGATGATGATGAGGGACCCCCGAAGTATTCGAAACTACGCTCAGCACACTTGCGACTTTATTCTTTGTCTGGGCCGCCCTGCCCGAGTGCGCTATGACCCCGGACGAGCTGATCTTGGCTTAGTCGCTTGCCGAAGCTGCTTACTGTCGAGTAAGTGGAATCCAACTTTTCTTTTTCTTCTTCCTTACTTCTTTTCTTTTTAGGAGAGGAGGGTGGGGAATGTACTCGCTTCTCTCCACCCACGTATGGCTTTCCTAGGCTGGACTGACGGGCCTCATGAATATTCTTTCCGAAATGGAGAAGGGCCAAAAGGGGCAGTAGACGAGGAAGGAATTCTATCCTATTTTTGTAATTTCTCGGGGGCTCGTGCCAACTTAGTAGAAGCTTTCACAGAGGCTGATTCAGTTTTGATGCTTGGAACAGATTCGTCCCCATGTAAGATCCTCCTATCTTCAGCTTAGTCACCCCCAGAATAATTTCCATGTGCCGGCTCAACGCATCATGGACTACAATCGACTACTCAGTCTTGTCGTGGTTTATCTTTTTGGTCGGGGCATATACTAAAAGGGCCTATCGAGCGGCTTACAACAGGAGCTGTCGATTTTTGGCCGCATGCCTGCACTTTTGGAAGTAAACTGTGATAGAAAAGGGAGAAAAGCTGGTGGAGAGATGGAGTCGTGTAAGAGCGACTGAAAATAGAGGGATTAGGGTGAAGCCAGTTTATCTATAGGCGTAGGAGATAAATAAACTCCCTCTCCACTTGCAACAGATTGGATGGGCCACACAGAAAGTACAGAGGGGCAGCGCTTATTTTTATTCCCCGGATTGATTGGGAAAGCCCATTTTCCACTTGAAGATTGTGAGAGTGGAGTCCATTTACCGTTCGAAGGGGTGACTAGTGGTACCTCGTCTTCCCCGATACCTAGAGAGGGCGATGCCGCACTTGTTGGCAAATTTACATGCGTCTCTCGTTGCCCACTAATGTGACCCACCAAAAGGAAAAGAATATATAGAAATTAGATACTTTGGTCTCCAAATGCCTTAGGAGGTTGAGAGAACAGTCTCTACAGAATCAGAAAATTCCAGAATGTGATAATTTACATATACTTGGCCCACGGGTTCGAGCTAAGAAAGGCCTTGACAACACTACCAGCCATTCATACGAAATTGTCCCCGACTTTTCACCATGAACCTCATACGTGTATTGGAAGAAGGTGAGCAGAGTCAACGGCCCAACCCACTCCGTGCTTAATACATGCTTTAGTGGGCAGGCAATCGGCCCTCACAGCATGAAGGGACCTTAATTTGGACACTGACACAGAACTGAGGACTCATAA
Source organism: Ceratothoa steindachneri (assembly GCA_963969495.1). Lineage (NCBI taxonomy): Eukaryota > Metazoa > Arthropoda > Malacostraca > Isopoda > Cymothoidae > Ceratothoa > Ceratothoa steindachneri. The sequence goes on from OZ018326.1 coordinate 33,244,588, forward strand.
TAAGACTAAATCGCGCTGAAAAGCCACAACCCATCTGGATAGAAAATTTAGTTGGAAAGGGGTAGGTATGTATGTAATAAATAGAAGTAAAGATAGGCAGGTCAAGTAACAAGTACGGTTTCTGATTACCGATTCCTATCATACTATAACAGTAGGTAAGGCCACGATGGAAAGAAGTCCAACCTGGCATCATGTCTAGCGGACCGAACTTTGTCCAGGTGAGAAGAGTTCCTCCTGGTACAAAGTCCTCAACTGGAGACATCCCACACCAAGAATACGTCCACATACCAAATTTGTCGAAAGCGAGGTTGAGGACAAAAACTAGCTAGGACGAGGAATGAGGAGGGATATTTCAGCGTGAAAAACTATTGGTGGCTTTGTGATTGATTGGAAAGATTATGTTTGGAGATAGGTAGATTTTGATGTTGATTGCTGGTTTGTTATGAAATATGGTCACTGGTTCAGACATTATTGTGGGGATCTTATATAAGTGGTTTTAGAGAGGGGAAATTAGTGTAGGTTTTATTTGCGAGAATATCTATATTGATGTTTGCAAAGAAGATGTGAAGTGGTAAACGTTGGGATAGGCTGACCCCTTAGCGTCCTCTATTTTACCGGAATCTTGGCGTGGAAGAAGGATATTATATAAAGTCTTCTCGGTGTATCCAGGTCCAATTTCTAAAAGGAGTAGCTGTGGCAAGGGATAAAACTAACTAAGCTTTAATGACTTTATTATAAAATAAATTTCCTTCCTTCAACAACTTATGACGATTGCCTTTCAATAAAGGTGGCATTTTAGTTGAATTTGAGTGAGAGAAACTGAGTCAAACGATTTTTTTACAAAAGCAAGGAGCAAGAGAATATGAGAGGATTGGCAAGAACGGTAGCGTGAACGTTATGGAATGCGAAAGTCGACTAAAATATTCAGAGTTAAATATTATATAAAATTTTCTATAGGTATAAAATTGACTCTTTGGTCACTGCACCCTATAATTAGCTAATCGTGGATCGAGATAGAGAGCGTAGAAGAATTCGGGAACATTATATCATAGAGGAAGTGTGTCCTTATTTTACTGAGCTGAATAGACAAGATACAGTCTATTGTTGGCTAACTTGCGGAATCGATTCGTCTGTAGCATTTGGGTATTCTTGCATATGTGCTTTTTCATGTGTCTGTAGGTGGTTATATTTAGTAGGCTGCTTTTTTGTATTGATGACAGGAACCTGCGTTGAAGAGCACCTCTTCTAGCGGAAAAGTGAGGAAGAGGCCATGCCATAAATGTGTTTTGAAGATGAGATGGTGTCGCCTAGCATTAGGCTGATAAGCAGATTAATAGGACTGTGGAATAGAACGTTGCAGCACATATCCGCCTCCGAGATAGGTGTTAGATTTTACATATTTTTAATATTAAAGCCATTAAAATAGAAAGGAAAAATTACAAATTGTGAAATTACGAAGTATGACCGACTAAATCATAAAATTAAAAACAACCCTTACATTTATAGAAATTTTAAATAAGAATATTATTTTATTGTAATTGCATATACCTATCGTTGGTCAAATAATAAAATGTCGCTAAACATTAGTCATATTTTATACGCATTGATTTGAGATAAAAATGATTACAAATTAGCATTATGAAACCTGTATCATATGTATGTATTTGTGAGAATCAATGGGCATTTACCTGAGAATAGCGAGATTTAATGGACATTTACATGAAAATTGAAACATAAAATACACCAATTTGTTGACATTTTGTTCAATCGTTGTAGGAGCATTGCATTGCAAAATTGAAAAACGTAGCTTGCATGAAAATTAAATGAAAAACGCTAGAATTTGAAAATATCAGGATATATTTTTGTAGAAAATTAAAATGACTTTGAATTAAATCGGTATGACCAAAATCAAGTTCGTTTGTATAGTGCAAAATAGAGTCTGGAGGTTTATATGAGCCATAAAAATAGATTCCCTGGTTTGGATCATTTGTGTGAGGTCATGTTTGTGTGTATAAATGTGAGATTTCGTTCTCGTCATTTTGATTGTCTCTAAGGTTGATAAATGAAGTTAGGGAGTGGAAAAGTTTAATACACAAAATTCATTTACATGACCGTATATACATATGTAGATGACATCGCGAATTTTGAACGCTAGTGTGATTGACAAATGGATTTGGTTTAGCCTGATAAATGCTTCCTTATAGCTTCTAATAGGAATCAAAGAATTTACAAAATAATAGAGATTTTGCTTTTAGGTTAGCACTTGTGTGAGTTACGTGCGTTGATTTCTCCTTGTGTGCTAGCCAAATACAAGGCTAATTAAAGACTAGAATGTACAAACCTGTGAGTGTGTGATGCTGTGATCCTTCTAAACGCACTCTTGCTGGTCCAAGAGACATAGCTGGAGTGTTTTTCTTCTGAAACCTACGCTGCCCCTCCGACTAAATATGAACCACCTAAGCCGGTTATGTCGGGTATTAGTTGACTTGAGTGCGTTTAGATGACTCTCATAAGATTGCTGCATGGGGCTACGGGGCGATGTACCTACTAAACCTGGCGTGAGGTTTGTTACTGGTTGGCTTGTGCTGTTTGGGCTGAAGGTTTTGAGTCGCATAGTGCTAATGAATTATCTGGAATGGCTAGTGCATTATTTGTGAATCTGTTAGTGATTGTTCTGCTGAAACGAACGGAAAATTGAACAATACTGAAATTATGCTGAAAATAAGCTTATGGCCATGTTTGCGAGATGTAAAATGAGAAAGTTGGTGACGTTGCGTTCCTAAAGAAATAATAACTCGTTTGGCGTTTGAGAGAGTTGAGAACATTACGTTGTCATGATGATTAGTTGGAGTATCATAGGCTGCTAGTTGATATTTTGCACGATTATTCACTTCCCTTTACATGGTTTATTCTAAATTCACCATAAATATCGTGCAACTTCTGCTGGCTCTTCAGGAATTTTATAACCAATCGGGAAGTGCGTGAGAATTGTTAGGCAATCTATTCTGGGATTATCCGGTTCAAGACTTCTACTAGGAATAACCTTTGTTAGGGATTAAGCAAGCCAAGTTTTAATGACTTTTTGTATTATTAAATGTATCCTTCCAGCAACAATTCATGTCAATTAACTGTAGTATTTAAGTATTCTCACTTATGTGTGTTTGCATCTTTACATTTGGCTACGTTTTATGGTGTTTCTTTGGTTACGAGGGAGAGAAGGAATATATTTTTTCGAGTTGGTGGCAGAATACTGATTTTTGGAGAGGCTCTATCATCAGTAAAAGGTTACGGAATTGAGCATGGTAGCAGAGCCATACAGTAAAAGAATAATTGAATGCAAAACGGTGTTGTCTATTTGTTCGGCCCAAAGCGGGTTAATGGATCTATAAAATGAAGAGGTTTACCACATATATACTAATAAAATGCCTTATTTAAAAGTATTCGATTTCAATAAAGTTATAATCAAAATATTTCGCCATTCATTTCAAACTTTCCAGTGACCAATTAATATCTGAAAAAATTTAATTACTTAATGATACGAAGAAATAAATGCATTCTTAAGCAAGCATGCAAGGAGTGATTGCAAGAAAGAAAATCTATTATTATTTGGGTTGGGGGAGCTTTAAGTGAAGAAGATTTCTCCCTTAGAGAAATATAGTGTTAGTGAAATATTAAAGAGGAAATGGGAATAATAAAGTTGTTGCGATTTGCTATGTGCAAGATGATGTGAGTGGAGCTATATATCCCTGCGTTGATATATTTAAGCCTATCCTCCGTTGTTGAGGCAGCACGTTACGGCGGTCAAAGTTTTGTCCGTGCTCGAGGGGATCGAACCCTTTAGTGAACGTCATAATTACAACGCCGTATCTACTGAGCTAGTGAGAGTTTTTTATTTTAATCTCAGAGCAATGACTTCATGTGCATTTTCCCTGGCCTCATCGCAGCCCGGATTGCCAACAAAGATACCTCAAATCCAGGAATATTGTGATAGCTAGGTTCTTTTTAATCCTGAACTTTGTTTCTAATGGTGAAGAATGGAATTATGTTTGTATCTATGATTTTACGTTCCCTATCACAACCTCCTCATTTGTGGGTTCCACTCAAATTTGAGATTAGGTATATTTTAAAAGGTCCGCGCCTGGGGCACCCATGGCTTTGTTTCTCGAGAGAAATATAAGAAAGAGCGTTCCATAAGTTAATTGTAGGCTCGATGTGGTTTTATGAACCTATTCGAGCCGTAAAAGTATAAGGAAAAAATCTGTCCTGAATTCTATAGTGTAGAAGTATGGTTCTTTTTCTATAGCTTTTTGTCCTCATGACCACACATGTGTGTGCTCTCAGAGGAGTAGAAAGAGTGATGTAGAGTAGAGTTTGCGGGGTTTATGATTAGAAGTTAGATCAGAACAGTAGGCATGGTGAATGTTTAGAGAACCAAACATTTTTCTTCAGGTTCCACGTATCTTTTGGGGGGCTTACGTAGGTGTTGATTCCAAATCAAAACGATATGCCATAGCTAATATATGATCTTCCTTAAGGCACTGTCCTGATGATGATGTTTTACTATTTTTTTAATGATTTTGGTGCTGATGTGGAGACTGCACTGGTGAAGCTTGCTACGAGTTTCTCGTGGTTGAGAATATAGTATCGATTAGAAACAAACATTACTTTAGATTCTAGCAAAAATTGAGAGGCGTCTCGAGAGATACGGGGTTACTGGTATACTCGGTTTGTGCACGAATTTGGAATGAACTGCTATCAACTTGCCAAGCTGAATTATTATACTTGAGGCAGAATAAGGTTGAAGGGCAACCACGTGCCCTTATGTACCCACGTGGTCCCGAGATCACTGTATGGAGCTTTAAACGCACAGCTGACTACGGCGAAGGTGCAGCCTACGCCGTTATCACGCACCAGCTGTATTTGCTTAGGGAGAGATTTAATCGTATTCCATGGCTTCCTTTCAGCTAACATTCCTGCCTTTCCGTTATAGATCAAAGTTCATTAAACATTCGGCGCCAACGTTATCACAATTCCCCCCCCCCCCTTCCCCCTGAAGGCGTCACCGACTTTTCCCTAAAATCACACGTGTGTGTGGAGGCGGCCGCCAAGCCATCTAAAGCTATCTTGCCCAGGGTCTATATAATCCTTCGACTTAGGTTAGTAAGCAGCACTATTAGACTTCCCGCCTAACACCGCGAATTAACTGTAGGACGCTCCCCCCTTCCCTCCACGCGATCGGAGACGACGACGATTTCGATTTGAGAACAAAGGCTAAATCCAACACCCGTGAACTCTGCCATAGTTAATCAGCGAGGATTTGACGAGGATTTCCATCTTAGAAGGCCATCTACGTGTACGCCCTCATCTGAAGCGAGAGGTAACCCGACTTCCCCCATCGCACACCTCCTATCCCGACTGGCCCATTTCCTGCAACGAGCACGTAAGCAATTGTAACCGCTTCCGCCTGCAGATTGATTTAGAATCTGGCTTACTCAATCGATCCATTTTATGTGTGTGCTCCCTGATTTAGAACCCCTTCTTTAAATCACCCACCTGAATCCGACCTCCTTAATCCCATAATTAACCCACCTGTATCTCGCGTAGACATTTAACACCGTCTGTGCGACCATTCCCTTTACACCCAATATCTGTGTATATTTAAATTGTATTTTGTTGCTAGTAAAAATATATTTTGGCCATTGACTTTCTTTTGCAACCCCAACGCGTACCAGCTACCTGTTAATATTTGGACAACTTGCACTCTGAAATATTTGTTTTAAAAAAAACTCCGCAAAGTTAAAAATAAACCATTCCCCATTCACTAACGGTCTTCAACCAACTTCGGCTCAAAGCCCTTAAGTACCTATATATATATATATATATATATATATATATATATATATATATATATATATATATATATATATATATATATATATATATATATATATGTAGAGAGAGAGCGAGTCTGGCCTTTCGACGACAATACCCAAATTGGAGAAACCTGACGTCTCTCCTGCTTTGAAAGGAATGTGTTGAAAAGAAAAATCTTCATCCAGAGGAACCAGTAAGGAAATAGAAAGAATCTTATCTCGCAAAACGTAAAAGCAGTTTGCTTCTATTGAAACCTTACTTTCCATTGTCCTTGGGCATAGCTTGTTCTATACCATTATCTGCTCAATTGCACATAATACTAAGTCCGGTTCTGATTTATTTTCTCTCATGGGATGAGATTTATTGTTGAGCCTTGAATAGTGTGGTTAAAGTTTAAGACAGTATGGATGTTTCTTGATCACTGTTTCAGTAGGGATACCTTTTAGTCAAGAGCGTCCGACTGTCAGCTTTCTGCAAGCAAATATGAAATTAGTAGAGTAGGCTATACACTGAGTTAGAAGCTTCTTAATATGTTTTATCCTCACCAGTCTATGAAACAGGAAGTTGATCATCGAGGACATTCTTCTCTCAAAGGTGATCTATCAGGCATCTGAATTTTGAAGTTTGCGCCATTCGGCGCAAGGTTGCTTTCTTATTATTATAAAACGGTGGCACAATGTATGCCTGATGGGCGGATCTTTTTATTGTTGGCGATTCTTGAATATAATTGTTCTATGCATCGATATTTCTTTTTTCTTAAAATTAGTGGTAATAAATGCCCGTTCCATTCGAAAAAGCTTTTGAAAGCTGATGAGTTGGTTGCCACGGAATCATGGATTCACACCAACATATGTGATTTAACCGGTATATTGAGCATCCCTTGGTACTTTAATGTATCATAAGAGCCGCATATGTTGAATGGGAAGAGTAATACTCGCCTACCTATGAGACACACTATTTTCCGATAAGTATAGAGCTGTTTTAGGCTACAAAGCTATGTGGATGGATTTAAAAGTTAATGCCAAATTATATAGTCTCGTAGGTATGTACCTACCGCCGCATGGGACAGTAAAATTGGAAGAATGCCTGTATATCAAATTATATAGTTTAGTGAGCGTTCCTCCCGGTATCGTTTTGTGTGAATTCAATTTTCTCATTAAATTGGACGACATGACTGGTGATGGAGATGCATCTCGGCTAGTGGACATTGCCAACAAAAACTAACATAGAGTATCCGCGAACCTAAGATAGGGGATAATATTCTAGATCTAGTCTTTACTAATAAGGTCAACCAGGTCATCAGTTCGTGTGTAAAAGAGTGCTAAGGGATTAAGAGCCACCCCTAGAATTATAAAACCTAGATAGCAGAAAGTTATATTTTAGGTACGTAGACTTTACCTGGGTCAGATTAGCGCTTTAAACTTGACCCCTCAGAATGGTGACGGTATCGCTGCGATTTGGCTTGGCTTCAAAGGATTGTCCATGGATAAACAATCTGATTTGGTGCCCAAAAATACTGAAAACAACGAAGCTACAGTTTAAGTAGTTGAATAGGGAGATTAAAAGGGTTATTAGGAAAGAGGAAGAATGTGTATCGATTATAGTCTCATAAAATATAACATGGGCAGGTTTGAACTTAATGACCAATAAATAAAAGATTTTATAAGTCCCAATTTTATGAGTTTTGTGTGTTGTTTCTCTACCTAAAGAAACCTCAAAAGTTCTTTGCGCACACTAAGAAAAAAAACCTAATCCAGAACCATGCAGGTTTACTTAAATAAAGTGAAGAGGTTGTACAATATTTGAACTTGATCATTTCAAATGTTCTTATTAATTAATTCTTCTCGTTTTCCAGGAGAGAATGTAATGGTGAATGCCAGAAGACGAGAGTGTGAATTGGGAAAGAGGGGAAAATAGTTTAGAGGAAATAAGGACGGGTGCGGGTGAGGTAGCAGCAGGGCTGTAAAATCGGTACAATTCGGCTGGTCATGACAATTTCTTGCAGTCATTCCTCAGGAAGCTCAGGAAAACGGTGGCATCGCATTTATTCTTGATCTTAAATGCGAGTATAGACATAGTCGAGATTCAAATGGAATGGCGGATGGCTGATATGACTTTAATCTATTAGAAAGGAGCTCAAATTTAGCTGCTAAACAGCCAATACCGTCTCATAAGCCTAATATTAGTAGTAAGCAAGCATTTTACCAAGAAGCTATTCATGCATTTGAACAATCTAATTCGAGATAGAATTGCATAACAGCTAGATTCACATAATCTGATTGAAGATCAGATCTACAAGAATTCGCGATTACCTAAATCCATGAGGTTTTCAACGGCATGATGGGAATGTTTCACCTTTGTCGAAAGTTGAGTCGCGCTTTATGTGGACTTCCAAATGGCCTTCGATGTGATCCATAAAAGGACTCTGACTAAGGTGCGAACGCTCAGGATTAATGAAAAGTTTTATAAGTAGATTGAAAACCGATTGTCTTGGAGGCACAGAGGATTGTTATCAACGGTCAGGCCCCTTATTGGTCGTCAGTGACAAGAGAAATCGCTCAGACCTAAGTGTCGACCTTTGTTATTGATCATATATATCAACATTATAGTGGAGGAATTATTTGGCCAAATAGTAAGGTTTGTAAAGAAGCACGAAATTAGGTGTTGGCTTATGAGCAGCAGAAATCGTTGTAGATCCCTTTTAAGTTGGACAGTAGTAAGATAATGCACATCGGGTATACAACTGTTCGGACTAATTGCTACAAGGGTAAGGTCTGATGTCCTTTAAGAGTAAGGTCTATAAAAAGTAGAAAAAAACATAAGCGAGCTAATCATAAATGTACTTCTCCAGATAGTGCGTTGAGTCAGAGAAAAGGCCTCAACGATGGTTAGGTTACATAAACAGGTAATTAACTTTTAGAAAAAATAAAATTCTGCTGTTATTATAAAACTCGATGATGCAAAGACGCTTAGAGCAAGGATAGTTCAGTCCTAGTTCCTCAACCTTCGAAACAAAATTAAACGGCCCAAAAGGGGTCAGTCAAGTCAGGGCTATGAAAATGATTCCATGGACTAGGCATACAAACCTTGAACTGCTATAACTTGGTCTCATTTCGCCCCAGACCGAGAGATTGCGAACTCAACCTTTAGAGGAATTCAAATTTCTTCGAGGCGTCAAAAATATTAATCACCAAAACCAGAAGTCGTTAACCCTTTGTACGACTCGGAAACATGGTTGGAAGCTTAAACTTACGCGGTTCAAGGCTTTGTTGGTCAAATACTTCATAAATAGATTATGCAGAGTCGGGTAACTTTTTTGTTGGCAGGGAGATGAGTAGGGAAAACCTTGAACTTTACTATGCTTTTCTCGTGTTGTAAATTAGATCTTACTGAAAATATTATCTCCTTGTAACACCGTATTGAGGCAGAACACAAAAACGGCTACTCCTATTTGTGGCTACACACACATACACTCTCTCTTCATCTATCTTTCTATGGTAATATCACTCCCTCAATCTCTCACTCTCACTGTCTCTCTATCGCTCTCATCATAATATCCCTTATTACTATATACCTTTCTTCTAACTTGCCTTCTCAATCCATGTTTTATTCTTCCTTAATATTTTTTTTTGTTTAGTGAAATTTCTCATTGCATCTTTTCTCAAATATTTAACGTAATAATATATATTTGAGCAAGGACTTCGTAGCTCTTTAGTTAGGTTCGGCGATCCAAGCCTCTTTTCATCATTGAAAATAAAAAAAAACACTTCTAGAAAGTGGTAGACGAATCTGTTTCCTGACGAATTCAAACTGTGGCCTATAATCTTGCTTTAAACTCGGCTTATTTAGCCTGTCTGTTGGCCAAGTAGTTTAAGCCTCCTTGCACCAGCAGTAATTATATAGTTCCCAAATAGCAAACACTTCAACTTAGAGTTTTTAGAGATTCTATGAATTCCGATAAAGCAAATTATTTAAATTTTCCATTCTATCATCGAACGAGGAATACTTATTGAAACTGGTTAACAAGAACTCATTTGCTACTTACCTTATTTGAGTGGAAAAGGGACAGAAAATTCGATGGGGATAAAATTTTAACAAATCTTGACAATAAGTCGCTTATACGGACATTTTTTTATTGGAATAGCTCCTAACCTCTTCCTTCCTATCACACCTTTCTTTTGGGTTTCATTAGATCAGATCAAAGGAAGTTTGTATTTTCAAATTTTCCTTACTTACGTTTTTCACTCTTTGGGTTATCCTACAAGTTAAAATTTCAGAATAATATAGTCCTTTTTTTGCAAGTCCTAACCATTCATACGAATTTATTTCAACGAAATTATTTATTTGCTTCTGCAGATAGTCAAACCTCCCTTTTTATTTTCGTCGACATTTTAAGCCATTTCGAAATTAGAAAGAAATTAGTAAGTTTTCCTTCTTCATTTTTCAACGCATTCGCGAATCATTCCAATTAGGAACAGTCTAGTCAAACCTTTGAGTAATTAAGTGTATTTATTCTCTTTGTGTTTATCTTAACAACAAGAAACTACACTCCTTTTGTACTTCCTGTACAATTTTCAAGTGAAAAAGTTGCAAAACTCGCCTTACCCAGGCGAGTGGAAAGCAATATCGTTTTTTAATGGAGGATAAAGAGTGACCATTTCATTGCATCCAAAATTAGCATGGCTCCAACCCCTAGTGTAATAAGTTAATTGGGGAAGAAAAGCCCCAGAGACGCTTCTCCTCAGGAATCTTGCAGACGAGCGGCAGGTGGACCTGGATCCATCGGTGTAGAGAAGAGTTGAGGGATGGGTCTGAGAAAGAGAAGAGGTGATGGATATTTGTCATATTTATTTGGGGAAAGGTCTGAAGGCCTATATCTTAAACTGAAGCCTGGATAAAATGATAGGGAGGAGGTAAAGTGGATGTGGAAAACACACTATGGCCACGATGTTTATTTAGATGAGTGATATAGGAAGACGGTTGAATAACCTCAAAATTTGAAAGAGAAGCTCAGTGACTCCGCCAAGACTTACGACAGTGGATACGACTGGGTCCAGTAATCCGGAGGGTGCTACGGCTGCAAATAATAAACCTATCTTTAGTTAGAGGACAGAACATTACTTTTAAACAAATAAATATGAGAGAACGAGACCATAGTTTGAACATTGAGTAATGCGTGTTGCGGCGGGAGGTAGTTTTAAAGAAACAAGGTCCGATAACCGAAAGGTCAAGTGCTCTCACTTATTCTGATTTATAACCTTACGACATACAAAGCTCTTAATAAGTCCCGGCTAACATAGTCAGGACCTTGGTAATTCTATCATCCAAAAGAGAATGTAAAACAACATAAGGGTTTCGAATTTCATTAGAATCGGCCGAATAGTTATGATGTTATCGCCAAAATGAAAAAATTCCTGGGCTTAACTTGGGAGGGCTTGGGCAAATATATTATTCAAAAGAGAATGTAAAACAACATTAAGGTTTCAAATTTCGTTATAATTAGCCAAAGTTTTATGACGTCATTGCCAAAACAAAAGTATTCCCGGGCTAACCTTGGCTGTACTTTGGCAATTATATGATTCGAAAGAGAATGTAAAACAATATGTGTTTCAAATTTCGTTAGAATCGGCAGAATAGTTATGATGTTATTGCCAAAACATAAAAAGTCCCGGGCAACCTCTGGAGTCTTTAGCAATTATATCATTCGAAGGAGAAAAAAAAACAACATAATGGTTTTCAATTTCGGTAGAATCGGTTGAATAGTTATGATGTTACGAGGGGCGGTCAATAAGTTTGGCAATCCGGAGATAGAGAAAGGAGATATGAGGAAAAGTGTTTTAATATTTTTTAATATAACTACCTTCAACTTCAATGCACTTGCGCCACTTGTCCCTGAAGCTTAAAATTCGTGACAACCAAAAATCTCCCAACTGCTGTTCAATCCACTCCTGGACGGCAAGCTGGAGATCTTCATCATCCCCAAGCCGGCATCCACGCAGTGCAGCATTGACCTGGCGGAATAAAAAGTGGTCACTAAGGGCCAGATCTGGACTGTAGGGGGGGTGGTTGAGCTCCTCGAATCCGCACTCAGCAGGGCAGCTTGTGCAATTCTGTCCTTGTGGACTTTGACGACTTTGAAGTCGATCATGGGGCGTGAGGTTTCTAGGGACCCAACGGGGCAGAGAACTTGGTCATGGCCAAATTGTCGTGGATGATGTTGATAACACTTCCATGTGATATTCCAAGTTCTCGCTCGATTTCTTCGACCTTCACCCGTAGAATTTCGAGGATTATCCTCTCCACTCTAACCAAATTGTCCTCGTTGGTCACGTCTGACGGGCGTCCTGGATGGGGGTCATCTTCAAGGGACTCACAACCATGGCGGAACTCCCTATTCCAGCGAGCAATGGTTGTATACGAAGGGGTGGTGTCGGTGTACACTGCAACCATGCGTTCATGGATCTCTTTTGCATATTTGCTTTCCTTGGTCAAAAGTTTGATCACTGCGCGGTGCTCAACCTTCTCCATTGTTTAAAAATTGTGACTGACGATCTGCGATCAGCTACTGCTTCTTAAATAGACGAGGCGGGAGCGTGCGACTGCAGGTCCTGACTTTTCATAACTTGTCCTAACCCCCCCACAAACAGCCATCCCCCTTCCTTTGTTTTGCCCTACCGATTCACAAAACTTATTGACTGCTCCTCGTATCTCTAAAACAAAATAATTCTTCGCTAACCATTAGAGGACTTTGGCACGTAAATCATCGAAAAAGAATTTTAAACAGCATAAAAGTTTCAAATTTCCTTAGAATCGGCCGAATAGTTACAATGTTGTTACAAAAACAATAAAAGAGCAAAACTGGGACTGACCGACTGACATGAGAGAGGTAGAGTAGCCCGCGACTAGAAATTGGAAGAGAGTGGTTAGCGTACCAGCCCGAAGAGCGATTACGATCACATACCTCCTCCTGCCTTTCTTGATCTCAGGACGCGTACTACCGTAGAGACTGTACCTTGCACCGAACTTGTAAATTGAGTAGTCACTGAAAGATACTAGGTGTCTGCCAAAACTGTTCTATCGTTATATATTTGCTTCGCAAGTATGATAGGGAGTAACAGGACAACGGTTTTGAAATAACAGCAACGTCTTTTGGCAAGCAGAGCTAAGGCACCGAAACTTATTACACTTAAGGCAACAATTGAAATGGGGCACATACGTGCTTACACAAAATATACTGCTACGGGGCTCACTGATTTCCCATTGAATGTGATGAGAAGGGACCAAGTTTCTGAAGGTCAGTAGGAATAAGGGATAGGCCTAAGCGCCCTTCCGGTGGAAGCGGTGAATGGAATGGAGTGTAAGAATAGTAAATATCTACACAGTGATCGACTGGGTATCATATAGTGAGGACCGAGTAGGCTTTCTTGCTCTCCAGCAGATAGGCAAAATCAGGTTGGCGGCTAGCCTGCGAAAGTTCGCTGGATAGGCAGGCTCGAAGCAATGTATTAAAGTGAATTGAGATGGGAATAAAAAGGTTAAGTCTTTTGTCTTGGATACATATACGTTATAAGACCTTGCTCTAAAATTAGAAGCCATGTATATAAAGGTTAATATATATGAAGCGATAATTTTTGTTTTTGGACACAATAAGTTAAAGTAATTAAAATTCTTTCATTGGCTTCATCAACCAGGCTTAAAGAGCGCCGATTTAATTCTTTTCTGTCATCTAATGAGTTTTCTTAGATTTGCTATTAGACAAGCAACGCTCTTTTTTCTCAAGATCACTTTCTCCCCCACCATCCACACTACATCTGAGAAGCGATAGAAGAAATCAATCATCTCCGTAAAATAACCAAATTCCCTACGAACATTCTTTTAGCAACGTTCAACAAAGAATCGCTTCGTTTTTTTATTATTTTAAACCGCTCAATTATCCGTCGAGAACAGCATAGTTATCACTTTTTTTATGAAATGTACCTCCAAGGAATAGACTGAAAGATTCAGAGACAAAATCTTTATGACCCCTCGCCCTCACTCTTTCTCTCTCCCTCTTTCTCTCGTTGGCTCCACATTACAGTTCTCCCCTCGTTTTGGCAAAATAAGAGACAGCCTCAGTATTGAGAATTGACCATAAGAAAGAAGTTAAGTGCAGCTTCCATTGTGCAACGTCGGTTGGAAGCAGTAATCTGGCCTCGCAGATCATCTATGAAACCACAATCTCCCAAATCGAAAGCTCACTACCATAAATCTTGCTATCTGTTCTATTGAATTTTCTGTATCAGTTCCATGTATTATCCCCTTCCAATCTTCCAAGTTCTTTTCAAATTTATACATACTCCTATTTTATTGAACACTTCTTTATTTATTGGTTAAATTTACTGCTTCGGACAAAAGAATATCTTCTCCCCAAAATATATATATAAATATATATAGATTAGCCTGAATACGGAGTCCATACACGTTTGTAAAACAGTTTATTGCATTAGTTATAAAATTTTATAGTAAGTTCATATATTTTGGAGTAAGGACTTGACCAATGAGTGCCGCATCTCCGTTCCTCTGTGCGAACATGCACTTTATATGTCTTACATTCTTATAATAGCAATAATGCTAAAAAAGTATAATAAAGTTGTAAAATATTATATATTGCAATAATCATAAAATAATAATGAAAAAAGGTATGCAAATATCTTAAATAATCTTCTATATATTACTTTGTGGAATAGCCTTTATTAGTAATGACAACCTCTAGGTGTTGCTTATGTTAGTTTTAACCACTATTCTACCTGCATTTTAAATACAATATTTCGATTAAGTTGATGCCCTGATACTGAGGCCCATTTACATGTTGCTTTGATTATTTGAAAGACACTTCTAGGTGTCCTCGGTGGTCTTTTTAGATCATTGGCATAATTAAATATTGCGTGCTTCCTCTTAAAGGCTTCGCCTCAGTAGGGTGATATTTTGGGCTAATATCGCGTTACATGGGCCCATACTGCCTTCGTTCGAATGCATGAAGTTATCATGTACCATGATAAAAGAAATACACATCCACCTCATTAATATGGCCGCCACCCCGTTTAACGGTTGGAACATGATACTTTATCTTATACACTTCATTATTGATTCAAACTTGAAGATGTGAATTCAGGCCAAATAACCCGTAGCTTGATTCTATCAGACCAAAGAACATTTCTCTAATAGTGGTCTACCAAGTTACTGCTTAACATACTCGAAATGTGACTGAGGTGTTAATGAATGTCCTTAATGTAATACTCCTCCCCAATTTTTAGATATGTTAACGTTACTAACTCCTTGTAAATACGTTTGGGCTTTATTTGCATATTTCTTACAATTA
This sequence comes from Ceratothoa steindachneri, assembly GCA_963969495.1. Lineage (NCBI taxonomy): Eukaryota > Metazoa > Arthropoda > Malacostraca > Isopoda > Cymothoidae > Ceratothoa > Ceratothoa steindachneri. The sequence goes on from OZ018326.1 coordinate 33,259,820, forward strand.
TGTGGACGTCACCACTGGAAATCGTTTGGTGGGTACCAGATCGAGTGCAGCTTAGATTTTGTCTTTGAATATCCCCTTTCACCATGGTTGACGGAAAATGACACATTATTTCCTTATTCCAACTACACCAACAACTATTATTCTACATTTTTCTAATTTTTCAGAAACATTCGTTTTGGTTAAAAAACGATTCTTCCCTTTAGAAGTTACCTTTCTTTTACAAATGTCTAAGTTAACAAGTTTTTAACTTATTTTCCAACCTTCTTACACAGTTAACAAAGGAGCGTTTCATTGTTTCATTAGTTGATTTTCTTACTTTTATTAAATCGGTTGAAAAAGATTTCTGGCAGAAGTAGGGTTAATTTACATCGCTTTTTCAGCCAAGTCTTATGGATTCTTTTTACAAAATTCATTAAATTCAAATAACCTTTCAAGATATGTTGATGACACGATAGCTTTAGTAGATTATACGCAGTGGAGTAGTTAGTAACTCGGCATTCAATAATCACTTATTATAATTTTTAGGTGTATTATTAGAGCAAATGTTCAAAATGCTGTTCACGATCTTTAATATTATTAAAGTTCTTTAGGTGCAATAATTAAAAATTCCAGTTTTGCGCTTCTAAATGGTCTTTGGTTTAAACGAATAGACTGAACACTTCAGACACCACAAATAAAAAGTTCAGGGGGTATTTATAAATTCAGATCTAGAGCTAAACTTTATGGACACCATCATATCCAATCCTTCTCTGATGGAAAAGCATATAGACCCAATCGCAAGGGAACTATGCTGTAATGGGGTACCACCCCTTGTTGTTGGAACTTACATTTTACGAATGTAGGGCCAGTTTGCCAAAATTGGAAGGAAAACATTGGTGATCATCAACGGGTATTTATCGGGTGTCACTGCCCCTTCAAACATGAACAAACCGAGAGAACCTGAAGCACATATAGCAATCGAAACCTGACACCGATGGTGGTTATTTCATTCTCAAAGATTAGGTGAAAAGTTTCATTTTCTCAATATTCTTGAAGTGGAAATTTAAACAAAAGGATGATTTATTACCCCCAGATGATCTTTTCCGGGAAGGTGGCGTCCTCTCGCAATTGCAGAAACATCTCATAAAACTCCACATGACTGTTATGATAATCTTTGTTCAATACATGTAGTAAATATAGACCATATGACATCAAATGTGCAGCGCTTACCATTCTTATAATTAATCTTTGCGAAGTGCTAGTTTTTGCTCAGTTCTTTTGGTGCACGTCCGTGGACGACGAAGGGAACAACTCAAAGTTCTTCTTGTTTTCGTCAGTACAGAGCTTGGCCGTCCTAGTCATAGAACTTCATCGCATAAACCTGTGGATTAAAGCGGTGTATTAGGCTGGCATTCGTATCTCTTATCGACAAACTAAATTAAACAATTAGTTATCTATGTTGGTATTTTAGCCTAAAGTATCTTAAAAACGGATAGCCTAATTATCGCGTATTGCCGGGTTTTGCAAAAGTTCTGTTACACTCGTTTTCTTAATCTTTCTTAATAGGTTTACGTTGTATTAGGTAGGTGAGGTGGGTAGTGCCAGGTCGTGGTGGCTTGATACGCGTATGTCATCAGTTATGGGGGCTAATCTCTAAGGGAAATGCGGTTGCGAATTTCTCCACGGTTTTTTGGCGGTGAACCATCCAAGTACTAATCCGAGCCGTTGGCCAGTTTGCCGCTCGGCAAACTGGCATTGTCCTGAGAAGGACTCCAATTTTTTGAGGAAAGATACTACTCTCCCTTGGCTTGAGGTTAGGTAGGCTGATTAAAAATGATCGATGTGGATTACCCGTAGGAAAGGAAATCTCAAACGGCGGAATTTGGGACTCTTTATTTTAGGGCGGAGAACTCAGGAAACTCGGGGAGCTTCGGTGTAAGATGAATTCGAAGCTGGCGTGTCGTGAATTCAGGTGAGCCTATGCCTGTTTTCGGTTGTTATATTTTATGTCTGCGACTGTGACTGTAATTGTGAATGTCCCCGTGACTTTGCTTGACAGAATTAATGTAAGACCTGTCATCCTCGGTCTACCCAAGATGGTATATACGGTGGCGCACACTGTGGTCGTCAGCTACCATTAGCCAATGATGTTGTTTGGGTGTACTCTCCTCCAACCCGTGTTAGTTTTTGTCTCTACGGAGATAGAGATTCCTTTTATCTTCAATTACAAAAATACGACTGTGCGTTTCGTGGTTTTCCCATAACAAATAATGCCCGCTACTATCGTGTTTTCGGCTCTGCACCTGCTACCAAGCTTGGTGAACAGCTGACCTCTTAGCATAACTGTGAGAATTACTTTACTTCGTTTTACTGTGAAAGTGTGTGTAAATGTGCACAGATTTGCTAACGTGTGAACGTCTCGAATTCATTCTTCTCGTGTTTGGACTTTCCTTACATGGACTATTGTTATAGGTTCTTTGTTCCAAAAGATATACATTATTATTTTACAGAGATGTTATATATTATTTACACAGAGTTATTATTATTTATGAAAACTGCTATTCATATTTTAGATTATTTGCATGTGCATAGTTGTAAGCGTGCCTCCTACAAACCTTCATAGGATTTACATGATGCTCATGTGTTAGGCAAGATTGTCGAACCTATTCCCCTTTGCACATTGGCACTACAATGTGTGTGAGAGAAAAGATGTCGTCAGTGAAACCTAAAGTTATACTTTTCAAGCGTGTGTCATTAAAACGTATTTTCCTTTGTGTGCAGTTGTCTCGAGATGCAGTGAAAAGAATCTATGTAGATAACTTCAGCGCGGGCCACAACAAGTCCGACATCGCTAAGCAGCTCAACCTCAGCCTGATGCCCTTCCACAGGGTCACGGGGAGGTTCAAGTGCGAAGGAAAAGAGCTCAAAGGTCTACCTAATTCAGGCATAACTCAAGTTGTCAACCGTTTGGTTGTGAAAAAGGCCTTCGAAAGTGCTTTGAAGCTCAAAATGACTGCGCTTGCAAAGAAAAACATCTCGGTGGCCTGGGGTCTAGGGTCATGCAGAAGGAAGGCGGCAGGAGCTCAAGATGCAAGGAAAGTCCTCTGGTCACCGACCATATGCGAGAAAAATGCTTGAGAAGGAGTGCTCTCTTTTTATTCTCAATGACGATGTTTCATGGCAATCGAGTTATCTCTTTTTTATAATGAAAATACTTCACCGTCGATCCTGTCATCATCAGACAGAAGGAAAGTCCGGTGAGCTTTGGTTAGGACGTCTCTGAGCTCCATTAGGTGCCCACGACCAAGCACCCGGCCTCTCTGATAATGCTCCTCGTCGTGGCTTCGAATCGCGAGAAGATACCTACAGTGTGGTTTGTAGCCGGTTAAGGCTAACTACGGCCGATTACATGGACACATTGGACACAAAAGTTCTGCCCTGGGTGAGATAGATCACGAACCAGGCGGAAAAAGTATTTCAGCAGCACGCTGCCCCTGCCCAGACAGCCGGGACTGTGCAAGAAAAGTTCGGGTCAAACTTGAACTTATAGTCGAAGAAAGTTTGGCCCAACCTCAATCCCCCTCGACTACAGCATGTTGACACATGTCGAGAGCAAGGCCTGCATTGTTCGCCACAACAACATCGACTAGTTGAAGTCATCCGCCAACTGCGTCTGGGCCAGCATTGTGAAAGACCTCGACCGAAGTATGCACAGACTCCGGGTCTCGACGCTAACTTGATTAATATTACAATTTAAGCACACCTTTATATGTTAAAATAATAAAAACGTGTCTAGTTGCATTAAAACTATCATTGTGTTCTTCGTTGAGAGCGTCATAATGAGTGTAAGAGGACTTTTCAATACCCTCTACGTAAGCAATCGAACGATCTCTAAAATATAAAGTATGCTGATTTGCTTGGCAATAATTTGTATGAAGATAGCACTTCCGACGATCTAGGTTACATGTAGGAGAGTGTTGGAAGCCCCCTAAGATTTTTACATGTTTTAAGGAACAAAAGAAAATATAGATTTTTTAAAGATTTTCGTGAACCAAATAATATTGCGAGTTTTGTTCACGCTTTCTTTAAAGATCGAAAATAACTATCATACATTATCACTTATTATACTAAGTTTAGATAACGGAGAGGTATAAACTAGTAAAAAGTTACAAAGGTTTTACTCAACCAAAATCTTGGCGGCAACACTAATGAAAATAACAATCCATTTTTGGTGGGCGGATTTCTAGTTTTTCTCTTCCAGTTTTAAAAATAATAACCAATTATAACAAAATTTAAGAATAGTTATTGAATTAATGAGCTGATATTACAAATAAAGTTTCATTAATTCTTTCCAATGCATAGAGTTTCCTAAATAATATTTGGCGCATTGAACACATAAATTATTTCGTGAAAATATATCAACTACGAGGATTTCTATTATATCTTAACACCAGATTCACAATGAAGTGCCATAATTCATTGGGTGTGTGCGTTCTATAGACCTGCGAAATTCAGCAATTCTACCTTGCTTATATTCAAAAAGTGGAGGAATAACCTCTGCGGACAGGTTGTCCCATGGAGTCTCTATAGTTCCTCAAGATTCAATGATATTTTTATGTCCCATTCCTTGACTGCAAATAGAGCTGGCCACCACTTCCCACAAATGTTGGGTTGGGTTCATGTCTGGTGAACGTGGTGATATTAGTGCTAGAATATACCATCGTTGATGGGACCCATGAATGGTTAAAAGTAGTCCCTTAGCAGTGGAACGTAGCGCTGACCGGTCAATAACATTTATAGACAGACCAGCGAAAATAGCCGATGCCACACGAAAGCAACTCACACTAATATGGAACCACCACCAGCCTTTTCTGTATTTTATTGGGGCCCAAGGCCTCATAAGGTCTGTACCGCACTCGAATCTTACCATCATAGGACCACGTCATATGTTGCTAGTCAACCAGGGCCTAATTAGAGACGTTACAAGCCCAAGCGTGACGCTGATGGCGTTTTGTCGTAGCTTCGACAGGGGCACTCTGGTAGATTTCTTCTCCCATAACTCATTGTAGTTATTGAACGCTACAGTAACCTGATTGGTATGCGCTGGTAGCCCTTGCATTAAAGATGGATGCGATTTGAACCACTATTCCTTATCATATATTATGAATAATTATAGCAAGAGGCTACTGGGCACGAAAATTAGGTACCCGTGACGGCCATTTAGTATGATCAGCTTAGTCGGGGTTTACACTGAACCAAAAAATTTCACATGACAACTGATAAGCATATGCGAATTTTTTTGCCACCACGGTACGGTTGCACTGCCCACTACTACCTTGACATACCTCTATCCCATGACTTTTTGAATTTAGGCCGAAAACCGTCTCCCGAAGCTAATAACATTATTTTATATTATCGACAATAATAATTGCTTCTCTGCTATTCTCGTAGAGGATCTCTAAATTCATCCAATTTTCCACTCACCTTGCTTCGAATTATAAAATCATTAACGTGTCTTCCTTAGCTCCTCCAACATGTTAAATCAAACCCTCATTATTTATTTACCGCTTTGATCCATTAATATATGGTAATAGTGATGCTAATAATGTTGTGTAGATAGAGAAAAGGTTACCATCTTATAATTGACAGTCTATGGATTTTTCTCAGCAAAATCCATAAAATTTAATCCAGTTCCAAGTTTTGGCCAATGCTGTACTCGGTTGCGCTTTTTTTCAATCCCATTTCGATACTCTTATACCTGTTATTAAGCCAATGATATATTGTACATTAATCTTTCATCTTGTTACCACTCCGAGAAATCTAATCGCACACCTTCGAGGGCCCTCAAAATGGTATGTTTTATGTTCTTACTCTCCTATTCCTTCCATAGATATCATGATAAACTAGAAAGTGTGTTATCTTCTATAGTTCCCAAATATCCCTATTATCATGCAAACCAATTGCTGGAATTGATAACAGACAATCGCAAGAAATTTTTCATCAAACAATCTCGACCTAGTTACTCCCCTACCAACCAACCTACGCAAGTGCGGCTTCCCGTATACAACCCCTCGTCCTGATTTCATGGTCACATCAATCAAGTTTCTCGTATAATATCTTCCCTAATCTCTCATCAACTCTAGGTCACTTTTCAACAAACACTCACACGGTATCTTTTCCTCCCTCTCAATAAAATTCAAGCTCCAAGTCATCACACAACAATTCTGATTCTTTGAGTTGCCTTACCATAACAATACGCGTTTCTCATTTCTTAATGACCATGAATCCTACTTGTAAACGCATTCAAACAAACGATTTAATTATCTACAAAAATCTAAGATTTGTTCCCAATTAACAAAGGAAAACCTAAAAAAAAACACTTTATGGACCAGAAATTACACCTGACGTAATTGCGTTTTCTGAAAACAAATTTCACGCAAAAATGCTCACCTTGCCACTTGTCATTCACCCAAATGAAATCCAATTCGATGGAAATTTCCGATGAAAATTCATTTGACTCTACCCTTCTTCAACAAAAATGGAGGAACGTTATTTCCTACTTAAGTCAAATTGATGTAAACCTGATATGATAATTCTTATTTTAATCTGGCTTACACAATTTTATTCTCCTCATTATTAATGGTTATTTCGAGTGGTCAGAAATTATTGCCACCTCCTGTAAATATTTTTTTCACTTTCTGTTTCCAATATTCCTTTTTCTATTTATATTTGAAATATGTTTAATATTGATTCTCTATTGAAAATAAATAGACTAAAACCAATACATCTGTTTGATGTTATTATATTGTTCCTTTATTTTCTTATTACTTTGCAGTAGGGGTGACAAGACTTTCGGGTCACCCTTTACATCCTTCTAAACTGTAAGAGACAGCAGGGGCGGAAGAGATTTTCCTACCAACCTCGTATAATGCTTCCTTAAAATTAATTAGTCATTTATTAATGATAAATATAACTCTGTACTCTTATAATATCTTTTAAACTCATTAAACGTATTTATTGTACTTAAGCATAAATAATCCGACACGCAAGTCATATAACTTTTATTCCCCATCTTCAATGGCACCCTTTGCACCATACATTTTACTGCAATCCTTCACATCACTGAACTAATCATCCTTCTAATGCTAACTCTATTTCATTCACCATTTCAAGAGCTTATCCTTTCCTTTCTTCATCTTACAGCACTTACTTCTCTCCTACTCCTTCATCTTCTCTCTCTCTATCTCTCTCTAATACTTTCTATCTCAAACTCTCCATCTCTCATATTCGCTCTTAGAGTGTGTCTCTCTCATACTATCAATCTTTCATACGCTCTTTTTACTCACTCTCCAGTTGAGTCGCGGGCGACTCTACATCTCACTACGTAGGTCGGTCGGCTCCCATTTTGCTTTTATTTGTTTTTGTAAAACATTATAATTATTCGGACGATTCTAACAAAATTTGAAACCCTTATGTTGTTTTACAATATCTTTCGAATTATATAATTGCCAAGGTCCTCCCAAGGTTAGCCCGTGAATTATTGAAAGTTTTGAAGGTCATAAGGTCATGAATCAAAATAAGTGAGAGTACGCTACGTTTGGGTCAGCAGACCTTGCTTCATACGTCCTCTCTCTCACACGTACTCCAATACACACAATCTCTCTTTTTCATATTTGATATACGCATGATTTGATTTCCGATTACATGAAATTCTCTTTCACACTCTTTCTGCTGTTCTCCTGTATGTCTGGTTGTCTCTCATTCTCTCTATCTGACTCTATCTCTGTCATATATCTCTCTCATTCTATCTCTGACTCATTCTGTTTCGCTCTTTCTTACTCATTCCCTCTGTTTCATTCTATCTCTCATTTTCAATTCCTTATTCTCTCATTTTCTAATTCTCTCTCTCCATCATTTCCATTGTATCTATATCATTTTATATGCATTATTCTCTTATAATATGTAGAAAACTCACTCTCTACCAATCTATATAATATTCTATCTCTCTCCATCTGAATCACTCTCTCAATCTCTTTCTATTCTTCTCTCTCATTCTCTCCATTCCTTTTCCTTCTGTCCTTTTCTTGCTCATTTACTCACTACTTTGCTTTCTCTACATTTCTCAGTCTCATTCGCTCTCACACATTTTACCTATCATTCTCTCTTTCTCAAACTTTCATTTTCGAACTGATTAATCTCTCATTCTCTCCGATTCATTCTTTTCCCCTATCTATTTCTCTGTCTCATATTATCGAGCAAAGTTTCCCTCTAATTCTTTTTCTTCATTCTTTCTTTCCTTCTTGATCTATCTCAATATTTCTCTCATCCTAACCTAATCATTCTGTCTCTCAATATCTCTATCTTATTTGTCTCATTCTCTCACTTATAATCTCTCTCATTCTGTCTCTTTCTCACTCTCTCTCAATTTATGTTCTCATTCACTCTTCCATTTTTTCTTTCACTATATATCTCTTTTCATATTTACATATGATTCTTTCTCTTTTATTGCCCAACTATTCATTCTCTTAATTTTCTTATCTTTTATTCTCTCGCTGAAATTCTGTATCTACTTCAATATCTCTCTTTTTCTCATTTACACTCACACTCTTTCTCTCTTCTCCGTCTATTCTCTTTCTATTATCGTCTTTTTTCATTCTCTTTCTTATTCTCTCTCTCTATTTCCCACCTCTCATTGTCTTTTATCCTCTCTCTTTCCCTGGCTGTTATTATCTCTCATTCTCACTCTCATACTTTCACACCTTCCATTCTCACATTTTCTATAATTCTCTCCTTCTCTCCTATTATCCCTCTCTCTCTCTCTCTCTCTATATATATATATATATATATATATATATATATATATATATATGTATATATATATATATATATATATATATATATTTATATATATATATATGTATTTATATTTATATATATATATATATATATATATATATATATATATATATATATATATATATATATATATATATATATATATATATATATATATATATATATATATATATATATATATATATATATATATATATTTGTGTGTGTAAACAAATCCCACTTTTTCCTAGTACTTTCAAACTTGATTCAGTTTATTATTAAAAAATATAGTAAAAATATTAACAAAAATCCGGATATATATAGGAAAAGTAATCTTGTATATACTCGTAAATAAAGGTAATAAAGAACGCGTCAGTTTCAGTGGAGTTAAACTCGACCCAGCTTGAAATTTTATATTTGCATAAGGAGGGCCTGTGGAATTGCTACATCCCTCACAGCCCCACATAAAAAAAAATAACTTTCTTAGTTTTGTTTTAGAATTTCTTTGTGGCTTTATATTTTACTCTCATAAATTATCCAATCCTAATTCCTATGACAAAAATCTTAAAAAATAAGACTGCTGTTTTTATATCGGACTAATATTCTTTCTCCTTTATAATTGAAATATTTTACTTACTTCAAGACATCTTTTGTTCTATATTATATTGTAATATCTTATATTTATATATAGTGCTTTTCATTGAAATAATATAGTAGAGGTCTTGATGGACTAAAAAAAGATTTTCATTGTTTTTTTTCATTTCGGTTGCGAAAGCGTGAAGATCTTGTCAATTTTAGTGGCTAAAATGTCAAAAAAGGAAAAGGCATTGTTATTTTCATATTCTTCCAAGCATTTAATATTTTCGTGCAGTTTCACCTTTTTGGGAAATTAGTAACCTCTTTTTTTATGGCCATCTAATCAAAAAAAGGCTTAAATAATATTGCATTATACTTTTGGGATGCATTTTATAAATATATGATCCTCTAAATGCCTAATAAAGATATTTACTACAGGTAGAGTTTAAGATAACCGCAACTTTGTGCGCTAGAGCTCTTTATAAATAAACAAATTAAATAAGATGAGTGCATATCTTAATAACTAGTGGAGCAGTTGGTTATGCAAAGACAATTCGAGCTGGATTGTTCATTATTCACAAGGTTATGATCGTATGCTTCTTGGCTGCCTCAAATGAGAACTGCAGCTCGTGTAGATTGAGAGCTTCTTGGAGGCTGATGTAAAAGCTGACACTTAGCATGGAGCGAGTGAGTTTGTGTAAAGGACAATCAAAAATTGATCTCCCTTTCCGTTGTGCCCAAATTATGTAGGCTTCGAACAACATGAGATTGCCAGATGTCTCCATTTCGAGTTGCCAGCTATCTCTGACTACGCCAGTAGCCTAAGAGAATTTCGGAACCTGAGAGTGAACTAGAATTTTTCAATGGTTAAATTGTCTTTATTAGGGACAAACTAGTAGGAATGCATCAAATCTAATTTTTCGCGTGAATCGAGAAAAAACTGTTTCAGTTTTTTACTTTAATATTATTAATGATTCAGCCTTGGTTGACTGTCGAATACTCAAGTAGCTAGACCGAAAATTTAGTACATATAAAGGAAATAAGGTCATGCATGTAACATGAAAAATAATAGAGGAGGATATTATGAATGTTTGAAGATAAAGTTTCAAAAATAAACATATTACAAAAAAAATCAAGACAAAATATTAATTAGTAAAAATGTTTAGTCTCTCTCGGAATTTAGACATTGTAAAGCGGATTCCCTAGAATAATATTATTTCCCCAGCTCCTAAGATATTACCTTGGGAGAGAAAGCAAGCCGTTACTCCTCCCCTCCCCCCTCCGACTTCACTCTTATTGGACTTGCCTCCAGGTCACTGGGAAGATTCCCATCCAGGCATAACGCTAAACTTGATGGCTACCTCCCTGCTGTATCAATCTTCCCTCCTGCGCCCCTCGGGTAGGGAAATTACCCATCTATTTTGTATGTTTGTCGCGAACAGCTTTTACCTCCAGCCGTTGGTTGTCCGTCTGCCTCGCTGATCCCTGCTTCTGACACTTCCCTACAAGGAGACGCTCAGTTTTTTACGGCTGATAACGGGGGATCGAGAAGGCCTCTCTCTCTCCTTGCTTTGAAGAACTTTGGGTGTATATGCCCCCTCTCCAGGATTACAAACAAATTTGGTTAGAGGACACTTCCTCGAAAGGAGTTTGGTTCAAAGAAGCTCTCTCTCGAGAACGCGAAATATGAGTGACGGTCGCAAGCCACTAAAGAGCTGGACATCACACCCGTATCTTTGGGTCAGGGGAAGAGTCTCGTGAGGCAACGTCAGCCTTTCTCAACCGCCTGCAGATCAAGGATTGGAGAAGCCATCGTCCGAAGTTCTTCTGGTGACCTCTTGAGGAAAAGAGTCCCGATAACTCGCTCAAGCCGAGTGTGGAGAAGTCATCTCCCCCCCCTTTCGAAGTTCGACCGGTGAACCCTTGAGGACAAGAGGCCCGATAGCTCACTCGACCCGAGTTTGGAGAAGTCATCTCCCCCACCTGCCGCTGGTTTTCGGCTATCCCCGTGAGTAACCAAGGTCACCAAGACCTCCTTCCCACCCCCTAATTTGCCCTGCTTTACTCTCGAAGTTCAAATGAACTAAATCACTCACTACCCTAAATCTCGCATTATAACCATCCAATAACCCTGGTTATCCAATTAGTATTCGGAACCTAATTCCGTTTTATTCATACACCTATATATATCCATATTGATTGTTGTGCTTTTTATTTAGTGTGTATTAAAAATATATTTTTGTCGTTGTGTTTGGAATATTCCTTGGTCACACAACTGCAGCTATCTATTCAAATCTCACTCTTAGAACAATGGCAGTTCGCCTTGCTTGGCTTACCTTAGAGCCTGTGTGCGTATATTCCCGTGCACTTGTCCATATTTTGACATGCCTCTTTAAACAGAGTTGTTGGTATTGTTTTTGAGGGGGCAGAGCGAGCGAGTAATAATAATTTTTTAATCTGAAGAATTGGAGATGACAAAAAATTATGCTTTCATTTGGAGTAGATTTTATATAAGTTTAGAATAAAAAATAAATAATCTTGTTAATTAAACTGGGCAAAAGAGGTGAACTCAAACACTTCAGTTCTTCTTTAAGGAATTTTTTTTTCAGTTATTTAGAAGGAAGACAAAACTCTAATCCAAACCAAAAGAAAACTTTACTCCTTGCACCGATATATGTATAAAGACTAAATTCTCACCAACATACGGGCATACATGTATGTGCATAAGAAATTTGGTCAATCGAAGTAATTTATATCTGATTAGATTTCGTTTATATTCTTATGATTTTTGATTTGGTTAGTATCATGTTATTATTTCCTAAATAAATGACAAACATTAGCTTTTATCATTGAATAAATTTATTAAGCCTGAAACAAATAACACAATGTCTTCAGCAGATGGATATTGCTGAAATATCTCCAATGAATTCCACTTCCCTTTGTTTCCTTTTCAGAATCTGAATTTCTCTCCAAGGACTGCCATAAACAGCTCTAAGGAATCTGTTTTCTTTGTTTACCTCCACAATTTATTCATATTTTGCTGACTGATTTCATCGAAATTCCGATGGTCGCTATTGCACCAGTAGAGGATAATATCATTATCACTCCTTCACGATGTTAAAAAGAATAAAATTATTTTATGCTTTTAGTGAGCACCAGCGAGGCCACAGCCGAGGTCGTGAAAAAGAGAAAATCCTCAGACATGTCATTATTATTTTATTTTCTTACGACCGTTTGCAATTAAGATGCCAAATTTGTGTGGCTAAATGGGGCTTAGAAACTATTTTATCTTAAATGGACTAGCAAATAATCTTCCTAAATTTTCACTCATTTTAGACCTTTAAAATTATTTTAGATGAGCAAGAATGCACTGCTTGGGAGTCTTGGCCCAATACATCGCTTTGCTAAAGTGTGGTGCCGTAACCGCCTGGGTTTCCCAAATGCATCGAGGCTCAAAGTCTACGAAGGAATTTGTCTTCTCACACAACTGCACCGCTTATGGCTAAAGGCCAGTCAAGGTTGCAGCATCTTGTGACTACGTCCTTATCGTGGAAGTATTTTATATATAAATTTCGTTATCTTCCTGATTGATCTTTATTGTATAGGTTGGAAAGGAGATGTGTGATATCCCCTCATCCTTCCTGGATTTTTGTCACATAATTTCTTTTCCTATACTTCTTGTTTTTTCTATTAATTTCTTCACTCTTTTCCCTTTTATTGTTGGAAAGTTTTAATTCTCTGTGAGTGTCACGATAACTCTGCTGATCTTTCTTAATGTATTGGTGATAAAAAGGGATGCTTTATTCTATATCCTTTGTGTTTATAATGTTTGGTTTTTAAATACTGTAGATTAGGAAAACCACGTACAGTATCGCAGACTGCATAATTGCCCGTTAGATCAAATATTAGTTCTGTTGTTTGAGCGATCTGAGCCTATAGTCTCAGATCTCCTGTACCTCTGTTGATTCTCTCCTTCCAACTCTCCGTATGAAGGGATCTGTGTATTAAATACATCGACTCAGATTTAACTAATGCCACGTCATTCTTTCCAGTCTTATAACATAACCAATCTAGCTTTATTCAATTATAAAATTCCTTCTAGTTTTCACTTGTCTTCGTTATTAGACTATATATGGAAATTTTTAGTTCCTTTATTTAGTATTTTCTGTATTATATAGGTATTTAATTCCCTCCTTTTACATTTCAATTGTTAAATATTTATTAATATAATTTCTTTTGATATATTTTCTGCTGTACTTTCCCTACTGTTTTTTATTGTTTTATTTTTTCTTTAACATAACGTTCATTTTATTATTCGAACTACGTTTATATGTCTTTTTCTCAATGTATAGTATTGCACTATTGAACTTGTGCTTTACTAAAGGTTTTCAGTATTAGATTATTCCACGTACTGATTTCGAATTTGTTTATAAATAGCTCGTGAATATGTATTTCTTAATAAACCGAAACTTGGAAATTAAAAGAGGGTGCGCCTTCTTCGTTTTATCCTTTGTAATAAAAATTAAACTCATGATAATATATATATATATATAAATAAGATGTATGTCTACCTCAGAAAACTCTTTTAACGCTTAATTCTCACCGGAAAACATCAGTGAAGAATCTAGCAAGCACAAATGATTACATCGTGGAGACAACAACACAAAAATGGCAACAGTTAGTCGGCTCCAAATTTAACATTAGCCTTAACTTGAAAAAATACCCTGTTATGAAAAAATATTAATACCTAAATCATTGATATGGATAACCGAATAAGACACGAGGTGTGTGAGATAAAGTATGAAATAAATATGATTGGCTTCTGACTGCGATTGGCGCTTATTTTATATGCAATATGCGGCTGTAAATGCAGTATCTCAGTCAGACAACCTTTTTTCTCAAACATTGGTGTAGGTAAAATAATACAAGGGTCAGTGAAGTAAAATTAGGTAAAAGAGTTCAAGATTATGCAAGTCACCGAAATTTTAAGGAACCAAATAGACAAAATAAAAAGATTTATGTAGTTTAAAATTGCAATCAAATGAAAGAATTCTGTTACTTGAGACTTTTTGCGGTTAGAAATATCTATATTCCTGAAAATCCATCAATCTTCAGAAAATAACAGGCTTCGGGAAGCAGTGCCCAGGTCTTGAGTTTCTGCCAGCTCTTGAAGCGACAATTTAGTACCTCGACGCTTGAGATGAAACGAGAAACGGCATCAAAGACTGGCTTACCGCTTCAATTAAGAGACCTTACAAGGGTCTGCTATCTTGATGTGAGCAAACTGCTCCCCACAATCTCAGAGGGAATAAAGCGATTACCATTGTCTCTGCCAACAGAGATAGCACTGCAATTGGGATGGATAAATGTGGTTACTGACGCACCCTATAGATACAGAGTGTGTCAGTATTTTGAGGACATCGGTTTGAATAGCCCTAACTTTTCTATAACTATTTTTGTTAATTCGTATTAATAATGAATGACCTTGAGGTGCAAATAAACAGACATGCTTTCTGGAAGTTGCCGGATCTTTCATTGCCGAAGTGAGAAAAGACCTGTACACTGCTAATAGAGATACAACATTAACAGCAAAACGCAAAACACAATCAAAGGGTTCTGATAACATCAGTAATAAAGAATCATTGCAGAAAGTGCAGAAAAAAACAAGAGAAATCCAAAGTTGATCATAGCCATGCAAATGACTTCATGTTTTCAGAATGCACCATCCAGACGTCAGAAGTCGGCTCATATCAGGCAGGACAAGAGAAAATCGTTTGATCCTTGGAAAGTGCTCGTTCTTCATGTTGAAACATGAAGAAGCTGGAAGGCTTTGGTTTTCCTCCGATAAGAAAAACTTGACCAAGGAATGAAAAATTGTTTGGCTGAGCTTCAAGCAAGGTTTATTATATTGAATAGCAAGTTTCTAGCAATTGTGATGGTTCTAAGTGTCATTAGCATTGACGGAGATGTCATGTCCCCCCTTACTATATTACACAGAGCTTAAAAGTCAATGCTTCTGTCCCACAGAAGTTTGTAAGAAGAGTATAAGGCTCTGTATACATTCAGTACGCAACGGAAGACCTTACATGAACCTGAACAAACGTAAAAGGCTAGAACAACCCAAAGTTGGATGCACGCCAATTACCACGGCCATGTTCTCCTAGATACATGACCTCTTAGCTCACCCGACCTGAGTCTACTGGACTATTACTTATGAGGCGTTGTCGAGAGAGAAATTAATCGACATCCTCATAACGCCATTCAAATTATTAAGTACGCTATAACAAAAAATATGTCTGAAATTTACATAAATAATATGATTCGTTCATCTCAACGCTTCAGACCACAAATTGAAGCAGTCAGTTGAAGCTAATGGTGGATTCATTGAATTGATGTGTTATAAGGATTAATATACAGTTATTCTCTGATGTGCTATACTGACACACCCTGTTTATATATATATATATATATATATATATATATATATATATATATATATATATATATATATATATATATGCTTCCAATATCCCATAGGAAAATAAAACAACACAGAGAAAAGAAATAATGAATCAAAGAGAAAAAATAATGAATTGAATAGAGTGATAAGGAGAAAGAAAGAGAGAAAGAAAGAAAGAGAGGAAGAAATAATTAGTGAAGGATAGAAAGACGAAACATAACGTAAATATCTTTTAGTGATTCCAAGTATAGGTATATCTATACTTCCTTTTGCTTGCCTCGTGCTCAAACGAGATTAATACCTTTCATGCTCTGATCTGGCTCAAGGCAACTTGACATTTAACAGATATGATTTTGCTCCATTCTCAATTAAATAAAAGCCGAATAAAAGTGAAGATGAGGAAGAAAAAACGAAACGGGGAGAAATAATAGGTGAGGAAAAATTCCTTATTTTTATTTCTAATAAAAAAATATCTCCTTTACGTTGTACAAATGTATAAAAAAATATTTGTTCTTAAGGAAATTAGTGCAGGAAAATCACTAAAATTTTGGTAAAAGAAAAGAAATAAATTTTTATTAGAAAACCATTCGAATGGACGCGACTCTTTAACAAAACGACGAGTTTGTATTACCTCAAAATTTCATTGAAGCCATCCATCCATTCAAATGGATGGATGGTTTTAAGGTTTGGCGCCAAACCGATATTGATAAGAGGTTATTTTAATAATATTCGGGCTAAGAAAGTCCACCAGAGCTAGAATCTTCTGAATTCACGCAACATTCAAAATTAAGTGGTATGTAAAATAAATATTGAGAATTATTTTAGTTTATTATAGTGGTTGTGTACGGTCTGGATCCAAAGTTTAGTTATCATTCACTCTGTGCGAAATATACAAAAAAATGATTAAATTATAATTAGATGTCGTAGAATGTGATAAATTCTTTTGAAGTTATGGTTTGGGAAAGAGAAATTTCAGATATAGTAACCTTTAAAATTAACGCGAAATACAATTTAATTATTTTGAGTCTCAGAAAAATAAAAACAAGGTGAGGAAATTGTTTTAGGCTCCGATTTCAACTATCATAATAAGAATTTAAATGAGTCTAATGAGGAACTTGAAGCCTTGAAATTATTAAATTTAATGAATGCTAGTTTTCTTGTATGTACAAACTTTTAATGAAAAATTGATAAATGAATTTAATTCGATTTAATATCCGTGATATATATCGTCAATCCCTTGATAATTCTTATTTTTATAGATTTGGCTTTTCTAAATTTAAATTTACGATAAGTTAGATTGAAAAACCACTCGAACATTTGAACGAGAAAACCTAATTACAATGCCTGAATATTTTCAGCTTTCTCTCAGACCAGCGGGGGAATTAACTGGAGACTAAGGAATGGATAAAATAAGCAAAGTGCACAACCCAAATGCTCAAAAAAGATCTCTGCGATTAATCAAAAAAGAGAGGCTAACATATTGCTAAACAATATAATGTTAAATGATATATAACCCAATAGGCAAAGCTATAGGGTAGCCTCAAAATATTTGTCAGACAAACAAAAATAATTAAAACTTCCATAGCCAAAGATTCCTATGAATTCAAGATCCTTGACAAAACACTTACCAACGCAAAATCCAATAAACTACATCATTGGTGTACTGAAGAAAAAGTGGAGACTAGCCAGCAATTCTAAAGTTAAGAGAGGAAAAACTCGCAAGATATTTCATTGGCGTTGTACGGATGGCTTTGATAAGCTTTCAACACTATATAGCATATAAGCCAATGAATGAGTAATTTGATTTACATAGATAAATTAAAATCTACCAAATCACTTAGGATATATTTTATTTACATATAATTTATCATCGCGAACATAAATAATGAAAGAGGTCATTGTTAGACTTCTGACAAATTAATGTAATAGATCGTCTTAGAAGAAAGAACCGATCATCAAGAAATATTTAAGTTATCGAACGTAACTTCCATTGTCAAAATTGATGATTCTCACTGCTCTACAAACTACAGCTCAACCAGTTTAATTCCACTAATTATTAAACTACTTGACTAAATCGTGGAGACACAAAGTGTTTCCCCCCCCTTCCACAAAAACAAATCGTGCCTGAGTTACCTGCCTGTTTTTTCAAGAAATAGTTCAAGGATATGAAGCAAACCGTGCAAAAGACGTGGTCTATATTAATTGTTTAAAGCCTTTGATAAAGTATTATAACTGGAAGTCATTATAAAGCCAGAAGTACAAGGTATCCGTGGAAACCTTCCCACAATGGGAGAGGTTTGGCTTGAAGGAAGAAAAGAGAGAATAGTAAATAACGGAATTAAATCGGAATGGAAGGCAGTATCTAGTGGATGAATTTCCACCAGTACTGCAAAAAATAAAATATTTGTAACCTAACCAAATTTAGTGTTTCTCAACTTCTGATATTTTAGTGTCACCGCCCGCCCGATGTAAGGAGGAAGGGGAACTTATCTATGCTAGTTAATAAAGAGCTTTATGAAAAGGGACTTAATCCAATTTTACAAAAGTTGAATTCTATCCCAAAGATGCTTTGAGGCGAGGTAAGTCCCAAATTCTCTCATTAGTTAGTAGCTAGTTGTAAAAAATGGATGAAAGGTTAATTATTTATTTTAAAATAGTGTCAAAGTTTTATAATAAGAGTTTTATAATAGTAATGAATTTTAAAGGACGCTGTTTTGAAGTCTGAATGGGATTTTATTGATTTAACTGTGCTTATACAGGAACCAAACAGTCCTGCAACATTAAACCAGAAAAAAAGCTAGGTACTTACAGTATTCGCGCAAAGGGCTTAAATTAACTTTCTGTTAATTTAAAAACATTTAAAAAATATTAAAATTAAGAAGATATATGTTTAGTTGAAAAGGTAAAATAAAATGCTAAAGGAAACGGTTGCCACCCTCCGACTTCTCTTTGCCCATCTAAACGTATCTTTTGCACTGTTCTCAACGATAACTCTTGAACTTCACTTTAAGCATGCGTGCTTTTTGCCTTGGTGGCTCTTGCCTCATTGCATATTAAAATTTGTAACTGACAAAAGTACTCCTTCAACCCCTCCAGAGGGAGAAGGCATGATTGATGAAACAACCTCCTTATCCCACGAATCTACATGGTGGGCTGGTTCTATCAGGGTCAGGAATTGAGTGTCGTCTACCTTCTATAGCTCATTATTTTCTTTTTATTCTACTTATCTTTCCTCTTTCAATCTGAGAAAATGGATCACAAGTATTGATTACCTAAGCTGGGTGTCCAGTCATACACAGTAATTCCTTTCTCTTTCAGCTATGGGCACTCTCAGTCTTTCTTTAACTGGTAACATGTGTCTCTAGTTGTATGACACTTTATTTGGAGAGCAGTAATATAAATACTTGCTATATTCGCCCCAGTCCCAAGCATAACTTAAATGTTCAGGAAGTGTTAAGAATCTCCGGATTGGGTTTAAGGTTCTTTAGGTTTAAGTTATTGTTGTTTAGTGTTTATCTGTTGTTTGTATATGGTGATGTTAAGTTCAATCTAGGTCCTGGTAACTATAATCAAAAGTGTGTAATTCTCTATAGTAACATTAGGGGGATATACTCTAATCTTGATGAATTTCAAATTGTCTCTAGAGATTTTGATATTATTCTGAGACTTCGGTGTCAGACAAACGAAATATATCTGAATTTCTCTTACCTGATTTCAATAAACCTACTTGCTCTTACGTGACTCTAGACTGCGAGTTCGTGGCTTAGCTACTTATATCCAATCTTTATTTTTAGCCTCTGTTAGATTCGGTTTAAAATATAGTCGTCATGAAGTTTAATTAGATAAGGTGAGCAGTAGAATTAATAACATTTATATATTTAGTCTATAACGTAACCCAGATTTGGATAGTAGGATATTTGATTGGCTCCTTGCTTCTATGAATATAATTCAGGAGTCTGACTGTAAGTCAACTTCTATTTTTGTCGGTGACTTGAATGTTCATCATAGAGAATGGCTCACTTCAGTCACTGACACTGATCAGTCTGGGATAGCTGCACTTGATTTTGCTAATTTCTCTGGATGTGAACAACTTATTACTGAATCGACTTACCACAATGAAAATTGCCTGTATTTACTTTTGGCAGATGTACCTAGTGTAGTTAACTCGGCTATTAAACCTCCTATTGATAGGTCTGAACATTCTATTATTTCTTATAAATTGAAACTTAATTTTGAGTTTTCTAATATAAATATAACTCGAAATTCTTTATTAAATCTCGGTCAGATTGGCCTAGTGTATTTCATGACTTTGATAATATACATACAATGGAGTAATATATATATATAAATCTCCTAATCCTATTGATGACTTAAATGATGCCCCTGTTAATATAATAAAACATAGAATTCCCACTAAGTTCATAAGATGTAAACTAAAAGACAAGGTCTGATTCAATGATGATTATAGAATGACATACCAGGAGAAGCAATCTGCTTATCGCCTCTGGTCTCGTAATAAACTTAGATTATTATGGGAGAATATGCGGGAATTAAATCTCACGCTCAATGTTTATGCTAAGGTGTAAGCAAAATATAATAGTCATTTGCGTGAAATTCTGACCAATGCATTCTAACCGCATAAATGGTAGTCCATTTTAAAGAATTTTCTATTTGGAATTAATTCTGTATTACCTTTCATTCGAATGGACATGGAACAGTGACTTATGACCAAACTGTGAAGGCTCAAGTGTTGTCATCTTTGTTCTAGAGAAAACAAAGTGATCAAGAACTGCATCTCCCTTCGAATTGTTATGTTAATCCAGAACTCTCATTTTTTTTAATTTAAGTCGTCAGAATTAAAATATTATTTAGATAATTTGGATTGATCTGGTGGTACTGATCCAAATGAAATATTTCCACTTTTTCTGAAAACTTTATCTAAACAACTAGCTCCTAAACTTGCCAGGATATTCAGACGTCTTCTGGCCTCTGGTAGTTTTAAAGTGTCCTGGAAAACTGCCAATGTTTCTCCAATTCCTAAGGGTACGTCTCCTACACAATTTAACTTGGAATATAGACTGTGGAGGTTAGCCCAAGACAAGTCAAAGGTGCAAACATTTCTAGACATAATCTGGCCATATCACCTTAGTTTATGGCCCCCAGAATGTTTAATCAGTTCGAAACCATACGAGCGCCCCCCTTCCTCTCCATTTTGCTCGGTTATCCTGCCCCAGTGGAAAGTCGAAAACGAGAACTATCACTACCCCCTCCCCAGCCGCTATAAGACGCCCGTGACTTGGAGCTGTTTAAACGGCTACATTCCAGGTGTCCTACGTCTCTCTCCCTGACTCCGTCCCTCGCAGAAACTCGCCATATTTATGCGAGAGACTCCATTCATTGTCAGCGAGAGTTTCTTCCGACGTCCGTTCGTCACATTTCCCGTTGGGTCACCGTGTCGACGCCTGTGTTCCCTTGAACGGATCTCACATTCGTAATCTCTCTGATCAGAGACGGATTACTCCTGCATAATTCCTAATTCGAAGGGCTAACCGGGGTCAACTCTCCTTTTATTCCCTCCACTCTACAAATTCCGTGTACTTTAACTTCAACCATGAGACAAGAGCAAGGAAGTCCGAGAAGTCCTTCCGTGCAGCCTGCCATCTAGTCGCCTAGCCGACACCAATCCCTGCAGCAGACTCCCTCCTCCCCCCCATCGTGATTCCCATTTAGGGAACTTCTGCTCTACGAGGTCCCCCCGAAGCTTCATCGAATTCACTGCTGCACAGGTAAAACCGAGGTCCCAGCCCCGTGACTTTTCCTCCATTTAATTCACTCCCCGAAAACCCCCGTAATTCCCCGCATATAATTAATATTATCTCAACCCGCGTTTAATAACGGTCTTTTAAGTGATTGTTACAATTCCCGGGCTATTCCGTTTTGTCCCTTGCCCCCTTGTATTAACAACCACTGGTCACTTACTTATTATTATATTAGTTTGCTTACTTTTCGTGGCCAATAATAATTCTATTATTTACCTATATATTAAAGGTTATTTTTTTAAGAGGTTTTTCTTTTAATAACTCCTAAACTGAAACGGCAATCTCGATTCCACCCTGTTTGTGGCCAACCTTGTATTAACGCACTTGAATATAAATTTGGCACAAGCCCTTAGCCGGTACTTGCAGGCCTTGTTTGATACCCATGGGCCCGACTCTGTATAGAGCATGACACTACTACCCTGTCGTTCCTCGGCATAGACCAATTTCTATTACTTCAATTCTTTCAAAAGTTTATTCAAAGTTATAAGCAAGAAGACTATAGTAGTTTGTAAATTCCCAAAAGATTTTGCCTACTATGCAATTTGGTTTTGGAAAAAGTTTTAGCACTACTGATGCCTTATTGTTATTATCCATGATCCCTAATTACCTTTGGATGCTTGCTCCCAGGCTAGGATTATTTTCCTTGATTTTCGCTCTCCTTTTGATCTATTGAATCATAAGGCTTTATTTTATAAGTTGCAAATGATGGCTATTGGTGTTCCAATTACACTGGTCTGCGTCAAAAATGTACCTTAGGTTTTCTATAGTGTTTCTTAATAAAATTGACCTCCTAAATCCGAATCTGTCATCCGTTTTTCTCTATCACCTCGAGTATTTGCGATACAGGGGGTGATCATAATTTTATAGTTTATACATCTCCTATATTACATCAAATTTCAATAGTTTTTGCACTGCTCTATTCGCAGTAAATTTTGTGTACATTTTAAGTAATTATGCAAATAGGTTTATATTTTGCAGGTTAAAAATTGCTTAGCATTATAATAATAAGAATAATAATAATAGTGGTTGAGTTAAAAATCAACAGAAAATATAAGAATAGCTCCGACAGATTTTGCTATGTTTGCGGCAAAGTGACTTTTCCCGAGCAGTAAAGTACAATCCCTCCTGTAATTAAATCTTTGTATCATGCATATTTTGGAGTAAGGCTAAGAGATCAAGATAAAAGTTTTGCACCACATATCTGCTGCAAGGGATAGTACATAAGTTTAAGACGCTGGAGTCAGGGTGAGCAGAAGTCCCTCTCTTTTAGTGTTCCCATGGTGTGGAGAGATGGCAAGGACCACACTACGGACTGCTATTTTTGCATGACAAACCTTAAAGGTGAGCATTGTATCAAGTATGTAAGCTTTTTGTATTATACTGGCTCCTGAAAATGTCATTATTATTCAAAAACTTAGCATAAAATTAAAAACAAACATAGTTCACTTCAGCATGAACATATCCTTTACTAAACATTTATGTACTATCTGCAACTCCAAATCAATTCCTTTATGTAATATTAAATTATATTTTCCACAGGTATAAATAAGAAGAATAAACATAGTGTGGCATATCCGGATGTTCCTTCTGCCATCAAACCCCTGCCCCATGGCTTAGGAATTCCTATACCTTCTCCCCCTGAACATATAGAGGTACTTGAAGAGATTAATATGGAAGTTGACCAAGATTATGACACATCTCAGTCTTATTAGGTTTACACACATGATATGGTCGCAAGACCATTCACTCAAGTTCAGTTAAATGACCTGACCAGGGATCTAAGGGGGTTTCAAAGGCGAATACACGACTTCTTGGCTCTCGACTTCGTGAAAGTAATCTTCTCGCTTAAGAAACAACATTTAGCGGGGTACAGAAATAGAGAACAAGAGTTTCGAAGCTATTTTTTACAGCATTCTTCCAGCTTTTTAGTATACTGCGCCAATATTAAAGGACTTGTTGAGGCCCTTGGAATTCCCTACAACCCATTAGAATGGAGACTGTTCATAGATTCCTTCAGTAGAAGTTTAAAAGCTGTGTTACTGATAATTGGTAACAAGATAGCTTCCGTTCCTATAGGCCATTCAATCCAACTTACTGAAAGTTATGAAAATATGAAAAAAATGCTGGATGCAATAAATTACTCTAGCTATAAGTGGAGGATATGTGGTGACTTAAAGGTATGATCATTTTACACTTGGCATTTCTAAGCTTTTTGATATTGACATTTTCATTTTTAATTGTTAATAATTGTATACACCTTTTGGTCAACTTACATTTTACAAGAATGCAAATCTGAAAATCATGAGTCATTTTTGAGTTATATTTTTGGTTGAAGTGTGTCGCTATAGGTTAATGCATCCTATTGGGTTAATGGGGAACTCATCCTAATTGAGAAGGTATACAACACAACTCAATAAACTCAAAATAAGATGTACATATATTCAATTAGTTCCAATACGATGATTTAATGCGTCGGCATACAGGATTTTTCAGTACATATTCATATTCTTATTGTTTTAAGAAATATTACTTTGAATTTGTTTTTAGAAATATTACACTGAATTTACATACCGTGCTAAATTTTTTTCAGGTAGTGTCTCTTACGCTTGGGACGCAAACAGGCTACACGAAGCATCCCTGTTTCCTATGTTTATGGGACAGTCGTGCAGATAGTATGCACTATGAGAAGAAGGTTTGGCCTCCACGAGAAGCATTTAGAATTAGATCAAACAATGTGATAGCTGAAGCTTTAGTGCCTCCTCAAAAAATACTCCTTCCTCCACTGCATATAAAGCTTGGCATAATGAAAAATTATGTCAAAACCCTTAATAAAGTAGGCCAACCTTTTAAATTTCTTTTTCAAAAATTTCCACAAATCAGTGACGCTAAGCTCCATGGGGGAATTTTTGATGGACTTCAAATCAGGAACTTGATCAGCAATTTGATGCATCAATGAAGGACATAGAAAAAGATGCCTGGAAAGCTTTCAAAGCTCTAGTTAACAATTTCTAGGCAATATAAGAAGCCTAGAAGAATATGTTGCCCTGGTCAATCAGCTCTTAACAAGTCTCAAACATTTAAGAGCTCGAATGTTTATAAAGATACACTTTTTACAGTCCTATCTGGATTATTTTCCCAACAACTGCGGGGATTACAGTAAAGAACAGGGGCAAAGATTCCACCAGGACATAAAAACAATGGAATCCAGGTACCAGTGTAAATGGAACGGAAACATGCTTGCTGACTACTGTTGGTGTTTGAAGCGTGATGCACCAGATGACAGGCACAAACGAAAATCGTCAAGGGCGTCTGTTCTTCGAAATTATAATTATTTTCTTTATTATGTTGCATTCTTTTATTTTTGGTTTATTAAAAGAATTATAGTTTACATACGTGTATTCCTGTTTATATGATATAACAGTAATAATGCATTATTAGGTAGAGAAAGTTTTTTTTTTTTTAAATTCAGAAAAAATGAGTTAATCTCAATGAAAATGGTGTATGCTGTACTGAGAAAATCTGACCTAATTGAACAAATATACATTTATTTTTGAGCTCAGGAGGTTGAATTCATTAAGAAACCACAAAGAAATCCTGGGGAACATAAAATATTTTTTCAAACGCAGGCCTGTGTTATCAATGTATTAGGAGAATTTTTGTCTGGACGTCAGCAGCGTGTTTTAGTTGATGGAAGTTTTAGCTCTTTTAAACAGATTTTATCTGGCATTCGATAGGGTAGTGTTTTTGGTTCTCCTATTTCATATATTGTACACTGTCGACATGTGGTCAACTTTATAAAATAAATTAATTGCTTTTGCTGATAATAGTACCTTATATGCCTCAGTTATCTATCCTAGTGATCGTGCTTCTGTGACTGCCTTCCTGAATAGAGACTTTTATATAATACAGTTATGGTCTCTTAAATGCGACATGGAGCCTAATCCAAGCAAGACACAATCTATAATTGTTAGTAGATCGAGGACTCATTACCCCCCTCAAATACCATTGTTTTCTGTGGGTCTCCTTTGATGGTCTCTTACCACTTTAATTTCGGGGGTGTTTCGATAGATGATAAGCTTACTTTTGAGAACAATCTTAGATTTATAGCTTTTTCTCTATTGCACAAAAAACTGGACTTCTTTATAAGTACTTGAGGGCACTAGGTAATGAAGACGCTGTTTTAAAATCTTTTTACGCATTCATCTTACCAGGTTTTGAGTATTGCATGCTTATATGGCTTTTCACAGCTAAGTATAATCTTAAATGTTTAGGCCGAGCTTTACATTGTATTCGTTTCATTCTACCAGGTTTAACCATCGATTTGGAAAAATGTAGAAATTTGGTGGTTTGTCTCTCTTGTTCAAGATTTTCCATAATGTTAACCATCACATGTACTTAAGACTACCTGATCCTTTTATTCATAATAGACCTATTAGGCGTAACTTAGTACTAAATAACACTGAATTTTTCAATAGTAACCTAGGAACTAATCGGTTTTCTTAATGGCTTGTTCCCTATTATTGTAAATTATGGGACGATCTTCCGAATGAAATTGTTGATTGTGCAGAGAAGGCTTTTAAATCTGCTGTTAGTGCTTTTTTTCATGATTTATATGATTGCGTGAGGGACTTAATGGGTCAGACAGACTCTTTGAAAATCCTTTATTTATTTTAATTTTAAATACTTGTTTTTATTATATTTTAATGAATTCTCGAGTCATAACTTTGTGTCTTCTAGGGAATTCTCGTGCCTTATCTTTGTGTATTATAATCATTTCTTATGCTACTTATGCTCCTCTACAGTGCCTTTTGGGGCTTTGTGAGGTTGCTATATGTGACGATCACTCTGTTTGTGGGCTTAGGTAGTTTCCATAATAATAATAATGCTAACTCAAACCCAAATTTGTGGTTGGAGTCGTAACATCAATAAGAAGAATTGAAATGGTCAAAAGAAATGAGAAAGTGTGTGGCGCAATGAGCCCTTAACTATCTTATATCAACAACAAACTTCCAAACGCTCAGCGTAAGTTATTACACAGCAAAGGTGATACTAAGAAAAGTAGAAAAAATAGTGATAAAGAGTAGTAGAAAAAGGGAAGAAGAGAATTCCTTGGTCAAAAATATTTTTCTAACAGATTCGCAAATAACACTTAAAGTGGCTTAAGAAATATTTCAACTACATTTAATTCTAAATAATCTACACTAATAATTAGTCAATAAATTATTGTTTTATGTATGTAAATGAAACTCTCCAGAAGCCTCAGGAGCTGCCGGATATGCCTCTTTAAATGTTTTCACAGTGATCGAAGCACGTATATAGGCTGCATCGTTAAGATTCCAGGAATGGGAGTTTGTTCTCGTTGAGGCCATTGAAATACGAGATGCAAACCCATTAAAGCATAAATCACCTTCAGCTATTAGCCATCAATCACTGCGTGAAATGTAAAACCGATGCAACCACTGATAGTTTCAAAAACCTGTCCCATCAAAATAATGAAAAGTTCCTTCTTATATAAAAGGTGTTCCAATAATTTGGACCGATTTTAAATGTGAGTTAAGTTTAAGCGTCTAATGATTATTTTCCTTTTTTTTTAGATTTAATAACTGCAGTCTTTGGCAATTTCAACCATGGAAAGATTAATAATCAAACAACGTGTTAAAGTTATCGAAGCCTATTACGAAAATGGACGTTCAAACAGAAACGCATTTCGGGTACTTCGCGATTTTTTTGGTCAACATAATTGACCAACCAAGAGTGCAATTGGGAAAATTGTTTGTGTGATTTGACGCCTTTAGGTTTCTTCCTTTTGGGTGATCTCAAAAGTAGGGTCTATGCCAATAAGCCAACAACAATTCAACAGCTTAAGGATGAGATAATAAGGCATATTGGTGAGATCGAGGAGCAACTATGCAGAGACGTCATCAAAAAGTTTGACCATCGAGTGGAGGTATGCCGTGGAAGCCTTAGCGGACATTTAGGCGATATTATATTACAAACATAAAGCCATGACTCAACTAATATGATCCAATAGTGAAATCAATAAATTTTCTGCTAACTTCGATCCGTCTTAATACAAGGTGTCCCAGAAAAAAGTTAACCGTACTTTTAATTAGTATAACTAAAAACCCATTCGAGATTTTTGAGTTCTGCAAAACAAAACAAATTTAACAACTATTTATCTGACGATTCTGGAAATTTCATTAAATTTCCCTTTACGATATTGATACACTAACTTGTTCTTGCGCAAGGATACACTTCCTTATTCTTGCGCAAGGAAGAAAAATAATGAAACTTCGAAGTTTAAAATCAACAAATATATTTAAATCCATTTTTAACAAAAACACATCTTCATATGGGTAATACAAATTCATTTTTTAATTTTCTAAGTATCATTTCCTTCCAAATGTCCTCCATTTCTTTGCAAGCACAGTTGCGCCTATGATCGCATTGATTGAACAACTTTTTTGATTAACTTGTGATTTTCCTTAAGTCTATTGACGTGTGATAATATCGCTTAACTGGTTGATCCTTTGTGGTGGAGTAGAATACACTATTATTTAGATATCCCCATAAGAAATAATCGCATGGTGTTAAGTTAGGGGATCTTGGGGGCCATTCAATTGCATCATTTAACGCGATAATGCGGTTGTCAAACGTTTCTCTTACAGCAAGCTGTCTATGAGCTGGTGTGCCGTCCTGAATCCACCAAAGTCTTTTGAATTGATTGCCGTAAATCTGGCGGAGTTCCAGAAAGATCCTTTCGTGGATCATGCTCAGGTAGGCAGCCCCATTCAAGTTATTCTCGTAAAACAATAGGCTGACAAGATAGCCATTCTCTCATATTCCGATCCACAGAGACACATTCTGCTGACCAATACGTGTGTCAAAGTTAAATGCTGGTTCAGTGGCTCATATTGCCGAATGTTATGGCTATTTACCTTTTCATTCATGAAAAAGGCTGCCTCGTCACCAATCACAATGTTTTCCAAGAAACGAGCAGGTTTATGAGGAAGCCATTCGACAAATTGTCTACGACGAGGAACATCACTTTCAAGAAGCTGGTGTCTTGCATGCATCTTATGGGGATGCCATTTTAAGTCATGTTTAATAATACCGTTAAATGATGACTTTGACAATTGTAACCCATTCTTTCTGACTGATACATGTGGATTTTGAAGAAGTCCTATCTGAACATTTTCAATATTTTCTGCTCTTCTTATGGTTCTCATACGACCCGAACGACCTTTATTTAGATTCAAGCATGTTCCTACACGTTGGTATTTGCGAAAATTTTTCCAAATTGTAGGATTTCTCGGGGGCGCCTACCTGGAAAACTTTGTTCAAATGAACGTTGTACTTGTTTAAGACTGCCAGTCTTAATAAAGTTTGTGACTACAAATACGCGTTGATTTTTTGTTAACTGCATGATTAAAAAGGTTCTATGGAAGTAAGCTTTTACACAGAAACGTTTTGATTTGCTTAGTAAGCAATAATAACGAGACCATACCACAGCGTGGCTGAAAAAACACTGTAAAATGGCCTAGGCTTTGCTTAAAGGCGCACAGTGACATAGGCTACCTAGGCTTCCTACGCTTCTCTTGCAAGTGCATGGTGGCCTAGCCTTACTATGCTTGGTTTCATTATTTTACTTCCTTACGCAAACATATTTTTGATAGCCTCCACTAAACCCATTAGTGTTTTAAAACCATAAAAGTGAATTAAATGAAATTTCAAGAATCGACAGATAAATAGTTGTTAAATGAAACATTTTTTTTACAGGACCCAAACATCTCTAATAGTTTTTGAGTTATACTAATTCAAAATACGGTTAACTTTTTTCTGGGACACCCGGTATACTTATATATATATATATATATATATATATATATATATATATATATATATATATATATATATATATATATATATATATATATATATATATATATATAATATATATATATATATATATATATATATATATATATATATATATATATATATATATATATATACAGTGATACCACAAATATTGTCTTTGTTTTTAATCTCTTATTACTCAGTCATTAATACATTTTCACAATGAAATAAAAAGTAGTCGAAAGAGAATATTTTAAAGTTTTCTCTAATATTTTCGATATCTTGCATACGAAATCAGTAGTTATATGGTTTATTTGTCGCACATGCAACGTCTTTACATCGCAGAAGAGAAAATCAAACATGGCTTGTTAGTTGCCATCTATCGGTCTTTCAGGGGGCAATTCGGTCAGCAAAGGACCTTATAGCTAAAAACAAATGGAAACACGACGATTCAATCAAGAACATGCTTAAAGGAGAGTCTACATGCAGAAAGGGTATGTAAACCGTTGAAAATATGATTCAGTCGTTAATTAGCTTAAAATGGAGAACAAGAAACCTATCAGACGACTCTCAGCTGTGACGGGAATCAAACGAAACAGGATTCAGAAAATAATCTCGTTAGATTTGTGAATGAAGTCATTCAAAATTATATATTTGCAACAGTTTAGCGAAAAAATTTACAGCGTCGTTTGATATTTTGTAAACGCATTTAAACAATTACTAGACAAAACCTTCTGATTACCTTATATACAATTTAGTAATAAATGCCACATCTATCTCAATAGGGTCAATAGCAAGCAGAATTACCGCTGTTGTTCACAAAACAAACCGATCATTCACGTGAGGAAACCTCTGCATTTGACAAAAGTTACTAGCTGGAGTGTTTGGAGTAGCAGCAAAATTTATGGTCCTTACAATTTTGAGTACACAGAGACAAGGAGACAGCTTTTGTTCAACTTAAGAAAGATATGTAGAAATGCTTAACACTGTTTTTGAACAAGAAAGCTGCAGTAACAAATGGTTTCAGCAAGACAGAACAAAAGCCGCTACGAGTAGACAATGAGTAGAATGTTTAACAAACTTTTTTGAACAAACAATAATTTTTCATCGCTCGCATTTTCCATGTCCCACAGGGAAACTTTTTCTCCTGAGATTTGTCAAGTGCAAAGTATTCTGGCATGAGCCAACCTCTATCGAAGAATTAAAGCAAGCAGGGGCAGAGTGCAGAGTCCATTGCGTATAAATTATGGAAATTGTAATAACTTCCTTTCACGTTGTGTGAAATGTAAGAATGTCCAGGTACGTCACTTTAAACACATGTAGAACATAATAAAACTTTAAAACGTTCTCTTCCGCATACTATTTTTTTAATTTGTGAACTGTAATAATGACTTAGTAATAAGCGATTAAATACAGAGACAATTTTTGTGGGCTCTGTAGTATATATATATATATATGTGTATGTGTGTGTGTCTGTGTTTGTGCGCGTATTTTGTTAAAAACCATGTTGTATTTTGACTTTACCTATTTTATTTGAGCACGTTCTAACTGGCGAAGGCAGGTTTTGATATGAGGCTAGAGATTAAAAATCAGCTGAAAAGGATTCATTTCATTCGCTCTTAAATAAAACATTTAAATTTTTGCCGTGAACTTTTTCCTTTCTACAGGCATCTTCAGATGGAAGTTTTCATTATTATTGAAGCGGTGTTGATGGAAAGATTTTCGATTCGTGTTGCCTCCTTTAGCAGCGAGATCGCTGTTTGGTGTTCGTGAGCAGCTAAGAATGAATTTCGTTCCAATTACCATTTAGTGTAAATATGTGTATGCGTTTGTACGGGAGAAGAACATGTGTGGATAAACAGAAAAAAATAAAAGTGGTAAAAATAGAAGGTAGTGCGGTGGAGCCAATGTGAGTGTGTGTGAAGGGCCATTCTCCCACCCCTTTTCCAATACCCTCTCCCTCCATCTGTAGGAATGTGTGTGTGAAGGGCGAGATGTTTTATATATATATATATATATATATATATATATATATATATATATATATATATATATATAATATAATTTCAGGATTTCGTGTTTTGTCTAAAATGTTTTTTTATCTCTTTCGCAGGTAATTACTTAGTTGTCATTTTGCGCCACCACTCTATTAAATTTGAATAGATAATTATTACTGCATTTTGTAAAGAGTGGCTGAGGTTGAAAGTTTGCAGTAATTTAATCGAATCTATTGTAAGTCACACTGGGACGGAAAAGGCTTTTTATAGCCTCGAAAGTGCGAACGGATCGCATTATTATACCGAACTCGGAGGCGCCAGACATTTTTTGATAAGACTTAGGCAACAATTGTGAACACTAGAGTGGCAGCCGGCAGGACCGTCCCCCGGTGATAGCACGTGGCGCCTTTTCTTTTGTTGTTTGCATCCAGTGTGTTTGGTAGGCCTTTTTTGTATCGTTGTTTGTGTGTATATAAATTATTGGTTGGTGATAGGATTGTTTCTTAAGTAAAGAGATCTCAGATTTATTTACCCCATATCTCTTGTAAATATTATTGTAATTTTTTTGTGAATACAGGACTGTACATACAATCCTTTTATTCTTCCTTGGGTTTTCACGTCCAATAAAGTAAAGGAAGCAAGTTGGATCGATTAGGAGTTAGAGTATTGATTTTCGGCCCGCTACATTTAGCGCCCGAACAGGGACGTGAGATCTCGAAACTGGAAGCATTGTTAGGATTAAATTGCCGTCTACACCCAATTAGAGTGACAAGTAGTTTGGTTGGTGTGGGAGGATTTGTTTATAACGTTTGAGAGTCTTGGTGTTAAGGTGAAAGTAGCGAGTGAGAATGGGTTGCGAAAGTCGCCAAAGTACGAGTATGTTGAGAAGGTGCGAATGTTTCAGAACCAGGTGACTGTGAAGCAGCTGAACTCGTTTGTAGAATGATAAGATGAATGAAGCATATGAGCGACTGAACGAGGCAGCGGCTGAAGATGTTGAATTGATATGCCCGGACTATAGTGTGAATGATAAGATGCTGGAATTGTATACGGATGCAAGTAGGTACTGCATGGGAGATTTTCTGATGCAAGAGCTGCGTTTGAATGGAAAGAATGTCATGCGAATAACTGAGTATGTATCCAAGGCTATGAATGCAGCAAAGCGAAAGTATTTGATTGTGTTCGAAAGTGCTGCGTCCGTTTGTATATGTATGGTGTGAGATTCGTGATTAAAACAGATCACCAACCTCTTGTGTATTTATAACGTATGGAATGGGCTGATAGTAGGATTGCGAGGACTTTGGAAAATCTGAGGGATTTTGACTATGTGATTGAGTACGTACCTGGTGAACGGAATGAAGTGGCTGACTTGATGTCATGTTATCCTGGTACGAATGATGAAAATGTGTGTGGAGCGAGTGATCTTGAGTATTTGCCGAAAGGGATTATGAATGGAAAGAAGAGTAAGGGTGGTGGTGATTCCTTGTTTGAAAGCGTATGGAATGGTTTGGAAGATGTGAAGAGTGATCGAGTAGATGTAGGAGGGCCTGATAGTGTTTATGACTTGTGGTAATGAGGGAAATATGTAGGAAGCCTGAAAGTATTGGTATGGTAAGGGTGAGTAACTTTATGAAAGAATTGAGAGCGATGTGTATGCCAGGAGTCCCGCCGTTTCAGGAAGTGTTTACTTTATTGAGTCATTTGTAAAGAGTGATTGTTTAGGTGCACTTTGGTGGTGAGAGACCGATTGTGTACAGGGATGAGAAAGTGAAAGGTTTCAATGCTAATGTGGTGCATTTTCAGTGTTTGAGCGGTGTGCATTACAATTAGATGATTCAAAAGTGTTCGTATATGAGGGAGTAAAATGATTGTCTAGATGAAGATGAGTGTGTTGTGAGTAATGATATGGGAGTTAATGACGGTGTGAATGTCAATGCTGATGTTGGTGTGCTTGTTCCTTTTATGTATTGCAAATATGGATGACCTAATATGATGGAAGCAAAGGTAAAAGTTGGGGAAAGGTTCTTATGTGGTTTGATTGATACTGGAGCGCAAGTGTCGTTAGTGAACAAGAGGATTATGAGTAAGTACGATGGGTTCAGATGTTGTGAATGGAAGCCTGTAAAATTATGGATAGGTGGATTGGGGAATGGAATGATAGTGGCATGGGAACAGGTTAGTTTGAAAGTGAGTTTGGGTAGTCCTGTAAATGTGAAGCATGACTCACTGATTCTGAATGATGAGCAAATGCAGTGTTGTTTCTTGAGTGTACGAAGAATGTTGTCAAATTTTTCAGTATGATCTAATTGGTCATGGATGATGAGAGTATGATTTTAAGTGATGATGATATTCTAAAGATGCAAAAGATGTGTCCTTTTGTTAGTGAGTTGAAGAGGTGTGTGATGATGCGTGTTGATTTGAATGAATGACCTGAGTGTTTGAGTGATTTTAAAAGGTATGGTAAGGATTTTGTTGTTTGTATGGATATTGTATATTTTATGAGGCATATAAAGGATGGAAATGATATGTATGTACCTGTGAGGTCCTTGGTTGGTATGATTGGTCTGGTGAAAGTTGTGCATGATAATTATTATATGGGTAAGTACAAGTTGTGGAAGTGGATGAAAGAGTGTATGTTCCATCCGTTTCTGAGGACTGTTGTGAATGATGTTGCGATTACCTATGAAGGATGTGCAAGTGAAGCCGCCGATGTTGAAAGTTGATGTGAAAGAACCGTATGAATTGGTAGTAATTGATTGGGTGTCTTTACCACGTACAAGTGCTGGGATGTTGGTATGGTTGTTATGGTTGATCATAAAAGTAAGTTTGTGTAAGCGGTGGCTGTGAGAGATAAAAGGAGTGTGACCTTTGCGCGTGTGGTTGAGCAGTTGTTTTTTTCTATGTGTGTTTGGAAGCCTAGGAGATGTATGAGTGATAATAGGCTTGAGTTTGTGAGTGAAGTGTTTGACCGTATGTTGAGAGAGAATGATGTCAAGCATGTAAGAACGACTCCGTATGTACCGTCTTTGAAAGGATTGGCTAAACGTACAATAAGGACCTTGTGTGAAATGTTGAGAATGATGAGTACGACTTCGAATGACTGGGATGAATGGTTGAGTAGAGGGTTATGGACGTATAATTCGACAGTGCATAGTGCAACTGGGATGTCCCCGTGTCAGTTTGTTATGAACTTTGAAAGGCGAGTGAAAGATAGGATTTCCTTTGAGTGAATGGGAGCAGAATGTATGACTTGAGACGCATGAAAGGTTTCGTTCATTTGAAATTGGTGCAAAAGTATTGAAAGTAAAAGAAGTAAAAGGTAGGTTGAAGATAAGTAAAAAATTTGAAGGATCGTATAGAGTTGTGAGAGTCTGGGAGAATGGTGTGACGTATGTTTTAGAGAGTTTGAATGAAGGTGTGACTAAAAGAGTGCAGGCTCATCATAGTCAGTTGAGGAGGTGGGGAGAACCTTCTGACTACCTAGTGAGCCAACCTATATATGAACTGTGCAGAGAGAGAGAGAGATAAGGCGCATAATGATAAGATGGAGTGTGATAATATGGATCAGTATGGGAAAGAGCTTGTCTTGGTCTAGAGGAGTAGAAAGCGTACAAATTAGAGTGAAAGTAAGAATGCAAGTACGAATGAAAGTAAGTCTGAGCAGTCTTCTCGCATGGGGGAGCTTGAAAGAGAGAGAGACCGAGTGTTTGCAGAAGCAGGTGAGTGATTGTGCTGGTGTAATTAGACGAGTAAGTGGGCTGCCTGTGGCTAATTTGTCTGGTTTTGGGAACAGTATGAATGATAGTATGTTTGGACAGAATGAAACTATTGTGGCTGATTTTTCTGGTTTTACGAATAGTAAAGATAGAGGTGAGTTTGATGTGGAGAATAAGGAGGTGACTGACTTTTCTGGCTTCTGGTCGAAACCAGCTGAAGGGGTTTCTGGTATATCTGATGATAATAGAGGGGATGTGAGTAATCTGTCTGTTTCACAAGAGTATACCTTGAGTTGGATGAGATCTGTTAGTGAGGAGCTGATGAATGGGGTATGAAGAGTGAAGATTCTGAATGGAAGAGTATGAAAGAGTTCTGTCGAGAGATGGGAGAACTAGTGATGAAGGCTATGAATATGGTGGACGACATGATCGAGAGTGACGAGGAGACTGAGAGGACGACTGAAGTACCACTCCAACAGATTGCTATGTGTAGCCAGGGGCCAGTAGACGAGTGTCAATGGGTGCAGAAGGGCGCGATTGAGCATAAAGAGTACCGTTAGTAAGGAATGAGAATGTATTGTGAATGACTGTGTTCGAATGGCCTAAGGAAGGAGGGGTGTGGTGGAGCGAATGTAAGTGTGTGTGAAGGGCCATTCTCCCACACCTTTCCCAATACCCTCTTCCTCCCTCTGTAAGAATGTGTGTGTGAATGGCGAGATGTTTATATATATATATATATATATATATATATATATATATATATATATATATAATATAAATTCCGGATTTCCTTTTTTGTCTAAAATGTTTTTTCTCTTCCTTAGGTAATTACTTAGTTGTTACTTTGCGCCACCACTCTATTAAATTTCAATAGATAATTATTACTGCCTTTTATAAAGAGTGGCTGGAGGCGAAAGTGTGCAGTAACTTAATCGAATCTATTATAAGTCCCCTGGGACGGGAAAGGCTTTTTATAGCCTCAAAAGTGCGAACGGATCGCATTATTATAACGAGCTCGGAGGCGCCAGCCTTTTTTTTTATAAGACCTAGGCAACCATTGTGAACACTAGAGTGGAAGCCGGCAGGACCTTTCCCCGGGGGAAGCACGTGAGGCCTTTTCTTTTGTTGTTTGCATTCAGTGTGTTTAGTATGCCTCTTTTTTATCGTTGTTTGTGTGTATAAAATTATTGGCTGGTGATAGGATTGTCTTTTTAAGTAACGAGATCTCAAATTTATTTACCTCATATCTCTTGTGAATATTATTGTAATCTTTTTGTGAATACAAGTCTGTACATTAATAGTTTCATTCTCCCTCGGATTTTCACGTCCAATTTACTGTAGGAAGCGGGTTTGATCGATTGAGAGTTAGAGTATAAATTTTTGGCTCGCTACAGTAGTGAAGGAGATTTGCAAAAGGATGCAAGGCACCTGGTGTTGAGGGCCTATCGTTTTCATTGTTTTTATTTTGTGAATTTTTGATGGTTGTTTTATATTTATTTTTATGACGTTCAGTCTTAAAAAATCTTAGTACTTTTTGTATATAAAATGGGTATTCCCTTTTGGTTTTTTGACGTGCTTACTCGTCGCTATCGGCTCCTAAATATATTTAGCATTTCACTGCACCCGTACTGTCCTTTGCATTTTGGATAGTGATTTGGGCGGACACAATCTCCTTAATTTGGTTTATATATATATATATATATATATATATATTCTTAAATATTAGTTTCTACTCACCCACCAATTGCTTTGATAGTGCGGTTGCATTGTCATACAGCGCTGAACATGGCTGAGTATTTTTAAATTGGTTACTTAGTATTTGAAGGTGGTTAGTTAAATTGTCATACAGTGCGCAACACGGATGTGTTTTTTTAAGTGGTTATTTTTTAAAGTAGTTAGTTACATCTTCATACAGTGCTGATCACAGTTTTGTTCTAAAGTGGATGGTTACATTGCCATACATTGCTGAGTTTATTTGCCAAGCTAAGTGTATCTACTTGAAAAGCTAAGTGTATCTGCTTTTATTTTTCTCGTATTTTTATTTTACTTCATTCCATATTTAATTGAATTAGATTTCTCCAACTTTTAATTTTATACAATTGTACAATCTTTTTCCTGTTTACTTGGTATTGCATCGTGAAATTTACATCTCATTTCTCCTCTGTATTTTATTGTACACATACACATACGTTTTCGGTCTTTCCTTTTGATAATCCAAGTAAGCTTCCAGTTTATTTGACCGTGTTAATAGTTTAATTCCGCTCACCAAATTTTTCAGGGATAGTCACTAATCAATTTAGCTTCTGCTGCGTGTATTAACGGATCATTCTCATCGCTCCTCTTGCGTGGATTTACAGATATTCCCATCACGACTCTCGCTCTTCTTTAGGTGTACTTCTCTGCAGGAATATGCCGCCAAAAGAGCGGACTTGCTCCATCTCTAAGGGAGTTTTCTTGATTGCCCACTTCTTCAGGGAGATGGGAAGCTGCAGAGGCTGCTAAATGAGAAAGAATCTGGAATTTAAAATTATGTCTCTTGGAAATGAAATGAAGGTGTTTCGATTTGATATGAAGTCCTTGAGGAGGCAGCTCGACAATCAGGTAGGAGAGGGTCCGGCTGAAGATGACTGAGTGGATAACCAGCGACTCTCAGCCTTGGTTAATCCTGATACTCAAGTAAAGGAATGAGCACAACACTATGAATAAACGACCTGCCACCATAGTTGATCTAGCTCCGGCTTTCTGGAACCCGGGATAATACGTTCCCTACGGTTAGAGAAGGATATTTCCAAGTTGGCCTAGGCAGAGACTGCCGAAAATCGTGACTAACAAATTTCCGGTTTTAGCTACTAAGCAAGACGATTAATCCGAAGGTCAAGTTGTAGGGGATTCTATTATTAGGGGCCAACTTGAGGAATTCTGCGGCAGAAAACCAACGAAACGGAGGAGACACAGTTATTATGGAGGAAGATTTGAGGATCTTAAAGATTCAATGGAAGATTTTACAACAAAAGATACCCCCAAAACAGCTTATATGTTACATATCGGCACTAATGATGTTTTATCTACCTGGTCTGAGGAACTTCGAGGAAGGTACCGCCTACTGATGAAGAAGCTAAAAGAGAGAAGTGGGAACGTGGCGTTTACAGGTATCCTTCCTAGAATAGATGCGGCGAATGTTTTCTATGGAAGAGCATCCTATATTAAATATTCTGGAGCTCTTCTGGCGAGACCCTTCATCTAACGTTGGGAGGGGGCGATAAGGCTGGGAAGTTAATAATTCTCTTGTAATTTGTCAGATAGAACAGCATCGGAGAGTAGAGGGCACATAGGGAAGAGTGGCTCGCCACTCCTTAATAATAATGTACCCTTTCGCAAAACAAATTTACATGTCCACTACTGCAATGCGCGTAGTATTAGAAATAAGATCGACGAATTTAAATGTTTAGTGCACTTACCAGTTTCGATATTACAGCAATAATGCAATCATGGACATCTAGGAGATACTATATTAGTGAATTGCAACTACTAGGGTATAAGTTAATCAATAAAGACCGTACGCATAAAGGAGGTGGAGGAGTACTATTTACATCAAAAATCAATTAAGTTTAACTTAAATTAACATTGACCCTACCGAAGAAGTTGAGGTAATATGCGCCGAAATGAAATAAAATGGTTTTCTAATAAATATCTTTGTAGTGTATAGACTCTCATCACAACTGATTGGGATTGACACTGAATTATATAACATTATTGGATGTATCGTTAAAAATAATTGCACTTTATAAATTGGGGATTTAAATTGTAGATATATTAACTATAGATCGTTAAATGTGGACGGGGAGGGGCAGAGGTAATTGGAGTTTATCGAAGAAAACTATTTAACACAATTAGTCAATGAAACAACCCGAGGGAAAAATATCCTAGACGTAATTCTAACTAACAACGTTAATCTTATCTAGGCTATTAGTATTGGGGAAGGTATATGTTCCAGCAATCACAAATCAAGGGAGTTTGATATTAATATAAATCGTAAGAACGAAAAAAATGATACCAAATTGCCAAATTTTAAACATGAGAACTTTAATGTCTTCAACCGCAAGTTTAGGGACATCAACTGGGATCCAACGTTAAGAAATTCTAATTAGTGCTGGTCCTTTTTCACCGAGCATTTTAGAGAATAAAATGATCAATTCATTCCATGAAAAAAGAAACGAAACAGCTCAAGTAAACCAAAATACAATGTAGCCCATAACTCTCTCGATTAGTTACACCATTGTGACCTTCAATTCGAGGTACAATGGTTTACACAGCCGGCTCTTCGGGGCGTTGTTTGCCCTGAAATTTTATTTAAGGGAGACCTCTTAGTGATGGTCTCCATAATCTACTTGCCTCCTCTTGCTCGTCCATGATTTTTCTTACTTTTTTTCTGTAAAAAGGTGAGGTTAAACGTTTGGCTGTGTGTGAAAAAAGCGTGAATAAAAGAGGTATGGGTAGTGTTATATAGTTATTTAAGGATTGAAGATGAACGCTCCCGCTCATTACTTAATTGGTCCCCCGCTCGAGTACTGTCTAGTTGTGGGATGATGATGGATCGATAGATCGTGCTGGGCTCCTCAATGGAGATCATTCATGGTGGACTAGGTGAAAGTAGCGGCCATTTAAACTTCCGCTACCATTTTGCCACACCCCCTTGTGTACTTGCGCCATAACTGCTCACACCATACACACAAAGCAGAGGTTAAGAGCAGAGGTTACTTTTCTCTTTGGTCCTGATCGGACCCTCGGGTGTGAGGATTACTCCCCCACACGAAAGTTGCAGATAAGTCCCATACCACAACAAAAATATGACTCATGATTCCCCTGTGCTCTATTCATCAAACCAGTTTGCTCATGACCCTTAATTATGCTATTTCCAAGTGACCGGCATAGTTAGGACGAAATTACTGAATGGCACATATATGAGACGGGATCCAACGTTGATCAATGGGCTAGAGCAACGGGTTTTTAAGCCTTCAATTAATTTATGACTGTCTTATGAAAAAAATGATTATATCTCTTTCTTGAAAGTGAATGAAATTCACTTGGCTCTCCGTTAGGCTGGTATCTTTGCAGCGTTGCTACCACTCCGTTACTAAGCAAAATAGAGAAATGAATTTCGATAAACTTCTCAGCAAACGCTTATAATCGAAAAATCGGCTTTAAATGAATTTCGTTTTGGTTCTTTATTCTTTTTATAGTTTAGAGTCAGAGCACGGTTTACTTTTTTTTTAGGAGAAAAGGTGCAATACTCGCTCCAAGCTGGTGTGTTGTATGTTAGAGGTTTTGGCCCCTCTCTTTGATGAGAAGAGCCTCCAGAAACTTGGGGTAGTGAAGCTCCGAGTTTTTCGAACTTCCTTCGTTTCCAAGTTGATAGATAAATTGGTCAACGTTAGATTAACTTTCGCCATGGAGAGAAGAGGCCATCTCTCTTGTGCAAGTTCTATTCCACGTCAGATACTCTGCTCCGACTGGAAAACGCCTTCTGCGTTGCTTTCCTTCGTAGACAGCACGAGACTAAGGTTAGTTTTGATCTAGAGAAGGCCTATGATACTTCATGGCGATACGTATCATTTAGACCCGCCACACGATGTGGGCGAGGGGACGCATCCTAATTTCATTAATGATTTTATGCGAGCTCGTCGATTCTGCGTAGGGATGGTAGGAGCTTTTCTGGTCCAATGGGGCAGGAAGAGGGCATCCCACACGAAAGTGTCCTAATTGTCAGTGTTTATCTTGAGCATCAACGATATTACCTCGCCTTAGATGCCAATTTTGGAGCGTCGACACCAACAGGCATTGAACCGCATCTCTCGTCATGCCGAAGGTCACAGGTTTCGGTTTTTCTTGACCAAATCTTAGGTGGTGCATTTCTAACCTCAGTAACGGCACCGCCCTGACCTAGACTTGTTTTTAAATAAGGTCCGCCTGAAAGTGATGGATTCGCACCGTTTCTTTGTTTGTTTGAACCAACGCCTCACCTGGGAGGCACATATTTGCAGCCTTGGGGTCACTTCTAGCCACCTCATGGACTTTCTTTGTTCCATGACTGACCTCCCTCCCATCGAAGCTGGAGCGTGCTTCTTGATTATTCTCGATATTTGTTTTGTTTCTTGTTTTATTTTGTTTTTTTTTGTCTCGGGATTTTAAATTAGCCTAGTTCTAGGTTGAATTTTTAATTACAGTGAACTAGGTCTGTGGTGGCATTTGCCAGATCGTTCCTTAAAAAAAAAACTTAGGTCCTCTTTAACCAAGCGCACGTCTATCATACGCCATAAACACCCTCCAGACCATCCAACTGTTTACCACCACCTGATTTCATACATTCTAAGAACATGCCATACTTATTTCCAATCTACATTATCCCACGTTTTATTCATATTCACCCAGCGCACACCTTGCAACTCTTATTCTTTGTTTTAGTGGTTAATTGTCTCAATGTAAAGATTTGAGATCCCACCCGGTCTAGCCCCACCTTGGTCATACTATTAATCCCTCAGTAACCTTTATTATACATACAATCATAATTTTTCGATGCGCTTTGCAAACAACATGCATCAGACTAATTCCCAGGTATTTTTTACATCCCCTTTTTTCATTAAAATTTATACGACGGTATTTAACAACATTATTGGAATAATGCTGTGTAATGTCTAACTAGCGCTCACAAGCGATTAAATATTTTTGATAATTTACCGATAAATGAAAGACAACTATCGTATAATTATCGATAAATTCATATTACTTCATGATATACCAAGTTTGTATTAAATGACTAAATGTTTCACTCGCAATTGAAAATGAAATTGATTAGAATTATAAACTTTTATCAATTAAATCAGAACCCTTGAAAGAACAAAATGTTACCAGTCCTCATATTGCCATATTTTACATGAAGAATGTCTACCTTTGCAATAAAAGGATAGAAAACTATTAACTTCTTTAAAAGTAAATTGTTAATTAGTTTAAATTTATTGAAATCTAACTTTATTCAAAAAGTGTTTAGAAAAAACGAAGGGATACAAATATATGATAATCTTCCACCACCCTTTGTTTACACGGTCAAAATAGGTTAATTTCAGTTTATGAAAAAAATATACATGAATTCAATGTCTTATTCAAAGAGATATATTATAATAATGATCAACAATTTTCTTTTAATCTAGATGAATCTATCTCTTTAAAAAAAGATTTATGAAGATAATATCTATAATATAGGTAGTTACTGGTATTTTGGAAATATATTGAATAACACATCACTGAACAGCGCTGCCCTAAATGTTAGATATAGTTCAATTATAGATCGGATCAATTTGGGCTTAACACTAATGAGCACTTCATGGCTTTTACAACTGATGGTGCAGCTTTAATGGTCTCATATTACTACGAAATACTCCCTGATAACTAAGAGTGTATGGGGTATGGGTTGATCTTGATGTTTTGGACATGTGTTATGGAAATAAATTTTAGTGATGTAGAAAAAGATGGTGAATTAGTTCAAGAGACTTTCGAATGTATGTGAAAAGAAAGACAACGAAGAAGCCAATAATCAGTCCTTGGCACTTACAGATAATTATATTGGTTTATCAGGTGATTGCTGAACATAAGTAAAAGAGGTTATAAAATCCCTGGTAAAAAATAAAGATCTCAAAACCCCTTGTGAAATCGAAGGATGGAAACAGTTTTATTGAATTATGTGAAATGTTTAATATAGTGAAATCCTGCTTCACACAAAATTAGAAATTCGATGCATTGAAGCATTTTCTGAAATATATTGAACTATCATCAAGTATGTATGATCCACTTTAAGTTCAGTTGAAATATTATTAATCTCTTTGTGGTCTGATGATGCAAACTTATTGGAAGTAAATAAAAATATCATGCTCCCACCCTTAGCGCGCCAAGTCTAATAATGACATCCACGTCCCACTTTTTGTGGCCGTCGGTGACCCGCTTCCCCAGAGGCAGTTTAATTCCTATAAAAAAAGCTTTGGAAAATTAGTACCTTACAGCCCAGTCTTTCTAGGCAGCCACGTACAGTCTTGTATACCCGCCCCGCCTCCTAACGGTTTCCAGCTACGAACGCGACACGTCACCTCTTTACTTGACCTTGCTCGTACCTGAGGCCAAAGTTCCCGCCCGACTGACGATAGACACGGACAGGCATTATCGACTTCGTTTTAGTCTGGAGTACTCCCTCGTTCATTTCTTACTGAGGTAAAGGAAGAAAGAATTCTGAAAGTGGAACTTTGCAGCGGCCCGCTTACTCGTCGTATCCAAAGCATCCAGTCAATTAGGCTCTACGTGAGTGTCTACGTCATTTGCACTCCTCCACCCTTCTTTCCCTGGAAGCAATCACCGTTCATCCTCTCTCAGACTCTCGTCTCCGTCAGGTCATTTGTATACCCCCCTAGTTTGTTACCCCGGGTCTCATCTTATTTATTGTCATTATTTGCTTTTGCTATTAATATTTTCTTTGTAAATAGTAAAGTTATATTTCTACAATCAGTTTTCCTAAGCCCAGAACCTCTAAGAATGTATTATTTAGGCCAACCACACTGGATTTTGTTTATTTAACCCTCGCACTGGGATCTGTATTCCAATTTCTGACATGCCCCTTCGCACGTGAACGCAGACTCAATCATCGGCTAGCATCAACGTTCGACTCTACGACATTATACTCTGGTGTAAGGTGTTTGGGGTCACCCTAAGGCATCTATATTATATTCTAGTGTCAGGTGTGGGGTCAACCTACGACACTCCATGAACCTAAGCTTACATTTTGAAGTAATGACCAACAAATTCTGATGCCACTTCTATATACTCATTTTCTTTATCCTGTACCTTTTACGTATATTAGCTCTGCATAAGAAAATACAGATGAGGGTAACGTAAATGAAGATGACATAGAGGAACATTTTGAAAAATAACTCCATCAACAGATAACTAAATTGAAATCAAAACCTTTCAAATCTTTACTTGGGTGTTTTATGTTTAATACAAAGAAGTGAAGTCACACCGAGCGAATTGCACAAAAAGGAAAAGCCAAATCTAGATCGTTTGTACAATAGAGTGAGGGGTATTAAGCCTTGGAGCTTTAAAGTAGAGTGAGCAATTCCTTTAAAATTAATGTTCAAAACATAGATTCAGTTCAGGCTTTCTCTCGGCATTAGTAAAATGTCTTATCAATTTACAAATGTTAATTCTTCCAACAAATAAAATGTATTTAAATAAGTATAGCTGTTACAAAGTTAAATGTTCTCATTCAAGATTTTTTATGATCTTGCGCTTTTACCCCCTAACACAGCTAGTGTA
The DNA here is from genome assembly GCA_963969495.1 of Ceratothoa steindachneri. Taxonomy (NCBI): domain Eukaryota; kingdom Metazoa; phylum Arthropoda; class Malacostraca; order Isopoda; family Cymothoidae; genus Ceratothoa; species Ceratothoa steindachneri. The sequence continues at coordinate 33,304,416 of OZ018326.1, forward strand.
ATTATTAAATTTAGCCATAGTTATCAACTATCCCAAATCGTTAAAATCACATTAGCCACTCCATCTACTCCATTTGTCTTCCAAATTACACTTCTCTTACAGCTCTAACAACCTCTTGCATAATCATCGATTCGAAGTAATGAATCACGTGGTAAAAAAGTCGAAGATATCATATTCACCTTCAATTCCTTTTTATCCCATCACTATATAATATTGATTAAAGTAATTTCGTCATCTGCTTCCCCAATGCTTACTAATAACTTTCTATTTCTAGCCTTGAAGTTTACACGTTTATCTTCTTTTAACTTTTCACAGTCTCATTCTCTTCCAAAACATCCTTCTGCGATCAATCACATTCTTCTTATTCATCTTTCATAGAAATGTATTATTTGCTGGTTTCATGTTCAGTATAATCAAGGCTTTGCTTTTATTTTTCTCTTCCTTATATGCATTCAATGCATCTCCTTGACAAACTCTTCAGCAAATTTATGCAACTGAAGTATGCTCTCATTTTTCTCTCAAATTCACAATTCAAATCATTATATAACCATTTAGAAATTGGCATTCTCCTTTCAGTTCTATCCTACCTCTCATGGAAACTTTGCATTACCCGCTATCGCTTCAATAAATTTTGTGCTCTTTTGCAATATCGCTATTTCGTCATTAATGCCGTTTCCACCTTCTCCTCTCGTTTTCTCATATAAATATCAAGAACAAAAAAGGATTATAATCTAAAGCTTCAACAAAACTCATTGATTTAGGTAGATAATATGTCTAAAAGAAGAGAGAATCACTTAAAACTCAACTCTCTTTCATTTATTTAAAAGTGAGGCTAAAGAGATGAAAATAAATGGAATTAGGGAGCTTCTTATGAAGCAGAAAAAATATATGGAATTAGGGAGCTTTTGGGGGCCATAAACAAGAAAAGGAAGTAAGGCGAATATTGTTGGGGTTAAACAATAAAAGGAAGTAAGGCGATAATTGTGGAATAGAAATAATAAATGGAATTATGGAGCTTCTGGTATATTAGAAACATTAAACGGAATTAAGGTGGCTTCATGTTGGGAGAAACAATAAAGGGTTTAAGGAACTTCCTGTGGGGTGGACAATAAATAGAATTAGGAAGCTACCTGTGTGGTCGAAACAATAAATGGAATTAGCGAGTTTCTTGTGGGGCAGAAGAAATCAACAGAATTAGGAGTTTGTTGTGGAGCAGAGAAAATAAATTGATTTAGGAAGGTTATTGTTAGGTAGAAAAAAATGGAATTAGAGAGCTTCTTGTGGCATAGATAGAATATATGGAATAAGCGATTTTCTTGTGGGGAGAAACAATAAATAAATGGAATTGGGTAGTTTCTTGTGGGTCAGAAACGATAAGAGGAATTAGGGATCTTTCATTGGTTCGAAACAATAAATGGAATTAAGGAGGTCTTTGTGGAGCAGAAAAAATAAATCGAATAAAAAGGCTTCTTGTGCGTCAGAAAAATAAATGAATTTAGGCAGTTTCTTCTGGGTCAGAAAGAAAAACGGAATTAATGATCTTCTTGAAGGGCTGAAAAAATAAATGGAATTAAAGTTTCTTGAGGGTTAGAAAAAATAAATGGCCTTAGGAAGCTTCTGAGGACGTGAAATTGGAATTAGGGAGCTTCTAGTGGGGCAAAACAATAAATGAAATTAGGGAGTTTCATGGGGACAGAACCAATAAATGGAAATAAAATGCTTAGGGGTCATAAAAATAAATAAAATTAGGTAGTTTCTTGTGAGGCAGAAACAAAAATGGTATTATTTAGCTTTATGAGAGTCAGAAGAAATATATGGTATTAGGGAACTTCTTGTGAGGCAGAAACAATAGATGGAATTAGTGAGTTTGGGGGGGGGGAGAAGCACTAAATGGAAGTAAGGCGATTATTATGTGGGTAACAATAAATGGAATTAAGGATCTTCTTGTATGTTAGAAACAAATAGATTTAGGGAGCTTCCTGTGAGACAGAAATAATAAATGGAATTAGGAGTTTATTGTTGGGCATAAAAAAAGAAGGGAATTAGAAGAGAACTTCTTGTGGAGTAGATAAGATATATGGGATACGGGAGCATCATATGGGTCAGAAAAAATGAATGGATTTAGAGAGATTCTTGTGGGGAGAAACAACAAAGGGAATAAGCTTATTGTAGGTCAGAAAAATGAATGGATTTAGTGCTCTTTTTGAGAAGCAGATAAAAAAAATTGAATTACCTAGTTTCTTGAAGGTTAGAAAAACTAAATACTCCTCTAGAGTTATGAAGCATCTTATGGGCCAGAAAAAATAAATCGTATTGGGAAGCTTCTGGTGGGGCAGGTAAAAATAGAATTAGAGTGTTTCTAGTGGGTCGAAACAATAAATGGAATTCGGGAGGCATGTGGAGCATAAACAATAAATGGAATTAAAAAGTTGCCGCTTGGTTCAGAAAAGTAGATGGAATTAGGTAGTTTCTTGTGAGGCAGAAACAAAAATGGAATTAATGAGCTTCTTATGCGGAGGAAAAAATATATGGAATTACGGAGCTTCTTGAGGGTTAGGAAAACTAAATACAATGAGGAAGCATCTTGTGGTCCAGAAAAAATAAATCGTATTAGGGAGCTTCTGGTGGGGGCAATAACAATAAATGAAATTTAGGTGCTTCTTGTGGACAGGGAAAAATGGAATTATGAATCTTCTAGTGGGGCTAAACAATAAATGGAAATAGCGAGTTTGTTGTGGGGCTAAAACAATATCAATACTGTCCGCAGCTTGATGCCTTTAGGTAAGGATGGAATAATTAGCATTAGCGTACTGTAAAACGGATTTAAAAAGGCAGAAAATCGCAAATGGTGGCCGCTGCAATGAGAATCCCGGTCCCTGTGATATCCCACCAGCGCAATACGCAAGACGGTGATGAATTTGTGGGAAAACGGGGAAGGGGGAGCGAAGTAAGTGTGGAAGGAGGGAATGGAAGTGAGAGGGATGACTGGAAAGGATGGTAACGGGAGAGAGGGTTGTGGGGATAGAGATGAGAGAGGAGAGGGAGAGGAAGAGAGATGGGAGACGGAGAGGTAGGACAGAAGAATAGAATGGGGGAATGGAAGACCGAGGGTGGGGAATTCGGTAGAGAGAGGGTAGGGGAAAGATAGCGGAGAAAGGAGAAAAGATAGGGGAGAATGGAGGGGAAATACAAGGGATGGGTGATAATGGAGAATATCGCAATGGGATCTAGAGAGATAGGTGAGGGGAGATGGATAGATGGAATATGGGGAAGAGAGAGGTTGGAAATAAATGGGAAGATAAGAGAAATAGGTATGGGAAAGTTAGTAGGTTGAGATGGAGAGGAGTAGAGAGATGGGGGAGCGAATGGAAAGAATGAGGAAGGGAATGGTGGGAAGGGGTGGAAAAGAGGGCGAAGGGAGCGGGTGAGTGAATGGAGGGAAATAAAGAGCTCGTAGGGGAGAAGATGGGAGTTAAATGAAGGGAGGTGAATTAATTGTGAGTCACAGAGGAAGAGAGAATGGAAAGATGGATGAGAAATGTGGGTAAGAATAAGGAGAGTGAGAGAGATATAGATGAGCTGGATAGAGAAAGTTGTAAGGTAGAGATGGAAGGAGGATAGCAGAGAAGGAGGAGAGAGAGCAGAGAAGTGATGTAGAGAGTAAGAGTTGCTTCTATTATAGATGCGGGAAGAGGTGGGAGGTAGAGATGGTAGGTAGGACAGATAGTGACGTGAGGGAGTGGGGAAAGAGGGAGGGGTGGGGGGAGTGAGAGGGGTGGGTTTAGCGAACGGGTAAGGTGAGAGAATTCTAGGGAGAGAGGAAGATGGGGAGTGAGAAAGAGAGAGAGGAATCGGGAGGGACACAGGAAAGGGAGGATGGGAGCATAACAGATGTGGTTGGAGGAGAAAAAGAGAGAAGAGAGTTGTAGGTATAAAAATAGGCGTAAAATAGGTGAAGCAGAGAGGAGAGGTGGGTTGAGGGGGTGGGAGGCATTGTTGTTCATATTGCCACTTTTAATTATGTCTTATTAGCCCCTAATAAATAATTTTATTTATTCGGTTTTCAATTAAGATTTCCTTAAGTTAAGGCCTTCATTTTGGGTTGCTTCATAGAAAAAGGGTATAATTTGAAGTTTGAATTTTTGAAGTCTCGAAAAGAGGATAAGAATTATCAAATGAGGGTAACCTCATTTGAAGGAGAATTAAAACTCTCTCGATCATTTAAGTTCAAACCTAATTCTTATTCCCTTCAGTGAAGTAATTATTTTAAAGATTTTTTTTTAGTTAAATTACTAATTATTGCAAAAAATAATATTGCTATTTATCGCTCATTATTATCAGTGATGGATTATTACACGTAGCGTTTCCATTAATAGGCCAACAGGATGATTTGTTTACGGCCGAAAAACTTATACATAATATTTGCTAAAAGTAAGGATTAGAGAATCAGTTTCTTTCTCTTTGGCATCTCTTATAACTAAGGAAACAAGCAAAAATGAAGGTCTTTAATTAGAAGTAATCTGAATTCAGAACCTAATAAATAAACAAAATTAATTTTTAGAAGTAAAACATTAAGAGCATCTAAATTATTTAATAGGGGGTTAATCATATTTGATTGAAAAGGTCAACACCAATAACACCCTAATCTTTTCAAAACTAGTTGCTCTGTAATCAAGAATACAAAAGTTTCGATATTAAACATTGTTTTTTAAATGAGACCAAAGAATTACTCTTTGAAAAACTTTATTAGAAATTTACCTTTATTTACATCGTTCTTAATATTTAAGATTGCTTCAAATTCCCAAATCGCAAGTAACCTTTTGAGTTTGAGAGGAAAACCAAAACTTTTCATTTGATCCGCCTCAGCCAAACATAAAAGTAAGCTATGTCCAGTTATCCTAAAGAAAGATCTGCTTGGGAGTTTTTGTCCAGTTTTTATTCAAGAGGATTCTCTGGCCATTATTTGAGAGCTGTAAACAAGAAATTAGAAAGGACAACTAAATCATGCTGGTGACTCATTTGTTCAAAGGGAACTAAAAGAGAAATAGGGATGAAAAATGAATTCTTCATAGGAATAGGTGTCGCTAAAGAATGTAACGACATCTTGGCGTTGTGCTCTAAATTGTAGCCCAAGAATGTGTTTTAATTAAGGCATAATATGCATTTTATTCCATAATAAACTCCTTTGATGAAGGTTTAGAAGGTTTTCAATTGTGTTTGTTTAATATGTTATTTAACAACTTTGAATACTATAAATATATATCTGATTTGGAAAAAAAGATAGTGAAAATTTAAGAGCTCTAAAGGACTTACAATTACGAGACGCTCTGTGTGTTGTGAGGTCCCTTAGTAGGTTCCCTAAAAGCTTAAAAATAATTTAATTAATCCAACATAAATTTAATTACCAGGGTCGGTCTCATATACAATAAACCTCTTTGCAGTCTCCCTTCCCTAAATCACCCAACTTTTTCAAATCTAATTTATCTGTTCCTCTTCAATTAACTTCACTAGTCGTATATTCTTAAGTTAAAATCCCATATTTTATATATTGATGTTTTAATCGACTAAACAGTCTCTTAAAAGTTGATAGAACTGTTTAAACCTGCATTAATATCAGTACGGTAACTACCACGAGGATTGAAATATTGTCGCTTGCATATATTGAGCGGTATCCTGTCTATTCCATATTAACATTTCTGTAGAGTGTCAGCGCTATCGCTATTTTTACAATAATAATGAATGTCCCTTATAAGACTTCATGTAATTGCGCATTACACTGCTTTATATAACACTGATACAATCTGCTCTCAAACAAACAGTTTACCTGAATAGAAGAAAGTTATTATAACTGCGAAACCACTGTAGCATTTCTTTGACAAAGGATTACTTTGGAAGATCCTCAAAATCTTGTACTTAATTGTCAGAAGTCCGGAATTGTTTTGCAGAAATTAAGGGCGCAAAATCTGGGCTGAAGTTTGTGTAAAGGATGCGAAAATATGAAAAGTCTACAGAATATAAAAGACTTATTCTATTTCGTAGATTTAAATAACAAGGTTAATTGTAAACTTTCTATATATCATATTCTTAACAGTATGGATTCTTTAGGCGTGAAACCCATATTAAATATCCTACAATTATAAACAGAGGATGTCATTCTACCCTCGTTGATTGGCATAATATCAGGTAGTTAGAATTGTTAATAAAACCCTACCTAAAATAGAAGAAGATCGATTTGCTGGGATAGGGAGATAGACCTTTTCAAAGGAATGATGGCCGAGAGTCAAAAGATAACTGAGTAGAAATTTAAATTACGATAACAGGATGATGGCACTTAGATTTTCGTGCTAAAATGGGTCTTAATTTTAGCTATTTCCAGTTGACCGTCAGTATAAGAATAGAGAATTGGCAATTACCATTCAATAATATAGGGCAGTATCGGTAATCAATATAGATGAGTGGCATACCTATTTCAATTTGAAAGTTCATGGATTTGTTCAGTGTACATGCTATCAATTAAACGTTCATTAAAGAAAATAAGAGAAACGAATATACAAGGTGTCCTTAAATTCAGGACACGTAGAAAAATGCCTATTTTCAATAAAATATTGACCATATTATATTTAGTTGAAATTTTAAAGAACTTTAATGAGATTGCCACCATTTATGATGAAAAGTTCGATGTGTTTTGCGAGATTTACCCAAAGAACTCGATGAATTACCTCCAAATTTCGGTCAATTTGAGCACCCTGATTTATGATGCGTTGAGTACACCTTCTCCTTTAGCATAATCCCGAAGAAAATTTCAAAGCTGATAAGGTCTGATCAACAAGAAGACAAATGCGATATTTCCTATGTGTCGATAATTTAGGGACACCATCTACATCTCTAATATCAACATCATTAATTTTGCTGGAGTTATGAGAAACGAATCCCACTATTTATTCGCTGATGTTTATAATGATATTCGTTTTATGTATCATTAAACATTTAGAAATTGCTTTCATTTGTTTGAATTACTCAATTTTTTAAATACTAAATTTTACTTTTTGCTGGTAGACCACATATTTTAAGATGGTAGATCACAGTTTCGCAGAAAAGAAACTATTGATAAAACACCAAAACATATTTTGCCAGTGGAGGCCACCCTGCAGTTTCTGGCATTTAATAAGATTAAGAAATAGATTGGTTTTACTACCTCAAACTCTTAACTTTTTTACTCTTATTTTCTCTATCATTTATTCATTTTTTCATTTAAATTTAATACTGATCATTTTCTAACAACCAAAATTCTAAATGAAATTTTTTTCTCTAATATTAAAAAGATTATAAGAAATAAAATCAAACACCTATAGTCTCGTATATCCTATAGTGGTCGATGATTTACCTTACCGTACCGCTGTGCCATATCCTCCAGGACGTCGCACCCAAGGACTTCCATCTTCCTTTGTCCCGCGTAGCTCTGATGAACTGCTTGCGCGAAGTCCCTCCTCCCATTAACTTCACCACTTCATCCATATATTTTTCTCTTTGACCTTCCTCTTCCCTCCTTTCCCCCATAATTCAAGTAACAACAAATTTTCCATCCCTTCTCTTCTCATCAGATGACCGAAGAATCTCAACTGTCTTCCTCTCACCATCATTATTAATTATCTCCTCTCTCCTACCATTTGAAAAACTGTTTCGTTCGTTCTTCTTGATGTCCACTGGATCTTCATCATTCTTCTCCAGCAAAATATTTCCATCACTTCCAGTCTCCTTACCAATGCTGCTGACAATGTCCAGCGCTCCACTACATACAACAAAGTTGACCACATGTACGTCTTTATTAACTTTTCCTCGTTTTTATCGCTAATATATTTCTAATATTTTCGAATGCCATCTTTGCTATTTTTATCCCTCCCTTGATTTCATTGTCACTTCGAAAATCTTCCGTTACTACACTTCCTAGGTATTTGAACGACTCCACCTGTTTCACTTTCTGGTCTCTACAACCTATTTCAAATCTTATGCACTAGTGTATTCTTTGATATAGCTATACAAATTGCATTACTTCTGCCTTTTCCTTCCGCAACACCACATTGTTCCTCAGAGGCTTCTATCCTTATTTTTCCTCTTATTCTCTTTAGTATTACTTTCAGTATGATTTTTGTTGTTTGGCTTATTAGGTTGATTATTCTTTGTTTCTTTTCACATTCAAGTGTTCCACTAACTTTGGTAATTGTAATGAAGACTGATTTGCACATGTGTTCTGTTATCTGACATGGGTTGTAAACTTTGTTCATTATTTCAGTTATACTTCTTACTGCCGTGGCGCCGCCAGTTCATAGCATTTCTATCATAACTTCATCACTTCCTGCAGCCTTTCCTCTCCTCATATACATAATTGAATCTCTTATACCTCTTTCGATAATTTCTGGACTCTCTTTTTCTCCTCCGGGCAAGTCTTCTAACTCTTCCCTCTCATCGTGGAATAATTCTCCAATGTACTCGCTCCATCTCTGTTTCAACTTTTCTGTTTCCATCATAACTGCCCCATCTTTCCTCTTAACACCCCTGCCATTGTTTCATTTCTTTTTCTGTGTAAGTTTTTTTATCTTCCAAAATCTTGAGTTCGGATGTGCTCACACTGCTGTTCTACCTCTTTACATTGTTGATTTAGCCACTGTTCCTTTCCTCCATTGCATTCTCGGTAAATTTATGTTTTTCATTCTGTATTGCAGTTCACCCCGGCCTTTTAACTGCTTCATCATATCTGATATTTCTTCCGTCATCTACGGCTTCTTATTCCATCGTCTCACATCTGGAATAACTTCTCGCAGGCCCTCCTTCAGAGCTCCTGCCAGAATATTACACTGCTTTTCAGCACTGCCACTAGAATCATCCTCTTCTAATAACGCGTATCTGTTTTGGACTTCTACTCTATATCTTTCAGTTATGTCTTCATCTTTTCCGAATAAATCAATATTCTACATTGGATTAAACTTTAGCTTTCTCAATTTTTTGAGCTTCAACTTAATAGTGGCCGCTAATCGTACGTGATCATTATTCACATCCGCGCCGGGAAAACTTTTTACCTGTGCAACTGCGTTTTGGTAGCGTTCATTTACTGTGATGTTATCAACAATCTTATTTCGTACTACCTCTCCAGGTTCAGGTTTTTTCCAATTCCACAATTTTCGCTTATAGTGTATAAACCACGTGTTAGTCACAAGTTGCATGTTTTCCAAACACCGTGCCACAAATCTGTCACCTCTATCAGTACTTTTTACCAAGCCAATGGTCCCACAACCTGCTGAACTACTCTTTCTTTTTCAACTTTATCATTGAGATCACTCATAACTATATTAACTTCATTATTCTTGCATTGTCTCAGAACTATATCAACATCATCATAAAATTGGTCTATTTTTTCCTCCAAAGCTTCTTTAGTTGGGACATACACTTGTATAACATTAGTATCTATAGGGGTTCAATATAGTTTCCCTAGTATTATTCTGTCTGACACAGCCCAGTAGCCTTTGAGACTAACAGCTGCTTCTTTAGATAACATCACTCAAACACCTCTCTCATGTCTTTCTCCTCTAGAATTGATAAACTTGCATTTTTCATATTGCACTTCTCCACTCCAGGTCTATTTTACCTTATTGATTCCTAGGATACTAGTATTCAGGCTCTTCATTTATTGATGTACATTTGGCAACTTTCCTGCTTGATACATTGTTCTCACATTCCATGTTGCAATCCTCCATTCCTTTCCTTGTTTGCAGAGAGTCGCTCGATGACTGACAGGGTTCGCCTGCCGTTCACGCGCTCCCTAGCATGGGGTGACAGCAGTTCTCTGTTGATCATTGCTCTCGTTGAAGCTGTTGTTGTTATTATTCATTCTTGACAAGTTTATGGTTAAACTAGGATTAGTACGTAGTGAGCGCTCCACTCCTCTTCTACGGTGACTGGCTGATAACTACTTTTGATGCCTTTCTCGCCCTAAGATGTGTCAACCAATTTGCTCTGTCACATTTATGCACGCGTTGGACATTTAGTATCTCACACGCCTCATCATTACTCCAGACTTCACTTAGTACAGCTCGCACTGCTCAACACCACAGTTTGGAGTTCTGGTGTCCCCTCTACTGGCTTTGTCCATCAGCCAAGATCATTCTCCTCGGGATGTAGCCATTGTTCTAAACTAACAACTACTTGGAGCCACAGGTGATAGTTGGGGGTGAGTATCAGCCTCAGGGTCCTCCATATCTGGAGTGGCTGTCCTTAAGTCCTACCCTATAATCCATTATTATGCGAGAATGTTAATATTTATGTCCAATTATTTATGTGAGAATAAATTGGGGGTTTGTCTGAACTAACTTTTCGTTGGTGTGTGTTTGAGAGAAAGAGCAGAGCCCAAATTCTAATAAAAAATCTTTAGTGGGGTAGAAATAAATGCTAAGAAAATTATCGATCAAATGTCAGGAGAAATTTTGGGAAAAATATTGATTAGGTTTATATTTAACTGTTGCTGTAATTTTCACAGGGCTTCATCTGCTTATGTGATATGTTGCTGATATTACATTCTTTGTATTTTTTTATATTATTGTTGATTGTTTGGGGCATATATGTATTACTTAGTGCTATTCATTGTTCCTTATTGCACTTTGATACTTATATTGGTTTTCCCATAAGAACTTTACGGCACTGCATTTATTTTTTAATTTTTAGAAATTCAGGTTTGCAAATACTTTTAGATGCAGATATATATATATATATATATATATATATAAACAGTGAACTACGATGTACGCAGCTAAGTAAAGGGCAATTATTATGGGTTTGGCTACCGATTATCCTTAGCGGGACTGTATTCATCCCCGCAAAATAGGTGGCTATATTAACTCGATCAATCTAACAGCCCCAATATAACAACTGACTTACTCATCTCAAGCGGAAACGGAGGAGCAACCCGTTGTTTGGTTAAATTGCATGGTTTGCAAATCAACGTTGCAAACTGTATTTCCTAAGTGGAATCATTTGATTAACTCCAAAGATATATCTCCACAAGAGGACAAGATACACTGTCATCAAGGATTATCATAGATCGAAAAGGTGCAAGAGCTAAAAAGATTGCTGGATTTAACCAATTTACTTTGTAAATATTACAATTGCCTACATCATGCTCATTTATTTCACGAGAGTGCTACAAAACGTCACCAAAATCAATATTGCAATGAGATGAGCAATCAAGATTCTCTTTTAACGGTATAAAATACGATATAGTAAAAGCCACTGTTTTTATACCCCTAAATAAACAATCCAATCCGTTTTATTACGAACGCGTGTGCATAAGCATAGGAAGTGTTTTGCAGAATTTCTGAGGCGTGATGAGTTATATTAAGATTCTTTAGTATGGATTAAAAGGGTCAGGACATAAAACCATCCACATTTACCAAAGAATTATTTGCTCTAGCCTTTGAAATAAAACAATTCAAACGATTGCTCAAAGGTAGTACACTTTTGTTCTTACTGAAAGCAACGCGATCAATGGCGCCTCCAACTCTCTCTCAACAAAGCACTCTGTATAAGTGTCCTCCACATTTGAATTTAGTTCATAGTGTAATGATGATATTCGTCACATAGCCGGAATAGATAATCTCAGTGTTGCTCTTTTATTCCGGGCACCCTTTAACGATTGCAATACACAATCCATGCAACACGTAATCTCATTTCCTTAACAGTTTCAGATTTCATAGCTAATGTTAGAGAGTTTTAATTGAAATTGATCAAAATTACCAGATAATGGATTAGAATATAAATCGTTACATATTTCTTTAAAAGGTAGGTTGAATGAGGGTTTCAATCGGCCTCATATTTAAACCAACTATTTTAACTTCACGATGCCATATTTCTTCCGCCTTTGGAAAAAAATGTGTTACGATATTTACAAGTACATGATTAAAATTCAACAATATAATTTATAAACAAACTGGTCAGTTAGATATAGAGTCAATTATTGCCCCATTATCGGGAAATTGTAATTTTTTAGTAAATCATTTGCAATCTAAACTGTTTCAAGGTTCTCCAAATAAATGCGTCCCTTTATCTTGAACTGTTTTGTGGAGAACTTATTTGCGGTTTTCCCAAATAATGCTCGAGGTGTAAATATATATATATATATATATATATATATATATATATATATATATATATATATATATATATATATGAAACATAAGAGCAATGCCCCTCCCATGTACAACGAAAGGACCCGAAATAGAAAAATAATATCAAAGAGGGATGTGAGGTATAAAACAAAATAGATAAGGTCTACTTCCTGAGAAACTAGGCTGACAAATTCGAATGAATCTTTCAAAGTGAATAAAATTTTTTTCTGGATGTCATCGTTTCAAAAATTGGTTCGAAATTTAACACATCAGTTTACAAGAAACCAACTACCACCAAACGTTGCACTCACTTCTTTAGTTGTACTCCTACTAATTTTAAACATTCAGCCATCATAAACAGTATAGACAGAGCTTACAAAATCAGTTTAAATCGGTTTTACTTTCATTCCGAAATTGAATATCTTAGGAGCTTTTTTCATTATAATTTTTTCCCAGACCACCTTTTTGACAGAATTACTTCCGATTTCTTATCTAAAAGGTTCTCTCGCAAAACCCCTCTAATAACTGTCCCTAAACAAAAAATATTCTTAAAACTGACTTATCTTCCACTTGATAACATCAAATTCAACAAAGTTTTACTCTTGACTCTTAATAGATACTTTCCCCAATGCAAGTTTCTCCTAATTAATTCTAATCCTCTTGGTGTTTGTACTTTCCTTCGACACCAAGAATCGCCCCCATTATGCCTGCGTTCCTTCATCATTTATCAATTCACTTGTGCGACCTGCCAAAGTCTCTATGTAGGTCAAACAAGTCTACAATTAAGATGTACGATCGCTAAGCATATCGGAGTATCATACATAACAAACAATCCTATCTCCAAACCCGAAAACTCATCTATACGAGAACATTCACTAAAACTTAACCACCCGCTTGACCCTGATTCCTTTAGTATACTCTCTTCTGCCTCCTCTTCTCGGGATTTAAAAATTCTCGAATCCCTTTTCATTAAACAAATAAACCCGGACCTCAATGATTATTCATCATCCCTCAAATTATTCACTATATAGACAAACGTACACCTAACCACATCATCCTTAATAGTTTTCTTTCTGCCTAATTCTGTCCGTAATATAAGTTGATACTCCCAGCTACACCCAAATAAGGTTAGTGCTCGTGCAGAGAAAATTTTTATTTTTATTTTAGTTTGTCCCATTTATATCCAAATGATCTAGTTTACAAATGACTTTTCCTTAATTTGATGTTTTAGTTATCCTCCTTGGCCCTTCCATTATTGATTATTTAATATTTAAACTTACTTACTTCGCTCCATCTATTAATACCCGCTTTGATTACATACCCCTGATTTAACTTATTTTAGATTGTTCTCCCTGCCCTTATAATTCTTTCTTGCTGGGGTTTATAGTGAATTTCTTGTATTCCGCTTAATGCTTGATTCATGTTTATTATTCAAATTTGCTGCTCATGGGATTATTTAATCATTTTTTTTGTCAGTCTGAGTAATCGATTTCTTCATCCCTTGCTTTCGACTTGATTGCTTTAGTTTCTAATTTTTGTATTTCAATAAAAATTTAATTCATGTTTATTATGCATATTTTAAAATCATGGGATTATTATTTAATTTAGTTATTTTTTACGATATTAATCAAATTCTTATTAATAGATTTTCACCCATTTGCTTTCAACGGTTTAGGATTATATAATTCATTTTAACTTCTTGCTTTCGGTTATCATGTTCGACTCCTGTCCTGTTTTTTTTATTGCTGTGTTTAGTCATTCTTATAAAAATAATTCTTTGTATTTAGAATTCGCTGATGATTGTCATCGTCAATGACCGAAACGTCCGGAAAATTAAATGTTCGTAACCATCGCATATTTCTTTATATTCCTACTAGTTATATATATATATATATATATATATATATATATATATATATATATATATATATATATATATATATATATATATATATATATGGGCATATATATATATATATATATGCCCAAAGAAATCACTGTTTGGATATATAAAGTTTATTAAAACGGGAGTAGTTTTGATATGTAATTTACTATATCATCTTCAACTGTTAATTAAAAGAAATTGCCAAAATAACTGAAATAGTGGAATATATAACAACATGTAGCTGACAGCAATCTGGGCGTGTTAAATTTAGGTGATTAACATTATGATTTAAGATTAAAATTAATACATATATTCTATGTTTTGATGAGACGATATTCAAATGGGAATGATAATTAGCCATAGGAAAAAGAGAACATTCACCTGTAAGAGGTCACTTAATATATTGTAAGAAGTCAATAACAATAGAAAACTTTAAAATCATAGCCAGCGATAAATGTCGGACCACACTCAGAATCGCAGAATCAATATATATGTAATCATTAAGACCAACTCTTAATTCAGATAATTCATCCCTTCTCTTCATATTCTATAAATAAATCACAACCTACCATCTATAATCAATATAATTCTTCAAATATTCATCAGTGGAAATATCTCACCGCTTTGTGTTAAATTGTGTTCTTCACTATAATTATCAAAACCTTTGTATACCACATAACTTTGTAGTAATTATTTATTTAATGTGTTCAATCATTGCATAGAGATAATTAAGTATTTAACTTACTTTATATAGTTATTATAATCCATTCATACAAGTAATCTAAAGCTATATTTCTCCTTCTTGTTAAATTGGCTTATAACTAGCATATATTCCTAGGGACCAGAAGATGAGTGCACAAGCTAGAAAGGTTGTTAATCTGCATAAATGGATTGAGAAAAATGCTACCATTATAATTTTAGGTCATTGACTTCATCTTGACAATTAAACGAATGCCATCCCCAACAATATATATATATAATGAAAAAACTTGCATATATAGTTCGCAAGTGCTTGGAGTCATCTTTTCCTTTTCCGGTGAGTTAATCTTCATATATATATATATATATATATATATATATATATATATATTGTCGCAGAATGCCGCCTGCCCCTTTTTGTTTTAAGAGTGCTAAGAGTGCTAATATATTGATATCTTAATATCTTAAAGAACAGAGCCGTTCCTAAACACGTAAGGATATAGAGAAACGCACAATAATTCCAAAATAAACTTATATTTTACCTTTATTAATTGAATACACAACAATTAAACATTAACTACAGCAATCCTCTGAATATTATTATAACCAGAATTAATTCAATTAGTTGGACTGTCTAAAATTGGTTAATTTCGCTACACACCTCAATAATATAAGAATTAGGCTTACGGACTCATCTGGAGTTTAAAAGGCCTAAGGAATGTTATTGACTCACGACGCGTGCCGTCTGGCCAGATGTAGATGGGCGAGATTACGGATGTTTTTTGGCGTGGGTAGCAGCGGGGGGTCAACACGGTATTCCGGGGGGGGGGGCAGTTCTTCATGGATGAGAACAATTACGGTGCTTTATGCGGCCCCAAGGTAGTCTTGGTCTCTCTGGCGAGAGGGAGTTGAACTTGGTTCTTAAACCAAGTTAACTTGGAGTGCGGTGTAACCACCGAGTAACGAGCTCAAGGGGGAGCTTTTCTCCTTCGTTACATAATTCATCATGGACGAGGACTGAACTCGGGCAGGGTCTTCTTCAAGGGTGAGGATAACGGAGGGCGGTTTCTCTGGTGAGAATCAGTTACTTAAAGTTCAGTTTGATAACCAGGAACTAGCTCGAGGATGAGCTTCTTCTTTGTTCCAGTCTTCTTCAAGGGCGAGTATAATGGAGGGGGATTTCTCTGACGAGAATAAGTTGAACTTGGTTCCTCACCAAGTTAACTTAGAAGTTTGGTGTGGCCACCGAATAACGGGTTCGAGGGGGAGCCTTTTCCTTCTTCTTTTCTTGATTCCTCAAGGACGAGGAATACCCCTGCTGTTTAAGATGCACCAGGATATGAGGAGTCTCTCTGGCGAGAGTAAGTTGGACATGGTTCCTTAACCAAGTTAACTCATGAGTTCGGTGTAGCCACCGAGTAACTATCGCGAGACGGGAGCCTTTTCCTTCTATTTTTCTTAATTCCTCAAGGACGCGGAATACCCCTGGTGTTTAAGGTGCAACAGGATATGAGGAGTCTCTCTGGCGAGAGTAAGTTGAACTTAAAAAAGTTAACTTAGCGTTCGGTTTGATAACCAGGGACTAGCTCGCGGATGAGCTTCTTCTTAGCCCCTTAAGGTAGGTAGCCCTGCCTCTCTTGCAGGGTACTTCTTGGTCTGCCGAGCCAAGTACACTACCAATCCAGTCTAGGTAGCTCGCTTTTAATCGAGGAATTCGTCACCTGGAGCCTGACGTATACTACCACGATTTTCTTCAGTGTTCCTCATTTATACCTTGTCACCCCACTGGGGGTGTGGTAAGGGGGGAGGGGCTTGAAGACGGCCCCAGGAGAGTTCTTATGACAACAGTTTTTTCGACAAAGTCTTACATCGGCTCCTCGTTAGCCACCGAGCTTGGGAGAAACACGTCTTCAATTTCTTATTTGACGTGAAAATGAATCTCGCTCTCCTGTGGGAGATCTTGCATTGGTCTTTCACAGCGCCGTGTAGTGCAGCGCTGCGGTCACGCGTTTGACCCGCCGAGGCCTGGGCCGGATGTCTTTGCAGTAACCGCTTTATAACTCCACCACGAGTGAACGGGGGGGGGGGGGGGGACGATTCCCCTCCATATATATATATATATATATATATATATATATATATTTATGTGTGTGTGTGTGTGTCGGTGTGTTAAATAAATGGACTCCTGGTCACTAACGGAAATGGCCCTGTACTTTCTTAGTTAATTTATAAAGTACTAGGGGTGTCGGATTTCTTTGTGCAAGAGTTGGAGATAGAAACAGGACGCTCATCTGAGGGTGTCATCTGGAAGTGTTACTTAGTTGTGGTCACGACAAACGGTCAAGCAGTAGCAACTTTGTATTGACTAAGGATGTTTCGGCCAATTGATAGGGACCAAAAAGGAGGGTTTGTTCCTAAGTTGTATAATCCCTTTAGCAGAACTTCTTTGACAAATTTTACATCTTTCCAAAGGTCGAATATCAAAATAGTAGATTTTCAGATTTTAGCTAATCCTGAGTCATCTACTCTGAATAACCTTGTCCTACGCATAAATATGAGAATTTCCGGCACTAGGTGGACCTAAACAAAATAAATTACCCAATTTCATTACAAAAGAGGTTTCTTTTTGAATTCTTGCTTTACTTCACATTCGCTCAGAGGATAGACAGTGGATTAGAGCCAATCGCTCCTTAAGGTTAAAATAGCTTGGGACATAATTCGGTGCTACGATTATAAGAACGAGGGAGGGGGAGCTTAGAGAGATGGAGAAACCAGAAGAATCAGTTGATTATATTATCCTAACACTTTGAGTGCCTTCAGATGAATGTGTTGCTAGATTCTAAGACGATTTTTCGGCTATTGCTTATACTATTTTATGTGTTTTGGTGCTTGTGTTGATTTTCATTTTTCTTCTTCTAATAATTTCTCTGGTAATTTTCAAGTAGAGGGTGCACTTTTTTTTAGAAATTTTGCTACTAGTTGGCTATTTCTAGCTTTTTCTAGTTTTGTTTATAAATTTCGCTTTTATAAGTTTAATATACTTACCTTCCTATATTTTGGGGGCCGATCTATTATAAATATCTAATTAAAAAAATGCAAATGCTATATAGTTTATATCTCCTATATACACTACATATATAGCGTTTTCACTAATTAAGGTGCCTAAATTTCTAATTATGATGTTATGAGAAAAATTAGATTGGCAGCCATCTTGTCATTCAGCTCTTGTCTTAACTAACCTAATGAATGCGTTACGTGGTGGTTGAGATCCGTTAGTTCCTTTTATTTTTTTAGAGCACTTAAAACTTAAATGTGCTTAACCAATTCAGAGCCATAGTACTCATTCGATTACACGTATGAAAATGGCTGCTGCGCATTCACTATCGCGCAGAGAGTTGCGAAATTTCCTTGAATAACAGAAAGATAGTTAGTAGTAAGCCTGATGTGGTCAGAGATGTATGGTAGTGCGTGTGTGTTTCATGAATTGTTCTCTATCCTTTTGTTTTTAATGTTGCCTTGAGTTTTCAAACCATCTCAATCATTTTGATTATACTAGAAATTCAAGAAGGGTTAGCATATGAAAATGATACATTTATAAAAGTTTATTAGTGTATTATTTGATACCCAAAATAGTTAAGCTGTGCAAAAACTTTTGGTGGTGAAATTTGAGCGTATTTTTGACTGATCTTGATTGAGTAAAGTGGGCACTAATGGGTGCAGAACTTCACTGATTTAAATATCTGTGCGGATTTATTCATTGCTGTATTAGAAATCTTAGTTAGTCTTTGTTAACTAAAAATGAATTCAGATGTTTTTTTATTCCAACTCACACAATCGATTAAAAATTGCTATTGAGCAATTAGCTTCTTCAAAAACAGATACAATGAAGATCGTTGCATTACCTCCTGATCGAGTAGATGAAGAAATTGACGAGGAAATATTGGATGATATATATGGCTACAAGAAATCTTTTATCTTCCTTCTTAGGTCAGATTGAAATTGAAGATAAAACCGATGATGATGATGATCCACCGGTAAATCCACCAATTAATAAAAGAAATTGTCCACGCCCTGCTTTGAAATGGAAGAAAATGAAACAGTGTTACGACATGCAAACTTTTGAAAGCATTTTTGATGATAGTGTGTTGCAGCTAATTCTTTCGCAAACGTTATTATTTGCTCGACAGAAAAATAACCATACATTTACAATATCTTCAAATGAGTTGAAATTGTTCTTAGGGAATTTTATTTTAAGTGGATATAACTGTTTGGCCAGAGAAAAACTATATTGGTCTCTTGATAAAGATGTAGGGGTCGGGATGTTTCTCCATGCATGTCCCGTAATAGGTTTCAAAAAATAAAAAAGTACATTCACTTTGTAGATAATTCTTCAATCTATAATTCCTGATGACTTTGTTGAATTCAAAATTTCGGCAGTGGGCATCTTTCACAAAAATATTAGCATAAATGAGGCTATGGTTAAGTATTATGGGCGGCATCCTACAAAGCACTTTATACGTGGAAAAGCAATACGCTTTGGATACAAAGATTGGATGTTGTGCAGTTCCAGCAGCTCTTGTTACGCTTTTTGACAAGTATTGCGTTGCTAACCACCAAACAAGAATAACTCTAGGTACTCTAGGTAATAAAGTATTGTTGCAGTTGATGAGCTGTGTCTAATCTCAACGACTATTTAATGTTCTTTGACAACTTTTTTACAAGTTATGACTTTATGGTCAAACTAAAAGAACTAGGGTTCAAAGCTACGGGCATGGTACGTGTAAATCGCATAGGTAACCTCCTCTCCCTTTCACTCAAGACATAAAAAGAAACAAGAGGACACTATGACTACCGATTAGAAACATAAAATTCAATATTGATAAGCAAGTGGATAGATAACATTGTAGTAACTATTGGAATAAATTATGATGTGAGTACATCTCTAGATAGTGTAAAAAAGATGGTCAACTTCTAAGAAGAAGAAAATTTATGTTTCCAGGCATCACGTTTATTCCTCTTATAATTCTGGAATGGGAGGTGTCGATCTATTAGACAAGGCAAGTAATACTTATCGAATTTCAATCCGAGGCAAAAATTGATGGTGGGCACTATTTACCCACATGCTGAATGTAAGTAAGGAATATCCACAAAACAGCTGCTTCTGTGGATTTATTATGCTTTGTTAGAAATTTTGCAACGCACTATCTCAGTATTTCTAGAAAACGTAACCGTCTGTCTCATGATCGTGCTGCACGTAATCCTGAAAACGTACCGCAAAGCGCAGTTGATGACCCAGAAGGGCATTTACCTAAAAGACTGGATAAACAGCTGCGCTGTGCTGTTTGTCACGCGCGGGTCTGTTGTAGCTGTGAGAAATGTCTCAAAACCCTTTTGATACAACGTAACTGCTTTGGAAGCTTTCATGCGAAGAAATAATGATTTTAAATGGAAGTTTGTGTTAGCATAAGACTTGCTTAGACAAGATAGATGAAGCTAAACGTTTCTCAGTTTAAAATTTTAGGCAGGACAAAATAAGCCTTATTTTGCTCACAACGAACGCAGTGTACTCATTTGAGTACACCAATATAATTATAATAATTATGAATAAAATAAAATAAATTGCACATATTCGAAATATTTACACTATTTTACATGTATTACATATACATTTATTAGAAAATAATCGCTGTCTTGGTCATGGGTCTAAATGGGTTAGAAAAGCTAATACCCCTAACCTTGTATATAATAGTTAAATTTGTATTATTAATTTATAATATCTCTTTCTTGAATCGGTGCAAAAAAAAATTTTTTTCACGAGGCATATAATGTCATTGGAGCAGGAAAAAAATGGCTCAATGCTCAGTTTTAATTGTAAAATGTAACTTATTAGTTCCATACAAAAAATAATGGCTACAAACAAGCTTAAAAAAAATCTTAAAAGATCTTAGAAAATTATTCGGCGCGTACCCTCATACCCAGTTGACGACAGAAAATTGTATTTTAGCGAAGTAAAATAATAAAAACATCTGAAGCAATGTAAAATATAGTAACGGGATATTTGATTAAGATACATATGTAATAGGCTTCAGAAAAGGGCTCAATAATAATATAAAAAGTTGTATTTTTTCGTATTTAGAAACACAATGACACAAATTGAAAATAAATCTCAGCATAGGACAATTTAGGTGACGGATGATCATTAGTGATTAGTCATTGGATAAGTTGATAAACGCATAAAAAGCTAGAAATAGCCAAAAAGTAGCCAAACAAATATAGCTAAAGAAAATGGTGCCACATCTCCTTGAAAATATCATTTCGCTCCCTTTAGAGTCCACCTTCATCAATCCCGGTGGATATCCTGGAAGTACTTTCACGTTTTTCCCCAGGTAGGTCTTCAACTGAATAATATTCATGACATTTGATTAAAACTTTATGAGAAAAGTTGGTCGTTTTTTTCCTGAATTTCATAGGAGATAGAATAAATCTGAATATTTATGAACACAAATCTCTATATTTGCCTCGGTATCTCAATAAGATATGCCTTTTAGTTTATTTTCCAAAATATTAGTGGCGATTTCCATTTAAAAGGCAGACAATTTTAAACAAGAGCTTGTGGTCTTTAAATTTCACTGGTTCGTCTTCATTACCAATCCTTGATTCGACTTTTCTATATACCACGCTTCTCTTTATAATTAGTTGTGGTGGCGTGCGTGCTTCTAAGTCAAGTTTTTTAGAATTATACTGCCAGCAGAGGAGATAAATTCCTCTTTATCTTTTTATTGTGAACAGATCAACGTAAAGCCTAATTATTTATTGAGATGCAGGCTATTTGGCTTGGCTTTGGGAACTCGATTGAGATCGACGGGTAGGAATGTGTGCAGTCTTTAGACCCGTATCTTGACCGAGGGGAGAAGGTCCCCGTTGGCAAGAATGCTCGAGACGACCAGGCTTTATCTTTAGGTGCAGGTAGCTGCCGAGACAGCGCTCTGTTGGTGCTCACCTATAGACACTCCCGATCTTGGTTTGTGATCGAGGTATCGTTCCTCTAGCCTTTGCCTAAAAAGGCAGAACCCACAAAGCAGGGAGAGGAGTGCAGTGGTTGGTAGTCGCCAGGGCGTGACCACACATCGGAGAACCTTCACTTAGTGTTAAATCCCTGCTTTGCTTGCCTTCTCGCTTTGCATCTTCTGCCGCTGACTAGCCCTTGTAGAAAAAAGGGAAGTCGACTACGTAAGCCTTTCCCCAGTCACTACATAGCCTCTCCATTACCAATACTCCTGTTGTACCTCCTCGTGTCCACACACATTAGTTGGGGCTGCAGACTTTGGAGGAATCGCTTGGTTCTCGTCTTTTCTCTATAGATTCACCTGAGGAGCGGCTTCGCAACTCAGCCTTACAGGAGCATGGCAAGAGATTCCATCAGGGTAATAGGAAGGTCTATAAAAACACTTTGTGCTACTCTTTAGAGTTATTTTTCTTATATAGTAGCAGAGGTAGATGTACAGTCATGACCGAAAGTTTTGAAACTACCCCTATTTTATCCTTATAAGAAAACACGACGAGTGGCTTAGACACTCCTCCTTAAAAGAGGAGCTTACGCTTCGCAGGCAGACCCCTGATCTTTGGCCTACGGCCAAGATAAGGGTATCGGTTTCCATTTTACGATCGAATTAAGTAGTTACCTTTACTATAGTGTCAAATTATTCAGAAATATATTTATTACTTTTAATTTCTATATCTACTTCTAGTAGAAACTTTCCAGATCTTTTTGAATAACTTCTTTTTGATCTTCTCTTTTGTAATCGTAATCTTTATTTTCTTCTGAAATTTTATTGATAATCTCGTCTTTAAATACTTCTTCGTATACAATATTTTTAAATTGATTTTATTTAAACCTTTCTCATCTTCCTTCTTTTAGTGATGGAGTAAAAAGTATAAGTTGAAAGCAATAGTAACTCAAACTATTAAATTTTGGGGGATAAAAGCTTCAAATACAAAAAGACATCCCTAATCCTGAATTTTCCAAATCTAAAGCAAATCTTAAAAATAAATTTCATAAAAGCTATGAATATACGAAAAACAAGCGCTGCTCTCTGAATTTTCGTTCTTTAAATATCTCTTGCAAAAAAATTTGATAAAGCCATTCAATATACTAAAATCCCTCCCTCCCTACGGTCTATCCGACTTTTGAAACATCCTTTTAGGCTAAAATATTTTAAAAAGTTTCCAGTACATATAACTTAATAATTTACTCGTTGACTATTAGTTTGACATCAAAGCTTATTTCATAGTTCTAAAAGCCAGAAAATTACTTTTTTTCCGAACTCTTTTTAAATACTGAAAACAAACAATCCTCAAGAGTCATTTTTTCTGAGCGTAAATTTTCTTCTAATAATTTCATTTTACTTTGCTTGTTTTAAGGGGACAGTACTTTATTCCTCCTGATAACTATTAAAATTGAAAATAACGTCGATAAAACTTTCGAATATACAAAAATCTAAAATAAAAAAGCAGCCATACCTAAATTTTAATAAATTTCTAAGCTTTATCATTTGTAATTCCTTGTGTTTTAAAGAATTCTAAAACATGCGATAATCATATATTTTCTTTTTTAATTTCATCATTTTGTTTTTATAACTATAAAAAACCTCTTAGCAATAACTTAAAATAAAAAAATAAAATATACCTAAGTCATAACTAAGGTAAGAGAAAAATATCTATTATTATTCAAACGTTCCAAAAAATATCGTTCTTAAAATATAGTGTTATGGACTAATAGAGCTAATCAAGCATTGGATTGGTTTTAATATTTTTGTAGCATAATTTAGAGGAATGAAAAATATAGAAATTTTATAGCACAAATCCATTTTATTAATAAATACAATTAACATTCACAATGAAGTCTCTGGTTTTTAGAACTGATTCAATTCGTTTAGGCATTAAAGAAAGACCAAATTCTGAAATGATATATTCATTGATATGGCTGTATTTTATGTTAAATAAGAACCCCTATTGCCAGTTTGATTTTGGCACACAAATTCTCTATTGGCTTCAAATCTGTCGAATTCCACGATCGAGAGATGAAATGTTTTATATTATTTTCATCCAAGAACTTTGTTGTTGCTTATTCATTGTGACAAGTGCTCTCATCATACTAAAAATACAGATATCATCCCCAAATATGTCCTGAACTGTTGTGAAAAAGTGCCGATGAAGCACGTTTGACGACCATTTTGAGTTTATGCCAGTGTTCTTTGGAAAAATTGTTACTGCTCCAATTTCTTTAAATGAGAAGCAGCGACACATGACTTGAGAAAGTGCGCCCCTTTTCTCCTCCTAAAAAGGCATTTTCCAGAAGCGGCAAACAAGCGGAAGGTAGAACTTTACCAGATTCTTCAATGGTCCATTATGTATATTTTCTATTAAAGTGAAGCCTATCCATAAGGTTATTTTTTGTCGGATAGGTATATTTGCAGCATTTATCTACTTAAGACCTTGATGAAAAGTCCCCGCTTTACTGTGCGCCAGATGATACACCTTGACACAATACCCTTGGCAACTATATCCTTGCATTTCAAGCTACTTTGTTTCAGAGCAACGATTGTTGCACGCTTTGGTAATTTTTCGGTTTATGCAACACCCTCGAATTTTGTGGGCGCTTTGTTATAAATATCTCTATTTTAAAAAAGACGCAAATGCTATATAGTGTATATATATGATATACTCTATATAGCAGTTTTAGTAGTTATTGCGGGCAAATCTCTAATTATCATGTTATAAAGAAAAATAGATTGGCAGCCATCTTCGAATTGAAA
Organism: Ceratothoa steindachneri; assembly: GCA_963969495.1. Lineage (NCBI taxonomy): Eukaryota > Metazoa > Arthropoda > Malacostraca > Isopoda > Cymothoidae > Ceratothoa > Ceratothoa steindachneri. Next base: position 33,328,967 of record OZ018326.1, read on the forward strand.
GAATCGAGTTAGTTTAATTTTTATTTTTGTAAAATCTTCATCTCAAAAGAATCGGTTACATAAGTGTTTATATAGTTTATTTTTCTACTTTTGTAAAACACTTTAAATATATTTTTTAATTAAGATGCTATAATTGTCTACATATGGATGCGAACGGGTTAGGTAATACGTTATAAACAAAGAGAGGCAAACTAAATTTGGCAATCGCGCCTTTGAATTCGAAACTAAGGATGGATTTTTTCGAATCAGGAATATTTAAGAGTATTTTTTCATTTGATGGGTGTGTAGGAGGTGGGACCCCCGACAGTTAGGTGAGGGTATGGGGGACGAAGCTTCCCCATTTCTAAATTAAGGTATAAATTATATATAATACATATGATGCGGTTGCAATAGCGGACCAGAACGCAATTTTTCGTTTAGAGGAGTAATGTAGTGTAGTGAAAGGTAGTGATAAAATGAGAATAAATCATTAAGCTAATGTCTTAGTGTTGCTTATTTAGTATCTTTTATGTATTGTTTGAAGATTAGTTTTCAAGCCGATGGACGTTGTTTTTCTTCTATTCACTTTTTTATATTTCACTTTCGTTACATTTATTGTTGCTTTGTTTTTGGGTAGATTTTACTTTTACATTTGGGTAAATGTTGTCACATTCGGCTTAATGTGATATTCAGTTATATCTTAACATTATATATGTTTGTATATTGTTTGAGTTTTAGTAATTTATTTACATTTGCCTATTTTTGTTGGTTTTCTCTTTCCATTGGAAGTTTTTCTCGGTTGTGGTCACTCGCAGAGCTCTCGACCTTGCTGCTTATCATACATCATTTCAGCCGTTACTTGTGGTGGGGTTTTTGATCTTATCCGATTTGTTCCGTTGGTGATTCTCTTTACTTTGATAGAATTGCTTCAACTTCCCTCATTTGTGCGTAAATGCAATGTAGCCAAAAGGAATGTTTGATACTAATTGCTTTTCGTGGGAGTCTCTTTTCCTGATAAGTTCTTTCGCAGATTCTTCTTCGTGAGGGGTTCCATTTTCCTTACGTGAGGTGGTGTTTAGTTTATGGTGCCTGCTACGTTCTTGATGTGGAATTATTTTTTTGTTAAACCACATGTGTTTTGGGTGGTTCTGATACCTCTATTTTTACTGTATATAGTTTGACTGCGTCCTACTTCTACTAATTTTCCGTTCCCTCTTTTGAGCACTGCTGAGATCAATGATGATAATGAATGGTATGAAGAAGCCGGGATGGGATTCTCCCATGAGATGACTAAACGGACTTAATTAAGGGTAGTCGTCGAATCAATTAGCAGTATCCGTTAGCCACCCCGTTTGAGATTTGAATATTGAATTGCTTCCATTATGTATATAGTTAGTTTCATATCCCGCTGTTCTACTCTGCGGACTCCGTTTGGGGTGGAGGGGCAGTGGCATTCCAACATAAGTTGAAGTCCATCCCTTTTACAGAAATCATCTGGGATTGTGATCCGCCGTGGGTTCTCATCTGTCGTGATGTTAAAAAAAAAACATGCAAGAAAACCCTTTTGTAGTACCTAAGTCACTAATTACATCCTTAACGCTAAATGGTTTGTTAGCATCGGTTCTTTGCTAAAATTGAGAGAGATTATTCGTGTAGCAATTCGGTTACCAACTATAATGCGCCTGGAGATCAAGCAAATTGTTACCTTTATATATTATCCGTATTATAATTTTAGGGCTTTTGTTTGCATTTGTTTTCGTTTTGTCCTTATTTTGTTGTTCCTCTTTTGTCTATTTTTTGTGTGCTTTGGTTTTACTGTAGGTTTGTTTATGTGTGCTTTCGTCCAATTCTTCTAAATAAATTCTACATTTTCTTGTCTGTTCTTCCTCTACTTTATATAAGTCTTTCGACCAACTTCCTATGCAGTTAATATTATAATTTTCTTTCTCTTCTGCGTTTGATTGTAATTAGGTACACACATCTCTTCTGCTCTCTTCGTTCTATGTCTTCTGTATTTTTGAGGCACAAAAGAGCGTGAAAGCGTGGTACAACAGTGTGGCTCTTACGAAAGCGGTGTATATTTTCGTTTTGGTTCTTTCTTTGAGGTTTTTGAATGAATATATTTAGAGTCCTGGCGGCAGTTGAGGCATTTTTTATTATATCTGTGACTTGCCTTATGTCCCTTCTTTAAGGAAGCTTCATCAAGAATATATTGTACTATGTCTTGTAAGGATGGTGTCTATCTCACATATTCTTTCTGCTTAGTGATTTTAGGGATTTGTTCTGGTTAGTTCTTATTTTAAATTCTGCTTCGTAGTTATTGAGTCTCTCTTTCTCTGTGGCACTCATAAGAGCTTGCATAGCTGTCGTGCCGTAGAGGCACTGTATGATTTGCCAGACGTCGTCCGCAACTTGAATGTTAAGGTAAGTGGGGTTGGCAAACGCAGGGGCGTCTATCATGTACACTAAATACAAGGTTTGATTCCTGCATCTCCTTGTGGGATTCCTGCTCCAGTAGGAATTTTTGTGTAGTCCAATAGCCTCATAGTATACAATTCTCTCCTTGACGGAATATCAGAGATTTCTCCTTTTTTTAACTTAGTCCCAGATCTTATACTGCACCTTTCTTTGTCATACTGTCAAAGGCTTTTGACGCATTGCAACGTATACTAATCGTGATTTTCGATTGCCTAGTCCTACCCTCTCCACTGCTGTTTCAGGATTAACTGTATCATTTCATCTTTTACCTTTTGCCTCTCTTCATTGTGTCTATTGATACTCTTTTGTTGTTGTTTTTTTAAATAGTCTCTTTAGTTCACGGTACAAATTACTCATTTATATGGTCTATCTTTAAGTCGAGATGAGTTGTACAGAAAATTGGTTATAGATTCTCTATTCCCGTGGGTTGCCTGTTATTTTGGTCAATCAGCGCATCCTCAATTTCCTCAATGATTTCCTCTTCCATCGTGCAAGGAAGCCAGTTCCGATTAAGCTCATTTTGCTGCACTTAATCTCTTTTGTTGTAGTTTTTCTTGCTTCTTGCTGTGACTTGTGCAAAGTACCATTGATATCAAGTTGGACCCCACTGTGATCACTAGATTTACTTGAATTGGTTGCATGTAGTCACATAAAAACTAGGTAGACAAATACCCGGCCTTCTAGCAGCTTTTGCTATAACGAAGGTGCGAATGACATTAGCGAGGCCTGGAGGATTTATATCTGCAACAAGGTGTCATTACACGTCCCAATCCCACTGGTTCTTCTCGACATCTCGCGTTGAATTCACTTAGGATAATTGTTGTGATCTTTCGTTTGAATAAGCTAATAAGTGACTAAATGAATAAAAAGTCTATTCGTCACAGAAAATATCCGGTGGAAATATCTATTTTTTCAAATTCGAACTCGACCTCTATCGCCAAATAGCATTGTTATATGTTACTAAGTTGTTTGAATTTGATCCATTTTTTACTGGAATGGCGGCTTTGTCGTAGATTTTTTGTGAATAATTTGTGGTAAACTTATAATTCAAAATTTTTATATGTTCATTAATCATTTTAGCTCCCTACTTTTATATAAGCATAATATCTGCATCTATTTATTTGAAGATTTTTTCAGGTAAAGTATTCTCTTCATAGTCTAGCCATTTAAATTCAGTTGGTATAAGAAGAATGCGCTTCTATGCATGGGTTTATACTAACTACCTGCCTTTATCTTGCGTCCTTATTCTGTGGATGTTTGCTTTAATTTCGTGGTTGGGTTACCTTATTTTCTTTATTCGTTAGGAGAATTATTGTTTTTTATTTACTCCTTTTAGCCCTCGTTATAATTCTGCGCAAAAGCAGGAAGTTCTCTTTGAACCGCTGATTTGACCAATTCTTCGGTTTTAGTGCTATCTTCTACAATGTATTTTGTGTTTTTTGAATCACAGGTTGAAAGTACACCCTAGCAGTTTCTTAGGTTTTTTTAGTGTTTTTTTGGCTAGTAATGCTCCTTTGAAAACTTTGGATCATTTTCAGTTATCAGTCATCTTAATAGTTGGTAAGCCGTTATCCTTAAATAGCTATTAAGAACGCTGTTGTTGTATTCAGGCTTGACCGCATTTTCAAAGTTGGATCTACAATTTGTCATAGGTAATTTATCGTCAACCTGAATATAAAAGAAAAAATAATTTATTTATATATTAAAGACTTAATGGATTGTACTATTTATTTTATGAATGAAATCGCCGTCGGCCTGCAGGCAGTGTAGGAACCTGCTGCATGCTTTCTCGGCGGTTCCCTCGTTAACAGGGTAAAAACTGTGATGATCCTGCACCTAAGCTCCACCTTGATGGACATGTTGATGTTTCTCTCAACCAGGCTCCTCAAATAATAGTCTAAGGGTTTGCAATCTGAGGAGTCAGGAGACCAAATGTTTAAAGTGATGTGTTCAAATCAATTGTCTAACAACCAAGACTGGTTCCTCCTACTTTTCTGGCATGGAGCAGAGTCTTGTGCCAAGGAGTCTGGCCTCCAAATAAAACTTGCTAGCTACAGAGAAACACCAACTCCTTAATGTTTGATATATAACCCGAGAATACAAACACGTGCATAACGTGACACTCGATAATGACCAAACTAGATTCTGGATGTGGATATGAAGCTATGACGTACCATCGTCTGTATTCTTCTTCTTGTGTTAGAGGGAATTCACTAGGTGATCTTCACTTCGCAAATTTCAGGTTAGAACACTACTTCATTTGTGGTTTCTGATGAAATTTGTTTGTTTTATATTATCTTGCGCCTGTTATCTTAAGTCACGTATTTCAAAAGTGTTAATCTTCGCCTACATATTGAGGGTTTTTTTATAGGAGGCTAAAATTATATATGAAGTATTTGATACGAAGGTTATATTTTCAAGGAATCACATCTCTGTCAGACCATTTGTGGCAAACATAGCATTTATCTCCTCACAAAACATTCATGGGCTCGTGAAGTTTGTTTATGAGTTCTCTTTTACGATATGTAGCTAATTCTTTTGTCTTTTAGCCTTCATCATAGCTCCTACTTAAGCATGAGTTATATACTTATTAATTTTTTCATCTATTTTTGCTTGTTCTGTGTTTATTTTTATAACTTATTTCGCAGATTTTTACGTCTATAATTTCCTCTCTGTCAATCTGTTAGAGAAAAATTCTCACAGGAAACAGGAGTAAAACAGTTTTACTTGCCTTACGTGCAAAAGCTCTCTCAGAAATAAACTTTTAAACTCAAGAATGTCGATTTTAAACTTAATGATCTCTAAAATTATTGCTCAACTGTGAATTTTCCAACTTCTGCCTTACTTTGTCACTCAAATGTGATAAACTCATAAACCTTTCTTGCTACAAATCTCACTCCTATGGGTAAGTAATTAAAGTGGGATCCGAGGGGGCAGATCGATGGATGTCAGCATATTAATCAAATTCACCGGCGTAAATGCTTCTAGATCCGATTCATTTAGGCAAAATCCTACAAAGCCATTTGAAATGCCCAATAGTATGACCGTAAATTGGATGTACCGAACACCTTCTCAAGTTTTGCATCGATGCTCACCGTGGGATCAGCTACAGAACAGGAATTGATCTCAACTCTTAAGGAAAATTTTGTTATATGATCTCATTCCAGTTCATGTTGAGTCTGTATATATTACCAATAAGACGGCTGCTGCCGTAAGAAAAATCGGAACAAAAGTTTGTCGCATTGATTTTTAAGCAAAAACATTGGTTTTATATCATTTTATTTGGTATTAAATTCCCTTTTAAATCAGATATGGCAACCTTTCTTTTTAAAATTTAATCTCTCAATTTGGCATAAATTTGATATTTGTTGGCTTAATATAAAACCGGTCGATTTACTCAAGTTTAAGTGAAAATAGCGCAACATTTCACTCTAACCGATTCTATTCTTGAGATCAATTCGTTATGTGGGAGTTTTAGTTCTTTGGGCGGAAATCAGAGATGTTGTCATATACTCAAATTAATCTACAGAATGGATCTTAAATTACGATTTTTTTCAACTATCTTTCATTTATCGATTTTCATCATTTGTGCGATTAGTATATGGAGAAACCACAATTTTTTTTAAATAAAAAAGATATGTTAGTGTCTCTTCTTCTTAGTGAATTAAGAGTGAAGGTGCTGAGATTAATAGATAATTTTTAATTAATTTTATTTCGAGTGAAAAAATGCTTATTTTCTTTCATTTTTAAGCTTTGTGGGAAAGTCTTCGGGATTCTGAATCATAATTTTACGTTCTTTTGAATTAAATAAAAAAAATCCTCATGGCTAAACTATTTAAGCTGAAGGCTTGTGCTTGGTCCCATTAGTTAGCACAATATCTAAATATTTTGAAGGGTACTAGTCTCGTAGATGGGATCATTAGAACCCCATGATTTCCTCAAGATTTCCCAAACTTCTTAAGCAAAAAAGGAAAACCTGATTTCTCCGCTGAGACAAAAATCCGCATAATAAAAGTTGAAATTTTTAGCCGATTTCCCTAATAATCAATTTAAAATATTACCTTCATCAAAATCTAAATCGGACCTTTTCCTAATTTAGTAACTATAATTAAAAAAAATCAGCCTCAATTAAATAAAAACTTTAGTTCCACACCGCTATATATTGTTTAATTTAAATAAAGACACCCTCTTATTAAACTAGTTGCCTTCATTTAATTACTTTTAAATCAACTAACTAGCTAACACTATATTTTTTTCTACCAACCAATTACATCAATAAAAAACAACTAACATAAATCAAAGCTTTCCTAGTTAGAAATTTTAACATTTAATTCAGTGAGATCACAGCGCTTTCCGAATCAGGTATTTGTTGGGTTAAACTCTTTTTTCCCTTCTACCGCCATTAATGTTATTTGAATTCATTCTGAATTTTTAATTTTTACTCAAACTACAGAAGTTTGTCCTTTATATTTAATTTTTCAGGTTTTTTAATGTTTGCATTTTTTTATTTTACATGTTTTGTGCATTTTTACCTTTAGTCCTTCGCGGTTGTCATTGTTCGCTTTCGTAAAAACAATTATTGTTTCATATTTTTCTTGTTCTAGCTCAGAAAATGGCTTGCTAGCCCGAAATATTGTCATATATATATATATATATATATATATATATATATATATATATATATATATATATATATATATATGTATATATATATATATATATATATATATATATATATATATATATATATATATATATATATATATATATATATATATATATATATATATATATATATATATATATATATATATATATATATATATATATATATATATATATATATATATATATATATATAGTCATATGAGTTGCTGCTAACCAGTCTAATCTTCAATTTCACGGTGAATGTAAGGACACATAGGAGGCAGAGGTACATGTGATTTATTTATGGAACAACGTTTCGGGCGTATCACCAAACTTCAGTTTCTAAAACATAAATTAAACTAATACAGTTAAAGAATATTAAAAATATTACAAATAATTAGGTTAAGACTATGTAGGTAAATCAAAAATTCGAAAATAACTCAGGAATTTAAAAGTCAAGAGAATCAAATTATCAATCTAATATAACACTATTGAAACGAAAAAAACTCACAAAAAACACAAGTAAATAATTACAGTATAATATTGCTTACCGATAATTCAGGAATATAAAAAGCAAGAGAATCAAATTATTAATCTAATGTAATCACTATTGACACGAAAAAAAAGCAAAAACACAAAAGTAAAAAATTACAGTACAATATTGCTTACCGATGAAGTTCAGGAGAAATCACAAAGTAAAGAAATTATAAAGGATGTGGCTTAAAAAAGGATAGGAATTTGAATGTTTGGTTGTTAAATAAGAGAAGGTTGGTTGGTTGTTGAATAAGGTAATTAAAATTAAGAAATAAGAAGAGGAACAGCGGTATTATCTATGTTGAGTGTAGGAGATTTTGTACGTATTAGTAGGGAATCCAAAATCCTTAGACTATATTCATTGTTATTGCGACCAATTATTTTGAAGTTATCTATGGAACATTCTGTGTTGCATTGTATACTATGATTTCTAATTACAGAAGCTTCCTTCTTAGACAATATTTTTCAAGTGCGATGGCTTATTCCCATGTGAGAACAAAACCTCTCTTTCAATGAGCGAACCGTACTATCAATATAGGTTCCTTGCAAACAACAAGGACAAGTAAAAGCATAAACAACACGGCTGCTCATTTCTAGAGAAAGTTTGTCTTTTGACGAGAAAAAACTTCCTATGGAAAGTGGGTTAACAAAAGTGATTTTGAAGTTGGTATGAAAGAAATATTTTTTAAGTAATTTGTTGCATTTTCTAGTGAATAATTTATTGTAAGGTCCCATTTCTGGTACTACGAAAAAAATTTCATTTTTGGGAACATTATATGAGAGAAAGGATGGAGATTAAATTTTGGTAAGAAAATTATTGATTAGTTTGTCAACCAAAGGTGCGGGGTAACAATTATTTATAAAATGAGACTTTTGAGTCTGGAATTCATTGTGCATTAGGGAATAATTGGAGGAGAGATGGTAACCTCTATATATTAGAGATTTAATTGCACTGAGTTTGTGTGACAAACTAATCAATAATTTTCTTACCAAAATTTACTCTCTTCTATAATTTCTTCACTTTGTGATTTCTCCTGAACTTCATCGGTAAGCAATATTGTATTGTAATTTTTTACTTTTGTGTTTTTGCTTCTTTTTTTTGTGTCAATAGTGATTACATTAGATTAATAATTTTATTCTCTTGCCTTTTAAATTCCGTAATTATCGAGCAACATTATATTGTAATTATTTACCTTTGTTTTTTGTTTTTTTTTCGTTTCAATAGTGTTATATTAGATTAAATAATTTGAATCTCTTGATATTTTCTAATTTTTTATTTAACTACATAGTCTTAACCTAATTATTTTTAATATTCTTCAACTGTATTAGTTTAATTTATGTTTTAGAACCTGGAGATGGGTGATACCCCCGAAACGTTTTTCCATAAATAAATTACCTCTACCTCAGCCTCCTATGTGTCCTTACATTCACCGTGAAACTATATATATATATATATCTATATATATATATATATATATATATATATATATATATATATATATTTATATATGTATATATATATATATATATATATATATATATATATATATATGTGTGTGTGTATGTGTAAATCCTAGACAAATGGTGTTGTTAGTATGTATATAGAAAATTTTGGCAACCAGCACTGAGGGATCAACATTCTCCTTCTCACGATAGGTATTTTCAAACCCAGATTTCACAGTAACAACAAACAGCACAACAGTAATTTCGAGTAAATATTTACTCTAGTGTAACATTATTCCTCAAGAAATAGTTTACTGTGTCTTTAAGCCAGAGAATGCCATCTAGGAGGGTTTTGACAAACCTTTGCACATATATTGCTGCTAGTGTGATTTTGAAGGTATCTTTCGGGAAGTTTAAATCATTGCAAGAGGATAGTGGAGCAAAAATAAAGTATTCATAAGTTGATCCATTTCGTTTTGAAGTAGAATATGATCGCAAATCATATGTGCTTAGAGATAAATGACTAAATAGCCCTATTTCTATGAAAACGAGTCATGGCATAATAAGAAATGAGATATGTCTTTGTGTGTGTAGTTTTTCCATAGATTGTGAAGATAATGTTGCGTGACGTTCTAATTATATCTTTCGGCGGAAGGTTCTGATGATTTTTACATGTACCATTTTTGTAATCAATTTGAAATATTTCGGATGATTTACACATATGTTAATATCGACGACTCTATTTACCCAATCACGATAAGTTTCCCGAGTAAAAACTCTTCGTGTAACTGCATCTCTTTTTCTCATTTGTGTCAAATCCTAGGACTAAGATGGCAATCGCCCGATCCATCTCCCTAAAATGCATAAAGGAAAAGAATGATAATTTTATATCTTAAACATTATGTACTCATCAATTAGTATAATGGAATAATAAAACCCTAATTTTCCTGTTGAGAACTAGGTATTCAATTATTAAAACTTTATGTAACTTTATATCGATTTAACATTATGGTATTTATAAATAAATTTGATATATACAAGGTATTTCGAATACTTTTAGTCTTCTTTTCCTATATATAGGGATAGAATAACTTCGACTCTCCACAATACCAAAGTTTAATATCAGGTGAAGATTGCTTTGTTATGCGAAATTTAATGACATTTGAATGACGTTATTTGAGAAAATACGCATAGCGGGTTTAACGGTTAATCAGTGGGTCGGACTAATTTCAAAATCAGTTTGGATTGCCTAGAATAATTTGAATTTTGTCTTGCTGAGAATTATCGAAATCAACTGATCTCGCATTTTATATTACATCGGAAATAAAAAATATTTAATAATCTATTTTCATCAAAGAATTAATTAATCACATTGAGAGTAATTTTTTTTTGTAAAATGAAAGGGGAGTAAATAGCCACAGATAAGATTGAATGGAAAGCTGCCAATTTTTCAAAACATTATCAACGCGTGGAAAATGTTTCCTCATCACTAATTTTCAATTATGGCACAGACTCAAAATAAGTACGAAAAAATATATATTTTTAAATTCCATTAATTTTTTCCTCATTTATAAAATTATTGGTATTTTTTCCCAAATTTGTTTTTTAAGATTTGATGCTGCTACTTGACGTTACAGCCTTTTGAAATAATAGGGCCCGTTCTAGAGAGTTTTCCAATCTCTCCGTTCCTACCGCTATCATAAGAATCACCCTTTGGCCTGGAGATGCCCCCGTTGTATTACATACATTGTTTGCATAAATATAAAAATACAGTTGATAAAATTTCTCATTGATCATAGAACTCATCTGAGATTGAGGGAATTAGAAGAATGCTAATAACAACATGTTTGTAAATTGAAACATGAAAAACCATCTAATGACAAATTCAGGATGAAATTTACGAACCATTAGACAACTACTCATATAGTTCATTATTAACTATTATTCCGCAGCCATATCAAGCAACCACAAGATCAGAAAGCATTCCGAGGTAATGTTATAAAACCAATTTAAAAATAGAGGACAAATTTAGAGAATAATTCCTCACGAATTATCTGAGAGGCAAAAATGTCCATTGCAATGAAATGTTCTCTTTTTTTGTAGGAAAATAATTCATCGTCTTCCACTTTATTATACAAGACAAAACAGCCTAGTCCAAAAGTAATGAAAGAGAATTACAATTATTTTTAATTAGTTTATTCCGAAATTCTTTTAAATACGTTTTCCATGATGATATCAGCAACATGCTGTAATTTTCATTTGCACCATAAAATTGATGGTGAATCTTTCAACTTTGGAAGGGAATTTTAGAAGTGAATTTTTATTATGGGTTTACTGTGTCTATCTTAAACGGAGTTAAGGATATACAAATGTAATGGCTAAAAATGATTTTACTTTAATTTCCGGGAGGATAACTTCTCTGGGCTCATAAAGTGGAAGGCCCATTTATCGTTACGAAACTGGCTATATCTCTTGTTGGGGAGATGACTATAAGTTTCATCTCTCGTTTATATTTCAAACTGTATTAGGAACAACTTGTTATCAAACGTGGATATAATCCATTCATCAATTTTCTCTGCCTATTTGACACAAAAAAAATATTCCATAGTCTAACGTATCTTTCATTATGCAGTACCATCTATGTGGTCAGAACTTTGCCCCCTATTTCTACTCAAAATATCGTTCCCGTGACCATTTTTCCTCCAGAATTTTTATTAACTTTTCTGAAGTAAACTTACTCCAAAATTAATTTAAGTTTGCGTTATTTTCTCTGGATACCTGATTGGAGGCACTAAAAATCTTATAAGTTCCTCGAACGAAGGATGAGAGAGAAACCATATATTCTTAAAATCCATGTTGCCTCAGGTTCAGGTTTCTAAAAAAGCACGTTCGCCGTGATATAAGTTTTGGAAGGAAGTATTTTAGAGGAACGATGAGATAAGAGAACTAGTCACCAATAATTACAGAAAAAAATCTGTGGAAGAAATCCGTTAGAGAGCTTTTTTCGTTAAACACTCAACAAACCATAAAAGACGTTAGGAGAAGCTTCATATCATTGGATTCCCTTTGTCATTTTAGTACTGGTACGCCACTTGTTAAAATTTATAGAAAAATAAAGAAAGAAGTTATTTGGCTATTTTGAAGAAACATTCTAATATGAAATTGAAAACTTAAATTAAGTAGACATTTTTTTTTTCAGGAGGACAACAATCTTAACATACGGGCTCTGTAATGTATGAAATGTTTGAAGATTTCGAAATTATGATTAGAAATTCCCAACCACTCAAAATCTTAAACTTAAACCGCATAGAAAATATGTGCATGGCATTAAAAATGCTCATCCTCAAAATCACTTGTCGGAAGGGATGTAGCAAATTGCTAATGAGGTATATTACAAGCAGATAAAACATATTAGCGAGTGTTTGTTAGTTGTAATTTTAAATAAAATTAATGCAATAAAATATGAATAATGAATTTTCCTGTTTGTGTAAGCCATTTTTTCAGGTTTACTTTTATAATGTTGCAGAAATAAATTCATTCGTGGTCTCGAAGAATTTAGATAGGATTTTGGTTTTAGACTTTGAAAAAATTTGCGACATTCCGATATCATCCGTTTTTGAGATATGAATCGAGTAAATAATTAAGATGCCTAGACTAATGAAGTGCATTCCGAGGTAATGTTATAATACTAATTTAAAAATAGAGGACAAATTTAGGGACTAATACATCACGAATTATCCGAGAGACAAAAATGTCCATTGCAATAAAATGTTGTCTTTTTTTGTAGGAACATAATTCATCGTCTTCCACTTTATTATAAAAAATCTATGTTGTACAATTTTGAAGTTTTTATAAATTTTTCTGATGCTCTATATTTTTTTATAATGAAAAAACGATTAAAAGTACATTTAGAACTAATTCATAAACACATTATTTCAATAATTATTACAGTTAGGCTAGAGGACAATGAGGCTTGATCAAGCGGGATAGCTGCCTGGGAAAGTCACGCGCTTACATTGATCGACGTCGTAAGAAGCAGAAAATGGGGTCATAGCAATCGATTTGGGCAAAGAAAATAATGGCGTCTTAAAGGTATTCCAATAAAAACTTATAGTTTTTTTCTAATTTAATATAATAAACTTTGCTTCAAATGATTTATACAATATTAAATGATGATAAACAGCCGAGACAATGACTGTCTGTATTTATTTAGATCTTTACAAAACTACAAAGCGGAAAGTACTGTAAGATCTATTTGAATTCAGTTCAAGAAAGGAAAGTAATAAAAAATAGAAAACCAGAGAGGAAGAGGATAAAAAACATAACATACGTAATATTACTCTGAATAGTAATTACATATGTTAAAATAATGTTTAGCAATTCTATATTTAAACATGTTGAATGGAGTGCTGGCAACGATTGGTCGGTGTAAATTATTCCATATCAGAGTAATTTTATAGAAGTAAAAGAGTTGCTGTGGCACTGTTAAATCTTATTTTACTAGGCTTTAAACCAATATTCCTAGTCTTCGCTCGATTATATAACAAAAGGTGAGAGTTATAATTTATAATAGTGAAACCATAGAGTATTTTAAGGACTTCGATGAGTTGATTGATCAAAAGATGAATTTACCAGTAGAAACCAAATTAAGTTTCCTCCTCCCGCCTATATTTGATTTATTTTTAAGTTGAAGAAGTAATTTTGTTGCTCTACATAATATGCGTTTGAAAGTTAAGATATTTTGTCGATGGTTAGAACACCAAAATTGAAAAGCAAATTCAAAGTGAGGTATGAAATGTGCTTATATAAGTAGATAGAATAATATGTTTTGTTTGAATACAAAACCCCGGTCTTTGTAACCAGCAAGATGTTTGCATTTGTGGTGGTGGCTAACTAATATTGTTTTGGAAAAATTTGGTTGCTTTAAATTATTACCCCAAAACCTTTGCAACTATAGCTGTGCTTAAATTATGCTTACTCATGTTGTGCACTTCTCGTGGTTTTTAGTAATCGAAGTGCATTAAATTACAGTTATTTATAATGAAATCCATTTGATATTTTCAGCCTATTCCATTATATTTATGTCGCTTTGAAAATTGCTGACATCACTGCGTTATACTGATATAATTTCTATTTTTGGAAGATCCCTAATTTTTTTTTTTTCTATTGATAATTTACACTCAATATTGTGAATATAGATAATGAACAACAATGGACATCGCTAGTGACTGATACCCAACTTGAATTAATTTTATCTACCAATACTTCAGTCCGTGGTCGGCTAACTAGTTTTCAATCTGTTTAAGTGCCTCTCCCTTGTACCATGCCCTTCTAACTTTAAATGAGCTCTATTATGCTGAAAATTGAGATAAACTACATGACTGCGAAAAACCCAGAGCTGACCTTGCAAATGTTGCTGAGTATCATTAATTAAATTTTTCGTTTACAAATGTTTAATGATTCGGCTTTTATAATTGATTTTAAGAACTTACCAACAACAGAAATTAAAGAAATCGGCGTTGAATTTTCGAGATTAGATTTAATGCCATTTATGAAAAATGGAGTCACATTTTGCTCTTTAAAATCTAATGGAACTATTCCTTCATTAATACATCTATTAAAATGTTAAATAAAGGTTTTGCTATTTAGCTCTTCAATTCTTTAAACCCCATTAGATAAACTCTATTGGGACATGGTGGTTTGTATATTTTCATTTTATTCGTAGTAAGGTATTTCGTTTTCGGATATCCCTCTGAATATTGAAAAGAGTAATTTTATCGTACAAAATAATTATATTTCGAAATGTAGACAAAATTCTGATGTGATCAACGGTAAACTTTCATTTATTGCCTTCACTACATGGTTCAGTTCGTCACATAGTACATGTTTCGAATCCTTCATTGGTAGGATACAGTCGCTAATCGATTAACGATTATATTAATTATCAACCCATTTATAATAGGTAATGGGTTTAATGTTCGCTTGCAGATTTCCTTCCTTTTATTAAATTCTCTTAGATCTCTCTGTGTTACATTTCCCTAGACGAGGATAAAATTATATCTATCCCTAATTTCGACATTATTATTATTAGCTTTTATGATATTTTGAATGCTTAGATAAGATATGAAGCTATGCAAGCGACATTTGGTACGTCGCTTGCATAACTTGCTCTTCGCTGGCCCCGCGATTAGTTTGTACATCGCTTTCCTTACGCCTGCGCACAGGGCTCGGTAAGATACTAACATGTGCTAGTTGACTTCTAAGCGTGTGACGTGCGCGTAAAGTAAGTAAATGCTAATATTGGAAGCAATGGAGCAGTTAATAGACGAAGCATCGAATTATCCGTGCTTATATGATCTCTACAGAAAGTTACAGCGACGGGACCAGGAACAACATCTTTAGGTAGATGATTGCTAAAACCCTCAATTTGAATTGTAAGTAATTTGCTTATTTTATTTACTGCATTCACAGCCTCCCCATTACCTTCGCGATATGGAACTACAGATAAACATACACTATTGTATGGAATAATCTTTTGCAAGACAGTGATTTTCATTTTAACTTAAAGTAATGGGCGACCTGAAGAACTGCCTTAGTTTTCTTGCTTAGTTTTCTATTAAATTTTATCATTTGTCTAAATCAAATCGAATATATACGTTATGATAACGCGGTACTTTATCAACTCTTTGATGAATAAAGTTATCATTTATAAAGTTTTGAGACACTTTTTGACGGGTGTGCTAATTTATTATCGCAAGCTAGATTCGGAAAATTAAACTCTCCGCATATAACTGTTGCTTTAACTGTTCGAAAGAGAATAATATCATTTTCGCGTTGCTTTGGCTACCGTAGATTATAGCAAGATTTATTTCGGTATGATTTATTAGGATTTCTGTAACTAGAAAACTATTAATTATATCAATATTTTTTATCTATAATTATCGCGTTATTTTGTATTTTATATATATTAAAATTCTCCAACATTTTCTTATTATTCTCATCATAATAAGTAGTTTATGAGCGGAGGTCGTCGAATTAAATCTCCTAATTCTTCAACTTTTCTCCTGCGCGGCAGTATCGGCGTTTCTTTTGGGGGCATCACTCACAGAATTTCCCATTTTGGTCCTTTACTGAGTCACCGACCAAGTAAAATGTCGTTTACACTTCATTCGGCCTAGAATTAAAAAAAAACTTTGCTTGAGGGTCATTGGCAAAGCTCCATGACGAACCAGTTGGAAGGGAACTATGGATAAAGCAGGTTTTTAATGATATGTCTTTGCCACTCAGAACAGTTCCCTCCTTTGAAAGCTACAGTAAGGTTTCTTAATATCGAGAACATCTTGGCCAAGAACAGTACTACAGCCTAATTCAAACGGAGAAGTTTGGCCTCTCGCTGACGATGGATCGTACAAGAATTACACATGGGTACACTTCCCTCAAAATCCACCCAAACCCCGAAATCTCGTTTTCAGGGAGACATGTGGCTGAAAATAATTTGATTTTAGAATTATCAGGAGAATCAGTTAATCTGAAAATGTGTACGAAATTGAGTCGTTAGAATGGGGTCAAACAATAGCGATGCAACTCGTAGACGAATTATCAATTAGTCCATTAATATATATATATATATATATATATATATATATATATATATATATATATATATATATATATATACTCGTTTTTGTTCATTTTTATTCTAAGTTCACATTTTTTCATTTTAGTGGTGTTATTTTAATTATAGTTTTGTTTTAATTTCGATCAATAGTTGCTATTTCTTTTTGTAACGTTCATACAGAGTAGTAACAGCACACGTAGTAGTGTATTGGCGTGTACAAGTTAAGGTATATGAAAGTTCCCCGCCACGCCCTCACACCAGGGGAATGAAGTATGGTTTTTTTTTATTCTCTATTATTTGCCCTTAGAATGAGATTCTTCTCGGGAAACCTCGCCAAGGATCTTTGGCTAGATTAACCCTCCTAGTTTTTTGTCCTTTGCCTCCTGGATTTAAGAGAGTGTAAAGTTATATATAAAGTTATGGGGCTTTCTTTGCTAAAAGGCGTAGTGCACACTTGTTAAATTTATATTTTACACTAAAAAAAGAAAATCTTTTATGATATTTTTTAATCAAATTTTATTCTATCAACAAAAAGAGTGAAGTAAATTAGGCAGTTTTAATTTTAACAAGAGAATGATTCGCTATTCATGGATTTTAATTGGAAGAAATAGTTTGAAGAGGCAGAAATTAATCCCTTGAAATGGACATTACATACACAAGAACAGAATCCCCTATAAAGGGGACATAATTATAAAAAGTGAGTTCCTTAAGAATTTTATCTAATGTAATTTTTGGTAAGGAGGAATGAAGCAAAATGTCAAATGGAGACTTTCTCATATACATTAACACAATTTACACCAAAAGTCATGCGAAAAAAATATAATCATTGCGTACAAATTTATCATTTCTGATTTACATTTTTTTTAACCTTGACTTGTATAATTTTTGTACCCTGAATTCTTCGATATATCTATCTTTTAAATGTCAAGTAAATTTTTAATTTAAGCCTAAACCCAATAAATTTATTTAACTGCATGTTTTGTGTATTAAATCCCTAGTGCTTGGTTTGAAAGATGGTACGCAAAATACCGATGATTATTATGTCTGTAGGACAACAGAACAGACCAGCACTCACTATAAACAAGGCAGCAGGCAGGCAAGCACTGAACTGGGATCAAGCTCGTTAAAATGGAATTGAATCTAATATATTGAGCATTTTATTCTAATAAATCTCAGAAGTGCAAAGAGATAAATCCTTAATACACCACTAATTTTGAACATCGCAGATGAGACGTTAGAGTAAAAATACCAAAAAATGCTTAATTAGAAAAGCTCGCTGTTGAAAGGGGAGCTCTCTCTTTAAATTGTTAATGTATGTTTAACAATTTTATATTTATTATGTTTAGAAAGTAAGAGGCATTCAAGGCTTTATATTAAGTAAAGGAACTTGGCGATCAATAATATTATACATATAGTTACTATCCTTAGACACTCTATTAAAGTACATATAATGATAAATATTCGCCCAAGTATTATTCTTTAATTTAATTTATGAAATAACCACTATCAAAGGGATGAATTCCAGCCCCCCCCAAATTAAGCTATACTAAATCCTTGTTTGCTTCCTGGTAAGAGTTTAAAGTTTATAGATACCGTTCACTAAATTCTGGCTGTAAGCTCGGTAAAAGTTTCTTGGAATTATTGTTGGCTTGGGTGTTTAAAAACAATGTTTACAGGTCCTATACTTATTATTTAATTTCTGAATACTTCGGGCTTGTTTTTATCAGAATAGCTTTATTTTTTACGCCGTGGCGGGATTTCAAATTTGTTGCAGTGTTAATAACCAGGAGTACAGTGGTTGGACAAAATAATTGGAATACGTGTTAAATTCAATGAATATTTATTTAATATAGAGTTGGTCCTCCTTTTGCCCTCTGAACAACGTTGATGCGTCTTGGAATTGATTTATGCAGTTAGTGACTTCGTTGAGAGAAATTTTGAGCCCTTCTTCTTGCAATACCTGCCCCCAGCTGTTTCAGACACCACGGTGGAGGGTAACGACTTCTAACTTATCGCTCCAAACCACACCACAAATGCTTAATAATATTAAGATCTGGTGTGTGGGGGGGCTACTCCATGTGTTGTAACTCACTCCTTTTTCTTAATACCAATTCTTAACCACATGAGCGGTGTGTATTGTGGCATTGTCATTCTGGAAAAAGCACTCACCATCAGGAAATAATATCTGGACTATGAGATGCACTTGTGTGGAAGAATAAGGAGAAAGAAAAGGAAATTTTTTCTCTTCCCACCTTCTCCGGTACCTCGGTTCTTCGTCATCTCACTCTCCCCCTGACTTCTCCAGTTTGCCGTTGACAGTCTGCTGCAAGCAAATCGCGCGAGGGCAAAACGCCATTGTCGCAGACAAATTTAGTCGGCCTCAAGTCCCGTTCACAGCGCTGCATTTATTTGCCCTATATACTGCGAAAATTAGAACAATGGAAAGACCATTAATGGGGCATCGCGACTTCCCACTATGGAACCTTATCGTAACACAAGGCAATTAAGGAAGTATGTTGGCGATGAATCTCTCTCCCCGTCTATATAATTTCGGAGTATATATTCAATACTTCGGAACTGAAGCCGCCGTCTGGTATGTTAGCCGTTAACTTCTTCTTTAGTCGAGAGGGAATCGACTACATTCTCGTTCAGAGAAGAATTGAGTGATTTGGAAGAGGCAAGGAAGATCTAGGCGTCACTCAGTATTGTTCCTGGAGAGAGTTTTAGGCACGCTTTCACCCTTCTCACCAGTTCTGCGAATTTTAAGGATCGGAAAAGCCATCCCTGAAACATCCATCGTTTGCCTCTTAAGGATAAGAGGCCTCATCTTCAATTTCCTGAAGTTGGATTGAGCGTCTCGTGAGACACCCACAAGTTCAAGGTCGAACTTACCTCCCTGGTTCTACTCGCAGCACATCAAGGTAAAAGGGATTTGACCCGCGATTCGTTACGCTCCTTCCACCTTTACCGTGTCGAACCTCAAGGATCCCCTTTGCTATATAACTTGTATAATTATGAGATCATTTCTTAATTAATTATCCTTCGGTTCAAACTTGATTTATAGTGTCAAACATCTTAGCCGTGAACCGTCAATATTTAATTGCGTTGCCATTTAACTTGCCTTATCTGTGTATGTAATTTTAAGTCCTATTAAAGTTTATTTATGTAGCCATGTTTGAATATTCCTTGGCCTAGCAACTGTGTATTTAAAGCATTCTTAGAGCCATTCCCAGGTAGAGCCTGAATTTTGGTCGGGCAGTAGGCCAACCGAAACCATCATTAACCCTTCTCCGTGCTTCACTGTAGGAAGAAGGCAATCACAATTAAAAGCCTACACTGGCTGCCTCCACACATAAACTCGGCCTGCATTGAGAAAAAGAAAACACTGAACTCGTCGGAGAATATTACTTGCTTCCATTGGTCTGTCTACCATCCCTTGTGATCCCAACACTACTTCATGCTTTTCTGAATGTTTTGATGAGAAAAATAGGTCTTGGTGGCGGCCCTTCCATTATATCCGGCCTTAATGAGTTCACAGGGAACAATTTTGGTCGAAACTGGACTAGTGATATGTTAATTCAACTCTGCAGTCACTTTAGAGGCAGTTGTCCGGGGATTTTTATTACAATGCGTTTCATCACTCGTCGGTCTGTTTCTGCAAGATTTTACGTTCTTCCGGCAGTACTACTCCTGCTCGAGGTTTTGCCCTGCTTCGCTTCTTGAATTTTCTCATGGTCTTTGATATGGTAGCTTTCGAAAATTCAAGGAGTTTTATTCTCTGGTGACACAAGTTCCTGCAATTCCAGCTCTAAGAATTTGCCCCTTTTCAAACTCCGAGAGGTCAAGCATCTTAGCATCTACCCCTCGATCTTAAAAAGAAATTCAAGTACTGATTAAAGTTGATAAACAAAATTATGTATCTACAATAAAAACAAAACACTCACAATTGTAGGCCATGAATGGTCTTTTGCAGTCTCCTTCTTTTCTTATGTTCTTATGTTCTTATATAATGGCGGCTCAATGAAATATTAGTGTTAAATTTCTACTGTTTCAATTATTTTGTCCAACCCTGCATATGTGGCAAAAGCCTTTCTTTAGATCGATTGCATGCCTACGGATCTTTAGTTTATTGAAGCATTTGAATTTGAATATCTACCTTAAGTTTCTTGTTCAATTTATTTTTATTAGATCTTGGATCATCAGTTAGGAAACTGTTGCTTAGTAGCAGTATAGATAAAAATGATCATCTATTCAAATATCTGCTAGTCTCACTTTTTTTACTGGAATGCTTTTAAATTTCGATATATTATCGGATATCTAGTTTCTCGTGAGAATTGATGTTAGTTATTTCATAGCCAAATATTCTAGCCATAATATGTTTCCATTTGTGTACGGAAAACATCCCTTTGGAAGGCGGACTTTTCTACAAATGGTTAAAGAAGCTCCATTGTGTAAAAAAAAGAGACTAAGGGATTATACATATATCCTCCCTGTAAAACTCCCTCTTACATTTTAACTCTGTTCCAAAATGTTTATAATTGAAAGAAGGCATAACGCTATATTATAGAAACACATAATTTTCTCTAAATCTCTCTGTCAGGTTTTTATTTGCTTTCTGGTTAATCAATAATGATTATCTCATATCAGAATGGCCTGACTTCCTCTCCAATTTCAACATAAGTGGTACTATTTTTGACAAATTGAGACAAAATATTTAGTATTTGGTAAAATGAAGAATGTGGTAGAATAGGGTCAAATTAAGCCTTTGTGCGTTTAAGAGTGCATAGTAGATTTATAATATATGCAGAGGCCAAATTACTGAATGTAGGTTGGCTACAGCCAAATATCTTGGAGGTTCCGGTATAACAGAAAAACGGGTAAAAAATAACTTTACTAATATGCAAATTAATATTATTTTACAAGATTAAAAGAAGTTTTAAACCAAGCTATACACACATTAGATGCGCACGGGTCTTAGTGGCTAAAGGTGGGGGAGGGGAAATTGGTGATGAGGCTCACCGTACAAACAAACGAACAATATTGACTGAAGAACGCTCGAATGATCTTGAAGATATACTAAGCCAATGCTCAAGACGTTACATCGGGGAAAGGGGGTTATAAAGAGAGCACTTGGATAGGAGAGTTGCGCGTTGCTGTTATCTTGAGAATTTGGTCCGAGGCAGTAATCCTTGCCTTAGCACAAATTTTATACAATAGTCTCTTGAAAATGACTATTACGGGGTCAACTTAAATCTTGCTTTCGAGTAACACGAATCGAGACTAAGAGCACTGCATTTGAGGGGCTGGAGCTTCGAAGTGGGTCGAGGTAGACTCACGTGAATTAACGTAAATACCGAGAGCGTGAGGGCTTCTGCAAGAATTGTGCAGAGTCTAACGACACGCGAATAGCGGGTACGAACGGGAAAGGGCAGACGGCGGATACGGACAGCAAGGGCCGGCGGCGGATACTGCCTTCCAACTCTGGTGCCGAAGGATTTATAGTAGTCCTATGGGGCTTTCCCTCTACCTCCGAAGGGGCGGATTCTAGGGTCAGACGCATCGGCAGACGAGAATAATCTCTCCCTTTTAGCGCGAGCGAGGGAAGGTTCCTAACTCGGCGAGGCGAAATTTGTCTCACCTTAGATGGGATCTTCTGGGCTCTCAAACTTGTCGTAGCTTCCTGTGATTGGGTCACTTGAGGTCACCGCGGCGTCTCATATTTTCGCAAGTACATAAGCGCAGACAAAAGGATAGCCCAGGTGTCTGTTGTCTCTCTTTCTTGTCATTGAAGGGTAAGGCGGCGTGTATCTTCCTCTCTCTCTCTCTCTCAGATCTCTGACAGAGAACCTCAACTTCTTGATGGTTTTGGCACAGAGGAATCGTACGACATCTAATTTTCCTTTCTTTATAAAATTCTGATTGAGGCATAATGTTGAATGACATCCAGGGAAATTTAGTTAATCTTTGAAAGAGCGCATCCTTACTCAAATATTTGCCAGGAGTTTGATATTTGAGGTCTCATTCAAATTGATCCGGTATAATTTTTTTCTTGATTTTTTCAGAATTGTAAAGTTGTCGGAAATGCAGCGATTTTGTATGGTACTGTTTTTCGTTGATTTCTTAATATTTTTGAGGTTTTGAGATGAATTCAATGTATGTATGTGTGGATGCATTTAATGCATGAATAGTCTGAAAGTCTTGTCTTGCTAGCGTTTATTGATCATAATTTTCGTTGTATTAAGTCTAAATATCTAAAGAATACGCATTAAAATGAATCCACGAAAAGCGGTATTTATTGTAATGACAAAAGAGGCAAAAGCTAAGGGCATTTCTCTATTTTTAGGATGGTTTTCAGGAACTTATGAAATCTAGTGGGTTTTCTCATGTTAAGTGGAGAGACTACTGGTAGAGCGATCCTCGTGTTAGGAGTAATCTAAATAGAAAATCGTGTATAAGAGAAGATACATAATTAGCTAAGAGAAATTATACTTCATCCGGATTTTTCAAACACAGATGTGCCTTTTTCTTGTTTTATTTAAATTTTGTATTGTTGCTGAAACAATTGCTTTCAGCGTCCTGAACACTTTTGATGCTATTTTAGTATTTTAAATTTAAGTATTTTAATATTTGCCTCTTTTGTCATTAGTATTTTAAATTTAACCTACTGTGGAGCTTAAATTTATATTATAGGATGAATGAGATGACGTATAAAATGAAATTCATTTCATTGCCTTGATTGATACAACGTTTGGTCTATTTTTTCAGCTATTTTCGGGTAGTGAGGTCTTCTCAAGAGAACGGTAGAGCTTGATTACTTCTTCTCCATAATGAATGATAAATATTGGTTTGGGCATCTCCTGTCGAGTTTTAATTTAATTTGTATAATGAAGGAAAGAAAGTATAAAAGGAAATTAATTTCATTTTTTGATAAATAAAAGGTTTTGGGTGTTCTTTTCACCCATCTTCGTGTAGTGAGGTCTTCTCAAAAGACCCGTAAAGGTTGATTAATTCCCATTCATAATTGAGCATAAATATTGGTTTTTCTGCATTTCATGTGGTGCTTCAATTTAATTCCTAGGATGAACAAGAGGACGTATAAAGGAAAATTCATTTTATTTTCTAGACAGATACAACATTTCGGATGTTTTTTTCACCCGTCCTTGGATAGTGCGGTCTTCTCAAGATAATGGTCGGGCTTGATTCCTTCTTGTCCCGAATGTAAGGATAAATATTTGTTTAGGCTTCTCCTGTGGAGCTTAAATATAATTTGTAAGATGAAACAAAGGACGATTTTCTTGATAGATACAACGTTTCCGGTGTATTTTTTACTTATCTTCTTGTAGTGAGGTATTCTCAAGAGAAGAGTAGATCTTGATTACTTACTGTACATAATGTAAGAATAAATAATGGCTTGGGCATTTCCTGTGAATCTTCAATTTAATTTGTAAGAGGTCATGCGAGTGGCTTAAATGCTTTGCTTGAATGAGTCTCTTTTGGGGACTCAGGATGGCCGAGTGGTTTAAGGCTCTCCCTAACGTTCGGCTGTTCAGCGACGTCGAAAGCACGTTCGAAACTCGTTTCGCTGCTTTTCTTTCTTTATTTTTTTTTGCTCTCTTTCCTACTCTAAGCTATCTACAGATGGAGGAAAGGACGTATAAAGGAAAGGTCAATTCATTTTCCTGCTAGATACAACTTTTAGGGTTTTCCTTTGACCCAACTTCAGATTTTCTTTGCACAAATCTTTGAGTGGTGAAGTCTTGTAAAAAGAACGGTAAAGCTTGATTACTTCCTATTCATAATATAAGGATAAATATTGTTTGGGCGTCTCCTATGAAGCTTCGATTTAATTTGTTAGATAAATGAAAGGACTTATAAAGGGAAATTAATTTCCTTTTCTTGATAGATACAACGTTTATTGTCAATAATGTCCACATCACTTTTAAGTATGACCATTTATCTATTTTGTTACATAATCACCATTAGGGTTGATGCATTTTTGTAGGAACTGTAGCAGTTTTTGTATGCCCATGTCATACCAGCTCACCGCCATGTCGTTGAAGTAGCGTTGAACCTCATATTTCACCTCATCATCGTTGCTGAAGCGTATTCCGGGCAAATGTTCTTACAAATTAGAGAACAGGTGGTAGTCAGTGGTTGCCAAGTCCAGACTATAAGGTCGGTTGGTTCTGATGTCCCATCAAAACGGTAGCATGAAAGCGACGCTTTGACGGGTTACAAGGGTGCGAGCGTTTTCGTGGAGAATGTTTACGCCTTTGCCCAACATTCCTCTGCTCCGGTTCTGAATCGCCGTTTGAGATTTTTCAGTGTCTCACAGTACCTCTCAGCATTTATTGTGGTTCCCGAAGCCATGAAGTCGACCAAAAATACTGCTTTTCGTTCCCCAAACACAGTTATCATTACTTTACTGGCCGGCTGTGTTTGTTTGAATTTTCGTGGCTTATGCGCAGAAGGATGCCGCCACTCATGTGATTGTTGTTTGGTTTCAAGTTTGTAGTGAAACGCCCGAGTTTTGTCACCCGTTCCAACGCAGCCAAAAAGCTGTTATTTCTGTCTGCATATGCGTAGAAATTCGCACGAAGAGTCAACCCATTGCCGTTGGTGGTCTTCTGTGGGAATTTGTGGGACCCATCTTGCGCCCACCTTCAGATATTGCAACTAACTTTGCCGCCAAAACCCAATGAGTGTTATTTCAGGAAACCTCAGTAAACGAAATGTAGAGGTCATCCCGAGTGATTTGCTGATTTTCACACAGGATTGGCTAAATATTCTCACAAATACACTACCAACATCCAGGATCTAAATATATAAATATACATATGGCATTCCATTAGTAAAATATGGAAGAACACATTACCCTGAGTCTTCTTAATAGATAAAAGCAAATATGTTCGGTATGCAGCTCTGTCAGCAGGGAAACTGCATAAGGCCAATAAAAAAAAAATAAACTGCGAAAAAAATGACAGCATAATGGCTATGCCCTGCTCTAAAAAAAAGGGATAAAGAGAAAAGAAAGAGTTATGCAAAAAAGAAAAGAGGCGACCTTGATCCCTTAGGCAACAGCAACAGGAATAAATGCAAATTCATCAGCAACGACACAAAGAAATATTGACGATTCACTCAATTTAAATCGAGTAAAGTGGACATATGTATACCTCATTCGCGTGTAATGATCATAACGTGATCAGGAACTTACGTGACAACACTGAACACAATGCTTAAAAAGAACGAAGTAGAGCTGATGAAATTAAAAAGGAAATCAATTCATCTGCTTTCTTTAACAATAAAATATCGGATAAAATAACACTAATAGAAGAATCGAAGGAAAAGAAAGACAACTAAATTTAAGCAATACCTAGATGCCCCATTGAACCAAAAACTATGGCAAGCTAATAATCCGATAACCAACTAAGTCAAACTGTTTAATTTAAAACTGAAACCCATTCTTATTCATAAGAGTCTTAAGCCAAAGATGCACCGAAACCGGTTACATAACCAACCTCAGAGCAGGAACTGGCATACAAACCCTAATAGCGACAAGGGAATTGTAGGAGAAAGTAAGAAAAATGGAGACCACTTAAATCAACTAACAAATGTGGATAAAAACCGGTATGCGAAATACAATCATAGATGATTGTGAAATCGAAAGGATTTTTAAAAAACACTAAAGGAGTGTTCACCATAACAGAGAAAGAAAATTATAATTATGATCTAGACTTTGAGAACCATATATTTAAAACATTAAACGAATAAAGGGAAAGGTTGGTTCAGATCGTGCCTCACTTGCTTCATTCGGACCGTGCCCCACTTGCCTCATCGCATCGTTTCCCACTCGTATCATCGCAAGAAGTACGTTCCTAGAAGTCACCGACCCCTAAGACTGAAACATCCCTCCATTATTAGTATTCCCAAGTTCCTCCTTTTCAGCTGAGCCAAGTAACGCTAATCAATTAATTCAATTTTAGAATCCCTCCTCCTAATAATTACCTAGAGACTATTTTAATTTAAATAATCCCCTTTTGCCATTTTTTTTAATTCTTATTTTGATGTTTGTAAATGAAATTATATTTTGGTTAATTCATCTTTAACTATTTTTGAACGATACTCTCGACCTGTTCAAGTAAATCTCGCCAACCATTTATGCAATCTGATTATTAAGGATCTGAAACCCAACGCCTCAAGTTTAACCTCCTAGTCTATCGTTAATTCCTGCGAACAGTCTTTAAACGGTTCGCGTTCAATAAGTGATTAAGTTATCCCCACACCTCCACATAATATAGGAGTAGTGTAATGTATAGAGTGGTGTACCACGCCAATGTGTATAGAAGTAATTATATTTCATTTGAAAACTGTTTGGTTTCAGGAAAATAACAGTGGCTCAGCGATTGTCTTCAGCGTCATTACGCAAAAAATTACTAAGGCTAAATGAAAACGAGCCTTGGAATAAAGAACTAAATGGAGCAGATCCTGTGTGACTATGTTAAATAGTCACAGAAAATTATTTAGGAGAAATATTTTAGCAGGGAGCTGGCCTCTTCAATGGGCCTGCCCAAGCCTAAGTTATCTAAGGTTTACCAATCAGATATTCCTTTACCCTCGACTCAGCTAAACATATAGTTCACTGATGATGTAATACAAATGATTCCATTCCATTTTAGAGACGCACAAATGCAAGACAGGAAGAAGGTCAGAGATATAAAGAACTTAAACGAATACGATAAACGTGGAAATTGAACACCAAAAAAAGCAAATATTAGACAATACGGATGTATCACAAAAAGTTGTTATTTCCCGTGGATTTGCCCACAGATGACTGGTGAAGGTAGAGAGTGAAAATTTCCTTGTGGTATCCGTAAGATGCACAATATTGAAACTTGTGAGGGGATGCCCCTCGAAAGACCAGCTTGAGAGAAAGCCCACCAAATACTCCTTTCACTTCCTTCGCTCCAAACAACGAGTTCTTTGGCGTGGGAATATTAGAATCATTGAGAAGGAAGCAGTCCAGGGCTGACTCGCTTGACCCAGCTGTATTTGCCTATTCGCAGCGCACATCGCTCTCCCTCCCCCCGCGAAAACGCCGAATTATTGCCCCATACCTCATAGGCATGTCTATTCCCCTGCGAGCGTGGCTGTATTAACCCAACCTCATACGTGAAGCAAACTTGGCTGTCCGATCCAACTCCTTATCTCAAAGTAAGTTTGCCACCTTGCTATTTAACTGTGAGGGAATCCCCACGTGGAAGATCTTTAGTAGAAAGAAACTCCCATGTGCAGCAGAAGGCCCGGCTAGGTTTAAAGTGGTTAGCCTGAAATCGAGTCCCCCACGATTCACCTTTATGCGAGCTAAAATAGCTCTGCAAGAAGATTTAAGGTCTTTCGAGAGTAGAACTGTTTCCCGCTAGCACCCAACTCCGGGCAGATCCTCGGACATAAAAAAACGCTCGACTCTCGGAAGGAGACACAGAGTTGAGAAGTCTCGCCCAGAACCCAAAAGATTTCCCCATGGTTCCAAGTCAAGTGCTAGTAATAAAGCAAAGGGACAGCTGGGCTATTTTGTGTATTTGGAATTAGCCCCAGCCAGGAGGTAATTCCACTGAACGATCGCCCCAAGTGAGTTTCCCGACTTCTTTCATAAACTTTTGTCGAAGCCCTCCTCATTTCGGGTAGCCGAAATACTGTACCCTGGACCGGAAGTTACCCACCCCCCATTGCTTTTGGGTAACTGTCATCACTCCAACCTCCCGCTTTAAAGTTCGAGCGGTCTCACCTCAAGTGCAGAAGACATCCGCAAGCCAACCCCACTCTCCCTTTTAGTGACCCAATTGAGTTAATTTCCCCCCCATTTGAATAGTCTACTCCAGAAATACCTTAAGTTCTAACTTCATAGCTTGATTTATAACTACAATCCCCCCTTTCATTTACTGATGTAATTTTGCCCGTTAATTCTCTAAGATAATTTTACCCTTCAATTCTCTTATTATTTTTTTGTGTAAATAAAATTATATTTTTGTTCATGTCTCTTTAAATAACCTTGAACTTTGCCATTGTCCATAATTTAGCTGACCTCGTTGCACTGTCTCGCTACTCAGCCCGTCTGACCTTGTGGTTTTCCGTCCCTTTTGTCGGTTTGCTTTCAGGTTATTGGTCCCTCCCACATAGATATAATATGGTATTGATATAAAGTAATGTCATACCACGACATTAACCCTACATTCGCGATTAATCGAGGAGATTGAGAGTCTGCCAGTCCTTTCGTTCAGACCGTTTTTTCTGTTCCTCGCGAAGTCTCGCAACCCCTGTTCGAGTCGTACCTCGTCGTTATGATCTCACCAGCAGATCGCCCTTCGAGAAGCTTTGGCCCCTGTTCAGAGGAAAGCTATCGAGCCACCTTCTTCCCGGGCAACTGTGCGGTCCCTCTCATCTCGTACATCCCTCCTAGACTCCCGTTCTTCGTGTCTGAGACTCCATGCCGAGCCGCAGAACCATCTCGTGTTTGAGATTCCATCTTTCTGGAGCAGAGAAAAACTCGTTTTTCAATACGAAGTATTTAAAAACCCTATCTACAAGTCCTCCTCATCAGGACTCACAGAAGTATCTCCTCGAAGACATGTGCCGTTGGTCTTCCCCATCCAAACACCACTAAGCTTCAAGATTAAGCGATTTGCGTGTAATTCCCTGATTACACCCCACATCAATCGTCACCTGGATCAGCTTTTGAATTGACTTCCCGCTTAAACTTAAATAATATACATTGGTCGAATTAACGATAATTTTTCACTCCCCGCTTAGTTCTGTCATTTTGTAAACTGTCCCCATCCAATTAACTATCCTTATTGAGCAATTTGTTCCCCTTTTTGTATATATTTATATATATATAAATCTATATATATATATATATATATATATATATATATATATATATATATATATATTTATATATATTGCCTTGTTTATTATATATATTAAATTTATATTTTGGGGTCTTGATCTTTATATATCCTTTGAACTGCAACTTAGCATGTCATTAGATCAATCCCGGTCAATCGTAAACGCACTCTTAAAATATCAAGGAGGCGGCCTTCCACTCCTTTAATTTCTCCACAGCATATAGTAGACGGCCTTGGGTTCTCTATATGCCCGTGCTTGTGTATGCGCCCTTACTCCGAGTGAGTCTTCACAAGCATATCTCGTCAATGCTGAAGGGTTTTAAGCTTGAGCAGTATGCTATTGGTTGTCTCCCGGCAGAAAAGGTGTAATGATGGTGATATGGCGCCCTTTGGAGGAAGCAGGAAATGATAGTCATTGTCTTTCCTCCACATGGAAGCCAAAGGGATCGAGTCAGCCATGGGTTTCACCTTTAAACTTTTGGTGAAACCTGCAGCAGCTAGATGGCTCACTTCCTTGATCTCTTGTTAGGGAACATCCAGAGCAACCCACGAACCGAGAGTGTGAGCGGAACCCATTATTCTTACCTCAGAAAGAGCTATCTCTCCCATCGTTTTGGACAAATTCGGAACCGCCTTCATAAGTTTATAATCTTTGCGTTTAGCAATTGGTGGTCTTAAAGGCAGGAAAGCAGCGCATGTCCGCAGATGTAACAAATCCTATTCGGATGATTCTTTTACGTAAGATCCCATGTAATTAAAATCAAGACCTTAAAAGAAGAATAAATAGGTTACGTATGGTTACTCATCATTAGATGTGACATAGCAGGATTATTCAACAGGTGGAGGATAGTATTATTTTGGAATATACGTTCCAATATAAATCGAGAATATCTTAGAAAATAGACCACCCAAAGAAAACTAATTATATTCTTAAATTCAGCATGCAAAAATGATTATATTTCAGTTAAAATTCCTATGGCCTTTGAAAAAGGGTTTTGAAACGCAGGTCAATAATTAAATAAATATATATATATATATATATATATATATATATATATATATATATATATATATATATATATATATATATATACTAGTGGCAATAATATAAGGGTCAGTAAGAACAAATGTATTTAATTTTTATTATAGAAGTTTAACAAAACGTTGAGACTATATATTATGCACATATTTAGATATATCTAATATTTATCTTTCGTGAAAGTTTTAAGTGAATGTATTAAAACCTAGAAAAACAATGTATAATGGGAACATCCTTTTACTAGCAATGACCTCTTGTTACCACAGGACTGAATTAATTTCTTGCAAAATGATGGAGTATTATTGTTCCATTCGTTTATCAATAATTCCCAGAGTTCATCTTCGTTCTTTGGAATTCTCCCTCACGCCCCATCTCCAATAATCTTCCAAACGTTTGCTCTTTGGTTGATATCATGACTTTGAGGTGGCCAATACTTGAGATTAACCCCTTTATCACTCCAAAAATCTTTCACTCTCTTCGCAAAGTGGCAGGGACCGTTATCTTGCATGAAGATAGGAAGTTAAACTGACGAGGATCGGATATGTGAAAGGGCATGCTGTCTAAG
The DNA here is from genome assembly GCA_963969495.1 of Ceratothoa steindachneri. NCBI lineage: Eukaryota > Metazoa > Arthropoda > Malacostraca > Isopoda > Cymothoidae > Ceratothoa > Ceratothoa steindachneri. The sequence continues at coordinate 33,360,175 of OZ018326.1, forward strand.
AATCTGCTTGTAGATTTCAGCATTGTCAGTATCTTGTAGGCGAATAACTGGACCAACAACAACAGCAGAGATTACTCCTCATAGCATTACACTGCCTCTATGATATTTCACTATCTTCTTCACACATGCGCACGATAACCTTTTGCCACATCTTCGTCGGAAGTACACCCCACCATCGGAACGAATCACATTGAACTTCGATACTTTGCTAAAAAAACCCTGCGCTCACTGCTCTTCCGCCCAAACGACATGTTAATGAGTGTAATGAAGACGGGCTTTTTGATTCTTCTTGAAGATCAGAAGTTTCTTTTCCCGTGCCTAAGCAAGTAACCTAGAACCTTATAACCTCCGGGAAACTGTTTTGCGCGATATGTTGACATCGGAGGTGGAGCTGAACTCGCGTGATATCTCAGCAGGACTCTTAAACCTATCCTTCAGGGACATACTAACCATAAGACGATCCTGTGTTGGTGACGCTTTACGAGGTTTACTGGTTTTGGGCTTAACATCTATCGATCGTGATGACGTAAAACGAGCAACAATTCGTTGAAATACACTTCTAGACTTCCTTACCGTAGTTGCTATTAAAAAATGTTACTTGCTCTCTTGGCGAAGGTACACAGTCCTTTATTTTTCATCACAGGAGACCGGTGGTCTCCCACAAGCCTCTATATTGATAGTTAAATGTTCCATTAATGTATGATTATAGGAAGTAACTATTAGCCCATCAACAGTCTACTAAACACAAATACGTTGGTTGATAGTTTCGTTTTCCAATTGACCCTTAACTTTTGGCCGCTGCAATTTGGAAGATAGTTTGTTTCTTTCCTCATAACTTGCGAAATATTTATTACATTCACTTGAAATTTTCACGAAAGATATATATTACATATATCTAAAATTTTTACAATATATAGTCTCAACGTTTTGAAAACTTCTGTATTAAATATTTAAATACACAAAATTCTTACTGAACCTTATATTATGGCCACTAGTATATATATATATATATATATATATATATATATATATATATATATATATATATATATAACCAAGATTAAACAAGTTTACGCTAAAAAAATTTTGTTTTGATTTGCTTCTGTTCATGTAAGAGTTTTCATTTGGGAGGAGAGGTTTTGGTGCTTTTGACATTTTATTTTAATGTAAACTAATTTTAAGCTCGAAGTTGAGTACAGCGACTCATGCCCCTGTAGTCAGTTGCCAGATGGGCACTGTACAAACAAAACAAAACGAAGAAGATCCTTCAAAACCTTTTGCACTAAAATCAATAGTTTGTTTTAGTTTTCTTTTCAGACATTATATTTTCTATTTATCATTTGTGCTTCTGTTGGATTAGTTGATACTCCTCATATCACGCTTTTCGGCATTTTGCTATTTATATCGACTTATATTAACGAGGATTCTGTTATACTAATTATGTAGTGTATATTTATTTTGAAGCAAAATATTGGAAAGGTGAAATAGCGCCAAAATCGAGGTAAACATCTTCCAAGGTAGATAAAAGAGAGAGAGAAATTTGAAAAAAGAATCCGTAGAAGTTGAATAAAATCTGAAAGATTTCTCCTCACCGCATTTAATTAAACGCGAACTTTTCAATCGGACGCAGAGGGACGCAATCCATTGACCGCATTAAGTATCTTCCTTCTAAAAGAGCGCGGAGCTCCAGAAAGCTTAGTTGATGCTACTTTGGATTTCAACCTCAAGGGGGGGGTTCGATCACCTGAAACGCGGACAAAAAAACTCTTGGCGGCGTTACGAGCTGGGGACTTAATGTCGTTGATCCTATTCTCGCAGTGATGAGTATCTCCACACACATCATCACACTCATAACAAATTATAACACTGATATTATTCCCTCTTGTCTTCAAAGCACAACTTACCCATTCTCTCCTCTTGTTTCGGCACCTTGTAGTTTGAGTAGTTGCATACCCTCTTTGGTACTAGTATCTACATAATCCTGACTTGGATTGCTGATATCCACTATGGAGTCTTGAATTCACATACAACTGAAGGAACATGGCCCCCACCCCCATTCCCGCTGGTCTCACCAATGGGTCCACGATCGCTGAAAGTTAAAAATTGTCTTAATGACAGCCTGGCTTTGCTCTGTGAATAAAGTCTGGTTTCCTCTTTCAGGTTTTAAATGTTGGTGGCTGGAATATGTCAAATGAAGTGTTAGGCTTTACTAGGAGAAGATGAGCGAATTCATTTTTTTATGTTGATCATTATATTTTGTCTTAGTTGTTGTTTTATTAAAATTCTTGTTGTTATTCTTATTTTTGTTTTTCTTTGCTTTCTTTGATATTTTTAAATTACTTGCCCGCTATGCTCTCGCAAGAAACAGCCAGAAGAGACCACTGCATGAAAAATCAAATAACCCCTGGGAATGTTTTATTGTGGAGATTGATCGACCAAAGGTTATTTCTAATGCTACTCGAAGGAACCTACCCATTGCTATCACCTCACCACCTCTTGAGAAATCAATTTTATGCAACTCCTACACAACGCCTTCACTTTAACTTTTCCATTATATCAGGGATAACTACGCAATCATTGGGTTGTCTCTCATCTGTTTTCGTTGTGAACTACCAATTGCCCTAACAGGAGCGCGCATTCCCTCAATTCATTTCATACAATGAGAAAATTCTCGCAGAAACAAAGAAGAAACCATTGTCTAACGCCACTACTAAAATAGATGACTGATGTTTCCACTAAAGCGCTTTAAAAATGATCAGTCTATTGGAAGTAATTATTCAAAAGACATATTAAAAAAGATACTGGCTGGAAGAGAAATGTCAAGTTGGCCAATCTGATCACCCCTTGTAGAGATTTGGCCCATCTAACCGCCAATTAAGCTGGAATTGGTCTTCGGACGTGTAGTTTACTGTCAATGAAGTTTCCGAAATGAGTCGGCTATCAAATAACCAGAGCTAATTGAGGGACGTAGCTAGTTTTATGACGTTATTTGAGTAACTACCGTGATTAGCGTGACTGATTTAAGGGTGAGAGAAAGGGAGTGATAGCGAGAGACAGAGGGAAAGAAAGAGATGCAGAAAGGAGTATTTGGGTAAAGTATGGAATTAAGATTAATCTTTTTCTGTTTCCCACTTGAGAGCAAGTTATGAAGCTAAGCAAAAACGAGTTGAGGTGAGATGGATACAACAGTGCATTGGCGCTGAAGTAAACAGCAAGTGATGAATATAAATTTATTAATTATAATGAACATACATTAGGATTTCAATTATCGGGTTTCCGAAAGGTTATTAATTGGGGCTAAAGTCGGCAAAATTTTAGAGAATACTATAGTTTTTTATATAAGAAAACTAGTAACTAGTAAAACGTTGCATTTTGTTAAACTCTGTTTGTATTATAATTTAATTCTGCAATATAAAAGATAGAGCCTAAATCTATTTTATTAATAAATACAGTCAATTAATGTGCAATCAATATTTAAATTGATCTACCTTGTTCTTCAGTACAGCTTCAATTCAGTTTGGCATGCTGGAGACCAACTTTGTGATCATATCTTAAATGATATTGCTCCATTTTTGTTCAATAAGCAGCCACGACTAACGCAATTGGATGGCTTCTGTTTCTCATGCACCAAAGTGATAATATTCTCCACAAATTCTCTTTTGAGTACAATATGGTAAATATCCAGGCCAAAGTCTCCCAAAATTGATACTATTTTTAGCCAAGAACTTTTTTATTGCTTTTGCTTTGTGACAAGGTGAGTTATCATGCTGAAAAGTACAGTTATCACCCCCAAATTTTTCCTGGACTGTTGGGAAAAGGTGAGGAAAAAGCAAGTTTGAGTACCATTTTGAGTTCATGGCATCATTCACGAGAAAAGTTCTTAATGCTCTAGTTCCCTTATATTAGAAGCGGGCATAAAAAACAGTTTATTTTAAACATAGAGATGCTTTCCTTTGAGCACGGCACAGGACTCACGAACGAACACATCTTTTCTCCTCATAACTTGGGATCTTTGCAAAAAAAAGCTTCATCATAGAGTATCACTTTACCTTAGTCTTCAACAGTCTATCTATTATTTATATTCCCTGCAAACGTGAAGATTTCTTCGCGGCTCTACTCGGCTTGAGACCTTTGTTGAGATGCCTCCGCCTACTTGAGCTCGGACCTTACCCGCAGGCGATATTGGCGTTCATTTGAAACTTTTTGCGCTTAGAAGACGGTTTACATGAGCGTAACGAGTTTTTTGGAAGTCAATACGATGCTGGAGATGTTTCTTGATGTAATAATATTAGCAACTATCCCATTGGATTTAATTGCAATTTTGTGCAGGGCAAGAACAACAATTTTAGGAATTGAAAATGATTCAAACGTTATTTTTACTAAAAATATTACGAAATAGATTATAATTATACATCATTCATTTAATCCATATTTGTCATCATTTTATGTTTTTGATCGAATAGCAAATCTTCAAGGACTGAAAATTACATCTTAAAGGAACAGGACGCGATCGCATTTGTGGATTCAGCGAAGGAATGCACGATTTTTCTTATTATTTTCTTATTACCATAGAATAAATATTCTTATCACGTAACTTAAAATAAAACAAATGAAAACAATAAAATTATTTATTAGTCTCACAACCTTTGGTGATGACTCTATATTTATCCTGGGTATTCGTGAAGCCTAACTATAAACTAAATCCACAATCTCAATACTTGTAGAGTTTTGGTGGAAAGAAGCCAACGCATTTTCCTGTAAATTATTCTCGATGTTTCGACAAACCCATGTGTCTCTGGAGGAAACTATGGGATAAAATAAAAGCTGTATAACATGATCTAAGACTGTGTTTGCTCCGTGTCTTTCAAAGGTAAGATTATTTTATAAAAGAGAGCCTAGAAATAAATTATAAATCAGCTGAATGTAAATTAATTTATTATAAGCGCGTACATTTTGTGACAAGGAATATCTAAAATAATTTGTTGATTCTAGCTAATAGTCAAACGAAAAGGAAATAAGTTATGGATACTAGGTGAATAGCGGACTTAAAGTTTAATGATCTATATGAGATGTGTGGAGCATTAACTTTAGTACAAAGGAGACAATGGCAGAGCTTATCCGAAAAATCTAAACGGAAAAGGAACTGATTAGGTCTAAAAGGATAAAAGAAGAGATGAGTCTTGAAACAAAGGGCAGGAGAGAAATAGGGAAACATTTTGTGCGTGAGTTAACGGGGTAGAAAACAGATATAAAGATAAAATTATAGTAGTTTTTCATGAGCCAAGTGTGTATTCTAAAAAAATATGGCTCTTTAACTGCGGCGAAGTGCCAAGTCAAGGCGTTGCTTTTGCAAGAGGAGAAAAGTTCAATTTTATCAATTTAAAGTCATGGACATATAGTTATTCACCCTAGAGATTTAGCCATTTAAAGGCACTAAATGATTTGAACAATGAGAAACCGTCACTGCAATAACCACTTATCATCTTATCACAAAACGCTGCTGGTCAGTGGAAGGATTTTCTTTCTTTTTATAAGATACGATACTAAAATGATTGAGATAGAGGGTAGTTTATTCAAATGAAGAAGATGTATATATCGTATTGCACAGTGATAAAGAAGAAGTACTAAGACTTCTGAAAACGATGTCGAGAACAAGCTAGCAAAGGCTTGAAGAAGATAATAAAGAAAGTCAGAAAGCAAATATCAGGCTGTGAAAAGAATTATGAATTTAGATAGAACCATTCATGAGATTGACTATCAAAGAAAAGGAAAGATCGAAAAGAAACACGTCCAAAACATTAAATTTGGGTGGAGATGGAATAGAGGAAGAGGTGGGCATAGAGTATAGCCAGGTGAAGAAATATTGGCAAATAAGAACGGTAAAAGATGTTATGTGAAAGGAGGGTGGAAAGAAATTACATAAATAAGGGAATACCCTATGGAAGGAAGATGAAAGAATGAGAAATTGTATCTTAAGTGGTAGAAAGTACTCGTATTCTGAAAGAAGAGGGGAGATGGATGCAGTCATGGTGTGGTAAGGTAACCTTGAAATATTTGTGAGTGCGTTTGCTGACTATGCCCTAAAAACAAAAGTGATTACTTTTTCAGGAAGGTAAATAGAAGATATATGCAGTGAAACCATAGGAAAATGCAAGGGTCTAAATGAAAATAGATGACTATTTTAAAACGAGTAGGAATAATTTAAAAGTTATTGAAACATCTGACTTAGGATAAATGAAACTTATGAATATGAACGGATACGAAGAGAGGTGAATAGCCAACTGAGAAAAAGTTATTATGGATGAAACAAATAATATAGATATGGAGGAAATAGGCAAGAAATTAGAGAGACTGGTTGAGAAAAGATTGGGAAGAACATATTCAGAAGGGAAATATAAAGACGGAATTGGGAGAAGAGACAAGGTGAAAGGAAAGTGCGGGTTTACCGATAAGGGAATCGTTCAGGATGTAAGAAGAAAGACAATGAATAGAAAGATAGAAGAGAGATGGATAAGGGAGTGGATATACATTTGAAAAGTTAGAAACACTAGGAATACCGACCCGTAAACAAGGAATACAAAAGTAATATTGTTTTTATGGTAATAAATGTTATAGCATTGGATACATGTGGACAAATACAGATATATGATACTAAGTTTATAAACTTCATAACAGATCACTGTGTCTTATTGGTAAATATGAGATGGTATGGAAAATGTGAAGAGTGTGGCAGCCCAATTAGAAAGGTATGGGAAAAAAAAGCTGATTGGAAGAAATACAAAGAGAGTATGGAAAATAAGTTAGAAAGAATAGAATGACTGGCAATCTACAAGGTGATTATACTAGGTAGCAAGACTTTATAAAAGATGTCACAAAAATGGAAATTGGATTGAAGTATATTACCAAAGGAAGAAAGAGAAAAAGTAAACAGGGGTGAAATAAGAGCTATGGAAGGAAATCAGAAAGAGAAAAGACCGTAACCGGATAACAACAATGGAGAACAAGTTGCTTTAGAACAGGTAGAATTGCTCTCTACGGAACAGAAAAAGAAAGTGACAGAGTTAATAATGATAGCAAACTGAAAAGGAGAGGATGCAAACGTTGAAAGCTGGAACGAGCTTAAATTGGGTGAGAGATAGAAGGAGCAATGTAACTTTATGATGAGTCACAAGAAGGAAGAGGATACACGTGTCATAGATATAATGAGGAAAGTGGATAGGTTGATACGTAAGGTAATTAATATAAGTACCTTGTTTGAAGCCTATTGTTAGAAAATATTACCTAAAATATAAAGGGGAATATGGCTAAAGAAGAACATAGAAGGATCGAAAAAATGATCCGGCAAGAAAATGGAGTAGCGGAAATTACAGATAAGGATATAGAGAAGGCTGTGTGAAAAGTAAATAAAAAGTAGAAAAGCAATTAATGAAAAATTGAATGGGAAAGAAGATAGTTGTGAAAGAAGCATTAAATGATATTTTCTGGAAGGCCTGGGTGCCAGAGTAATGAAACAAGAGTACAGTTAATCTTATATTTACTGATGGATGGAATGAATATTGGAGCCTCTTCGTCATTTGTATCTTTAACTAGAGTGTGTAGAATATCTGCTGGAAGGATAACCACAGATAAATTACAGCAGCGGAGTGATTCGACCAGCCATAATGGAGGCAAAAAATGGATTCAGGAACGATAAGAGAACACAATAGCTGATTTCTTTGGGCTGAAGGAGGTAATAGATTTGTGCAGAATGTATAGAAGGCCTTTATATGTACATATGCTTTCTAGTTAGAGAAAGCATTATACAAAGTAAATAGTGACAAGAAATGGTTAAGACTGAATGAAGATGGCATGGATGCAAATATTCTGAATATGATTAATAGTTTATATCGAAGAAAATAGGGTAAAAATTAGTGTGAAAGGGGTTAATAAGGAAGGGTTACTTATTAATATCGGTATAAGACATTGAGGCGCCATGTCTTCACATCGTATTAGTTGCTCGTTGGAGAGCTACTAAAAATATTAAAATTTACCAGAAAAGAGTTAGGGAGAGGTGAGAGAAATATTAATTGTTTTGAATTTGCGGATGATATCATGATAAGGAGTGAAAATAAAGAAGATTTGCAAGTAATTCTAGATATCGTGGCAGATTATGGTAATGAATGTAAGGTGAAATTTATTGGGAAATTTGGTTAATGTATGAACGGTGGATAGGTGTTAAGAAATGTGGTGCTGGAACTAGTAGAGAAATATAAGTATTTAGCCATACAACTTTGCAATAGAGTAGATGCATTTTACATAAACAAAAGAAAAAAGGATTTAGAAATAGTAAGAATGATTGGAATGTTAAGAGGGGTCATGCATGACAAAGCAGGCAAATGGTTATCACTTTGCAAGAGAGCTCTGGAAGGCAGTGGGAGTTCTACGCAGTCTATATGGATATGTGATATACAAAGAGAGCAAAAGGGAAATGAATAGGACGGGAAAAAAATCCAGAATAAGGTCGCTATGCTGTGTTTGGGTACAAATAGGGATTTAGGCGGAGAATAATTAGGAGGAGATTTTGGATGGAGCAGATACCATGAAAAAATTGCAAGATGAAATTCTGTTACCATCCTTGAAAAGCATGAATGGCACGAGCTTGGTAGAATTAATAAACATAAGAACGTAATGGAAGAGATAAATTGAGTAAAGAGGGAATGAGTATGAACTTTGGGAAATGGTCCGGAACCAGGCAACCGGTGAGGAAATAGAGGGAACAATACAGAAAGCGTTACATTGAGAATGGGTGGAAAATATTAGAATAAAGAGGACTCTGTCGATGTATAAGAATAAAAGAAAACCTGAAGCGGTGAAATTCTAAGATGGAACTCTAAAGATTCAGCGCTTGTGTATGGCAAGAACTGGCTTGCTGTAGTTCAATAGAAGAACATATATTTGGAATGAAAGTGTAGTCGAATGTAGAACCTACAGTGAAAATGAAACAGAAACAGTCAAACCACCCTGGAAGTGGAATACAAGGAAAATAAAGGGAAGAGGGAAATAATGAAGGAAAAGATGAATGACCAGCTAGGAAGGGAGGAATGGGCAAATGTGAGCAAAACGCTGATCAAGGTAGCAACAGTAATGGGTATGAAATAGAAAACCAGGATGTGGAAGAAGAGACAATTGAACGAGTCTTAGAAGTCAGAGCAGCATGAACATACATACAATATATGGTAGAGAGAGAAAACTTGTAGGATAAGATAAAAGCATAAAACTAAAATGTGAATGGTAGTAAAGTATGGTAAGGTGTGGGTATTAGATTACAGTAGCTACAATTTTATGACGGTTGAAACACTTTAAGATTAGATTAAGCTGAATGAATAAAATAATTATCATTATCTATTTTACCTGCAATGAGTAAATTTAATAATACACAAAATCCTTATACAGAGAAAGATCTAAATAAGGCTAAATGAAATAAACCAGTGTTGATTTAAAGAAATATTCAAATCTTCGTTTGAGGAAAGATCCCGATCCGAATCAATGGGTAATGCAAGAAGGAAAAGAACAGCAGCAAATGGGAGATAGAATTTTCAATATTATTTAAAATAAAGAAGAACCCTAGGTGGTATTCCATGGCCAAATGGTAGATATTCAGATAAAAGAAGAAACAATCTACTTGAAGTGATAACAATCAAGTCAAACGCAACTCTCCTAAACATCACCCACCATTCCCTTAGTTACGTAGAAAGTAGAAATATTTTAGATGGCATATCCAGGAAAAAGCAGAAATTATTTGGAAGAACATTGAAAAAAGAACCCCTTACTCGATTTCACCCTTTAAAAACATATCAAATTGAAAGAAAAACAAATATACTAAAGGAAGTAAATACTAATAGCGAAGATATGAAGGCCGCCAAAAATTAAGTTATATCCTTTTAAAAGAATCCAGAATTTCAAATGAAAGAGGAAAAATTCGTAGACCTTTGAGTTGTAAAATGAAATTACAAAAAGAAAAGAAATTTAAGCAGCAATTAATTAAAAAGTTAAGATCAAATTAAAGGTAAGATTTTTTAAGAAGTTGAAAGCCTCACGTAGATAAAATTCAAAAGTTACCTAATGGACGGATGTTATAACATATAAATCGAATTTTGGCCAAGTTTATATAAAAAGTTGGTAGTTCATTTTGATAATAGAAAGTGCACCTGTTTTTTTTAAATCCGTTTCAACTTTTCTTAAGAATTTGTGCTCCTTTCTTATCTAGTTCACCAGTTTCCTTATTGAAATAAAAGTTTCGAGAATATATTTAAAAGATAATTCACTTTATTGTTAATAGTGTTTATGAATGAATGGCTACTTCTTAGCCGAGTCGAGCAAACGCTTCCGAATGAAGTTCTGATTCAGGTCAACCTCCCGAATGTTGCCGCGCGTTGTAGACACCCGTGGTTCGGACTCGGAATCCATGTTATTCAGTAGGTTCACACTGAGAAATAACCGCATCCTAAATGAATGAAGCCATGGTGTAAATCATCTAACAATAAGAATATATATATATATATATATATATATATATATATATATATATATATATATATATATATATAGAGAGAGAGAGAGAGAGAGAGAGAGAGAGAGAGTCGGTCAGTTAGACGATACATACAAAGTTGAAAGTGTGCTTAAGGGCTAATGAGCGTATCAATGTAGGTTACCTGACCTTGGACACGCTGAGTAAGAGTTTCGCTGTAATGATGATATATTCATCTTCTGTATCTTCTGACAATGCCACCTCAAATAAATAATTTGGAAGGCATACTCGCGGCCCTCCACGCCGAGAGAAGCGTGAAAGAGATTGTAAATTTGTTTAACTAACCGAAGGTCTTCGTTTATAAAGTGAAACGTCAGTATGACGAGCCTGAGAGTAAGGGTGAAGAACATACGGCCAGACACAGCAAATTTCCAGCCTCTCTGATATTTATGGGCGTGGTCAGCAGGCAAGAGCCAACTTATGCTTCCTCACGACTTCCATCAAGTGTTAAAAGGTTAGTTGGGAAATTTATATTTGACCAAGTAGCTGCGAGAAAGTTTTGTCTTATCCAGCAGTACTCTGCTCCCGCACACAAAGCAAAAATGACAGACCTAGTTTTTCAACAACATCCCCAACCACTGGTAACTAGACTTGTAACTCCTCATCTTCCAAGATTGCAACCCTCTAGATTATCTCATCTGAGGAGTTGTTGAGATCGATTGCAACAAGCTGATCCTAACACTTGATGATCTCTGATGGCAGCCATTATGGAGGTAATCTCATCTATTGACAAGAGCATACACCCATTTCAGGTCCTGCCTGAAATGGGTATAACCTTTAGGGATACACTGATAAATATGAAGAAATTCAGCTATATAAAATAAAACAGTAATAATTGGAAAATATTAGAAAATGGGTTCAAGAAAAAGTGGGAGAGTTAAAAAGAGTGAAAATAAGAGGAGAGACAATAAGTTTGTTGAAAGAAAAATTATCTGTTTTAAAACGAGAACACTTATTAGAGTAATCATAATCTGTTTGAAAACACAACAGGCAAGCGGTTGCCTTAATGCATAAATAAAATAATACATACAAGATTACTAATACCAAATAGAAAGGGTCTTTAAAATGTTATTCATGTGTATTAATTAATTTTATACTGATAAATCAAAGCGAAAGTTTTTAAATAATTTCAATTGAATTGACGTAGGGAGTTGAGAATTAAAGGAATTATAAAAAAAGCATTTTTTATTTTGAATATTACAGCTCAAAGCTCATGATGAAAATTCTAGTCAAATGCATTTAGTTAGGATTGGTTATATTAGTCTAATTAGGAAATATTACTGTTTTAACCTCATTAGCAACATTTTAGGTCCTAGATAAAAAAATGAGAATACTACATTAGCTCTGAGTATTACTGGGATAAGTAATACCTGGATATAATACAGTGTGGTCCAAAAGTCTTGTCACCCCCTGTAAATATTGTTGCAATTTTCTATTTCAGATGAACGAAGGTCTTTTCACCTACTGTTTATATTGTTTGAATGTACTATTTCAGAAGTGTACGGACACATGATCGTGGGCATTTGGCAAGGCCATAGAGAATGTGTGAAATGAGGATCAATTAAGGACAAACCGTGGACCGGCAGAACCACAAAGCGAAGGGATACATGTGCAGATGTAGAAGAACCTGTGCTACGATCACCCTCAAGTAACTACAAAAAGCTCTTCCGAGCTACGAATTCCAAAAACCACAAATTTAACACATATGAGAAAGCATTTTCATTCATAATCATTTAGGGGTGATCTGACTTTCGGATCACCCTGTACAATTAAATTCCGCAAGAATATTAATTTTCTTATTTTAGTGTTAAACACGCTCCCTTTCTGCCGACTTACGTTATCGGCCATTTCATATATTTACTTTCTGTAATCAGACTACTTAATAATATATATATATATATATATATATATATATATATATATATATATATATATATATATATATATATATATATATATATATATATATATATGAGGAATTAAACCACATTCTCCGAAGAAAATTCAATTCAGAACAGTTTCGGTGTATCTCACACCCTTTTTCAACTGACACTGGGTAGAAAATATAAGAAAAGTGCTTACAAACATAACACAGGGTCAGGTCGTGAAAGATCCCCTCTTTTTTCCTCTAATCATCTAATGTGGCTAATCAGGGAAGGGGGGGTTTAGGCCTAAACATATTGAAGAGCTAACATTTTACTATTTTGCTTATTTGCTTTCGTATTACAGGAATAAAAGAAAATTGACCCTCTGATAGATTTAAATTAGGAACTAACGATATCAAGCTCAATTCTACGATTCATCTCTTAACATAGTTAGCCGATTTAAATAAGATTTTACTTCCATTGAAATCGATCGTATGATTCTTGTCTCTAACATGGCAAAATATTCCACTGCTTTCGCTGCCCACTCTAATATATCTTTTGTGTTCATACAATATCTTGTCTAGATTTCTCCCCGTTTCCCCTATATAAACTTTATGGCAATCGTTGCATGGTATTGCATATACTCCTATGTTATGATGTTCTTTGGGTTTCCTGGCAATCATAAATTGGTTTAAGAAATTTTTATATTTAAAGGCTAGAATAATACCCGCTTTTCCAAATATGTCCTTTAAACTATTTAATTTATTATTAAATGGCAATGTTATACATTTTTTTAAGTCATTAGTGCGGGAATGCTTATTAACATAGAATGTTTTCTTAGCTGCAAAATGGGCAGACGATATGAACCAATCGGGGTAATACAAATTAGAAAAAATGGTCCTGATAATGACAATTTCTTCATCTAAATAGGAAGGATGACATATTTTGTATGCTCTAAGGAAAAGGTTAGAAATTACTGATTTTTTAACAGTATTTCTCGGTAATTTGGAGATTTAAAATTGCCAAGAAAGTTTTCATTGACTTCCACAAAGGATGTCCATACTTTGCGTTCTTTTTCATTGACACACAAAGTGAAAGAATCATCAGAAACAACTCTGCGAATTTGTGGTTTAGTGAAAACTCCTGCTTTTATTTCTGCATCAGTTAATGATTCTTTGAATTTGTTTTGCAAATATTGAAATCCTTCACTTATTTGATCCATACCCTTTACAAACTTTTCATTGACCCTAATTTAAGGTAAAGAGGTGTAAGATGAACTTTTGGGGGATCTTCTAGAGCATCATGCTTAACATTATGTTTGCCAACATAATGCTATCCTTTAGACATAAAAAGCACATGTAATTTGTGGATCCCGACGGTAACCCAAGAAGAAGTAATCGAAATTTGGATAAACAATTTTAGATTTGTTTTTCTTTGAAAATTTAGCCACATTTGTTAGGCAGAAATAACAATCATCAAAGTTGTTTGAGGGCTTACACCATATCATGGGAACAGCAAATGGCATTCATTGCCTTCCTCTTACAATTTAACCAAGCTTTTAACATTCTGTTACACTGCGTGTAGCAAATATAAGGGGCCCAATCTTTATCATGGTCCCCTGCTTTGCATCCAGAATAGTATCTGTAGGCTTGGTTCATCGTTACTGCTATTTTTATCTTTCTCCGATGTGACACTGTTGTGAATTGCTGACAAACATAACAAAATATGTTGGGGCTGTTTACACATCCGCGTCTAGAACTTGAAGCCATGATAAGATTTCAAATACTAACTTGAGCAACAAACGTTTCACAATGTGAGATCTTTATCATAAGTTTCTTATCAGAGCAAAATTTTGATTAACGTGTTATTTTCTTTATCAGTTATCAGTAGCAGTAAAGTTATCACAAATAAGTACGTATTAATCTGAAAATCTGAAAAAATCTAAAATTAACCCCCAGTAATTAGAATTCAATGATATTTGAGCTTCAATATACGATACTTTATATATATATATATATATATATATATTAAAATTTTTAATATATATTAAATATATATATTATTCATTAATATATATTGAACTCTTCGCTTCGTTTTTGATGAGCCACGCTGCCCCATTGGCTAGCCGAAAGAATCCATCCTGGTGCTTGGTTGATCTGTCGGAGATAATATGTGCGGCTTCAATTATCCTTCTCTCTCTTTTCGCTAACCCCTTGTGAATTATTTTAATCCCTCCCATTAGGCAAATGTCCCTTTTATGCTCGTTGACCCTAGTCCTAATGTCTCTACCCGATTCACTATAGTAATTGTGGTCGCATCCATCACAGGGTATTCGATAAATTATAACATTATCCGTTTTTGCCATCGAATTTTTGTGCTTTCATAACTCTTTATTTTTAGTTCCCGCAGAGTTGGCTACGAAAATACCAGCCTTCTTAAGAGACCTATTTAATGTCCTTGCCGTCAGAGAGTATGGAACAGACAAGTATCTGACCCCCTCTAATCCCTTCGTGGTGGGCTCATTACCTTTCACCGCCTCTGTGAGCCTGACCGTTTTACCCCTCTCCACCATTACTGTGTGCCCTTTCTGACCTTTTACAAGAGGTAATATTTCTGCATCGCCAGTGGGTAAAACAAACGTCTCGAGAAGAAATGTGGCTAAATTCAATGGAAATATACAAAAACAAGGAAATACTATCTCTTAGAAAGGTAACTTAGCAAAGAAGGTGAAAGTCAGTGACAGAGACCGACGTCTATTAAAACACAATGTATGGATTAATCACCGAAATGCAGCTACTATATTGACTGTGGAGATAAACTAACATCTTGATAACCAAGAGCAAGCAACCAAAACAGTTCGTCGAGAACTCAATGCAGCTGATACCATTCAAGAGTTGTCAATGCCAAAGATTTTATTTACACTAACGATGTTAACAAACGCATAAATCAGTGCAAAGAGAAAACATAAGTGAAATCATATATTGCTTTTTTTTCTTGTTTAGGATGAGATTATGAATGAAGGATGCCCCAAAACGCCTTTGATCCTTATTGCCTGGCCCCAAAGGTATAACAATCTGGCGGGTATTTACTGGTTTAGTTGGCTATTGCGTTGCAATCTCTCTATTTTCTGATGGAACGGAATTGTTGGATTAATACTAAGAATAATTCCTCAATATTAGGGCAAGCAATTTCACCTAATGGTAAAAACAATTTTCGAATGGTGGCTATGTTTTCCAGAAAGATATTGTGGGAATTCATTAAGTTAAAATTGTAAAATAGCTGGCAAGAAGAGCAAAACAGTGATGTAGCACACACTTATGTTAGCCCCCAACAACCACCATATATTAATATAATCGAACATTTCTGGTGTGTTTTAAATACCAATTAAGAAATCACATTCTAAAGCATTCATCCCTGAAACAGCTGGCCACAGATTCTGCTTCGAGAATAGATTAAACTTCCCGTAGCACCCTCCAAAACTTTTTTACGTTGCTAATAACAATAAAATGGTTATTGTAAATTTGATTATAGAACATTTGATGATTGACTGATAATTGCATATGTAAAATAGGAATTATGATAAAAAAGAAATATATCAGTATAAAGAAAAGTGACGTATACCAGCTCCTGAACACGTACGAGGGCAGATAGACAATTCTTATCATTTGAACCTATTTTATGCTTGTAACTCATCAGTTACGCTTATCGCATATCCCTTAATCTATAATAATCTCGTGGAAACATGCTCGGTATACACTGTTCCGAATCTCTGTACACTAAAATCCTGTGTACACAGCGAAAACGTAAATGCAATATGTGTATGTTCTTAACTTTTCTAAGGACCACTTGCACTGGATAGGCAGTATGTTTGAGAATTTCGTGCGTTTTCCCAAATCCGTTCAAAGACGTTAACAAACTTCTTTCTACGTGGGAAGATTAATTGCTGAGGAAATTCTTTTTGCGTAGTAGTTACGCCTCACGCTTTTACATTTTCTCGTCATCGAACGAAATCTTGATGTTTAAAATCTTTTCCCACGAAACCTTTTAGCCTTAAATTGGTGATGAGAAGGGCGACCTAAATTGTTTTAGCGAAGCATTTTCCTTATATAAACCTGTGAATAATGGATCGAAATATTGAACCATATTATAATAATGATTTAGAATCATCATAAATGTAGCTTCTATGGAAAACTTTATTTGGCCTTTTGTCTCTGTTTCAAAATTAATAGAGAATTAAACTTCACCGATGTTTTAATATTTTCCATAAAATATATATTTCAAGTGAAATATAATCTCGCAAATGTCCCAAAAATGTTGTTTATAAATTTATACTATCTGAGATTTTTCAGCATTAGCTCCTCTCAGGGCTCTAACTTGTCAGATTGTCCCCCTCGGTTCAAGAATCTCTCTCCCCTCGCCGACCTGTAAACTGCCATTAATGTGGTGAAGCCTTCGTGAGAATTCACTTCATCCTCTCCTTTTTAATGGGCGAGGACTTGTCAGAAAGTTTTATAACACCTGCAAACAGGTAGATTGACGAGAACATAAAAAGGTAATTAATATACAAAGTATACAGGTAAAGACAAAACCATACAATTTCCCCAGGAAAATGACCATAATAAAAAGGGAGAAAAGGCGCGAGACTTCCGACTCATAATGAAAAACAAACCTGACGTCCTAAAAAGAACACCAATGGGGTGGGTGGTGGGGTGGAGGGAGGTATGAAAGAACATTGTTTTTTATTAACGTTTGATTTGGCAATTAGAAATAAAATGAGGAACTGCTAATTTAGTTCTGATCTTTTCTCCACAAACCTCTCATTTGTAGCCAAAATGCGTCTTTAGTTATCACCTTTTTGAAAACTTAGCTTCGGCATTTGTGCAGATAAGCATTGTGGAGCTACACACGCAATACCTCAAACTAAACCAATTTTTACCACATAAATAAGAAAAAAAGCATCACATCAAGATTTTCTTTGTCCTCAAAAATGTGAAAAAAAATTCATATTGAAACTGGTAATGTTAAAGACGCTATAATAGTGAGAACAATATAGCCAGAGCATCCATAGAAAGAACTATTTGGTGCACTGACCCTACCATTGATTTAAGGCGAAACCTAATGACCTAGAAGGCTGATCTTTCCAGTCAAAGATGGTCTCTTAAGAATTTAATTAAAACTTTTAATTAATTCAACGTTTATACAAAGAGAAGACTTAGGCAACTGTTTAGGGCAAGAAAGGAATATTCTATCGTCAGGGTATTGTAGCAGGGATGAAATGGATGAGAGGCGAAGAAATGGAGGACGGATATACAGTAGAAAGAAGATTTCTGTCTTCGTCAAGTAGTTCAAGTTCAATTATGTAACAGAGTACGTATCGATCAATAACACCAAAACAAACCTAAAGTATAGAGTTCAAAGCTCTTTCTACGTATAATAAGAATATTTTCTTGGTTTATGGAGAGGAGTCACAACTGCAACAAGAAAGCAAAGGGAAATTTAGGAGTAACTTAATAATTCATTTAATCCTATTTAGTGGCTCTGATTCCTTCCTCATTAATTGATAGAGGTAGGTAATTTTCTTTCCTCTTTTCCGCAATGATAATTTGTATCCTCTCTTTCCTTTCCAATCACCTCGTCTCAATTAAAAGTGACTTTTTATCCTTCACTGTATTTTATAAGCATATTTGGCTGCCTGCTAAGAAACAGATGTGCTAATTTGTAATTGTATTTTTGTATTTCTCCTCACGATCTTTGCATTGAAATGCTTTTCAAATTCTTCTTGCGGGTTCCTCAGCTTTCCCTTCTCAATTTAAGGAGTAAATGAATTCATGGAATCTAAACTAAAGTGAGCAGTGATCATTGTCACATTTCCAATATGACAAAACCTAAAGTAATTTCCTATTAAGAAAAGATCAAATGAGGCTCTAGTTGATAAACTTATCTATAAATTTCATTAGAAAATTCCAGTTCCGTGTAATGGTGCTGAAAAGAAACTCCAAACCACTCATACAAAATTAGTATAATGGTATAATGCTGGAAAACATACCTCACTTTTTCATAGTAGAGAATATACAGTTGTTGGACAAAATAATTGAACAACATGCCAAATAGCAAATTTATTACTTAATAGCGAGTTGGTTATTACTTGGGAACAATAATTGCTTCATTATGTCAATAAATAATGTCTAACAAGTTTTGGATAGTGGTTATATGAATTTCAATCGATTCCTGCAGCAAAACCTATTCCAAATCATTCAAAGATGACTTAGGGAATAGTGATTCCTCCTTCTTGTTCCAAAACAGACCATAAATGTTTGATTTTGTTAACATCTGGTGATTGAAGTGACTGCCAATCCAATTAATCTTCATTAATGTTAATCTCTTTGTGCTAGTTTTCAAAATGTTCGTACCATTGGGTTTATAGTTCACACTACCTTGACAAATTCTCCTTTAGAATAACTCTGTAATTCATTACTATAACAGATACAAGAGAATAAATACCATATATAAGTCCCAAACCCATCACAGAACCGTCCATGCTTCATAGATGGGCTCAAGTAATCCAGAATAAATCCCTCTTTAGTCATTATCAATACATAAAGTCAACCCGAACATGGAAAAATCGTGAAAGATATTCATCAGTAATATATCATTCTTCCATTGGTAAATTCTGAACTTTGAATCACTTAGTAGTACATTAAAAATGATGGCGTAAAGAAAAGGGTAGATAATGGCAACCCTTCTATGGTATCTAGCTGCAATGAACTCTGGAAGGAGAGTTTTAAATAATAAAGAGTTTGCAAAATGTTAGTATAGCTTTGCAGTCACGTTAATAGCTGTGGTTCCATGATTTATTGAAACAAATGTTTCAATTCTTCTTCCTTAATTACGCTTTACAGCTCTAGTTATACTGACGCATAGATCTGTACAAAAGGAAACCTTCTGGCTACTACATCAAGTACAAGATGTTTTAGTTAATATACATAAATTTACATACCACTATGATTGTTATGTTCTTACGTGAGCCAAAATATTTCGTTTGAATTACACCCGTTTCTTTTATTTTGTCTTATCATTGTATTACACGATCTATGCTGTCATGCTTAAAGTAACTTGATATCAAATATTCTTATAATTTAGGAAGTTAATTAACCATCATTAATTATTAATAAATAAACACACTAAAAAATTAAATCGTATAGTATCGAAAGGGTTACTGAAAACAACATCTAATAGTGAAAGTAGATCTTTTCTGAAGAATGACATTGAATATTTAGAAAGTGGAGCTATTTTGAGTTAAGAAGGCAGAACCAATTAGATAACGTACAATCATTCCTAGTAAAATAAAATTTTATTGATCTTGTTTAATGGTTTGTTTAATTTAGAAACGAAATGTGTATTAAGAAATGAGTTATATTCATAACTCTAAGATGTAGAAAGGTATCTTGCAAAATAAAACTTCCCTATTAAAACACAATAAAGGAAATACCGCAAAGAATCTCAGATCACAAATACAGCAAAAGTTGAAAATGTCTCAGACACAGCTCACACGACCGAATTACCTAAAAACTCAATTTAGTGAAGGATAATAAAAAACAAATATATTGCATTGAAAAAAGAGTGCAATAACATGTCACTGAAGTAGCTTTGCAGCATAATATTCTCCATCGACAGCAGTGAAGCTCGACTGTGGAAATTCATTTGGGAGGAGTGTCGACCAAAGGCCAGAAGATACCTTTAGGGTTAAGTGGAAGACGCTCGGAGAAGCACCGTTCGATTGGGAGGTTTAATTCCTAAGACCTCATCCCCTCCCCCTCCTTCCCCTACCCGTAAGTAGGGTGGTGAAGTATATAGGCGGATAACTGTAGAAGAACGAGGAAGATCGAGTTAGCGATCGAGACGACGAAGTCCGGCTAGATTTCCCGGTAACCTCAGCAAGAGGGACAAAGAATAAGCTTATCCTCAGCCAGTTCCTTGTGGTCACAACGAAAATTTGCATCTTGTCTCAGGAAGATCGAGTTAGCGATAGAGACGACGAAGGTCGGCAAGAGTGCTCTTCAACTCAACGAATGTAACACAGAAGAAGCTCATGCTGAGCCAGTTCCTGGTGATCACACTGAAATTTAGTTTAGTTTTTATTGATAAACAAGCTCAATCATTTATCGTTAGAGAAACCCCCTATCCGGGCTTACAACAAAATCCAGAGATAGTCCTCGCCATTGAGGAATACTCCAACGTGAACTCCCTCAAATACTCGCCATTCGTCAAAGGATTCACTCGTTCGTTTATCGCTAGTCAGTGCGAATCATTCCACGATTAATCAGAAGATTGGAAGAATCATACATTCACGGCGCCGTTGTTTAAATCATCTGACTAAGACAACCTGCTTAACGCCATCTGTCTCTGCACCAAAATCATTTGTTGCTTCAAGCCTGTCCCCTTACCAGCCAAACAGCAAGATTGTCTGTGGAAGCGTCCACGCGTCTGGCCGCAAAAACACATTCTTGCGTGTATATAAAAATTGAGTCCAAGATCAGTCTCCAGCTAGATTCCCGTGTGGTTGTTTTAAAGGTAAATAAATTCCATTATTTTTTGGAAGGGCATTTAACGTCCAAAATTAAAGTGAGCTTTTGGTCAACCATTACTTTATATTCATTTGTTTAAATTAGTAAGTCTCACATAAACTCGTTTAATTCCAAGCTGCATAGTTTGTTTTTATTTTATTTTTTGTTTATGTTGTAATTAAAGATATATTGTTTTTGAGAAGTATTTAATTCAATCCTGGAAACGCTAAACATCGCACTAGAAACCCTCAAAGATTAAAATAATAATAATAATAATTTAGCACTCTTAGAGAAAACGTAACCAAGAACGTTTGAAGTACGTAACAAACCTATACGTACATACACCACCACTTGGTCCTTGCAATACCACGATACAAGCATTTCACGATTATTTTTTCTTTTCCAAGTTTTTAACTTCATTTTCCACCTTTAAGCATAAACATCCTAGTGCAGAAATATAATGAAGAGTAGAAAAAGCAAAGGAAGAAAGAAAATGAAAAAGATGAAAGGAGGACAGCAGGACTTTTTCAAAACTTCAAGAAAATAATTTGCATTTGAGAAGATTTTTTTATGAGGCAGTTTGAAGCGCAGGAACTAACGCGGGCGAATGTCGGAGAGATAATGAAAATGAATGAAATAAGTATTGCCCAGGAACATCCTGCCGAAATTGTTGTCGAGAAGGTGAACTTGGGAAGCTAGGGCGGGGATGATACACAATCTTCCATATGTTAAGCGCTACACTTTACCCAGTTTACACCTAACATCTCATTGCAAGTAATATTAGGAGAAGACGGGTTGAAAATTTCAAATTTCAACCCCAATTCAGATTTAGAAAAGTTTAGGTTATATAATATCAAGTGATGGGAATTTCACCCTCACCGCTCAGTGGTAAATCTGATTTATCGATGTCAGACAAATAGACTTCAAGCAAGGAATTCTTGCATTTCAATCTTCCTTTGCATGTGTTCGATAGCCTGGTACAAATATAGAAATATTTGACCCTAAATCAGACGATATTTGCCTGAATGTTATTTTAGACGTGTAGATAAGATAAACATCATCTGTCGATTAATAACACTACCGGATATTGTAAAAGTCCTGTTACCCTCATAGGACACTATCTATCATAGACACGATGATATTCTGATGAAGTTAGATACGTTTTTATTGTGTGAACCTATTAATATTTGTTTAAAATGTAATATTAATCAATCCTGCCGCTTTCGGAAGCAAACATGCGCTTCAGGCAAGATCTAAAAGCTGCCTACACGTTACTAACTAATTCCTTCCTTATGCTGGGACAAACGCAGTTGACGGAGGAATTCAACTCTTCGACGTTGCTGTGGCCGACCTTGAAGGCCTTGTCCTTGAAAAGCGCCTACAAGATGTAGTCGAGGAAATTAAGTTTGGGCGATTGGGGTGGGCAAATATTCTTCGGCTGGGACTTCATGTTCAATCCCACACGGCTTGGCCGTGTGGGTCAGGTCATCGTCATGCAAAAAGACGAAGTCCGGCTTCTTCGTGATGTTTCTTACAAAGGGAAAAACTTTTATAGCTAAGATGTCCCCGTACTTGACAGCACTGTGGCTGTAATCGGCCTCAAAACACAACGGTGGTATATTCACGCCATTCAAATCCACAATGCTAATCATCATCACGGAGACCGGATGGTTGGTCGTGGTCATGTAGCGGACATGGGAGCTATCCTGTCCAAAGCTTAACACGTGGTTATTCTTCTTTTTGATAATAGGATTCACCTTGAAAGATTTTTTATTATGAAAAAGTTAGAATTCACCCTCACAGTCAAACGGTAGAGAACTTGTGATTTGACTGAACGAGGGCTATCTTTGATGTATCCCCGTTATTGAACTTCTCCGCAACTCTGAGTACGGTCATCTGGATGAAGCTGAGCCGCTTGGCAATGTAAGATTTCTTTAGGCCCGTCAGTATAGAGAAGATATATCGATTCTTTTTACTTCCACTCCACACCTCTGCACTGAATGGAAAAAACGTTTTATTGACAAGTGCTGGAAAAGAGAACCTTAAGTTTGTTTCTCGCAACTTTTCCAATCAAAAACCGAGTGTAACAGAACTTTTTGTTTCTGTGCAGTAAATGTTATTTTGCAACTTCTTTTATTGCAACAAAATACAAAATAACCAGTATTTCTTTTGAACTTTGCTTTTGTGGCTTGTATGGTGAAATATTTACAAATATATGGATTCGTAATATTATATATCTATTGCCATACGCAGCGTTTCGAAGATTTAATTAAATAACTACGGCAAAAATATTCTTTTAATTACATAAAGAAATATAATAATAAAACTTTAAATATACTAAGGCTATAATAAGACGATCTAAATAGAAATTAATACTATCAATGAATATTACCCGATGGTTGACGCAAAAATTCACTTTAGTATAGAATGTTAATTAAAGAACATAATTAATTTGGAATCGTTTTACCTTTAAACGATGTGGAGTCAGGCGGGGAATGACCTTAAACGAGAATCTGGTTGAGGAGGGAAGGCGAGTCGATGCGAGGCGAGTCTAGGGTGTTGCAGACGTGAGGCTGACTGGAGAGAACAGCCGACTTCGAGGTGAGTGAGGAGCGCGTGTCGATGCTTCTTGACTTGACGATATAAACGAGGGGATAGTAGAGGTAAGATTATTCCAATCCTTGGGTTACCTTTGTGGGCTTCTCTTTGATGAGGCTTAACCAAGAAGTGAATCCTTTCAGAGTGGAACTTCACTTTAGGTATTCCTCAAAGGCAGGGATATCTCTGGTTTTATTCGAAAACTAAGATAGGTGGTTCTCTAACGAGATTGGTATGAGAGTGGTTCTCTATACCAATGGTCTATTCTTCGATGTGACCTAAAGGAACAGCTTCAGGAATGAAAATCCCGCTCGGTTCCACGTATTCTTCTTTTTAATGCCCGGACTGACTCCGGTACTCGTCCTCTCTCGATCCCTAACTCGATTCTTCTTCTTTTCTACAGATCGACGTATATATACCTCCATTATCCCCTGGGGGAGAGAAGGGGAGATTAGTGCCCACTTTTATGCCTCTCACTTTTCAGCACGGTGACCCTTAGCCCTAATGGTCTCTTCTGGTTTTCGTCGGAGAAAATGAAATTCCGTCTATTTGGCAAAACTAGACTTAAAAAATAGAAGGGGACAGTGAGCCTGTTCATAGATTTTTATTCGAAAGGCTCTACCACCCTCCTTTGTTTATACTAATGGGCTACGAAATCTGATGATTATAATGATTCCTTGCGAGCGATATAGAGGATTGTTATGCCAGCGGGGCAAAAGGGAAGGAGGGAGGGGAGGTAAATTATCGGCCCATATGACACGTAGCTGTTGACGTTGTGTAACCGAACTAGCATCTGTTTGGTCCTTGGCATATTGATTTCCCCACACTCATAATATACTCTCCTAGAACTTGTCAAGATGAGCATCAAGGGACATACTGCATAGATTTTTATTCGAAAGGCTATACCCCTTTTCCTTTGTTTATACTAACGGGCTACGAAATCTGATGATTACAACTAAACTAGAATCTGTTTGGTCCTCGGGATATTGATTTCCACACACTCATAATATATTCTCCTTGAACTTGTCAAGATGTGCATCAAGGGACATACTGCATCTCATTTGGACTTGCTTTTCACTAATTTCGAACAAGTTCCAAATAATTGTCAGCCTTTTGTTTGCTTAAAAGCCCTTACACAACAAAATATAACACTTTTACTCTTCCTTTTCTTTTTAGTAAGCTTTTCATGAAATTCCGAAAATTCTATGATTTGCCTATGATTTGTGATTCTACAATGACATCAGCTTTCACTTAGGCTCCGTGAGTTGGTGAAAGAAATTTTTACGGTACATGAAGGCCACAAACTCTTTGTTAAAAGCTCTAACATATTACTTCATGAGACCTAGTTTTAAATAGAAATGGAGGGAACAACAGCTTTTGAGGGTCTTTTCAATTGTTTATGCTTGAGATTATGCCATCCACCAGAAGACTCAGCCCTTGTTGTCTGTACTTTTTGTGATAATGTGTTATGTTATCCCTACTATTCAAATACAGAGATGACATAGAAGTTGTTAAATCCTCCCTGGAGGCCCATCAAAAATGCTACCATTTTGAAGCCTCCAATCACTTCTCAGCCACATTCATTATAATTGAATGCTTGAAGTAAGAGATTAGCACTGTTGTAATCGTCTTTGAGATATACTAAATGAGAGACTAGGGTTAGGTACATGAAATTCAGAACTGTGTGTAATAGTGGATGGAAGATTGGGATAGGAAATAAAAGGTGCATTTTTTCCATTTGGAAGTTCGTAACTGGTCACAATGCAGGAGTAGCAGTTGCTTGAGTACTCAGTTTGTTCACGCCTAATCATGATAGTGCCAAACTTCATTTCTCTTATTTACCCTTTATACTATACTGTAAAAGTAAAATATATATATATACCTTAATACTCATTTGGTTACGAATAAACATAGTAGCTTAAATACTTTTGACATTTAATACTTTACTCTTTACAACAAACCATTTTCTTACTTTGCAAAGTTTTCTTGCAGTGTTCAAAATCAAAATTAGGTGCATGATAAAGTAAGGCAAAGCATGAAAAGTATGCTTTATAAGCTTCACTTCTCAAAGATCCTGTCACATCGAAGTTTTCCGCTATTATTTCGATGAAATCCGCTCATATAACAGAATGCATGTGTATAAAAATTGCAGCCTCTTGATGCCATTTCTCTTCGGATGTGCTCACTTTAGGAGTTGAAGACGAAATGATGGCAGATCTATAAATCCCTGTATAAATATGTCAGAAGTATTATTCCAGAATATTCTAGATGGTTTTAAAAGTTTTCAGTTGTGAGTTCTGGCAAGGTTTAAAACATTTTTGAAACTTCATAAAATTCTAATAAGTTCTAGATATTTTTCATGAAATCTAGACTGTTTTGTAAGGTTTGGTTAAAAAAAAATTATTCTAACACATTCCAATGCTTTTTTTCAAAAAATATTTACAATTTTCTACCATGCTTTAAAAATATTAAAGAAAACAGCCTTTTACATATTCTCAAGATTTTTCCAAAATTGAGAGTACACTAGCATTTCCTAAATAGGTAAATTAAACAATTCGCTATTACGCTACCTACAAAATCCATGTTTTGGAATCAAAATAGTCTCTTTTAATTTGATTTAGTTACAAACAACTTAGAGATATTCTTTCAATCCTGTAACAAGAAAAAAGGGAAATTGTGTTAAATAGTGTAATGCATTCGAATTACTATTATATCTCTCGATAGTCATTACTCTGATTACACTAGTTATAATCAATATATGAGAAGAGGACTTATTCCATCATCAACCTCTTTCTTCTTTTCATTTAAAAACTTGACAACATCTTAGACAGCACCATAAGGAGAATTACTATCCTATGGAAATTTCCTTCAGGTACTTTCTTCTTACACCTGTAAGTTACTTTCCCCACATTATTTCCTGTACGGCTTTTTCCGGAAGGGATGGAGGGTGGGGGAGAGCCTCCATCTTTTCTATCCTTTGCTTTTACTATTCTATGTATATGTGCTGTAGAGCTAGGGCCAGATCGCCTTAATCTTGGCCGTAAGGGCCGTGTGATCTGTCTATCTATTTATGTAACTAAAGTTCTTTGAATTTGAACCATTTCATTACCGATAAAAATTAATTTAGAACGTTTTTCCTCTCTGTATTTATTACAATTTCCTATTGTTTTTTTCCGTTTACTCACACCAAAAATCCATTATTTGATAATTTCTACTGCAAAGTTTAATTGGGATTCTGTTAGTCCTCATCTCTCTTTGTCTGTCTATCTTTTTTATGACTTTCCGGCTTCAAACCCGAGGGATGGCCTTTACTGTCATCCTATCCAGCATCATCCATCCTTCCTCATTATCTAGGCCAAAGTCATATTCCATTTTATTGTCATCAATTGCCATTTTATAATCAAGTCATTATTTAACTATCCTATTCTCAATTCGCAAACTTATAACTATTTTAACTATCTACAATGCGCAATTACATACTCATTTAGTTTTTATTGAGGCCCAGAGCACTCTATTTTCTGCTACTTCTCTTTCTATTTAAAAGGGTTCAAAGCACGCAATAAAAAAATACTGATTCAATTATATTAAGATAGATCAATCTTTTTATTTTCATATTGTAATATAGAGAGAAATTAGAGCAAATTCGCCTAGTATTACCATTATTGGTAATCATCTTCTGCCCCCGGTAGAGCTATGAAAATCGTGTTTTCGTAGTCAAAGGTGTATTTTTCTTAGATTTTTGAAAATATTTTAATATAAAAAAATAGTTATTTTTAAAAAACGATAAAATCGAAAAAAGAACATTATATGATCGTCACCCAAAGCGTGTTGTCTCCGTTAATATATATTGAACAACTTGATATTTTATATTCATATTTTAGGAGCCAATCTTTTTCTGCGGTCAGTGGCTCCCCCACAACGCCAATGAATTGGGGGATTCATTTTTCCAAGTCAGATGAAGTTACAGGCTCGAATCAAAATGTATTAAAGGGTCTAAGGATTAGGTTTTAAAATCGAAAGGCACCATCACTCCAGCAACTCAGATTTCAATCGCCCGTTGACAGCTTTCAAGAGAAGTGTGTATTTTGACGATCGCTTATATTCTATAATTATTAGATGATGGCTACCGCTAAAGATATATGATCGGTTACGTGTCTTCTATTTGGTAATGAAGATTGTTTATCTTTGCACTTTATCTCACGTATGTAGATCTGATAAAATGCTAGCATCATGTGAAAATTTGGTTTAGATCATCAAAGAAGGACCTACATTCATAGACAATGCCTTTCTGGTCACGGAGAGATTAGAGTATCTGATCAACTTAGCTTTCATTCCAACAGTTTCGACGCCACGGATAAATCAAATGTTGAAATTTATCTTGAGAAAGTTGGCTAACCTCATAAAATCTCTAAACGTTCAAAAGAAGAACGAAACATTACGTAAATGTCGTGATTTTACAAAATGATGCTACCCTATAAACGACCAGTAACTTACAAGAGCGTCCGTTTTTACTTGACCAAAGCAGTAATACAAAAATGGCATTAAGAACTTTGGATGTTCAAATGACAAAGAGAAACGAGAAGACTCATGAAAGAAGAATGACCATGTTGAAACAAGGAGCAATAGCAAACAATCAAGAGCCGTCCCCTAGTAAACGCCAATAAAGTTCTTATGAGCAGCTTTCTTCCTTAATCTGCGGTGAAGACGAGCATACATATACATGCTAATCGGTATCGTATGAAATAGCACCCAATGAAAAATTGACATAAAGAAAAAATAGGAATGCAACGCAACGTACTTGCTGAAACTTGTGACCGTTGAATGATAGTAATTGATCAAAATAACCTAAGAAGAGCCAGAAAAAGGCTTAACTCTGAGCATCAGCGAGATTACAAGATAACGCTACCATTACGGGGCATTTAGAAAAATAATACATAATGAAATTGACAATATTAAGCATAAAAGATCCGGAGTTGAAGATCATTTAGCTTTAGTTCATGAACTAAAGTTCTGTAAATGGGGAATTTCACTCTTGCAACAGGTTCTACCACTACAATAACATCCGGTATCATCAACTTTCTAAACTAACAATATCAACATTGGTGACATTATGGCTCACAGGCGGGAAGGTACCGCAGTGAACACGAAGAGAATAGTTGATGCAATTCGAATCATTTAAATAAAATTAGAAAAAACAATTCAGTGTAATGAAATACTACTACGAGACCTCATTTAAGAATTCAACGACAAAAAAAAATGGTCTATTGAGGTTTACTGGGTCAGTTATTGGATAAAAACTGAATGAATGTGAAAAACTTCCAATTAGAAACTTCGATGCCGAATTGAGCAATGACCAAAAATATTTGTTAACCATCTACGACTAGGTTCGAGCGGGAGATGTTCTTCGGCTCTTGTGACTCGAAATCAAGGTAAGATGACGCATTACAGGGGGCTGAAAACTGAATATAGATTTTAACGTTTCTATGTTTCGAACAACAAACCATCCAGCACCTTCGAGGAAATTGTGAGATTCATCATGAGAGTTTTCGCACCAATTTGGTTTAAGATAAAGAAAAACTTTTTCCCTGAAGGCGCAAAACATTTTTAGGCTCATGGGAGTCTAGGCAAGTGTCACTATATATCACTATGTTGGTCGGTTCCTGTTTTTTTTGGGGGGGTAATAACACTTTGACTAACTATTCGGCCTAATCTAACGAAATTAGAAACCCCAATGTTGTTTTGTTAATTCTTTCCAAATGATATAATAATTATAATAATTGCCAAGGTCCTTTTAAGGTTAACTTGGGAATTACTTAGCAATAACATAACTATTGGGGCGATTATAAAGAAATTTGGAACCCTTATGTCGTTTTACATTCTCTTTCGCATGATATAATTGGCAAGGTCCTACCAATGTTAGTTTGGAAATTATTGAAAGTTTTGAAGGTCGTAAGGTCATAAATCAGAATAAGTGAGAACACGCAACTTTGGTCAGTAGACCTTGTTTTTTAATTAGGCCGCTTTCTGAGACCATGACTCAAATATCTAAGACAATTGTGTAGTTAGGTAGTGAAAAAGTTCTTATATACGGTATCTGAGGTGTGTGGAGTTATCTGGAGTAGGAGCTCTAAATTACTACCACTACTTAGCCCTATTTATAACTATATTTTATTTCTACTGGGAACCTCTGGAGAGACTCTGATGACAGGAGAGCTGAAAGAGTAGAAAGTTTTACAAAATCCGTCGCTGAGAGAGCGTGAGATTTGGCCCGATTTCTTTTAATTTAGAAGGATGTCTAATAAGGGTTAGACTGAGTACACTTAGCAGTTCCATTTAATAGACAAATGATATTTTGACAAACTATAGAAATTCTTTTATTTAGAAGGAATTTTATTAGTTGACAATAGCTGGGCAATGGGCAATCGCTTTGGAGAATATGTGTTCTAAGTTGAAATCTTTCTAGAAATTTTCGGAAACCTCCAAAAAGCGTTTGTCTTTCGAATAAACGACTATGATAAACACTTTTCAAAATAGACTATTTTAAAAAAAGTTGAATGACTAAGGTTTATATAGATGCAGCTTTTCTCTCTTTTACTTGTCTCTTCACGGATACTAACATTGTCGTAGCATCGCTAAATAAACTTAAGCAAATAAACACGCCCATTTCAGATTTTGTACATTTGAGTACACATATCTCAAAGGTAGAAAAGTTTTTTCGAGAAATATTTGAAACACTCTCCTTTTTGAGCTCAAAATTTTATTTTAAAATTTTTTTGAGCCTGAAAGATATACACCATCAGAGTTGTTGGTTTCTTGCTAGAAGTGGTTCTAAATATATTAGAGTTGAGTTTAAACTGAAAGATAATGAGAAACAAGTCAGGAGTTTAACTTTTATTATCTAACTGATACATACTATTTGTCAACTGATCTTTTAAAATCATGCTTTTTCTCAAACGATGGTATAAAGTCACATGATTTTAGTACCGATCGAATGTAGCTATTTTTTGCTTCTTTTCCAGAAACCTCTTCAGAATCTTCCGTCCCCATTTGCACATATGGCTTCCACATTGAAAATGGCATGGAATGTTAATAGACAGCGGCCCGTTCACAATATTTTCCAGGTTCGCATTAGATAGATGCATTTCGAGTGTTGGCTCAAACCTGCACTCCTTTTCAGGGGGAAGTAGATCTGTTAGCTTTTACCAGTGTGATCTTTTTTATGGCATCAAACTCCGTATCTCTTTTTTTACTCAGTAACTTCTCGGATCTTCTTGATTCTGTCAATAGCTAAGTTCCTGTTCTTAAGATCAACGTATGCCAGCATTGCAAAAAGGACGTTATCAGGATAGGCCCAGTATGAATTCCTTTGGATTGTTTGCCATGCAATGGCTTCACTAGCATGTTGAATTATTTGCAGATGATTAATTTATCCAAGATGTTTATATCCCTCCTTGCGTTTCGGAGGGAACTTGATGTGAAACCAGATGGGCCCCATAATGACACACGACAAACTGTGTGAGGACATACAAGTCATTATTAGGTTTTCCGTTTACCATATTAAGTCTGCATTTTCTGCTGGTAGTCGTGAGCCATCTTGCATAAAATATTGGTCCTGGCTTCATATGAAGGAGATCATCGTCAATTACACAACTTCTAATAGTACTGATAATTCCGTAAGGTAAGATTGGTCCTGACTAAGCTCATTCACATCTACATCTGGAAGAGGAGCTCCTTTGGCAATACAATGAAAGCCATTTTCTGATACGTGTAGAATTTTCTAGGTAGTTAATTCTTTACAAAGTGGTCCTTTCCATTGAGTCTAATTTTCTGTTAGACCAATATATTTCCTGCATAGATGCCTTAATGGAAACTAGTTTAGATCCAAGATACAGAGGATCCACTGTAAAAGACAATGTAATTGAAATTCCGTTCCCCTAATGTCTCTATTCTTGTATCCAGTATTACTTGCCTTGCTTTCAGCTCCCACTGCCTTTATATCATCTTTAATATCCTTTTTAACAATCCATTTCATCAGTCTGTCTACAAAGCCTGCACCTGTTCCTAGTTGTATATTTAGATGTTCTAAATAGACGGTACTAGCTGCTATTACAAGCAAATAGTGATCTTGAATTTATTTTGCTTCATACCATTTGTTCTCTTCCCATCATAAAAAACAAAGCAGTAATTTTCTTATCTCCTAAACATTAAGATTCGGTGAAATTCCTTCTTAACTTCTGTCTTGCTCTCCAGAATTTGTGAGAGTCAATTACTTGGGAGCAGTCGTCTGAAGTTATAATACTATAGTGGAATAGGGCTGCACTATTAATAGCAGCAGCAGCAGGTATATTTGACAGAGAATACCGATCTGTATCCATGGCAATTGTTGTTATTGGTATGATGTTTTTCTCTGTTCTCGCAAAGACTTTCTTCAATTCACCATCGGAAATGTGAGCAGATGAGTTTTCATCATTCAAGACTTCGTCTGAATTTGTAGCTTTTTACTCCCTTTTCTCTTCTTGTGACTTATTTTCTTCTCTTCTTTCCTGGATTCGATCACTTTTGATTTTCCTTTTTTTATTATTTGAATTGTTTTTACAATGATTCCTCTAATTTTCATGTGACGTCCAGTTATTTGGTCAATAAGAAATTCATGCTCTCGGCATAGCACTTTTATATTCTGTTCACACTTGCAATCCATGAGATCAGCTCACTGGCACCCTCCTATATCAAAATATTGACCCAATAATGAGATAAACTTGTTTTTACTCTTAGTAGCATTCATTCCTTGTCCAGATGCCAGAGACGTTTCTTCCACCAATCGGAGCAATTTGGTTTTAACATTCTTGATCGGCTGAAGAGCAATACTGGCTTTTTTCCAAGTCTTACGAACGGCCTTAGATACTTCAGCAATAACATCCTTGTTCTTCTTGTATTTCTTGTATTTTAAAGAATTAATATTTTTTTCAACCTGTTCTTTTGTTGGAAGCTCATAATGAGAAATTTCTGTAAGTGGCAGGCCAAAAACACTGTGACTTGTTGATGTTCTAGTTCTTTTACTCATCTTAGGTCTGAAAATGAATAATAGAAATAGCCGTTAGTATAAAACAAGAAATAATAAATGTGATGAGTGAATCTATAGCATATTTTCCAAAAGTTAAAGCCCTAAAAATGAAATACTCGGTAAATATTTCGTACTTTCGTCATACTTCGAGTAATTTTATAGTGCCCTCCGAGTAGTTTACAAACATGGAATTCCTAAATCTAAAATTGCCTAATCTCTAGATAAATAAGGAGATAAATGCAATTTTTTTGTATGACAAAAATCACCCACTTTTAGCTTCAACCACGAGAACTAGACTAACTGAATACAACTAGTCTTACCCGATGGAAAAGATAATTTTGAAGCAAAATTACGATTTTTTCAGATTTTTTTGGTCTTTATTTCCAAATTTTGGATGGTCTGCTCTACAAGACCTGAAATGCACCTTAAAATGGGTTGAAACATTAAACCCTAGTGAGGATCCGAAGATGTACATTTTATCCTCGGTTACAGTTATACATCCAACCTAGAATTTGCCTAATTTCACCCCCTTGCAACGCTCCTTAAAATCGGTCTAGCAGAGATACTTTTAATGGATAAAATAAGCATTCATCCTCCTGCCATGTGATTCAAGCTAATTCCATACGAATTTTTAGCTAAAATTAAGACTATTCTATTATTCTACCTATAGAGTTGTCTCATTTTATAAATGCAAACGGAAAAATTCAAGGGAAATATTATCCTATTTCATCTTATCTATGATTCAATTCGAAGTTAATCACTATTTACCTTATTTCACGACCCCGAAAGAACACTCTTCCGGAATATACATTTTTAATTTATTTTATTTTTTGCGAAGCAACATTTTTCAACCAATTTTGGAATTGTCTCTCAGCTTTTAGGAACGTAATGGGGATGACAGGTTAATAACCTCACAGTTCCAACTTCTATTTAGCCTTAGGAATAACCATTGACTCACAGTTTCAAATTTCCAAATACTCAAAAGTACAGCATTCCGTGTTATAGATCCTTGTCTTATTTTTATTTTTTTCAATTCTAGGAGAGAGATGGCAGTTATTAGTATCTTTTTTTTAACACTTTAAACCAATCTAGCCCTTGGATTCAATACTATTAAACAGCCTCCATCTCTACTAGATCACTTGTAAAATAATTTTCAGAATTAATCTGTTCGTGAAAGTTTCTTAAAGCATCATTTAATGAAAGTGAAAATGTGTGGCACATATCACTCTATCATAATCAAAAGAAAATATTAGTCAAAAGAGTTAGCAAACATTGATGGGGTGTAACTCTCCTAAAACTGCCGTGGTTGCGCAACGAAGGTGTATTTGCTAAACTCCAGACGAGCTTTATACGATTGAACTTCCTTAAGGGAATAAACGCGAGAAACTAAATAATTTTCAAACAAAGTAAAAAGGAAATGGAAAAGTTGGATTAAAATGAAAATTTGATTAATGGAGAACGGGAGGTAGAATTGAGCTAGTAATTGGTGGGCCTTTAGTGTGTTGATGTACGAAAATAAGTTCATTTATATTACATTCACTGACGAGGAAGAAGAAAAAAATGATGTTTGCTTTGTATTTTCGATAAGTCAGAAAAAGAAAATCATCGATTGCATCAATGTCTCCCAAATTTTTATAGCAAGTAAGGAAGAGAAGTAACAAAAGTAGTGTAAGTAAAAGGAGTTTTAAATGAATATGACGTGTGTAGAACTAAAAGAAGTAGTGTCAATGCGTTAGAAATAAAGAGGATACGTCGGACCACCTAAACTTGCTTATGCCACTTGCTGATGTGGTCATCTACTGCCAAAACTTTGGAGGGAATTTCCATCTTCTGGAGAGGTATGGAGCCAAATTTTACGGATTTAAATTGTCACAAAATCCAACTCCGGATTACAGCTATTAAACCACAGATGTGTGCGGAGTGTGTGGAATGTTAATACTTAAAATGTGTAAAGGGTACTAAACAAAATGGGAGTCTGATTGGGGTAACGAAACAGCTATTTATTGTGATCCATAGCATTTCACGCAAATCTTTCACCTATAATTCGTATATACTTATAAAATGAGGAATATAAATCAGATTGAGAAAAAGAATATGCAAATAGCGTGTAGAAAAACAACAAGAAAAGTAACATCCACTCAAGCTGTCAATTTTTAATTCATAAATATTGGCGATAAGCAAAAGCATTGTGAGAATCATTGATCATGTCATATTAAATATTTATCGGGATATAAAACATGCAAAGTCATCATTAATCTACATATAAATTATATATAAGCCCTCTTACTGGACATAAAATAAGAGTAAACAGCATCAAGACTGCGTTTCTAAAAGAAGTCTTAATTAAATACCAACAGAATTATGAACAAAAGACTTGAAAAAAAGGAGGAAAGTCCCTTGATTTAATGTGACCTGACACAATCAGCAGCAAGGGAGTAGCAAGAGAATCGAGCCACATGAGGAGAGTCTTTGTAACGTAAGCCGGCGGAATAACAGTGAAACGGCCTACCCTTTTTGATCTCCCTGCCGCATAGGTAGTCGGGAGCGAGCCGCTGTGCCAAGGTGACCACCAAAGGCCATTACACAGCGCTCAAAGGATCCAATTAACTACGAGATCCGGAGAACCGTGGTTAAATCGCCACAAAAAGCGGTGCCAGGTAAAAGGAACACCAAGGATGGTGACGGTTGGTGGTGCCTCTAATTAAGAAGCCGACTTGGGCACCGAGGTGCCACTCTCCTCTCACCCTTGCTTTCCCCTCTGCGGCCTTGCCCCTTCCCCTTTAGATAGGGCGGTCGCAAGGCTATAAATTAGCCCCATGAGGAAAAAGAAAAGATTATTCGGTGAGAGACGATAGAGGACTAGTTCGAGAAGATCGGTCCTTCGCACAATTTCGAAATAACTTATTAAGGTCACGTTTTTGATCGGTACCATATTGAAGTATCCTGCACAGGCTTAGTAAGAAGCTGGGCTGACCAACATTCCTAGTGCAAAACAGGAATTTGACAAGTAAGATAATACAAGAACCAGTCACCCTCGAGTGACTCTCAAATTGCGATCTTAATACGGAAGAGAGAAGAAGAAACCATAATCGAGGAAGATCCACTTTTTCAAGAACATTCAAAATCTCCTCGTATACCCAAAAATCCAGTGGAAAACCCCTCCAAGATGGCTAGGATACAAATAGGCTTCAAGAGCATCCAGAAGAGCACTCCTTGAGCTAGAGAGTACAACTCCTCCTTCCGCGTTTTTACGTAGAACCGAAGAATCAGACATCAGATCTCCTTCCCCCCTCCAATCTCGTGGATAGTCTACAATCGGCCGCTGCACCTAACAAAATGGGATAAAAGCCATCTAGTGACATCCGGCAACACCTGATCCTTTCTTTTATGTAAGTCAGAATGACCATTTATATTTATATTGCTTTAGTATAAGTTTATTACGGTACTCAAGTTAACTGAAGTAGAAACAATTGTTAGTGAACCCTGTCATATTTACAGTTAGAAGAGTGAAACTTAAATTGGAGATTAATGCTAAACTAAAAGGGTCACTATAAAATAACTAATCGGCAATTGGTTTGTTTACTTGGAGCCTATTTCGATTTGGACATGAATAGCTTCCAAAATAGGCACGCTTTCTAGTATGGTTATCTCCGTTAAATTTATTAGGTGATTGTAACATTTTCTTTTTTGTAGTTAATTGATAAATTTAAAATATATTTTTATTTTTGGATAATTCTAGTGTTTTAATGGATCCTTTACGTGTTTAATGGGCTCTCTCCTTAAAATGGATTAAATCCTGTGACAATCTCTCAATAATAAGGTAATTATAAAGTCCACTCAGCCAATATAAAAGTATTGTTGTCTTTCATAAGTAATAGGGTCAGAATGGCGCTCTAAAGCAACAACAACAATACAATACCACGACATCTAGTAACTCACTTATTGCAAAAATGAGAGATATAGTGTAATTCATTTTTAATTGGAGTGAGACAACCACACTTCGAAGTATTCCACATGAGATTAAATTACAATTGCACTTCCGCAGAATCAAAGCTCTCTACCTCTATCTCCCAAGCAGTGGACGAGAGCATACATAAATACTATCTGCCACAGCAGAGCTATAAACAACAACAGCAATGTGTACTGACCTTAGAAACAGTATAAAAACTGCCTATTATGTGTATTTAACCGTTCGCTTACATCATTAATAAAAATAAGAACGTGATTTTATCAAATTTATTTGTAACGCTCCACTTTTTATAGATATGAATCTCAAAGATGACCGATGAGGATAACATGGAAAAATAGAGCATCAAATAAATCATTTTATTCAGAAAGTTTCACCTACTTTGTCCACCTCCCTTAATGTTAGGTTTGTCTTTTAGCATTATTTTATTGTTTAGCTCACATGTGCCTTATCAATACCAGCTTCTCAGCTCAGTCACGATTTCTGATTGATGTCTCCCTTCTGCCTTTTCTTCTGAGAAGCCGCCCATTCCCTACTCATCCCTCTATGCCAATTTCCATTCATCCTTTTGATGTCCGCTCTCAAACCCATCCTTCGTAATGAGAACTATAACTTGGGAAATTACTTTTAGTTTTATACTAGTAAATGCTAGTAGTTTTTTTAAGAATAATAATATTCTTTAAATACGAACCCATGTTGTGGATTGAATTTTGCGTGAGTGAGCATCGTGGAGATAATTTCCAAAGGAGGATGATTAGCATATTAGTATAAAATGGGATTGTCCTTTGGGTGGACTATGTAGTCCTTGCTGGCTCCCTGTAGATAAGTAAATGTGTAATAACAAAATTGTCGTCTTTTGTTTTCGTTTATATTTTTAAACAAGGAATAAATAAATTCCCATTTTTTTCCCCTGCAAGTGGGTTGAAATTCGTGCTTTTGAAAGCCTTGACTTTAAGCTTAAATGTGTGTTGAGAATTTAAAAGAAATTATCCTCACATTCGCTATGTATTATTTACAAATATTGATTTGGTCATCATTAGAAAAGTTTTACTTCAGACCGTAATGATTTAGGAGCAACAACTGGCCAGAGATGATCCTGATACGGAAAAAATGAAAGATAAAATAAAACTACGGAGCGAATATAAATAAAAGAAAGATT
The DNA here is from genome assembly GCA_963969495.1 of Ceratothoa steindachneri. Taxonomy (NCBI): domain Eukaryota; kingdom Metazoa; phylum Arthropoda; class Malacostraca; order Isopoda; family Cymothoidae; genus Ceratothoa; species Ceratothoa steindachneri. The sequence goes on from OZ018326.1 coordinate 33,397,956, forward strand.
CCAAGGCAATTAAATGCCCGTAATAAGTACCACGAAAGATCTTTTATATGGCACTCTTCAGATAGTATCTATATATCGCCTAGAAAATCCTTAAGAGAAGAAGTGGTCCATTTTGATATGCTTGAATGAGTCACGGGTTTAGGCTGGCTGAGCGAATCTCAGTGGGCAGTTCATTCCACATTGTAGGAGCAATTGTAATACAGACTACTACTACGATGGATAATTATTAATGGGAAAGGTTAGGAAGGTAGTGCGATTCGTATAGCATTATGTATCACTGTCAGAGTGTAGCGATTATGCATGGGACTGCTCCTCATCCAACGAAAGCGAATGCATTCAAGACAGCAATAAAACAATAAATTAAATATAGTTTCAAATGAATAGTTTAGTTATCATTTTTATTCGCCCCACCATGAAATTTCCAATCTGATCTTGATTTCGTAGCAAGTATTAGGTTGATGGTATGTAATCCCTTCTTAGTAGAGCAGACGATGGTGCCTTTTGCACTGCATCAGGCATTCCTGAAACAATTCTACGCGAAGAAAGGTGGATGAAGTGGCAAGGGTAAAAGCCCCTGTTATAAATGAAGAAACGAGGAAGGGTGTGTCTGGTGAAGCATGGAGAAACATGCCGTAGCTAACATCTTGGAGATTGTAAACCCTCTCAGCTACAGGTGGAAACACGAATTGTAGAGTGCTTTTACAAATAATTTTAACGATGTTTAAAAAAAAAAATAATTACTAAATTTTTTGAATGCTGGTTAAGAATTTCTAGAATTTTACGAATCAAAGTTTAATAAGAAAAACAAAACCCGTTTACGAATATAACCGGAAAAGGTGAAGCATTTGATTACCTGGAAGGAGGCAGGAAGATCAAGGGCGATATTTTCATAATGTTGAACTCCGCTGTGAACAGATCTGGAGAATTCAAGTTGTCTTTCAAGAGGGAGGACCTTCCTGCCCCGATCATTCAGGAACCAGACTCCCATCAAGAATGCGATAAACCAGATTAGGCGAAATATAAAGAAAGTAGCCGTTAACTTTCGTTGGAAGCCAAAGTGAACCATGTGACCACGCTAAAATTCATAACAGATGATCTTAAATTTCCTTTATTTGAGATGGCTAAAGGAAATCTTATTTCTAAACTCATCAAAAATAGAGCAAAGTTGCTCCAACAGCGACTCATTAATGACTCGCAGGCTTCAATTCTGTGGACGAATGCGAAGTTGTTAACTGTCCCTGCCACCCACAACACACAGAATGATCGCGTTTAGGCACAAAAGAAAAATGAGATTCGGGTTGAGGGGTGAATATCTTTCAGGAGATAAAAGCCAGCGTTGGTAATGGATTTGCGAGCGTAATATTAATAGGCCAATAAACACTTGCCATATTTATTGTTAAGCAAATTTGAAAGTTTCTGTACAAATATTTGTCCTACTAGTTCGTCAGATTTAAACCCGCTATCATTGGAGTGAAATGATACCTAAGCAGAAGGCCTGTACGAGATCCCATAAAAGTGCTTACGTTGTGAAGTGCAAACTGGAAAGCTGCTGAAAGAAAATATCAGCTGAAGCCCACCGCATAGCCAAAGTTTTGAGAAAAAATATATATTTTTTTCATTCGTTTTTAAAATTTACATGATAAAAATTACTAATTTAATATTTAAATTATGTCAGGTTTATTTAAAAGTCAGCATTTCAAAAATAATAAGAAAAACCTAATTCCATTGCTGAATCCCAAATTGCGCTCTGGTTCTTTCCAGTAAGAGTTGAGTTTCAGTACCTAGAGCTTTGCTATTCAATAAAAATGGTAAAAGAATAAAATTAAAGGTCAAATAAATGATGTTATCTAATAATAATTCATTTTAATAATGTTTCCTAAAAAAATGTTTGAAAATTTACCAATTCAAGGAAGGGTTCTTTTACAGAAAAGCGTGCAACCAATGTTGCTCTGCACCAAATAACCTGGAATGCAAGGATATAGTTGCTAAGGATATTGTATTAAAGAATACTATCTTTTTGATAATTAATAACTTCAAAAATATTGATTCCACTCCTGTGAAGAAATCTTCTGTACGAGCAAGGCTTCAGATAAACGCCAAAATAGCCTCTTGGTAAAGTCCTAGCTTAAGGATCGGGTTGCTTTCAATGCTCAGCTTGTTCACGATTGGAAAGAGGTAGGTGCGAACGCTTCGGAGCGCACAGTTTTGCTGAGATTTTTCGACGAAGGTCTCAGGCCAAGATGGAATACGAAGCCTCATCTCACCATGATGAACGTTCCGGTAGGCTCCACGAATTAATAAATATAAAAAATGGACTGTTGAAGGAAATGGCAAAGTAGATTTACTATGAAGCTCACTTTTGAATTGTTTGTAGCTTCTGGAAGGTATCACGTTAGAAGAAGAAAAGGACATCAATTTATTTCAGGCATTCATTTGATGTGGACGAATCTCATTACTCAGACATGACTATTTAAGTGTAATAATCCCTAACCATTCTATGTTAACACCGAGTAAATGAAGCATTTCCCCAAAGATCCAGCTAAAACATTTAAGATATTGATCTCTAGAATCTGAATTTATTTACCTGAATATAAATTAACCAATTAGGCATGAAAGAGCAGATAAATTTCCGTAAATTTGAGGCAGAAGAAATTCAACACAGAGTAAATATTACTGTTAAATATTAAATATTTCCCCGATGCAAATGAATGTACATATTAATTCATGATTTGGAAGCGAAAGAAGAGAAATCTGATGATATATCTTCTTGAAACAATTATAGGAACTCTTGCCTTTCGTAGTATCACTTGGATGTTGAAAAAACGAACCATGTCAATCATATTGTATTTCGAGGAGAGCGAAGTACAAGTGATAATACCAGTTGATCTTCCTAGAGCACAGGAAGAAACTTAGGTATTAAAGCTCTATGCTCAATATGCCTGGAGTCTTCAAAACAGAATGTATCCAGAATCGATGTCGTTTGCGCTTTCGTAAACAATATCCAGAGAAAAGGTCCTTTTTGGCAGGAGTTTAGTGAGAAAAAAAATAAGGAATGGCCCTCACTTCAATTGCGGTCTAATCCGTTACCTCTTTGCAAGAGTAGCATTAGAGAGACGATGTAGAATGACAACACTGCTCTAATCTCTATTTTAATAAGTTAATTTACTTAGCTTCCTTAAATTCCACATCCGCCCATTTCACTAATTTCTTAGTGGAATTTGTTTAAAAAACTTGTGGTTAAAACCTCTTTGTTATTTTAGGGTTTATTTAATTAGATTAATAAAATCTAACGGGCATCTTTTCTTGCCATCTCTTACACAGATATTTATACTTTCATAAAACGAACACTTAAATTTAATACCTTTGTATACTACACGTTTTTTTTTCAGATAAGGCACACTTCCACACCAACTTTACGTCCTACTGCTCTCAAATAATACTGTTAACCTTCCTTCCTATTCATTTTAAGGTCTTTTAAATGTCTCGAATAGTTGATAGCATGTACAAGCGTGTCTTTGAACACTAAGGTAGTTACCGAAAACCCGCCTCTTAAAAACCAGTGCAAGTGTGGCGAGATTACAAAACTGGCACTGTGGTGAGAAGCAAATCATAAGAGGGACGCAAATTTCCGTTAGTGAGAGTGAGAACATGGCTAGATCGATTTCATTAAAATTTTGTTTAAATGTGTGTTTGGTTACTTTGATATGGAGGGGTGTAGTAACTGATCCCTATGTCGCTCTAATGCCCCGTCTGCTATTGGTTGCACAAATGCAACCAATTTAATATATTTTTTAAAAGTTACTAATTATGAGTCGTTTTTAATTATAAATAAATACTTCAATCCATTTTGAACCTTTAAAATTGTTTTCTTGAAATTTGCCGCCAAATTGGTAGGTTCAGACGAATATATTTTCCAAGAAGCATCAAGTGACTTATCAAAGCGTAGCTCGACGAGGAAATATCTCATTTATTTAATTTTTTGTTTTAAAATTAACAATGTATTAGCATTTATTTTTCTTTTAAAAAGAATCCAAAGTTTATATAACAAGTGTGTAAACGGAGAATAGTCTTTCCTTTGGATTTTATAGCGTGAGAAAAGGGAGACCAAAGATAGGTATAATTAAAGCGAATAAAATAATACCCTAATTTAAGTCGTAAAGGGGCCAATATGTACACCTACACAATAAGAATTTACTGAATATATAGAAATATAATTAAGGCAAGTTTCGACCAACCATCTCCCTCCCCTATTTACGCATAAGTTGGACGAGAATTCGTTTCCTTCTAAGACTCGTTGATGGCACAAAGAAGTGGTATTCTCTTTCCCTTGTTACCGTAGGACCCAAACCAATTAATACTTGCAATTCTGAGGTTGCCACATTTATGGGAATTTATAGCCAACAATGACCAAAATGCACAGCGAGGTAAAGGACTCTTTAAAATGTATCTTATCTCTGAGATAGGTCAACTCAGATGATCTTTAACTCTCTTAATGCAATAACAGGAGAGAGAAGTGACACAAATTGGGATCGATTGAACCAGTTTTCTATGCAGGATTTGTGTGCATGAGGAAAATTCCTAATCTCTCTCACGAACAAATGTGAATAATTAAGAGTAAACTCATTAGAGTTTATAGGGGCTAAAATAAAACAGGGAATATATATATATATATATATATATATATATATATATATATATATATATATATATATATATATATATATATATATATATATATATATATATATATATATATATATATATATATATATATATATATATATATATATATATATATATATATATATATATATATATATATATATATATATATATATATATATATATATATATATATATATATATATATATATATATATATATATATATATATATATATATATATATATATATATATATATATATATATATATATATATATATATATATATATATATATATATATATATATATATATATATATATAATAATATTCCCTTGTTATTCAGGACTGCTTTAATTCATTCTGGCTTGCTCGACGCCAAATTTGTCATAATATCTTGAATGAACTTTCTTCATTTTTGTTCAATAAACACCCTCAACTGCCGGCAATTGAATGGCTTCTGTTGATCAACCGTTATTTTGATATATTACTCATAAATACTTCATTAGGTTCAAATCTGTCGAAATCCTGTATCAAGCTCACCAAAATTCGATTATTATTTTCAGCAAAAAACATCGTTATTGTTTTTCTTTGTCGCACCATGCCTAACCATGCTGAAAAATACTGTTTTTTATCTTTCAATTTGTCCTGAACTGTTGGTAAAAGGTGCTGATGAAGCATTTTTCAGTACCATGGCGGTTGTCTTAGGAAAATATTTAGAATTCCAGTTCTCTTAGATGAGAGTCAGGCCCAGACCTGTAGAGTGTTCGGATGCTTCACCGTGGTCGCGAAACAGGACTCGTGAAATTTTACCCTTTTCTTCTAGTTTCATCAGAGACTATCACTTTACCACATTCTTCAACAAGACATTCTTTATATTTCTTACAAAAGTGGAGCATTTCCGAAATGTACTTCTCGTCAGATCAGTATTCTTAGCTACTCTTCTAAACTTATGACCTTTGTCGAAAAGTTTCTACTCAGTGTGCCCGCTCTAGCGGTCACACCTATCTACCTGGAAGCAACCCTATTTGTTAGCTGAGACCTTACCAGATGCAGTTCTTATGGTCCATTTGAAGCTCTATGGCGTCCAGGAGACTTCTTCACTCGAGTGTAACCCAGACTTTTAGAGCCAAGTAAAGATCTTAGAGATGGAGATCCTTTATGCAATACCTTTGACATTTATAGCCTTGCATTTCAGGCCATTATGGTTCAGAGCAACAATTGTTGAACGCTTTTCCTTTGAAAGAACTTTTTTTTAAATGTAAAAGACTCAAACATTTATTTTCATGAAAAAACATAATACGAAATACATTATTATTACCAAGCATCATTCATTTAACCAATATGTGCCATGACTTTACACTTTAGATCGAAAAGCGAAACTCCAGGAGATAAAACCCACCCAAAGCACAAACTGGACGTGAGCGCGATTTTAGATTAATCGAAGGATTGCAGTTTTTTTCTAATTAATGTTGAAATGCTGACTTTTAATGAACCGGGAATAATTGAAATATTAGAATAATTATTCCTGTAACGTAAACTTGAAAAAAGAACGAAAAATATAAAATTATATATTAGTCACACATCTTTGGGCAATGACTTTATATATATCATAATATTCTCCTTGTTTCATAGAGAATAAGGGAAATGTGCCACATGGAAGAACCTAGACCGCCTCACCTTGGGAATCTGATCAAGTTCCCATTTCCGAGCTGAGATTAAATTTAGATCAAAATAGCTTGTTTTATACTTGCATGGTATCAAAACACATGCCTGTATATTATTTGTTAAATTCCAATCATACAAACATTTAATTACAGCAATTACAATATTAACATCTTTACCTGAACAAAGTTTTGAAAGAGGAACGAGTTTTGAATTCGGTCCTCTTATACCAGAAAGGGCAATGTCTGTATTTTTTGCAACCAGTTATGTTTAAAAACAACATAATTGTTCTATCTCGTATCTATAGTGTGTGTTACATCTGGCCTAAAGCTTTGTTTTAAATAATAAACTATCACTCTACGTACACATAAATCATTCCTTGACTTTGTAATGTACGTCTATTCAAAACAAAGTTATCAATATCAACACCAATGGGAACAACATTCGATGCTACCATCAAACTTTAATCAGTACTGTTTAAACCATTTAATGAAACTACGGCATATCCTTCTTCTTTAATCTTTCACATTCTTTTTGTCATTTAATTATCTCCTGTGGTTCCGTTTTAGATTTTCGTGAAGGTGTTTTTGTATCAACATCGCCTATTTGACCTCGCCTATCTCATTTGATTTACCTTGAAGAAAAGATATATCTTCTTCATTTGCGATGCATTCAGGTAAGCAATATCATTTAAACTTCCTTTAACGGTATTTTTATTTATAGTTCGAATTGCCTTTATGGAAGTCTCGATTTCTGTAATGATCTATACGTGGGTGAAGTTCAGAATTTTGTCACAATGCTCAATTTCTTTTGGAGGAATATTCACCTTGTTTCAAATTAAGCATATTTTATTAAAAACGTAATTACACCCGTTAAATAGTTTTCTTGTTTGTAAATAATTACACTAGCCAACAAATTTTACCTTTGTCTCTGCTACGAGAGCGGTCAATAAGTTTTGCGAATCGGTAGGGCACACAGAGGAAGGGGGATGGCTGTTTGTAGAGGTGTTAGGACAAGTTATGAATAGGCAGGACCTGCAACTGGACGCTCCTGCCTCATCTATTTGAGAAGCAGTAGCTGATCGCAGACCGCCAGTTACAAATTTTTCAACATTGGAGAAGGTTGAGCACCGCGCAGTGATCAAATTTTTGACCAAGGAAGGCAAGAATGCAAAAGAGATCTATGAACGCATGGTTTCAATGTACACCGACACCGCCCCTTCCTATGTAACCATTGCTTGCTGGAATAGGAAGTCCGCCATGGTCGTGAGTCCCTTGAAGATGATCCCCGTCCAGGATGCCCGTCAGACGTGAACAACGAGGACAATGTGGACCGTGTGGAGAGGATGATCCTCGAAAATCGACGGGTGAAGTTCGAAGGAATCGAACAAGAACTTGGAATATCACGTGGAAGTGTTATCAACATCATCCACGACAATTTGGCCATGACCAAGGTCTCTGCCCGTTGGGTCCCTAGAAACCTCACGCCCCATGATCTATTTCAACGTCGTCAAAGTCCACAAGGCCAGAGTTGCACAAGCTGCCCTGCTCGAGTGCGGATTCGAGGAGGTTAACCATCCCCCTTACAGTTTAGATCTGGACGCCGGTTTGGGGACGATGAAGATGTCTAGCTCTTGTTCAGGAGTGGATTGAATAGCAGTCGGGAGATTTCTGGTTGTCGGGAATTCGAAGCTTCAGGGACAAGTGGCACAAGTTCATTGAAGTCGAGGGTAATTATTTTGAAAAATAATAAAACACTTTTCCTCATATCTCGTTTCCTAATATCTGAATTGCAAAACTTATTGACCGCCCCTTGTACCTAGATAAATGTTGATGTAACTACCTAATTTTGTTGATTCTAAATCTGTGCTCAGATTTGTCCTAGCACGTAAGGCTCCCAAGTTATGCAGCTAGGCTATATGGCTCACTTTGTTACCTTTAATTAATTAATGATATAATTAATACGAGTTTGAGAAGAATGAAACATTTCCGTGCAAACGTTTGGAATCGTGCCACCCTATTTTGCATTATGCACGTCCTTCTGCAGACTCAGACAAGATATGTATTACATATAAAAGAAGTAGTACTCACCTAACTATAAATTTCTTCAAAGATGTTTGAGACTCTTGCTCTTGCGCATGTACGTGGATATAAGATCCTCCCGTTGTAGGAACCAGCAGTAGTGACCCATCATGTTTTCGGTGAATGGCCTTGATCCCTGCTTTCCATTATTGCGATATCTCGCTCGAATCTGTCCCCATGTTCGTCACTAATATGACCCATATTAGATGGAAAGAAATCTAGATGCAAATGCAAGAAATGCATCTTAAATGAAATTGACACCCCATTCGTTAAGAGGCCTTTAGCATGTTGTCCACTAGTTCTTCATCGTTTTCAGCCCTGGGATTACCAAGGAAGTTCGTCAATTTAGGGAGGAATGAATCACATGCTGCCAACTCAAGTGGAATTAGTTTATTTCTGAACTTCCTGTCACGTATCAATTCTCTGATCTCCGGTCCTACAAAAATGCCAGCTTTCGGTCTAGCATCGGTTTTCTTTGCACTAAATTTCCTTTTGAGATACTGAAATCATTCAGAATCATGGGCCATTGCCTTACCGAAATTTCTGATAAAGCCAAATTTGATATGAAGTGTTGGAAGGTAGATCTTATGTGGATCAACCAAAGGCATATGCTTCACATTGTATCGGCCAACTATGTGTTCTTCTCTTTCGGGCAGCCTTTTGACATTATAATGATTCCTTTCGTCATGGTTATTTCATAGGCATAAGAAGCAGATATTCTTTGTATATCCAAGTTACAGTCCAAGAAGTAAATAAATTACCTTTAGATCACCACAGATATTCCACTTATGATGCGAGTAATGAACACTTTCCAAAATAAATTTGTTTGAATCATATGTTTCTATCATCCCAACAATAAGTGCGGCAGGAATTGAAGGGTTTTTTCTACCATTGTGTAGCACCACAGCTTTAAGGCTAGCAGTGCTTGCATCGATGAATAGTCTCCATTCATTAGATAAATGCTCGTTTCCTAGCCAATTCATGAAGCCATTAATATGAGTACATAAACAAGCACCATCTTCTTCTTTATAGAAGGCAGCTAGGTCACATAGCGTTTCCGGAAAGTAGATATTTTTGCACCGTTTTCTAGAAGATTCCATTGCCTTAGTCTTGAGCTGAACAGTTCTGCGTTCTCCTTTGACAATGACAAATCCCTCACTAAATCATTCAATCTTTCTTGATTTATCAACTGGATCTTCTTTTCCTTAGAATCTTCCTCATACATTACATAGGGATGGTTATCCTCCTCTTCAGGCGATTAATCGTCTTCGTTAACTGCACTAGCTGATAGAGGAACTGGGATTGGCATCTCTATATTATGGGGGACTGGTTTTATAGCTGACTTATAATCTGGATATATAATTTTTGACTTGTTCTTATTTGAGAATTTCTCAATATTTTTCATAAAAAAGTAACAATCATAAGCATGATTTTTTGGCTCACGCCACACCACTGATTTAGAAAAAGGCATACCCTTCCGTTTGCCATTTAACCACTGTGTGAGCCCCGTATAACACACAGTACATGATTTAAGAGGTTCTCAGGGCTTATCTTGGTCACCAACTTTACAACCAAAATAATAATTGTATGCAGTTTTCACTCTTTTAGCTAACTTTCCTCTGGTTGCTCGGAGTATATCTTCCACAGATTTAATAAAAGTTCTCTGGGCTATTTATACATCTTCGCCGATTCATGTTCTTAACTTAGTTTGTATATATCCTGTTATATACTTTTGTACAATTTCATTTCATTTACAATTTAATTGAGTAATAAATTTGAAAGAAAATAGCAATTAATCATTTTATGTAAATACCGTTTCAACATCACTACTATAATGGTTAAATTTGACAACGTGATAAAGCAGGAGTGTAACGCAAGAACCAAACACACACAACACATCCTCTCACTTCAGTAGCCGAAGCAACACTGCCCATATGTGTAACTAAAGAGTATGCGTGTAACTAAGGAACCTTACCTACCAGAACAATTCCTATTACAGCTTCCAAATCAGCATACTCGATTTAATATAAATCACAAGCTAATACCCAAATAGCAAAATCATTGTTGACTAGTCTTATGAGTAAAATGAAACGTTGCAAATCAGCTTCAATTTTTTATTACTAATTTGATCGATTGGTTGACCAATAACAAATAATTCAGTTTTTCCTCAAGTAAGTTGAAAAACTGATATGATTAACATGAATATAATTGAAAGTTAGAAAAATAATGTTGCACGAACTCAAATTTCAAATTTTCATCCATTACTTGCTACAATTTTCTGTAGCTGGGCGACAAATTGTGTACGCGGTGTAGATCTCTTCGCGTTCTAGCTATGCAGCATTAAACCTAACTGATGAGTCAGCGAATAATATCACTGCATAGAATTCTGTTAATGTGACAAAATTACATCATTATCCAAGAAACATTTGGAAACTTATTAATTATGGTAGGGGAAAAGGTTAAAATGTTTTTTTAATATTCCCTCATCTGCCGACAGCAGTAAATATGACTTAATTTTATTAAAATTTTTTTTCGCAAACTGAATAAAAAGTAGGGCGCCAGCTATTCATATATATATATATAGTGTTCCCTTTGCTCCATAGGGCGAGTGGTACCTTTTTCCGGCACTTCGATGCGTATACAATCCTTCAAAAACACATGAACTGTACGTAATACAAAACTATAACCATTTCTTCTGAGATGTCACAAAATAAGACAACAAGAAGTGATTAAACTAAATTTTTCTCTCAATATGAAAAAAAAAAAAATCTGTAGCCCTTTTCCCCTACTAAAATGGTTGACAGCAGAGTGACCACCGATTTCCGGAACAAACGAAATTTTTGCAACAGCAACTCTACGCAGTTATATCGCAATATTGATTAACATCACAAGCATACAAGCTGTAGAACACTTGGATCAAAACAAGAGACAAAGTGGAAAGGAAGTTACTCTCACAAAAGCTGCAAAATTTCAGCTCATTGCTCAAAATCTCTCGCCACCTTAAACTACCAATCAGGTGATAACGAAGTGACCATTGACTTCAGCAACTCCAGAAAATCTAAGCGACAGAGAAGTGCTTTTTTACCTCGTTCGCCTGCCCTAAAAAAATTCTCTAATCTGTAATTATTGAAAAAGAAAAATTATTGAAAAGATAAGTTAGGTAAAAGAGTTATTATACGCCCGGTGAGCAGGCTATCTGCGTCTCTGTATTTTCGCTTTGTTTTTCTTGTATTTTTGTTTACCTTTTCTCATTTGCTACCTTTTAGTTTCTCTCATTTGAGATCTTATTCTTTCTATCATTGTTATCTGATTTAAGATCTTTCGTTGTTCTTTTGTTTTCTCTTAGTAATCATCTGCGATCAAGTGTAGCTATATTTGGTTATTGTAGTTCGAGCATTCGATAGGTAGCCTTTGTTCCTCCCTTGAGTCATCTTTGTGTATAGGACTGCTAATCTCTTCCGTTAGTATTTCAGGGTACCCGTTTCCTATGTCCCGGCTTGTTTTTAGTAAATAGTTTACATGTTCTTCCTCAGTTTGGTTTTGCACGCTTCTTTAGCTCTGAAGCTCGTACCAATTCTTGTTCGTGATGAATCGGAGTCTTCAGTTTTGCATTCTTTGCTGGTTTGACATGGTGCATTCTGATGCTCTATTAAGCTGAATTGTAGAATACAGCAGTTTTGCCCTATGTATTCCTCACTATAATTCCCTTTAGTCTTTTCCCTTGAGGTTTCGAAGTCGGTCCATTTTTTTACGTTCGGCGTGAGCCAAACATATTTTGTACTCTTTTGTCTTTTTGTGCTAAGTTTGATAGGGGAGAACCAAGAACAGATAAACTTGCTGATTAATCAAATTAGGAGTTATCTCTAACGAGGGGTACGGTCCGGTGTCACTCGATCGGAGTTGCGGCAAACTTTTCAACGTTCATTTAAAGTTCCAGCGTTGTTCAAATCTGGAGATCCTTTTGGATTCTGCGGCTGTAGCTATAGACTTCATCCTTTCAGAACTCGTCTATCGGACCACGACTTGGGTGATATCATTCACGTTCAACATTGTAGATTTAGTGCTTTCGGTAAATCCCTTGTGTACTTAGATCATGAAGAAAGTAGGGCCGAGACATCCTCGTTGTGGGACTCGAGATAGAAGTTCGACGGACTCCCCTGTATGCCCCTCAAAGGTGATGAGAACTCGCTTAATAGTTAAGTAACTAGAGAGGATTTTTTCACTGTGTGGTGCGAGCAAACCTCGGGAGGTGGTATTTTATGACATCAATCCAAACTTTGGGGAAGGCTTTGTTTACATCTCAGTAGAGGACAGTAATCATGCACTCTTTTAGAGCCCTGATACGTTGTGTTGGTATATTAAAGCTATGATGGTCGATGTTCCTCTTTTTTGCGAAATTCTTGTTGTTTCTCGTTCAACTGAGAGTAAACCATGATTTTCAAGGTATAGCCAATATATATATATATATATATATATATATATATATATATATATATATATATATATATAAAAAAGAGAGAGAGAGAGAGAGAAAGAGAGAAAATAGGGAATAATTCGAGGAGAGATGGTAACCTCTATACATTAGAGATTTAATTGCACTGAGTTTATGTAACAAGTCACATTGGCTGAAAAAATTAATTCCTACGTCACTAAAGGTAGGCTTTCTGTATATTGAACAATGAATTCCAGAATCTAAAGTCTTATTTTAAAAATAATTGTTATCCCCCATCTTTGCTTGACAAGCTAATCAATATTTTTCTAACCAAAATTTACTCTCCATCCTTTCTCTCATATAATGTTCACAAAAATGATTTTTTTTTCGTAGTACTTGCAATGGGACCTTACAATAAGTTATTCCCTAGAAAATGAACAAATTACCTTAAAAAATATTCTTTTCATACCAACTTCAAAATCACTTTTGTCAACCCACTTTCCATAGGAAGTTTCTTCTCGTCAAAAGACAAACTTCCTCTAGAAATGAGCAGCCGTGTTGTTTACGCTTTTACTTGTCCTTTTTGTTTGCAAGGAACCTATATTGGTAGTACGGTTCGCTCATTGAAAGAGAAGTTTTGTTCTCACATGGGAATAAGCCATCGCACTGGTAAAAATTTGTCTAAGAAGGAAGCTTCTGTAATTAGAAATCATATTATACAATGCAAGTCAGAATGTTTCATTTATAACTTTAAAATAATTGGTCGCAATAACAATGAATATAGTCTAAGAATTTTCTATTCCCTACTAATACGGAAAAATCCTTCTACACTCAACATCGATAATATCGCTGTTCCCCTTTTTGTTCCTTAGTTTTAATTACCTCATTCTACAACCAAACAACCTTCTATTATTTAACAACCAACCAATCAAAATCCTATCCTTCTCTAAGCTACATCCATTATAATTTCTTCACTTCGTGATTTCTCCTGAACTTCAGCGGTAAGCAATATTATACTGTAATTTTTTACTTTTGTGTTTTTGCTTCTTTTTCGTGTCAATAGTGGTTACATTAAATTGATACTCTGATTCTCTTGCCTTTTCAATCCATGAGTTATTTTTTAATTTTTGATTTACCTACATAGTCTTAACCTGATTATTTTTAATATTTTTAATATTCTTTAACTGTATTATATTATTTTATGATTTTAGAACCTGAAGATGGGTGATACGCCCGAAACGTTGTTCCTTAAATAAATCATATGTACCTCAGCCTACTATGTCTCCTTACCTTCACCGTGAAATTGAAGATCAGACTGGTCAGCAGCAACTCATATGACTATATATATATATATATATATATATATATATATATATATATATATATATATATATATATACACATACATATATATATATATATATATATATATATATATATATATATATATATATATATATATATATTGTATATATCTCCTGACGGCGAGAAAATGATGAAAATAAATCCAACGCACCACAAGAAAGAGAAAACGGAATATATCTTTCTTCGAAAATAGTTATTTCCTGATTTTATCGAACAAAGAAATAAACTATTTCCGATGAAAAATTATTCCGTTTTCTCTTTCTTGCGGTGTGTTGGATTTATATATATATATATATATATATATATATATATATATATATGTGGATATATATACAAAGAAGAACAGTAACGTACATGTACATGCACGAAAAAAAACACAGACTTAGGATCAATTTATTTGAGAAATCAGATTTCTACGAAGACCCCGTCATCTTCAATCACTGGTGAACTATTTATATATATATATATATATATATATATATATATATATATATATATATATATATATATATATATATATATATATATTTAGCAGGAATATGAAGACATATGCGATGGTTTTGAACATTTAATTTTCCAGACGTTTCGATCATTAACGATGACCATCATCAGCGAATTCTAAATACAAAGAATTATTTTTATAAGAATAACTAAACACAGCAATAAAAACATTACAGTAGTCAAAAATGATAACCGAAAGCAAAAAGTTAAAATGAAATATATAATCTTAAGCAGTTGAAAGCAAATTGGTGAATATCTATTAATAAGAAATTGATGTAATTAAATAATAATCCCATGAGTTTAAAATAAGCATAATAAACAGGAATTAAATTCCTATCGAAATACAAAAATTGTAAACTATAGCAATAAAGTCGAAAGCAAAGCATGAAAAAATCGTTTAATAAGACTGAGAACAAAAAAAATTAAATAATTGCATGAGCAGCAAATATGAATAATAAACATGAATCAAGCGGAATACAAAAAATTCACTATAAACCTCAGCAAGAGAGAATTATAAGGGCCGGGCGAACAATCGAAAATAAGTTAGATCAAGGGGTATGTAATCGAAGCGGATATTAATAAATGGAGCGAAGCAAGTAATTCAATTAAGTTAAATTTTAAGTGATTGAACATTAAATCATACGAGTAGACTAAGGCACGAAAGTTTAAATAGTAAATAATCGAAAATGGAGGGGTCAAAAGGACGACTAAAACATTAAATTAAGGAAAGGTCAATAATAAACCAGATCGTTTAGATATTAATGGGACAAACTAAAATAGAAATAAAAATTTCTCTACACGAGTACTAACCTTATAACGGGGAAGCTGGGAGTAACAACTGATATTACGAACACAATTAGGCAAAAAGAAAACTATTAAGGGGAATGTGGTTGGTTGTACATTTGTCTATATAGTGAATAATTTGAGGGATGATGAATAATCATTGAGTTCCGGGTTAATTTGTTTGATGTAAAGAGATTCAAGAATTTTTAAACTTAGAGAAGAGGAGGCAGAAGAGAGTATACTAAAGGAATCAGGGTCAAGCGGGTGGTTATGTTTTAGTGAATGTTCTCGTATAGAGGAGTGCTCGGGTTTAAAGATGGGAATGTTGGTTCTGGATGATACTCTGATATGCTTAGCGATCGTGCATCTTAATTGTAGACTTGTTTGGCCTACATAGCGACTTTGGCAGGTCGCACAAGTGAATTGATAAATGATGGAGGAACGCAGGCATAATGGGAGTGATTCTTTGTGCCGAAGGAAAGTATAGACAGCAAGAGGATTAGAATTAATTAGGAGAAACTTGCATTGGGAAAAGTATTTATTAAGAGTCGAGAGTAAAGCTTTGTTTAATTTTGTGTCAAGTGAAAGATAAGGCAGTTTTAAGAATATTTTTTGTTTGGGGACAGTTATTAGAGGGGTTTTGCGAGAGAACCTTTCAAATAAGAAATTGGATTTAAGTCTGTCAAAAAGGTGGTCTTGGAAAAAATTAAAATGAAAAAAGTTCCTAAGATATTCTATTTCGGAATGTAAGTGAAACCAATTTGAACTGATTTTGTAAGCTCTGTGTATACTGTTTATGATGGCATAATGTTTGAAATTAGTAGGAGTACAACTAAAGAAGTGGGTGCCAAGTTTGGTGGTAGTGGGTTTCCTGTAAACTGATGTGTTAAATTTAGAACCAACTTTTGAAACAGTGACATCCAGAAAAGAGATTTTATTGTATAATTCTGTCTCCATGGAAAATTTAATATTAGGGTGTTGTTGATTTAAATAATTTAAAAATAATGGGGCATGGTCTTTGTGTTTAAAAATAAGGAAGCAGTCATCGATAAATCTGTTAAACACTAACGGTTTATATTGAACGGGACAGTCCCTTAACCAGTTTTTTTCGTGGTAGGATAAAAAAGCATTAGCGAAGCTGGGACCCAATAGAGAGCCCATGGCCATTCCATCGTGTTGAATGTACAAAATCACATTAAAAAAGAACACTGTATTTTCTACGGACAATTTTAATAAGGTAGAAAAAAGAGACTTGGTTAGACCTAAAATGCTATCATTTGATTGCAAAAGGGTATCGGTTATGATTTTGCAAGTTTCCATGACAGGTACATTAGTAAATAGAGACTCTACATCGATTGATGTCATAAATGAGTGGTTCAAATCTAATTGAGAAATGTAGCTGACAAATTCGAATGAATCTTTCAAAGTGAATTCGTTGCGAGTGAAAGGTTTAATTATGGGGGACTAGAAACTTGGCTAAGTTAAAGCTAGGGGTGTTAATGACAGATAATATTGAACGAGGAAATCCTACCTTGTGAGTTTTTGGTAAACCATAGATAATACCTGGCGATGTACCCGAAGCAAACAGTTGGTTGTAAAAATAAGAGAGAATATTTTTCTTTTTTAGAGAACGTAAAAAGTTGTTAATTTTGTCTTCAATTTGCAAGATGTGTTTAAATGGATCTTTATCCAGTTTAAGAAATTTACAGGAGTCCGAAAGAATTTTTTGCATTTTAGAAATATAATCAGACCGATTTAAAATGACCACACCCTTCCCTTTATCCGGTTTGGATATCACGATAGAATGCTCTTTACGGAGGTTGGACAGTATATTAAAATCTTTGAAACTGAATAAAGGCCAAAAAACTTTAAAGCTGTTATATTTATAATAGAATCTATTGGCCAAATACTTAATATCATACATGAAATTGGATCCTGGTTTTGACATAGGGAGGGGATTAAGTTGGTGGCACAGTTTTTTGAAATACAAAAAGTAACGATAGAAATCTAATTTAAAGACCGGGAGTCTAAAATCTAGTCCCAGAGACAAGATACGTTTTGCCTGAAAGGTCAGAACTTTGAAAAAATTAGAGATGACATCATCCCTAGAACAATTTAACTTGAAATTTATACCTAAGTTCGATAGTTTATTATTTTGTCGACAAATGGTATCAGGATTATATTTATCAACTTGTCTACTTATAAAGCTATATAAGATAGTGTAATCCAACTAAAGACTTAAGAGACGATGAGAAACGAGTAATATCTGAAGAGAATTTAGACACGAGACGTTGCTTGTGGCGAATCTCTTGCAAAAGCAATTTAGATATCCAAGATTTATAGAGCTCACCTTGCATTACAGCAGTTCGATAAAGTTTAAAGCGCAGAAATTGAGAGAAATTGGACATCCAGTTTGGCCTTCTCAAGTTTTTTGAAGGTGGATTCTAAGCAGCGAAATCGTATTAATAGAAATCTTATTAATCGATTTCTTCATGCCTTGCTTTCGACTTTATTGCTATAGTTTACAATTTTTGTATTTCGATAGGAATTTAATTCCTGTTTATTATGCATATTTTAAAATGATGGGATTATTATGTAATTACATCAATTTCTTATTAATAGATTTTCACCAATTTGCTTTCAACGGTTTAGGATTATATATTTCATTTCAACTTCTTGTTTTCGGTTATCATTTTTCACTCATGTAATGTTTTTATTGCTGTGAGTTATTCTTATAAAATATTTTTTTGTATTTAGAATTCGCTGATGATGGTCATCGTTAATGACCGAAACGTCTGAAAAATTAAATGTTTTAAAACCATCGCATATGTCCTCGATATTCTTGCTACGCATAAGGTTCCCAAGGAACGACTCAATCACTAATATATATATATATATATATATATATATATATATATTCTTGTAATGTTTATTTACACATATCCAACGGCTGCATGACAATATAAGCAATAGGTAATATTTCGAACCATAAAAATTACAATGACACTTATAGCTTATGTCACGGCCCTGCACAAGTTTGCTTGACGTAACTACCAAGATAATTTTTACATATCATTGCATCACTAAATTCTATATTTTGAGACCTTTCTGACCTTTCTGACCTTTCCAAGATGTAATATTTCTGCATCGCGAGTGGGTGCAACAAACCTGAAAAGTTGTATAACGCTTCGTGATTAAATGTATCTAAATACAAAGCAAACAAACAAAACCAAGAAACTAATCGCTTTTTGAAGCATAACATAGTGAATAAGTCTATTAAAACACAATGTATGAATAAATCACCGTAATACAGATACTATATTGACTGTAGAGATAAAATAGCATCTTTAAGTTTTTAAAGACAAAGATTTTCTTTCAACTATCAATTTTAACAAACTCATAAGTCGCAACAAAGAGAAAAATAAGCGCACAATGGTGAAATGAAATCATCCTTCCCTCTTTTTTCTTGTTGAAACGAAATTATGAATGGAAGATGCCCAAAGACCCCTTTAATCCTAATTGCCTACCCCCAGCCCCATAGCCATCAGGCGGACCAGTAATGTTTTGGGTGGTTATATCGTTGCAATTCCTTGGTTTTCTGATGGAAGTGATTTTGGGGGTTACTCCTTAAGAATAATTCATTAATTTTGTGCAACTAAATTCACCAAATGGTTAAAAGAAACTTTCTAATGGTAGCTCTTTCTTCCAAAAAGATATTGTGGGAATTCACTTAGCTAAAATTGTAAAATAGCTGACAAGAAGAGCAGAAAATGATTTAGCACACTTAAATTGGCTCCTACATTCACCATATATTAATATAATCGAACATTTCTGGTGTGATTTTGAATACCAATTAAAGAATCGCATTCCAAAGCATTCAGCCCTGTAAAGGCTGGACACAGATTCTGCTTCAAGAATCAATTAAACTTCCCGTAGCCACCATCCAAAACTTGCATACATTGCTAATCAACAGTAAAATTGTTATTGAAAATTTTATTTTATACCTTAATTAATAGTTAATTTTATTTTTAAAATATGAATAATGAAAGAAAATAATATAGCAGCATAAAGAAAAGGGAGGTAGAGAAGCTTCTAACACGTACGGAGGGCAGAGAGGCAATTCCTTTCATTTGACCCTATTTTATGCCTGACGCTCATCTATTACGCTTATCGCATAGCCCCATAATCTATAATGATCTCTTGAAAAGGCGCTCGGTATACACTGTTCCGAATATCTGTATACTAACGCACAGGCAATATGCGTATGTTCTTAACTTTCTAACGACTACTTGCACTGGATAGGCAGTCTGTTCCGTACATTTTTCTATATTCGTTCAAAGATGTTGTTAAACTACTTTCTACGTGAGAACGATAATTGCTGAGGAAATTCTTTACTTGTAATAATTATGCCTCACGCTTTTACATTTTCTCGTCAGAGAACGAAATATTGCTATTTCAAAGCCTTTTCACATGAAATCTTTTAGCTGAAACTTTTCATGAGAGGGGCGTCGTAAATTCTTTAAAGGAGTGTTTTTCTCATATAAACCTGTAAATAATGGATCACAATATTAAACCACGTTATAATATAGATTCAGAATCATCAGTATCTTCTATGGAAAACTTTATTTAGCCTATTGTCACTGTTTCCAAACTAATAGAGAATTAAACTTCACCTATGTTTTCATATCTTCCATAAAATATATACTTCAAGTGAAATATAATCTCGCAAATGTCCCCAAAATGTTGTTTCCAAATTTATCCTATCTGAGAGTTTTTAGCAATAGCCCGTTCAGGGCTTTAACTTGTCAGATTGTCCCCTTCGGTTCAAGAATCTCTCTCACCTCACCGACCTGTAAACAATGAGAAACTGCCTTTAAATGCGGTGACCAGGTAATAATCTTTTATGAAGCGTTCCCTGAGAACTTACGTAGTTCTCTCCTGGTTAATGGGCGTGAAATTGTCAGAAAGCTTTTATAACGGCTGCAAACAGGTAGATTGACGAGAACCTGAAAAAGGTAATTAATATACACCGTCCACAGGTAAAGACTAAAACACACAATTTCCCAAGAAAATGACCTCCATAAATTGCGAGGAGAGGCGCGATACTTCTGACTCCTAATGAAAAGTAAACCTGACGTCCTAAAAATGTTCACCACCGGGGTGGAGGGTGGAATGAAAGAACATTGTTTTGTATTAAAGGTTGAATTTTTTTCACTTTGATTTATCAATTAGAAAACAACTGAGGAATTAGTTATATACTTTTGAGCGTTTCTCCACAAACCTCTCATTTGTGGCCTGAAAGCTTCTTTAGTTATTGCCTATTTAAAAACTTGGCTTTGGTATTTGTTCAGATGTGCATCGTGGGATTGCACATGTAATACCTAAGACCAGCTCAATTTTAACCACAAAAATTAGGCGAATAGCATCACATTAAGATATTTGTCCTATTTAAAATGGTTATGTTAAAGACGCTATAATAGTGATAAAAACATAGTCAGAGCACCCATAGGAAGGGACTCTTTGGTGTCGTTGTGAGCCGAAGAGCGTACAACTCTTCTGACCATACCACAATTTGATTAAAACTTTTAAATATTTCAACCTTTATACAAAGAGAAGACTTAGGAAACTGTTTGGGGCAGGAAAGGAATACTAGAACGTCTGGGTATTGTAGTAGTGATGAAATGGATGAGAGGTGAAGAAACATTGGGCAGATATACAATAGAGAATAAATTTCTGGCTACGTCAAGTAGTTGAAATTGAATTATGTAACACAGTAGGTGTCGATCACTAACACATAAACTAACCTAAAGTATAGAGTTCAAAGCTCTTTCTACGTATAATAAGAATATTTACTTGGTTTATGGAGAGGAGTCCCAACTGCAACAAGAAAGCAAAGGGAAATGTAGGACTAACTTAATAATTCATTTAATCCTAGTTAGTGGCTCTCATTCCTTCGTCATTAATTGTAATTTTCTTTTCTCCTTTCTGCAATGATAATTCGCACCCTCTCCTTTTCTTTCCAATCATCGCGTCTTAATTAAAGGTAACTTTTTATCATACACTGTATTTTTTAAACATTTTGGGCTCCCTGGTAAGAAAGAGATGTGTCAATTTGTATTTTATTTCATTTCTCCACACCATCTTTGCATAGAAATGCTTTTCAAATTCTTTTGGGAGCAAATTTCTATCGGCTTGCTTAGTAGTTTAATGAAGTATTCACACTTTGTAACGAAACTTTAATCAAAGCATTTCCGGTTTTCCAAAATTAAATGAATGTAGTCTCACTATCTGACGCCATTTTATTGATAGTTTTTCTACGTTCTAACAAAATTTTATTTTAGATCATTGCCACATTTCCAAAGCCTTATTAGAGGAATTCTTAATTTGTAGCACAATTTTATTTAAGGTTTTTTCAATTTGTAACTAAATTGTTTTGAAGGTATTCTCACCTTATAACTAATTTTTATTCAAGGTTTTCTCACTTTTTAACGAAATTTTATTCTATGTGTTCCCATTTTGTGAAGAAATTTTAATGAAGTTGTTCCCACCCCGTAACGAACTTTTATTAAAACTATATTTTCGTGATATTATTTTCTTCCTTAGCCTTCCCAACTCAATTTTTGGAGTGAATGAATTCACGGGATTCTAAACTAAAGTGAACTGTGATCAATGTCACATTTCCACTTTGACCAAACTTAGAATATTTCCCTATTAGTCAAATATCTAATGAGGCTTTGGCCGATAAACTTATCTATAAATTTCATTAGGTAAGTACCGTGCTGTGTGTTAGTGCTGAAAAGAACCCCAAAACGACTCATACAAATCTAATGTCAATTCTGTGTTCTTCATAAACATATTTGTGAAGAATACAGCATTCTAAAAGAATTCACTAATACTGATATAAACTCAATAACCCTCTGTCCTTATATTATTTTGCAGTTCATAATTTGAGTTAATTATGTGATTATTAATTAATAGCAAACAAAATAGAGATATAATGTTGGAAAACATACCTCACCTTTTCATGGTAGAACATATACATGAGTTGGACAAAGTAATTGAACAACTGCCAAATAACAATGTTATTACTTAATAGCGATGTCGTAGATTACAACATCGATGCTAGCCGAGGATTGACTCTGCGGTGACGTGGGAGGGGAGCACGCCAGAAATTGGGATATATGTAGATCCCAGTGCGAGGGTAAAATAATCAAAATCGAGTGTGGTGGGCCTAAACAATGAATTCTTATAGGTTCTGGGTTTAGAGAAAATGATTTTAGAAAAATAAATTTACTATATACAAAGAAAATATTATTAGCAAAAGTAAAGAAATTACAATAAATACGACGAAACCCAGAGTACCAAACGGGGGGGGGGGATATAAATGATTCAATGGGGACGAAAGTCTGAGAGAGAGGATGTACGGTGATTGCTTCCAGGAAAAGGGGGGAGGGGAGTGCAAATGAGGGGGACACTCACGTAAAGCCTAATTGACTGGAGGCTTTATATACGACGATTAAGCGGGGCGCTGCAAAATTCCTTTTTCTATAACCTCATTGAGAAATAAACGAGGAAGTACTTCAGACGAGAATGAAGTCGATACCCGAGTGATAGATGACTGTCCGTGTCTATCGTCTGTCAGACGGGAACTCTGGCCTTTAGATACGAGTGAGGCCGGGTATGGAGGTGATGCGTCGCGTTCGTAGCTAGAACCCGTTGGGAGGCGGGGCAGGGCGTACGAGACTATAGGCGGCTGCTAACCAACACGGGTCTGTATAGTAGTAGATTCTCAAAACCTTTCCCGAAGTATTTATACTGCATCGGCGGAAGAGGGTTGCCAGGGTGCACACAAATGGGGACGGCAATCTCATTAGACATGGCACGTCAGGGGGCGGAGGAGATATTCACGGCGAGCATCACAGGCTCGCGCGAAAGTACTCGACGCCGTAGGTCTGCCACTGATCAGGAGGTGTAAGTGGGGAGAAAGGTAATCTAACACGGATCACACGGCCGTGCGACCAGGGCTTACATATAAGGATATTAAAAGAAAAGAAAGGTCCCACAGTACAAAAAAGGTACATACGAATAGGGTAACTCATCAAAAGTCTATACACAATAATAAAAAAAATAATGGCACATATTCTTATAAGGCATTACAGAAAACTAAAATAATTATTCAGTAATATATACAAAAGTAATCGAATTAACATCAAAATTAATAATGGGAAATTACTCTGGAGACAAATCCAGGAGATTTCTGCTTAAACTGTCCGCCAGGCAATTCTATCAACCCTTAATGTATACAATTGGAATTGGAATTCTTGGAGAAAAGGGCTCCACCTCATGAGGTGAACATTATTGTTCTTAACGTTCTGTGGGTAAGAGAGGGGTTTATTGTCAGTCCTGAACCCTGAACATGTGCAAATTCTGATAGATGAGGAGAATCGGAATAACTATCTTCAAAAGCTTGTCTACTTTCTCACTGAATGCTTTTCTTAAGTAAACAGGGAGGGAGTACAGCTTTGAACGGAACTGGTTCCTGTGTGGTGAGCCGAACATTGTGCTCGAACTGGGCAGCACAACCATGGGTATCCGAGTTTACATCGGTTAATTGGGTGAGTAGCGCTTATAACGTGGTCTCCTGGAAGATCGGAAGCTGGGGGATTATAGTCAACTCGGTCGATTGGGAATCGGGGTTATATGGCAAGGCGTGAAGAGAATATTTCGCATCTTGTCGCACGCAGGTGCCTCGTACTCCGACCAAGGGGTCAAGTGGGTAGCCTGACTCCAATGCAGATTCGTCCTCCAGGGCTACAAAGTTATTGTAACAGGCGCGTCGATGGTACATTTTAAGCATGTTCACGTGGAATAGCTTAGTGCCAGAAGGAGTTTGGATCAAGTAGTTGACGGGGCCGCATCTCTCAATCATTGGGAATGGGCCCCTCTATTCGCTTAAAAGTTTGTTGTTCTCCGTGGCGAGTATTAAAAAGACTACGTGACTGGGTTTAAACTTTGGTTCTTTGGATTTACAGTCGAAGTAGGTTTTATACTTGCTCAAGTTTGTCTCGGCGTTTTCATGCGAGATCTCTGATTACTTTTTAAACCTTTGCTTCAGCTATGGGTGATAAGCGTAGGAGGATTGAATCTCCTGGCCTTATTTTTAATTAGAAAAGAGATCCTTTAGAATGCTGAGGGGCCATCGAACATTACTTCCATAGAGAAGCTCAAATGGAGCAAAACCTAAGGTGCGATGGGGAATTTCCCGGTATGCGAAAAGGGTTACCGACAAGAAACGGTGACATTCTCAACGCTGTTCGGCGCACAGTTTCTTAATGATTGATTTGAGGGAGACATTGAGCCTCTCACTTGTGAACGGGTAACCACGAGTTAAGCCACGGAGCTGGGGAGACCCGTGGGCACTGGCCAATGAGGACGCAGCAGAATTTAATAGGGGCTGCTACTACTTCTGCCCAGCCAGTGAAGTAAGCACAATCGATGTAGCACTTAACGATGGGGAACCGATTGGCGCGCCCCAAGTAGTCGTGCACAACGGCGAATTTATTATTGTCCGGGGCTACTGGGGGAAGCAGCTTGTTCGACACCACTATGCAGGTGCACTCGGTATCTCTCACAAGATTTGATACACGGAAGCCATTAATTGTTCCGGATTTGAACTTAGGGCCTCCAGGGGTATTTCTATCAAAAAAGAAGTTTAGCTGGTGGCCGCCGGGAATTGAGGTGCTCGGGGGAGAAGAATAGCCCGATGTTGTTGACGGAGGCGCAGACGTGGCACAGATCTTGTGAACCTGGTGAGAAGAGTTATTCCTAAACTAAGAGTTCTGGGGACAGATCATTTTCACGTGGCCCTCCAGACCACAGGTTAAACAAATGTTGGGTCTCCTTGAGAAAGATGAGTAAGGGAGGCCTGAAAAGAATGGTTTTATGCCCCGGTGTTCGGAGTGGTTTCAGCATCGATAGCCCAGTTACCTTGGAAAACTTGCTTCCATTTTGCAGGGTGAACTTATCTTTGTTTGGCTTATGTTTTGGGAAAAGAGGGGCCATTTTCTTCCCTTCTTTCGGATAAAGTTGTGGCTTGTTGAATAAATCTCGGCCTCTTCCGTGCACAGCTTGAATATAAAGCACCGCCGGTATTTTACGAAAGATCTGATTTCACCTGGAAGTGTAACCAACAACCGGTCTCTCAGGAAGAACTCAACGAGGTCATCGTACTCATGCGGGAATTTAGAAGCATCGAGCCAGAAGTTGAGGTGACGCTGGAGGGTATACAAAAACTGACACTATGTTTGGCCTAGCTTAAGGAGGACATGTCTGAATTTGGATTGGTAAAAGTCTGGAGTCATGTTGTATGCCGCCATTAACTCCGATTATAAGGTTAAATAATCAATTGTTGCCTCCGAGGGGACAGATATAAATATATCTCGGATTTGGGAATTTAGCAAAGGCAACAATTGAGCCACTCTTTCTGCTTCGATGTTCTAATGGTTGATTATGAAGATTTTCTCGAAGTGGATTAAGAAGGCTCCGAAATCCTCGCCTTCCTTGAAAACCGGAAGCTTAACAGACGCATTAAGGGTAGCTTCGTCCTGAGCTGATAGACAGCGTCTCGTTCCTGGTCCTACTCATTTCCAGTTCATGAAGGCGGATTCTTTCCTTTTCTTACTGTTCTTCTCTTTCTCTTCTTTCTTATCGTTCTCTTCTTTCTTCTCGTTCTTCTCTTTCTCTTCTTTCTTATCGTTACTCCTCTTCTCTTGCTCTTAGTCTTCTCTCTTCTCTTTGGGTACGTTCTTCCTCTTGGATATTATCTAGCAGGTACTTGCCGTTGAGCCAAAGCGACTCTTCCTGTAACTTAAACGTCTTAAATAATGGGGACATTTTATCGCCTTCGACCAACTTTCAGAAAAAGCACCACCAAAAATGGAAAGGCTTCTGCAGACCTATGATTCTTCTTTACAAAAGAAACAAACACAGCGATAATTATTTCGCACGGCGCGAATTCTTAATTATACTCGAAATATTTACTCTAGAATTTAGCAAAAGCTTGTGTTGCCCAATACACAACGAAGAAAACGATAAAAACAATACAAAAATTTAAATAAGATTAACTCCTACACAATACGGCAGACATTTTATGGAGGCTAAACAGAGTTAAAGTTTCATATGGTCACAAAATTTAATACAAAATACGCACAGAAAATTGAAAATTGGAAATCCGTAAGGTCTTTTTTACAATTTCTTAACCAGAAACTTTAATATACAAGAATAACACACTTTAGAATCTGTCACAGGTCTAAAAGAAATGAGATCAGATACTGTGGATGACCCTAAAAGCCTGATACCAAAATATAATATTCTTGAGTAAAACGTCGATGCTAGCCGAGGATTGACTCTGCGGTGACGCGGAAAGGTAGCATGCCAGAAATTGGGATATAGATCCCAGTGCGAGGGTTAAATAATCAAAATCGAGTGTGGTTGGCCTAAATATACAATTCTTAGAGGTTCTGAGTTTATAGAAACTGATTGTAGTAAATAACTTCAATATATACAAAGAAAACATCATTCAAAAGTAACTAAGTGACAAAATATAAGGTAAGCAGGGTACCAAATGGGGGGAGGGATACAAATGACTCGACGGGGACGAGAGTCTGAGAGACAATGTACAGTGATTGCTTCCAGGGAAAGGGGGCAGACAAATGACGAGGAGACTCACGTAAAGCCTAATTGACTGGAGTCTTTGGATACGGCGAATAAGCGGCGCGCTGCAAAGTTCCACTTGCAAAATTCCTTCTTTTCTAACCTCGATGAGAAATGAACGAGGGAGTACTCCAGACGTGAACAAAGTCGATACCAGAATGATAGATAACTGTCCGTCTCTATCGTATGTCAGGCGGGAACTCTGGCTTTAGGTACGACCGAGGCCGGGTAGAGAGGTTACGCGTCACGTTCGTAGCTAGAAGCCGTTGAGAGGTTCGTCGCCCGGGGCTCCCAAAAGTGTGACGGGGATCTCATTAGACTTGGCGCGTTACGGAGAGATATCTCGGTGGGCATCACAGGCTCACGTGAGAGTCCTCGACCCCGTAGGCCTGTCGCTGATCACTCGATGTGATGGGGAAGAAAGGAAACCCAACACGGTTCACATGCCCATGCGACACTTATGAGGCGGCTCTTTGGATTCGAATGACCCAACCATTCTTGATAAAGGCACCAGTGTCATACAACCGCGCCAAATTCTCACTGCTCCCTTGAGGCCATCTGGGTGTGCAGGTGCATCTTTTTCAAGCACCATGGGTAGATATTGGGTTGTAGGGGGCGCGGCTAACCTTCTCTCTCTGAAAAGCGAGTTGGTTATCTTTCGGTAACAATAATTGCTTCAATACGTCAACAAATAATGTCTAAAGAGTTTTTGACAGTGTCTTTATGAATTTTAATCGCTTCCTGACGAAAAACCTATTCCGACCCATTCTGAGATGATGTTTGGGGATTGTAGTTTGTCTTAGAATGCCCACCTTTTTGTTTCTAAGAGTGCTAAGAGTGCTAATATTGTTATTATCTTAATATCTTAAAGAATAGAGCCGTTGGAAACACGTAAGGTTATATAGAAACGCACAATAATTCCTAAAATAAACTTATATTTTAACTCTACAATTAAATACACAACATTTAACCATTAACCACAGCAATACTCTGAATTTTATCATAAACAAGAATTAATTCAATTAGTTTGACCCTCTAAAATTGATTAATTTCAATACACACCTCAATTATATAAGATTTAGGCTTACGGACTCTGTAGAACCTCGCAGTCTCATCTTTCTTTTCAAGTAAGTCTTTTTCTGCACCTGCTTAATAGGAAACCACAAATTATGGTCATCTCAAAAACATATCTTAATGGAAAACACTACCTATCTTGTCTGAAAAGATGACAGTTTTCCGTCTTTTTCCAGCTTTTTATTTTTTGTCTATGTGATTTCCCTTATAATAAAAATAATAATAGGTAATTATAATGCCCCCTTCAAGGCTGTTCTTCCTCCCAGAGCGTAGGTTGTGTCGCGAGTGTAGAGAAAATTTACAGGAGAGAGAAGGCAATACTGAAGAGATAAGTCTTCAGGAGACGTTTAAAAGTAGCAAGGGAGGGAGATGATGGGACTTGGGCAGGAAGAGCATTCCATAGTCTAGGAGCATCGCGCAGAGGACAGAGACAGAACAAGGAGTTTTCAGGAGGGGAGCTAGGTTAGACCGGAGTGCCCGAGGAGTTTGACGACAGGAGAGGTAGACGAGAGATAAGGTGAACCCTCGAGTTTTAGGGTCTTGTAGGCGATGGGAAGAATTTTATAGTGGGTACGGAAGCGAATAGGTAACCAGTGTAGCTCCTGTAACAGAGGCATCGAAGGAGAGAACCGGAAGCGGGAAAGGAGGAGCCAGGCAGCATAGATTTAAACTAGTTGTAGGGGGCGAAGTGAAGAAGGAGGGCGATTAACTAGAAGAGAATTGCAGTAGTCTAAGCGTGGGGTAAAGAAGGCATGAATAACAGTCTCACCCGAGAAGTTGCATAGGAAACTGAGGGAAGACTAACAGATACGATGAATGTGCTGTTTAAACGAGAGTTGCTCGTCGAAAATAACACCAAAATTACTGACACCATCAGAGAAGGCGACATTGGTTTCCCTAAAGTTAAGGAAGGGAAAGAGAGCTTTAGATTTTTCCACCATCGAAGCTGACCAAAAAGGAGGACTTTAGTTTTATTGTGGTTAAGTTTGAGAAAGTTGGCAGACAGCCATTCGTTTATAAAGGTGTAGGCTGAAAGGATCTTGGTAATTGATTGAGGGAAGAAAACTGGGATGAGGAAAGGTATATTTGAGTGTCATCAGCATAGAGGTGGAAGGACAGGCCCAAATCGCGAAGAAGAGAGCCAAGAGTAAGTAAGTAGATGCGAAAGAGTAGAAGAGCAAGGACTGAGCCCTGAGGCACGCCAAAATGAATGGGGGCGAGCTCGGAGGAGAGGTTATCGAGCACGACCGATTAGTGCGGGAGGAGAAGTATGAGCCGAACCAATGAATCCTTTCTCACTATAATGAATCTTTTTACATTCATTTCACGCTTTTTTTTTCTTTTCCAATTTTGTTATCGTTATTTGACACCTTCAAGCATAAACATCCAAGTGCAGAAATGTAATGAAGAAATGAATAAGCAAAGGTAAAAAGACAATGCTCAAGATGAAAGGAGACCAGCAGAACTTTTTCAGAACCTGTGTTTTCCACACTGTTCAAAGACAGAGATGACAGAGAACTCCCTGGCGACCCATCAAAAATGATAGCATTTTGAGAGTTCCACTCCTCTCTCAGCCATACTGCTTATAATGGAATTCTTGTAGCAGGAGATTTATACCATGATATTCTTCCTTGAGATATACTGAGTGAGACAAGAAGGGGTAGGTACAGGAAGATCAGAACAGCATGGTACTGGTGCAATAGTGGATGGAAGATTGTGGTAAGAGATAGAAGGAGGTGCATTTTTGCCACTTCGACGTTCGGAATTTTTCACCATGCAGAAGTAGCAGCTGCTTGATTGATAAGTATGTTCACGCCAAATCCTGTGGGTGCCAAACTTTATTGCTCTTATTTATCCTCTATACTATACTGTAAAAGTAAAAATATATAATGTATTACTCATTTGGTTTAAGAATAAACATAGTAGCTTAAATACTTTTAACATTTAATATTTTACTTTTTACAACAAATCATTTTCCTATTTTTCAAAGTTTTCTAGCAGTGTTCAAAATAAAAACTAGTTGCATGACAAGGTATGAAAAACAATGATAAAGTATGTTCTTTAAGTTTCACACATTCTCATAGATACTGTTATATGGTTTTAATGAAGTGCGCTCGTAAAACAGAATGCATGTGTAGAATGATTGCAGCCTCTTGATTTCATTTCTTTACGGATGTGTTCACTATGGTAGATAGAGATGTAATGAAAGCAGATTTTTGAAAACCTTTATAAATATTTCTGAATTAATATTCCAGAATATTACGTTCTGGAAATTTTTAAAACATACATAAAGCCTCATAAAATTCTAATAAATTCTAGATATTTCTTATGAAATCTAGACTGTTTTGGAAGGTATGTTTTAAAATAATATTATTCTAAGACATTCCAATAATAATATTTACAATAATATTACAATACCCACGAAAGCAATGTTTTAGAATCAAAATAGACTTTTTAATTTGATTTAGTTACGAACAATTTAGAAATAATTCTTTCAACCGAATAACAAGAAAAAGGGGAATTTTGTTAAATAGTGTAATGCATTGGAAGTACTAGTATCTCTCTCCATAGTCATTACTCTCATTAGACTAGTTATAATCAAGATATGAGAAGAGGACTTTTTCCATCATCAACCTCTTACTTCTTTTTATTTAAAAACTTGACAACTGCACCATAAGAATAATCTAAAGTTCTTGGACTTTGAACATTTGCATTACCGATGTAAATTAAGTTAGAACGTTTTGCCTCATTGTATTTATTACCATTTCATATTGTTTTGTTATTTTCGTTCACTCTCACCAACAAGCCTTTATTTCATAATTTTTACCCCCAAATTTCAATCTCTTTCTGTTAGTCTTCATCTCTGTTTTTCTATCTTTTTTTGTCTTTTTCGTTACAAACCCAAGGAACGAAACTTGCTTGCCTTCTCTCCAGCATCAACCATCCTTCCTCGTAATCTACCGCCTATCGACGCACAAGTTAGATTAACTCTCGCCCTCTCAGCAACTTATCTAGTTGCGTCGCTATTTACGTCAATAGTCAGCACTTACGAACAAGTACTCCAAACCACATAATCCAAAGTCGAAAGAAAAATGTCAAGTGACATATCATTCAAGTCACATCAGTTGCCATTTTATTATAAAGTAATTAATTAACTATCCTAATCTCAATTCGCAAACTTATAAACATTTTAACTACCTACAATGCACAATTACATACTCATTTAATTTTTATTGAGGCCCAGACCACTCTACTTTCAGCTACGTCTCTTTCTATTTAACAAGGTTCAAAGCACGCAATAAAAATAAAATACTGATGCAATTATATTAAGATAGATCAATCTTTTTTATTTTCATATTGTAATAGAGGCAGAAATTTGTGCAAATTCCCCTAATCTTATCATTTTAGGTAACATCTTCTGCCCCCTGTAGAATTTTAAAAATAGCATCATTATCATCACTAACTCTATAATTTAGGAAGGGGAATTTTTGAGTATTTGAATAATAATTTCATCTTAGTTTGGTTATGACTTATGTTTTTTATCAGAGATATTTCTAATAATTCTTTAATAATATCCAAAAACAATATGGTGAAGTTCAGAAATAAATATAAGCATCGAAATTTTGTGAATTTTTTAAACCCCAAAGAAATTTATAAATTTTAACCATGGCTGCTTTTTTTTAGATTTTAAATTTTAATCTTAGTAGCGAAGCCATTTCCTGGTTTTAATATAAAAAAAAATTATTTCTTACTATAAAATAGATATAAAGAGCATTATATGATCGTCTTCCAAAGCGTGTTGTCACCGTTCATATACCGGGTGTTTCAAAAGAATTTATATAATTTTGCAATCTAATAACTTTGCCAGTTCTCGTTCAAATGACCTCAAATATAAACAGCATGTGTATAAACAGGGTAAGATTTATTTTTAATGCTTGATGTTTTTATCCTAGAGTTATAGAAATGCCATTCACTGGTAGTGAAAAAGCGTTTTGTGTGTTGGAGTATACTCGAACACAGTCGAACAAGACTGTGCAGCGTGCATTTGTGAGGGATTTCTCTAAACAGTCACCAACGGCAATGCAGATTTGGACATGGCGCAAAAAATTCAAAGAATCTGGACGACCAAGAACATCGTAAGAGAGGGTCGAGAGGGTTTTCCTTAAACTTTTGCGAAGCCCCAAATAGTCCATAAGAAGAACAAGTCTGGAAACTCAGATTGCTCCAACGACAGTTTGGCGGGTTCTGAGGAAACGCTTGCTAATGAAACCCTACCGGCCGCAGTGAGTTAAGGCCATAACGGCAGATGACAAGTGAAAGCGGAAACAATTCTGTGTTGATATGCAAGTGAAATTTGAAGAAGACGAGTTCAAGGAACGTCTTGTTTTCAGTGATGAGGCCACATTTCATACGAATGGCAAAGTCAATAAGCATAAAATCTCCATGGCAGAGTTGAGCACGTTAGGGACTCACCGAAAGTGAATGTGTTCTGCGCCATCCCTAAGAACCATCTTCATGGCCCATTTTTCTTTGGGGAAATGTGACCGGCCATGTTTATCTTCAAATGCTTCAGAACTGGCTAATGGATGAGTTCATTGTGTGGAATGTTCATAATTAAAATGTGGAAAAGGTTCAAAACAAAAAGGAGTCTACTTGGGGTAACGAAACAGCTATTTATTGTAAATCCATATAATTTCACGCAGTTTTCCGCCTATAACTCGTATATACTCATAAAATGAGGAATACAAATAAGATTGAGAAAAATATCTATGGGCGAATAGTTGGTAGAAAAACAACAAGAAATGTAACATCCACTTCAGCTGCCAATTTTTAATTCATAAATATTGGCGATTAACAAACACATTGGGATAATTATTGATGATTTTAGATCAAATATTTATTGGTCTATAAAATATGCAAAAGCAACCATAATCTCCCTATAAATTATATATAAGCCATCTTACTGCACATAAAATGAGAGTAAACAGCATTAGGGCTCGGTTTCTACAAGAAATCTTCATTAAATATCAATTGTGTTATAAAAAACACTCGAACAAAAGTAGAAAAGTACTCAGATTTAATGTGACCTGACGCATCCAACAAACAGGGGTGTATTTTTAAACTATAGCCACTATGTATTGCAAAAAAGAGAGATGTAGTGTCATTTATTTCAAATTTGAGTGTGACAACCCCACTTGCTAGGATTAAATTTGAGTTTAAATTGCAATTGAACTTCCACTTCCAAAGAATTAAAGCTTTTTCCTTTCATATCGCAAGCAATTGAAGGGAGCATTGACCATCATCACTATCACTAACTATAATTTAAGAAGGGGATTTTTTTGAGTAATTAGGTTGGTTATGACTTATGTTTTTTTTACGAAGTTATTTCTAATAATTCTTTTATAATATCAGAAAACAAAATGGTACAGTTCAGAAATAAATATAAGTATCGAAATTTGGTGACTTTTTAAAACTTATAGAATTACAAATGGTGAAGTTTCTAAAATTTATTTTTATTTATCTTCTTCTATAACTATATTTTAGCAACGTGATATTTTGAAAAAGAGGACCACTAGCATATTAGTAGTGAATAGGACTGGCCTTTGAGCGGATTTAGTAGTCCTAGCTGGCTCTCTGTATCTATGTAACTATGTAGTAGTCAAATTGTCCTCTTTTGTTTTCGTCTATATTTTATAACAAAGAAGAAATATATTTCCACATTGGCTCTTCATGTGGATACAAATTCATGCCTTTGAAAGCTTTGAATTTGAGCTCAGATTTGTGTCGAGAATTTAAAAGAAATTATCTTCACATTCTCTATGGATTCTTAACAAATGATTGCTTTTCTAATCATTAGAAAAGTCTTTCCTTAGGCCATAATAATTTAGGAGCAACAACTGGCCAAGAGTTGATCCTGATGCGGGAACGATGGAAGATAAAATAAAACTACGGAGCGAATATAAATAAAAGAAAGATACCAAGGCTATTAAAAGTTCCCAATTGGTATCATGAAATATATTTTATATTGCATTCTTCGAAAAGTATGTATCTACCGCCTAAGATAATCCTTTAAAAAGCTGTGCTTCTTTAAGCCGTGTTTAAATGCATCGAGAGAGAGAGAGGAAGGAAGATCGTATCGCAGTAGGCAGTTTATTACGCATTCTCGGGGCAAAGGCAAAAAAGGCAAGTTCGTCCATGCAAGACATACTAATATGACGATAATCAGTAATGAGACAGTGCAAGAATGTAATGCGATTAGTATTGCGTTGTGTACCACTGTCATTGTGTATCAATCATGCATTGGGCAACTCCTCATCAAACCAAAGCGAAAGTATAAAATACAACACTAAAACAATAAATCAAATATATTTTCTGACCACCTGCAAGGGATTAGTGTATATACTAGTGCCTCGCATAATAGTGCTGATAGTGAACACCCCCTCCCTCACATTGTCGAACTTCAAGACCCTACCATTACTCTTTTCCCTAACCAAGCCGACCCCGAAATTGCCTCTTTCTTCAAAATCGCCGCCGTGGAACTCGGGGCTCTCGTCATCCGCGACCCCCTTCCCGAACCTGCCAACCACCTTTGCTACACCTTCTGCATTCCCCAACCCGGTCTTACAGTCCCCACAGTGATATAAGGACCGCTTGCCTCTCCTACGTGCTCTGTGGCACCCTGTTCCACTCACCCCTCTGAAATGGGGGATTTCCTTGATGACCCTAATAGCGGCCCTCCGGATATCATGAGGGGAAGAGGAAACCAAGAGAATAACAATGACCAGCAGGCCAACGACAACAATGACCAAAGGAATGCCCAGGACGACAACCGAGGCAACCAGTGGGAAAGCTCCCGGTCTCGACCCTCTTGAGCCCGAGACCCCCCGCGTAGATTTCACGACCCCTTTGGATGCCGAGGAACCAGGTTCCTTTGACTCCATTCCTGCAATTTCTCATCTCCAAAAGGCCAACAGTGGCAATGGCATCAAGGTCTTCCTTAAGAAAAATTACCATCACTGGGCCCCCTCAGACGACCGCGCCCTTTCTTGGCTGGAAACCCTGGTTAGCAGGAAGGTGATTGAAGAAGCACATATCAGATGTGCTCACCGTGTGTTTGGTGTCACAAAACCAAACGGATCTGCAAGACTCATCTATGATATGTCCTCGGCCAGCAAGGCATATCACCCCCCTTCAATTTTAGCCTTCGCCAGCATCGCTCGCATTATGGGAACCCCCACCGAGGGCATCTGGGCAATGAAATTGGATCTGAAGGAAGGCTTCCACCATCTCCGCCTCCACCCAAAAGCCAGCCCCTGGTTTGGAATAAGATGCCAGTGCCGTTCCTTTAGATTCAAGCGCCTCCCTATGGGCTTCCATTGTGCGCCCTTCCCTAATGCAAAAGTTGACTGCTACTGTCATTAACCAACTGGCCCTCAAGTGCAGAATCCAGGTGTATACCTACCTGGATGACGTACTTTGCCTCGGAAGTAAACGTGCCCTCCGCTCCTTCATGCGCTTCGTGCGCCAGAGTTCCATCAACGCAAACTGGCGAAAATCGATTACCATCCCCTCGCGCAAGATCTCCTACCTCGGTTTCAATATCGACCTGAAAAAAAAACGCATCCAGCTCACACCCACCATGTTGGAGAAAACGCGCTCGGCACTCACCATCATGTCCTCACGACCCGTCACCCGCAAAGCCTGGACCAGGTTAGCAGGCCTCCTCAACTTCATATTGCCTGCCCTCCACCTTCCTTTCTGCTAGATCCAGCTCTGCTATCAGCAACAGGACAATCCCAACCCCGGCCCTTTCCTCCACCTCAGCCGTCTCATTCACGGAAAATGGGTACGCTTTCACCCCCCAAAAGGGGCGAGACCAGCCATCTATGTGGATGCTTACCCCTGGGGCATCGACTAGTGGTGTAGGGGAGTGTCAATGGCTCTGGATTGTCGCAATTGGGACGCGGGCATATTCAACTTGGAATCACTTGATGCCATCCTTTCGATTATCATGCCCCACCCGTGCTCTCCTCTTCAGTGACAACATTGGAGCCATTTGGAATTCCAAAAGAGAGAAGCTCCCTGACTTGATCCTCCGCTCCCTCTCTTCAGTTTCTCTTGTCAACTTCTCCAAGGCATTCAAGATCGCCTCTAGAAACATCGGCTACATTAGAAGCAGGCGCAACCCGGCTGCTCTCCCGTCTCGGTACTTTTCAAGAAGTAACCATTAGGCCGTGTGTGGGTGTCCCCCCTGTGGGGATACTTAAGGGCCAACACTCCCCGAGACGGGACGGACGTTTAACAGCCTTCTGCCGGGTAACACCTGCTCCCTCCGTCCTTCCCCTTGCTCCTCCTGTTTTCTTTGGTTTTGGACTCCTTTGAGTCCCTTTTGTTTTCATTCATGTATTTGTGTTAACGTTTTCTACTGAAAACACTTTTGTAAAATCTTATAATAAAAGGAAGGCCCTCCCGGTATCACATTTCTAATCTGATCTCGATATCGTAGCAAATAGTAAGTTGATGGTATGTAATCCCTTCTAAGTAGAATAGATGATGGCCCCCTTTGCACTTCATCAGACATTCCTGAAAATACTCCTGAAACACTTCTGTGCAGAAGAAGGTGGATGAAGTGGCAAGGGTGAAGCCCCTGCTCTAAATAAAAAAAGAGGAAGGGAGGGTCTGGTGAAGCCTAGGGAAATATGCCACAGCTGTCATCTGGAGGTAGATTGTAAGTCCTTTCAGCTACAGAGTGGAAACACGAAGTGTACACCTCTTTTACAAATAATATTAACTATGTTTAAATATTATTAATTAATTACATTTTGCAGGTTGCTTCAGGAGTTATTGAATTTTGTAAAGCGAAGTGTAATAAAATAATAAAACACCACCCGTTTACGAATAGGACTGAGAAATGGGCAGCATTTGACTACCTGCGTGGAATCGGTAAGAGCGTGGGCATGTTTTCAGAATGTTGAACTCCATTGTGAACAGATTTGGAGGATTTAAAATTTCAAACGGCTTAAAGCGACAACCATTTGGCTTCCAAGAGGAAGGACCAACCTGTCCCGATCATGGAGGACTTAGACTCCCATCAAAAACACAATGAACAAAATCAGGCGAAATCTAAGAAGGAGTGCCAGATAACCTACGTTGGAGGCCAAAGTGAATCATGTGACCATGCTACAATTGATAACAGATGATTTGAAATTTCGTTCATTTCAGATTGCTGAAGGAAATCTTCTTTTTAGCCCCACCATAAAGAAGACCAAATATGCTTCTTCAGCAACTCCTTACTGTTTTGCAGCTCTAAGATTTGTGCATGAGTGAGAAGTTGTTCACTGTCAAGACGACCCACAACACAATGAATGATCGCGTTGTGTACAAAAGAAAAATGAGATTCCAGTTGAGCATCGGACAACTTAAAAAAAATAACTAGCTGGGGTGATGGTGTGGGCGAGCGTAATATTAATAAGACATTGAAGGAGGAGGGACGTAAAGATAGCTCAACATGTTTTTTTCAAATGTTGAAAGAAAAATTCATCTCCAGGGTGGATGCTACCATCGGAAATTGCCGGTGTAACCATTCATCAAGATGAACCAAACTTACACACAGGAAAATAATATTCAATACTGGTGCTAAACATCAAAGGAAATTTGTCCTCCTAGTTTGCCAAATTTAAACCCCATGTAATTTAGAGTGTAATGATGCATTACAGAAGAACTGTAACAGATCCCAGCAAAGTGTTTACATGGGGAAGAGCACACTAGAAAAATGCTCGAAAAAAAGCCCCACTTGCGCTCAGGTCATACCTACACTTATGGCCAAAAGCTTTCCAACTAATATATATTATTATTTTTATCATTCGTTTTTAAAATTTAAATGATAGGAATAATTATTCTAATATATAAATTATTTCCGGTTTATTAAAAATTCAGTATTTCAAAAATATAAAGAAAATTGGGCTCTGGTCTTAGTCCTAAATAAGAGCTAAATTACAGTCTTTGGCGCTTTTCTATTATATCAAAAGGTTAAAATGATGACAACATAGGTTAAATGCATGATGTGTAATAATAATCTATTTTGTAAAATTTTGTAAAAATAAATCTTTGAATATCTTTTAATCCCAGAAATGTCTCTTTCCAAAGAAAAGCGCACAACCAATGTTACTTTACACCAAATTTGCCTGAAATGCAAGGACTGTTCCTATAGGGAATGTATCAAAGGGTACCATATTTAGGATCATTAATGACTTTAAAAAGCTTAGTTACGCTCATGTGAAAAATTGTTAAGCATGCCCATGACATTTAACTAAACGCTAAGATCATCTCCTGGTAAGGCCCCAACTCAAGGATTGGGTTGCCAGCAGTACTAAGCTTTCCCTTCAATTAAAAAAAGGCAGATGGGAACTTTTCAACGCCCACAGTGAGGCAGAGACTTTTCGATAAAGCCCTTAATTCAACAAGGACTGAGAAAAAGACTAATCTCCCTAAGAACTACCTGCGAAGAAGACTCATCTCCCTAAGAACTACCTTACGGATAAACTAAACTGTTGTAAAGAATATAAAGAATAAACTGTTGAAGAATATGGCAAAGAAATATTCTCTAATCAAGATCCCCTCCTCTTGTTTGTAGCTTCAGGAATTTCCGTCGGACCACGGTGAAGCACATGGAGAGTCATCATATCTGTTGCTACTTCTCATGTAAGGGAGCTGAATCACTAATGATACAAAATCTTGCTTCATCGGCACCTTTTCCAAAGGTTTATGACCACTTTGGGGATGACAACTGTATTTTTCTACATGATTGCGTAAAATGAAAATCAAAACCAAAGTTCTTGGCTGAAAATAACATCGAAATTTTGGCCCTTGGTCTACCAGAAAATTTGCCGGATTTGAATTCTTAACGATTTTGTTGGTGATAAGCAAACTGGCGGTTGATAACAGAAGCCATACAACTTTGTATAGTTGCAGGTGCCTTTTGAACAAAATTGGAGCAATAGCAGTTATATTATCCTCACAAATTTGTCTCCAGCATGCCACACAAATTTAAATGGTCTCTAATTAAAGGATACACCATTATAAAAAGTAATTGGACACATTAATTGACTGTAATTACACAGGCCAACAAATTTTAACTATTTTTAATCATCAGAGACCTGAGCAAACTTTTATCATGGCATTTTTCTCGCGGATTTCAAATGTGAATATAGTTTTTGTTTAGCACATCAGGTTTTTGGGATATTCAAAAATGCAATATGACCGCCGTCGCTGATAGAATGTAGCGTTTTACTCTGATTTCTTTGCCGAAACTGGTGATATATGGTTGCATAGCGCCATTGGTAGAAAAAAAATGCCTTTTGAATAACTCCATGTGCATTGAGAAGTTAAACTGACAATAAATGATGCATTTAATCTATAGAAACTAAAATTTATCATTCTCTTTAGGCATAAATATATGATAAAGATAAATAGCCATGTTTTGTTTATTCCACAAGCTTCATGTAGTTAATGGTACTTATATTGCATGTATAAGAATGGTAAACAATGATTGAAGGGCTAGTAAGTCAAAACTCGAATTCATAAACGTTGTGCATGGGATTTGCGTTTAAATTTTTCCTCAGGATTATCACGATACAACATTTAACAATGATCTCCCATCATGCTCTCATTCCAAAATCCTTGAGAGCGTGTTTCCATGTTCTTGATATCCGAGTGGAAATTTCACCTTGCTCGTCGCTTACGCCTCCAAGATTTTCTGGAAAATTCTAGGTACGAATGCAGGAAATAGATTTTAAGTGACATACTGAATCCCATTTGTTTATAAGATTGAAGAAGGTTTGCCACGCCATTTCTGTATACAGGTGACTTGTTGATGCCCAGAAAGTTTGCCCATAACCACTTGAAGGCTAGCCATGCATTTAGTTCAAGCGGAGTTATGGGCTTCTCAAAGTCAACGTCTGCTAAATCTTCCTTGATTTGTGGTCCCACAAATATGCCTTCTTTTAGTTTTGCCGCGCTCAGTTGTGGAAATATTTTGCACAGATATTGGAATCCCTGAGAATTGTCCTTAGCCATTGCTTTCGCGTAGTTTTTCATTAGATCTAGTTTCAAATGAAGAGGTGGCAAATATATTTTCTGAGGCTCCACCAGAGAGATAGGCTAAACACTGCTTATTCCAGGCTCATACGTAGATCGAAGTGCCTATTATCACTTGTCATAATATTTCGCAGTGGCACGGCTATTCAAAGGCAGAGGAGGCAACAGTACTTCGTGAATCCTCCTTGCATACCCATTACCATGCCTATGACTTTTAGATCACCACAGATATATTACTGATGGGCTTGGTAGTTTATGGCTTTAATAAGAATATCCATATTGTCATATATCTCCTTAAGGTGGACAGAATAGCCAATAGAAATGTAAGGCTTTACAATGCCATTGTGCAAGAGGACAGCTTTCAGATTTTTCTTAGAAGCATCAATAAAGAGACGCCAGTCAGACGCCTGATATATCTGTAACAGGGGTGGGCAAGCTTTTTGAGAGTGCGTGCCAAAATTGGCCAAATATCTAACACAAAATTTTTTCACGTGCCAACCAAATTTTTGGGAGAACATACTATTTGATATCTCTTAAGCATTTGAAGAACTTTTTGAAATAATAACGAATCACCCAAGAGAAGTAAAGACAGTATTGTAAGTCATTATGTAAATTATGTCAAACTGAAAAAGATTATAACAGGCTTTACGTATGGATTTTTTTTATTAGCCTATAAGTATAACTGTAACTACCATACCTATTCACACAATTTAACGACTATTATTAACATCAACACAAAAAATTAACATTGATATTTTTTTCGATTAATCAGTCATTATTTTTTACCAGTTATACCTTTGAATTACTAAATCACAGTGAAAAGTTACTAACAGATAATATTTTGCTTATTTTAAATCCTCTACAATTGATGTATAAAAAAATAAAATATATTTATTTACTTACAAAACTACATTCAAACTACCACTTTCAAAAAAAAACATCAGATAAAATTAGAGTCAGAAAACTTGTTAACCCTTTCTATATATTATTTTTTAGCGGGAATTCCACTGCTGTATCACTGAGGACAGATTTTATATCGGGTTTATATTTAGTAAGCTTGAGAGATATGCATGCACTACTAGTTTCATCCATCAGGTTACTCCTTTTACGAAACTCAACAAAGTTCATCCCTGAGAACAAAGATTCATAAGCATATGTAGACGAAAACATGGATAGTAATGCTGTTGCATGGTTCTTTAAACAGATAATTTTCTGGAATAGTATTCTTAATCCTTATTACTTCATTTTCCGCATTTGCCTCTGTTACTCCCGTCACTAATCGCTCCTTTTTCACTGTTTTCCAAGTTAACTCTTAGATAAAAAAATTGGGGGTTTCCAAATTGAGCTACTTTTAAATTCAATCAAGTGCATTTCAAATCATCCATGTCTATCCAATGAAAACATTTGCACGTTTAGTTCATCCAGTTTGATACTGTCTGGAAACTTAATGAATTTTGCCGTCTTTTCCAGTTCTCTAAACCTAGCAAATCTTGAAAAGAACTGCCCAAGACTTGCCTCAATAATTTTTACAAACAGCTTTTGAAGACATTGGCGGTCCGTTATGTCATCTTTCGGGAGATTATAGATGTACCTCTTTGTGTTTGGAAAGTATCTGAATTTCTCATCATGCTACATCCTTCGTAAAAACCTCTTTAAAACAAAACCGTAACCTGTGCTTTCACGTGCCAGAAATAAGTCATCGGCGTGCCACATTTGACACGCGTGCCAAGAGTTGCCCGCCCCTGGTCTGTGATAAGGCTTCGAACAATCCATTTATATCATGGCAGTAGCAGAGTGGTCCATTAACTGTAAAGAATGAAGATAAATCATGATTACGCTTTCTAGAGTAACTCACATGCACATTATTCTCTAGTAGGAATTTTTCTTGTAGTCGAGATGCTAGAAGTTCTGCTTTCTCCTTTGACAGTAACATATCTCTCACAAGATCATTCAAATCTTCCTGGGTAAATAACTTTGGTTCAGAATTAGCATCCTCATATTCAACATCCGCATCTAATGTGCATGCACCTTCAGTACTGCTATCATCACTGATATCACCAGGTACCAGGTCATCATCAGGTATAACTGGAATTGGCAATGATACATCATGTGTTTACTGGTCTTCACGCCGAATCCCTGGTTAAATAAAAAAATTGGTGCTTTTATTTGCAAAAAAACCCTTTTGTGGTCACACTGCAAAATAAACAATCTTCGAAATGGTCTCTGAGCTCTCTCCATATCATAGGCACAGCGAATGGCTTTGAAGCTTTTTGTTAATCCAGTCACGTAATCCATTAGAGCAGGGAGTACAAATTTGGTGCGGTGCCCGTGCTTTATCTTGGTCACCCTGAAGGCAACCGAGGTAGAGTTGTACATTTTCTTTATATCATTAATCATAGTACGCTGCTGAGGTTGTGTTGTAAAATGCCAACATACATAGCAGAATTTATTTGGATGATATTTGCACTCTCGAGGCATTGTTACTGCTTTGTGGGAATATTTGGAAGCCTCTTTTGATCAACGAAGAAGAAGCAGCTTAGAAGATGCACATAACATGAGGAACCTGAAAGCATAAAACAGAATTATAACTAATTTCGCAAAATATGCATACGGGTTACAAATATAAATGAATTCTTTTCTATACCCCTTTAACCAGCAAGAACTCACGAAGCATCTAGTTTGCTCATCTTAGCAGTACAATAATAATGCATGCAATAGAGCAATACCATTAATATACTACATTTTATAATCACAGGCGGCTATTTTGAATTTTTGCCATATCTTAAAAACGGTACGTGCTAGAGCAAAAACATGGAAAGTGCATTTAGAAAACTATAGTAAGGTCTTTGATGAAAAATGTGTGTTAACCAGTGTTTTTAATAACTTGGATTTGTGGTCTAATCTTTTTATATTTCATTATCAAATTATGATACAAACGTACCAAATAAAATATAAAGTTTGAATAGTTATAAGAATTCTCTTCTATAAAGAAATATAGCAGTCTCAAATCATTTCATCGTGTCATTGACTCAAATTACGATTCAATTGAAAGTTTGTTACATTATGTTGTAACATATAATTGTTTCTTTCGTTTTAATTTAAGCATTACCTATATTTAGTTTCAAAATTAACCATGTATTATAATTTTTTTTTGTTGTTTATTTTAAAAACAATTCAAAATTTATATAAAAAGTTTGGAAATGGAGAATAGTCTTCGCTTTAGAATGTTATAGTAGTTTATCTATCAATTTGGA
Source organism: Ceratothoa steindachneri (assembly GCA_963969495.1). Lineage (NCBI taxonomy): Eukaryota > Metazoa > Arthropoda > Malacostraca > Isopoda > Cymothoidae > Ceratothoa > Ceratothoa steindachneri. Next base: position 33,441,582 of record OZ018326.1, read on the forward strand.
AAATTATGACATAAAAGAAACACGACACTTGTATAGTCAGTTAGTTTCAACCATTTTCTTTCTTTTTGGGCTCAAATTTAGTGAAATACTATAGTGCTTTTTAGTTTATGATCATTTATTCTTCAATTGACATATTTTTAGCTATAGCAATATGTCACCTTATTTTAAAATATACCTAATTAAATAAAAAGGGCACATAAATATAAATAATGTAATACTTATTACAATTCGACATTTTAATTAACATTAGAAAATTGAGAATTTTCGGTATTACTTTTTCCCTTTCCAGAAAGTTGAGAGTTACACAATACTGAATATTATTAAATCTGACACTTATATGGCCAATACGTAGAGGCTCATATCTAACAATAAACGCCAGAGATGTACTGATGTGAGTAGTATTGCTGAGTGAGGTGCGAGCCCCCCCCCCCCACACACAAGCTGTTTCTAATGGACCCTTATCCCTCCAACCTTTATTTGCTTGTCACGAAATGTTTCCCAACCCTGTCCTTAATCCTCTCTCATCTGTATAGCTATAAAAACCAATTCCAAACCTTTTTCATTTATTATTTTAATTCATAGCGTGCTGAGAAGAAGCCTTTTTCTCTTTATTCAGCTGACCGAAAATTAAAGTTTTCAACTAAGTGTAAGAATATGGAGACATTAACAGAAGATGAATGGGTTTCATGTGGTGAGATATGTGACTTTCTTCAACATTTCACCGTTTGTCAGTTGACATCTTCGTTATCAATAACAGACTGAAACTCTGCATATATATATAATAAGGGGAACCGTGTTTATTAATTGAGATCTAAACTGTATGTGAGGGGATGCCTTTTGAAGGACCAGCGTGAGAGGAAGCCACCAGGGATACCCCTTTCAGCCTTTTAGCTCAAAGCCATGTGCTCCTCAGTGTGAGAAATTTAGAATATTCGAGAAGGAAGCAGTTCCAGGCTTAGTCGCTTGACCCGGCTGTATATGCTTATGCGGGACACACCTCGCTCTCCCCCTCTGAGCTAACGCCAAATTCTCTCCGCGATACCTCACAGGCATGTCCTTCTCCCGCGAGCGCGGCCGTACAGACTCAACCTCCTATCCTGAGGGGAAAATTTTGATCGATGTCTGATCCAACTCGTTATCTCGAAGTAAGTTTGCACAGACTGACATCGAGAATCTTCTGAGGTCGGTCATGTGCTGGGGGCTATCTATCGGACAAACCACCTTGAAGAGATTAAGAGTTTGCCAGTCCCTCCGTCAGACCATTTGTCGGTCCCCCCGCGAAATCTCGCAATCTCTGCTCGAGTCGTACCTCGTCGTTAAGATCTCACCATCAGATCGCCCCTCGTGAAGCTTTGGCCCCTGTTCAGAGGAAGGCTTATTGAGCTACCTTCTTGTCGGAGAACTGTGCCCCCTTCCTTATCTTCCATCCCCATTCAAGAGTCCCGTTCTCCATTTCTGAGACTCCTTGCCTTGCCGCAGAACGGTCTCGTGTTTGAGATTCCATCTTTCTGGAGCAGAGAAAATATCGTTCTTCAAAAAGAAGTACTCAAAACCCCCATCTACTCCTCCTCCTTGTCAGGATTCACAAAGGTATCTTCTCGAAGACCTGTGCCGCTTGTCTTCCACTTTCGAACACCTCTAAGCTCCAAGGTAAAGCAATTTTGCGTTGTAATCCCCTGATTACACTCTTGTAAATCGTTACCTGCAATCGTCCCCTTTTGAATTGACTTCCCGCTCAAACTTAAATTATATCCATTGTTCGAGTTTACTATAATTTTGCACTCCCCACTCTGCTCTTTCTATTGTAAACTGTCTTGATCCAATTAACTATCTTTACTAAGCAATTTGTTCCCCTTTTGTATATAAATATTTTCCCGTTTATTATATATATATTAAAATTATATTTTTGAGTCTTAATCTTTATATATCCATGAACTGCAACTATGCAAGGCATTAGATAAAACCCTGTCAATCGTAAACGCACTCTAAAAATCAAGGAAGCGGCCTTCCACTCCTTTAATTGCTCCAAAGCATATCGCACACGGCCTTGGGTCGGCAATCTGCCTGTGCTTGTGTATGCGCCCTTACTCCGAGCGGGTCTTCACAGGCATACCAAGACACTGTAACTGTATTGATAATGTTCCCTGCTGTATAGAATTGGAGCATTGGAGCAAGACAATAGTACTCTTGTCCTGATATATGTTAATACAATAAATATTTCGATTTTTTTATAAGTTGTTCATACGTTAGTCCAAGTCCAACTCCAATACACCCTATTGCGGTATATAACGATTAAAAAGCCCTCGAAGCAACTGGATCTGCATCGTCTGAATATTCTAATTTAAATGGTCTTTCAACTTAATCTCGTTTATATAGATAGTGAGGCGATTCACATTATAATGTTTAAATTCAAAAGATGATGCATCATATCTACCAGTAAATGCCAAATAGTTAATCATACCAATTACTACCCTCGTAGGTATTCTCCCCATGAAGATACGAGGGGCAGTAAATAAGTTTTGTAATTCGGATGTAAGGAAGGGAGATATGAGGAAAATTGTTTTTTGATTTTTTAATATAACTACCCTCGACTTCAATGCAAAAGCGCCACACGTCTCTGAGGCTTTCGAATTCCCCACAACCAGAAATCTCCTGACTGCTGTTCAATCCACTCCTGGGCGGCGAGCTGAACATCTTCATCGTCCCCAAACCGGCATCCACGCAGTGCAGCCTTGAGCTAGTGCAATATAAAGTAGTCGCTAGGAGACAGATCTGGACTGTAAGGAGGAATGGTTGAGCTCCTCGAATCCGCACTCGTGCAGTGCAGCTTGTGCAACTCTGACCTTGTGGACTTTGACGACGTTGAAGTCGATCATGGGGCGTGAGGTTTCTAGGGACCCAACGGGCAGAGACCTTCGTCATGGCCAAATTGTCGTGGTTCATGTTGATACCCCTTCCATCTGACGGGCGTCCTAGACTGGCGTTATCTTCAAGGGACTAACGACTATGCCGGCACTCACTATTCCAGCGAGCAATTATTAAATAGGAAGGGGCGGTGTCGGTGTACACTGCAACCATGCGTTCATGGATCTCTTTTGCATTATTGCCTTCCCTAGTCAAAAGTTTGATCACTGCGCGGTGCTCAACCTTCTCCATTGTTGAAAACCTTTTTACTTGAATCAAGCCCCCCCACTTAGCCATGATTCTTCTTCACCTGCCTTTTCACCCGTTCTCTCAGCGTCTCACCTCAATGTCAGAAGCCTCTCGAAGAAGGCTGACTACATTCATAACCTGCTCGTTAACACTCGAGTCACTCTCCTTGAACTCACGGAAACTTGGCTTGCCCCTTTTGCTTGTTGCTTAAATCTCGCTACTCCCGATGGTTACATCCACTCCCATACCTCCCGTAACTCTCGCGGTGGTGGAGTTGCTCTCATTCACAGTGCCTCCTCCCCTCTGAATAATTTGCCCTCTCCCCCTCTTCTTTCTTTTGAGGCACTCATCAATGTCTCTGATTCCACCCCCTCTCTTACTATCTTAGTCCTCTACCGCTCCCCCCCCCCTCACTCTTCTCTCGAACTTTTTCTTGATGAATTTAGTAACCTCCTCTCTGGCCTCTCCCCCACTGGTTCTCTGCTAATCCTCGGTGATTTCAACCTTTCTGGCCACAATCCAAATTTCAAAGCTTTTTCTGAAATCCTTGATCTCTTCTTCCTCACCCAACAGGTTTCTTCCCCTACCCACTCTCAAGGTAACATTTTAGACCTTGTAATCGCTGACTGTCCTATTTCCAACCTGACGACTACAAATTTGTCCAATGCTATATCTGATCACTTCCTTATCAACTTCAACTTCTCTATCCCATTCCATATACCTCCCCAGCTGTCTCATAATCCTAAGCCTTTCTGTTGACTAGCCTCCATTGATATTCCCTCCCTATCTAATGATGTGGCCTCCAAATTTCCTCCCATTGATGCTTCTGCCTCTCCCGACCAGATTATGTCTTCTTTGGAGCAACCCCTTCTCACTTGTCGTGATGCCAACTCTCCCCTTATCACCCCTTCGTACTCCCGTTGTCACCGTGCCCCTTGGTACTCTATGGAACTCCTCCGTGCTAGGCAGTCCATGCGTGCCCATGAAAGAGTCCTTAGAAAGGCTCGCACCCGTGTGCAGGACACGACCCCTCTCTCGCTGGCGTTCTGGCTTGTGACAGCTTCCCACGTGGCGAAATTCAAATCTGCTCGTGAAGCCTACTCACGTAATCTGCTTACTGATAATAGGAATTATCCCCGTACCGTCTTATGCCTGCTCTCCCGTCTTACTTCCCCAGCCCAGGTCTCCCCACCCATTAGCCTTGCTACTCTCTCGAATTTCTTAGCAGATAAGGTCACTAACCTCCGTGCCTCCCTCGCTCAGCCTTCTGCCCCAGCTCCTGCCATTCTCCTTGACTTTCCACCTCAGCCGCTTATCGTTTTCCCCGCTGTGACCGCGTTGGAGCTTACAGCCCTGATCTCGCGTTCCTAAGAAATAAGGCTCCCCAAAGGACATTTTTCCGCCTAAACTGTTATGTAAAATTCTGCCTGCTATTCTCCCAACGCTTCCTTACTTGTTAAACACTTCACTTGCAACTGGTTTTGTTCCCTCTTTCTTCAAACGTGCCCACATCCGTCCTATTCTTAAAAAGCCTCAGCTGAACCCCACTAACCCTTCCAATTATCACCCGATTTCGCAACTTCCTTTCCTCTTCCTAAGTTCTGGAGAGAGTGGTTGCTTCACGCATCAACAGTCACATGGTGGCCTGTAACATTGATGAAACCTATCAATCTGGTTTCAAGTAAGGTCACTCCACAGAAACCGCCCTTCTCATTGTGTCCGATTGCTTACGAAGAGCCGCGGACAGGGGTTGTGCCTCGATCCTCGTTCTACTCAACCTATCCTCTGCCTTCGATACTATTGACCATACCGTCCTACTTAATCGTCTCCACTCTTTCCTCGGCATATCAGGCTCCGTGTTTGACTGGTTCCGCTCTTACCTCTCGTCTCGTACCTAATCCGTTGTGATTGACGACGTTTCATCCGACTCTACCCTCATTCGCTTTGGAGTGCCACAAGGCTCTGTCCTTGGTCCTCTACTATTTTGTATCTACTTTCTCCCTCTTAGTTCCCTTCTCCGTAATCTCGGTCTATCCTTCCACCTCTATGCTCAATGGAGGACTGCTCCTTTTCATCCCCACGTCTCTTGACTACTATATCACTGACCTCCTTGCTGCTTACTCCTCCATTTCTGAATAGCTCTCTACCAACTTACTGAGGCTTAATCAATCCAAAACTGAGGTCCTCCTCGTCGGCACCCCTGCTCTTGTCAAAAAATCTAAATCTCTCTTTCCCTCGCTTATTCTGGGCGGTAATACTATCATTTTATCTGACTGCGTTAGGGATCTGGGTGTTGTTTTTGGTGAGCATCTCTCCTTTAAGACTCATATCCGCAATGTCAGCAAATCCTCTCTATGTTTTCTTCGTAACTTCTCTCGCATTTGCTCTCACTTTAATCGCTAAAGTCTTGAGAATGCTGTTCATGCCGTCATCACCTCACGCCTTGACTACTGTAACTCTGCTCGTGAATCTGCCCTTCTCCTCTCTCCACCCCCTTTAACTTGTACAGAACTATAACGCCCGGCTTTTCCTCCGTCGCCCTCACTTCTCTCCCTCGAAACCCTTCCTGCATAAACTGCACTGGCTCCCTGTCGGATCACGTACTCACTTCAAGATACTTCTCTTCACATTTAAGACGCTAAACAACAAGGCCTCGTCTTACCTCTCTTCTGCCCTCTCGCCACACCATGTCCCTCGGGCCCTTCAGTCATCACATGCACCTCTTTCGAATATTCCTCGTTCATCCCTCTACTCAATCAAAACTGCTCCTTCTCAATCTGCGCCCCTAAGTTGTGGAATGCTCTTCCTGCTGAAATTAGGTCTTCTCCCTCTCTTACCACATTGAAGCGTTTCTTAAAAACGCATCTTTTTAGAATTGCCTTCTCTCCCCTCTTGAATTTCCATTGAATTTCCATTCTCACCTCAGCACAACGTGCGATCTGGGAAGGCCTCAGGCCTTGAAGAGCGCATTACAAAAGGCTCATTATTATTATTATTATTACTGCTTCTTAAATAGACGAGGCAGGAGCGTGCGGCTGCAGGTCCTGACTTGTCATAACTTGTCCTGACACCCCGACAAACAGCCATCCCCCTTCCTCTCTTTTGCCCTACCGATTCGCAAAACTTAATGACCGCCCCTCGTATTATGATAATTTATGTCTCATTTTCAGAATCATTTTCTCTCTGAGTTCTTTTTCATTTATACAATACTCGGCGTCTCTCCATATTTCATCATTATCATAGTCAATACCTTTTATTTTTGTTTCCTTTCTTCTTGTCAATATAGTATTTGATGCATAATTATTTACTTCCGTCATTTTCCGATAGACTGTGAATGTGTGTAATATAGATAGATATTCCCTTTAAATTAAAACTCAAAAAGCCCTATCTCATACAGAATGTTGTCTGTTATAATAGATTTGTGCAATTTAATTATATAGTCAGGCATGGTATTTTGAGGGTAAATATCCAGGGAGGATGAGGAAGGAAGGGTAACATAAAAAATCTCTGAGTCCATCTTCATAACTGAAAAAAATCTTCCTCACTTCCCAACTTTATATAATTTCACAAATGGATCTGCTCAAAGTTGGTAGGTTATATCACATGCCTTGACGCATGAATTAAGTGAATTTGGGTCCCCTCGCCATTTTACTAAATAATGCCTGTTTTTTTACATATTCTTTCACTTTAACTATTTTCTCCACTACATATTACTTAAGGGAGTCAAACTTTAACTTATGTAGTTCTTCTCCATAAACCCAACCTTAAATATGTTCTCCATTTAAATCTTCAATATAATACAGGTCTAATATATTTGAAATCCTATATATCTTGTAGATTTCCTCACTCCACCCTGCATCGTATCCTTTTTTAAAATTACTGGAAACGAATTTGATTCGAACATATTTGCAGATCCTATATAGAAACTCTCTCTCTTTCTCTTTATCTCTCTCTCAAATCTCTTTTTTTAATTTTAGCTCTTTGATTCGGTATAGCAAAATCATATATAACTTTAAACGGTGTGTTCCCAATCTTTCTATGTTTAGAATTATTGCAAAATCATCTTACACGTCGATGTATTTTCATGTGTTATTAAAAGGAAAATATCTGAAAAGTCTCCTTTATCTATCTTTATACACGCTCCACAAGACTAGCTTTGTTTAATGAGTGAACATGATATACACCGATATTATATTCACTCAATAAGCCTTTCATCTTCTTTCCTTTAAACTCTTCCCCATCATAAGAACATATATAACCTGAAATCCAACTTGCTTGTTCCATGAGATTTCGTATAGCATTTGACACCATCTAATCCGCCTACTCCTTAAAAGAAATTAGCCAGAGATATCTAGAATATACATCAATTACAAAGAGTATGTAACATACACCATTATTAAAACTTTCAAACTTAGACATCAGAGTAAGATCTCCCTGTCAAATCTCGTTTGGACCTTGAGCTTTTATGTGTTTAGTCTTAAATCTTTTTCGCACGAGTTTGTATAGTGTATAGCTATCCAAACCTGACAGAAAGCTTTCCACATCAGATCTTTTAGGGATCTTTTTTACATAATGGAATAGACGATTTACCCCACCAAAAGATGTTGGCAGACTCCAAGATGTATATAAGCGTAACAATAGACGGTTCATTTTTAACTGAATATCTGGTCAGTTTAACACTCTTATACAACTTCTCAATAAAAGACAGTTTACCTCAAAGAAACAAATTCATTTTTATTTTACATTCAGGTTAAAATACATAATTTCAATTAGAATTTCATGGATAGCCGCAACCTTATTACTTTTAACACATTTACTGATTCTCTGAATCAAAAGAGTTTGTTAATCCGGACAAGCAAACGGTTTTCGATATGCAATAGATAAAAGTAATCAATATGTATTTTTAATCCAACTAAACATTTTGGAAAGTTAAATGCAGAATTGTTTTTTTATATAATCTAGAATTTTAATAAACATATTCGTTAAGGAATTATGCTCTAATCAAAAATTACTTTTATCTGCGGTGAACTTAAACTCTTTTCTTGCAAGTCTTAATGACGCAGGCTGGGCACACTTCATCCTCTGGACTTCCATGGAGAGACTGATTAATTGATAGATAGATATTCTATTAAATTTTTTTTACACGTAATGTTGACGTAGTCATAAAGATCTCCGAGGACAATTTCTTTAACAAGTTCGATAGTTCTCCATCTCTTGCTGAGAAAACAATGGAACTCATCAAACGATACATTTTTTATATACTCATCTTCTGTGATGGTGGAGTGAAGTTTTCGACATTCATCCAATCCATAGTTTAATGCAAGATAACAAGCATCAACTGTATTCTGTAAACACTTCATCTGACGAAAACTTTAAGGGAATTCGCTTTCAAGTTTTAGAAAAGTATTGACTTCATACTCATTGTACAATGCGTTTTTAAATCGTGTAAGAATGAACTCTTCATCCCTTTTCCAATAAATACCGAAATGTATACTTGGAAATAGAATGTGTGTATTTTCCCTCACTACAAACTTTAGCTATTTTACACCGTAGTCCTTCACCCCTCAATCTATCTATATAGGCGAAATTTTCCGGTTTTAACCTGTGTATTGCCTCGAACCTAAACTAAAACTCATCCTCAATAAGGAATAGTTTATCGTTATATCGAGTTCTTCAGTAGGTGTTTTCAAAGATCACTCTAACATAACCAAATTTTGTTCTAGAAATCTTCAAAAGCTGAATATATTAATTTTATATTCTTTTTGTATAATTTGCTTTTGCTGGAATCGAGACATAGCTTCTTACGTGTGATTAATTAAGGAGATCTGAACAGCCACTGATACAAAGGCCGATAGGATAGGATTACTTTGACACGATTTGAATTTTTATAAATTGCCTTGTGTGGAGTTGCAACTTGATTAGTCCGTCTAGTTGCCATCTTTTAGCGGTTAAATTGATTAATAATTCAACCAGTTCCTTATTTTAATCTGGTGATGATAAAGAGAATGACAAAGTGCGTTTGCGCCATACATTGAGCTTAAGATAGAGAAGGTTAACGTGTGAGTAATATTTTCTAACTTTTTCCGACGTTGTGAGTTTTTTTAGGATAGATTTAGGGAAATTATAAGATACTAATTTTACCTTTACTTCCTTCCAGTAAGCGGGTGGTGATCTTTTGCACGTTCTAGCATATCATTGAGTAGGTCAATAATATTAGATTGTGGAAGTCTTTTACCAACGATACGAATCACTCCATCATTACCACAACTGAATCCTTGTGTATCTTTTAGTGTCTGATAAATTAATCTACCTCTTTCATGAACACTAGGCTCAAACGTTTCCAGTACTTTTTCTGTATAACCGTTTATTTGATCCTTGATACTCTCATCGACTTTAACGGTAGATGTGTTCACAATCATGTCATCCTGTTTCAAATTGTGTTCTAATGTGTTTTGGTAAAGGCTAACACGTCTATCTGGTGGGATGTATGAATTATTTAGTATTTTAATCAACTCTCTTTCCAACAATAAAAGTCTTTCTTGTGGTGAGATTAAGCTTGAGGGTACTTCAAACTCTATATTTGGGCTGAACCATATTTTTTTTCATCTTATAAGGTTGGAAAGGATACGTAATAGAACAGAGAATAAGATCGGTAGAAACGATCCTCCACGCTGATTTATTAGGTTTTTCTATAGACGTATATGAGCTGGCTTCTGAGCTAAGATACGTATCAACTGTTGGAATCATGATATTTTTTGTTTCTGCGATAAAGTTATAAGAACATGACCTTTTATTAGATTAAGACACATTCATATAGAGAATTTGCCAAATCACTATCCATGCTTCCTAAGATTGATTTTTTCATCGTTTTAGAGAGTGTGAGGAATGTATGAAATACATACGCGTATCTCTTCATTCTGTACCTCATTCTAAAAGATATACGCTCTCGATTTCTTTTGGAAAGATACCTGTCCGTAATGCAAATCGTACACTTTTCTCGGACTGAAGTCGCAGAGCAAATAACACAGGGCTTTGAGACGGCTTTATATATTCTAATGAAGTTGTTCCGTTTCCCAGGCATTATTTGGCCAGCGAATATATTTATCTGGGAGATGTCTCTCCCCTGGCTACTAAATAAGACTAGATTGTGTCAATTCAAGGAAATAGCGCGCATATAAGATGTAGGGGAATCGTCACTTCCCCGTTCTCTCGCGGTGGAGTCACGAGGCGATTACCGCGAAGACATCCGGCCCAGGCACCGTATCCCCGGATGAGTACCCCCTACCCCTAGTAGTCTCCTCCCCGAACGAAACGTTCACGGAGTTACAGCTAATACTCCAAGTTGTAGTGAGCTTCACGCCCATTAACGACCGCGCAAGGAAAGGTTTTTTCAATCCCCAAAGATCGAACCCAGACACGATCTTCCCGTGTACCTGGTTAAAGGAGAGCTATGGGACCTACGCTTCCATCAATTATGCCCCGCTGCAACAGGCTGCTCTAGCCATAAAGGCCAGGTTAAAGTTAGTAAAGTACCATAAGAAGGGTAATTCGAGTAGGTTGAAACACCACTACCATTTAGTGACATACTTGGGTAGACTCCATAACCCTAACGGCCGATTCAGGCGCGGGAGGATAATGGTCACAGAGCACCATTTTAGTATTAGCTATATCAAAGGAGCCGATAAAATACCTCTGCTCTATAGGTGGAAACGAAATACCATTGAGGGTAATTTCAGTACCTAATGAACGTGAAACCATGTTTCTATATGTTTTTCGTGTTAATAGTTATCGGTAGGATTTAAGTTCTCAAAAACTTAGAAATGTAAGAAAGTAGTTTTGTTTTTTTCCTTTTGTTTTGTTGCGGGTAATCGACGAATTAGGGTTTTTTTATTTTGATGTTAAATTGTATTGGGAGTAGGTAAAGATGCTTGTGTAACATACCCCCCCATCCCCAGTAGGCGCGCAAGGTCTAGTTCGACACACTGCCTGTGTACGCGTGCATGTTTAAAGAAACTTAATGTAAGAGAGGGCTCAAAGAAATACAACTTTGCTAATCTCGACTAGGTTGAGTTAGTTGTTTTAGTCCCGGGAGTCCCCCCTCCCCATTAAGTTCTTCGAAGGGAGGTGTGTAGGGGAATCGTCACTTTCCCGTTCTCTCTCGGTGGAATCACGAGGCGATTACCGCAAAGACATCCGGTCCCAGGCACCGTCGGATCAAGCGCGTAACCGCAGTGCCGCAGTACTCGTCGCTATGAAAGACCTATGGTTAAAATGCAAGATCTTCCCCAAGAGAGAGAGATTCAATTTCACGTCAAGTAAGAAATTGGAGACGTGTTTCTCCCAAGCTTCAGAGGCTAACGAGGAGCCGATTTAAGACTTGGTGAGAAAAACCATTGGACATAAGAACCCTCATGGGCCCGTCATCAAGCCTCCTCCCCCTCTTAGCACTCCTCCAGTGGGGGTGATGACGTATAAATAAGGAACACTGAGGAAAATCGTGATAGAATACGTCAGTCTCCAGGTGACGAAGTCCCCGGATTAAGATCGGGCTACCAAGACTACATAGGTAGATTACTTGGCTTGCCAGACCAAGAGTACCCTGCAATAGAGGCCGGGCTAACCTACCTTAAGGGCTAAGAAGCAGCTCCTCCTCGAGCTATTCCCTGGTTATAAAACCAAACGTTAAGTTAACTTTGTTAAGTTCAACTTACTGTCGTCAGAGAGACTCCTCATATTCTGGTGCATCTTGAACACCAGGCGTATTCCTCGTCCTTGAGGAATTAAGGAAATAAGAAGGAAAAGGCTCCCCTTCGAGCCCGTTACTCGGTGGCCACACTAAACTCATAAGTTAACTTGGTTGAGGAACCAAGTTCAACTAATTCTCGTCAAAGAAATCCCCGTCCGTTATCCTCGCCCTTGAGGAAGACTGGAACTAAGAAGAAGCTCATCCTCGAGCTAGTTCCCGGTTGCCAAACTGACCTTCAAGTTCAACTTATTCTCACTAGAGAAACCCCCCTCCGTTATCCTCGCCCTTGAAGAAGAACCTCCCCGAGTTCAGTCCTCACCCATGAGGAATTAAGTAACAAGGGAGAAAAGCTCCCCACTTGAGCTCGTTACTCGGTGGTCACACCGCACTCCAAGTTAACTTGGTTTAAGAACCAAGTTCGACTCACTCTCGCCAGAGAGACCACGACTACCTTGGTGCCACCTAAAGCACCAAATTGTTCTCGTCCTTGAAGAACCCGTTCATGAATACCGTGTGGACCCCCCCAGCTGCTACCCTCACCAAAAGGACCTCGTGATCCCGCCCACCTATATCTGGCCAGGCGGCACGCGTCGTGAGACAATAACATTCCTGAGGTATTTAAACTCCAGTAGAGTCCGTAAGCCTAAATCTTATATATTGCTGTGTGTAGCGAAATTAACTAATTTTAGAGGGTCAAACTAATTGAATTAATTATTGTGTATGATAATTTTCGGAGTATTGCTGTGGTTAATGTTTAAATTTTGTGTATCTTATTATTAAAGTTAAAATATAAGTTTATTTTGGGAATTATTGTGCGTTTCTCTATATCCTTACATGTTTTGCCGCTCTCTTCTCTAAAATAACCATATTAGCACTCCTAGCACTTTTAAAACCAAAAGGGGGGCATTCTACGACATAAGAATTTTTATAAAATAGATTTTGGGCCACTAGCAATATTTAGATATTCTTATGGTGTGAAGTCACTGTAAATATCTCTGATATATTTGCATCTCTCTTCCTCATTAAGTCATCTAAAATAAGAAGTGTATGATTTCTTGCATCCAAAAATGACACACCATACATACCTTCGTGAAACATCGCTTCATTTTGAATTTTTACATAATTTTTCTGCCATACAGTGTAGCACCAGATGATTCTATCAACCTGTTGAGTAAATACGTTATCACTATTCTAGTGTATACGTAATAGGAATTGCCTTTTATCGCTAGACGTTGAACAAATGATGTATGAAGTACATGGGGATATAAATTTTAATTTTTTCACACTTACTTCACTTATACTTTCCTTTTGTATAATGAATGAACCAACTTTTCCAGATAACCATATACAAAATCTTTTCTAAAAAAATTTTTTTCATACTTTCTTTACTCATGCTTTCCTTTTGTATAATGAATGAATGAGCCAACTGCTTTTCAGATAACTATACAAAATATTTTTTCTCTCTTTTGTAGTTTATCAAAAATAATGTTTATTCCTCCTAAAAAATGAGAGCGGATCTACCGAAACAAGCCAACCTCTTCCATTTTACTCAACCTCTCATCAAGTGAAGGTGTCAGGGGTCAAATTTTACCCCTATCCTATTCTGCTCCAACTACTGTGTCTAATGAAGAAGACGACGACGATGATGATGACAAACAATACTTGACGTTCGGAACAATACCTAAGGTGTCATTACACTCAGCTCTGCTGATGAAGATGTAGTACTTGTACTAGAAGGTGACCGTTCAAATATACAAGATAGATCATGTAACAACACCTTTTTTACGAGGGAGAAGTAAATGAAATGTGTAGAGCTTCGTACCTCAAACGCAAGAAAATCATTTACAGCAAAGAGAAAATTAATCTCGTATAAAAATTATGCCCTTAAAACAAAACAGATACGGAAACCTTATCATTTTCTACCGTGTAATTGTGGATAAACCAGAAGAAGCTGGTTTTGGTCGAGTAATGCGTGAGCTATCAGCTATCAGGGTATATATTGAATCTGCAATGGCTTCAGGATGGGGATTATCGTGTAAATATAAGTCTTGAAATTGCGGATGCAACGGGTGATACGATCTATTTACACATTCCATTCGTTAAAATGCGTAAATGGACACTATTTGATTATATCAAAGGATGATTTGATACAGCATTTCAGTCTGCGGACACAATTGAGTTTGGAACTTTCAATCACGTAGTTCGTATTTATAGGATTCCTGCAGCCAATGCTATAATTCCATCGAATTTTCGATTTGATCGACGTAACTTATATAGAAACCATAGAAATTCTTCTGGCTACGCCTTTGTTTCGTCAGTCATCGCGAAAAAAATAAAGGAAAATTTCTTTTAAAAAGCTTCTGGCTTCCAGCAATAACAAAAGAAGCTCAGAAGTTGTCAAGAAAATGCAATCTTAGGTACGAAGAGCTTGTCACTGTAGATCAGTTCTCCTTATTAGAACGTGAGCTTTGATGTAAGATCTTCGTATTTACGGCTACAGGGGATGAAAGGAAATACCAATTACTTCATCGACCAACATATCCTGAAAAATCAACCCCACTCTATTCATTGATCTTGAAGGTGAAACCTATTATCCAATTCGAAACATTAATGATACTCGTATATATTAAAAAATATATACTTTCTTTTAATTACAGTATATATTTTTCTTGATAAACGTTCCATTACAACGTAACGGCCGATCTAAATGATTGTAAAGGGGTGTGCAGTCAGTGTCTTGGGCATTGTGATGGAAGAGGAGAAATCGAGATATTATATGTGATGAGTGTAATTGGACATTCTGCAACCAATCGTGTTTTAACACGCACAAGAAGCTACATACTTATGTGAATATTTGGAGTTGGCGTAGCTGTAATCGTATAATCATGTATAGTGCAAACTGGAGGAGACGACGCAAGCATAAGAAGTTGTTCTGTTTAAAATGTTATACATAATAAAAAGCGAATGGAGCAGAGAATAAGTACAGGATGAAGAGGTCGAAGAAGTCAGTGGTCAAGAAATGGAATTCAGTGTATTATAACATAGAAACCTATAAAAAAAATGGGATCATTCATACTTTATCTTTATATATTGGTTATGCGGATAACCTGTAAACTCTGTTTTGATAATGAGAATGAAACTTACTTATGATAAATCTAAGAACTCTGGTCCACGAACATAGATTTTTGAAAGAGATGGTAAAAGCCCCCCTTGTAAATCCCTTATAGAACGGATAATACGAATACGAAAGTCAAAAGAAAATGTGAAAACATGTGTAATGGCACATACTACTAAATTCGATGCCCAATTTATCTATGACGAACTGCTTCAATATTTTATCTTAATCTGTTTACTTAAAATCCAATGAAGCTGGGACGCAAAGTCTTTAAGATAGAGCTAGTTCTGGACATAATTTTTAATTTTTAAGGTTATACTCCTATTCATGCCATCATCAGTGAAAAACTGCCTAAAACAATGGAAATCCCTGAATTGAAAAAAGGTTATTTTCCCTACGATTTTCTTTTAGAGGAAACGTTGAAATTATATTGGACTGGTTCCTGAAAAAAGGTATTTTAACTAAGAGAAAATGATATTAATTTTTACCCGAATTTCCAAGATGGAGAATGCAATATTCTTACAGGGTGTATTAAGTATTGCATTCAAAATGTTTCTATCCTCCATGTGTGTTTTGAGAAGTTTAGGTGTTCCTTCATCAAGAGATTTAACATTGATACTATGCAGCCTTGCATCACAATGGTTTCCTTGTGTTACAAGGTGTATAAGGATATCTTCTTACCAGGAAATTCAATTTCAAATTATCGACAGGAAGAAATCAAAAGCCTTTTTTATAAGGTTATACTTTAACTTATGTTTGAAAAATATGTTAGAGGAATCCCGATTTTCCATGCAAAGAATGGTGGTGAGGGAAGTCTTTCTGTTAGTGGGAGAGCCTTTTTCCCTGTCGGTTTTAACCATCAGGAGGAGGAACCGCGTTTCTCTTTCGTGGATGTTATTGGCATGGGTGTCAGAAAGAGGACTGCAATCTAAAACAAGATGTTTCCATTGGTGGACGTGGGTCTTTGGACCGCTACTACCACACAATAGAGTGAGATCGAATTATTGGTAGTAAATACAAAGTTATCATTCTCTGGAAGAGTAAATTTGAAATCATGGTGCAAACCAGTCCAGGACGACGTGAGATATTTAATAGAATTTCCACCGCTATAGTGAATGATGTATTGAATGTGGGGAGTGCATTTTTTGGCGGCCAATATAACCCATTTGTATTATACTATCCACCAACCGAAGGTGTGAAAATACATTATGTCCCGTAGGATCACCTCGACTTTGCGAATCTATGCGAGAAATTCCGTCTATTCAAGAATTCACCGATGGTAAGAATGAGACATATTTCGTTATCGTAAAAGTTGATGTTCTTTCTCCTAATGAACTGTGTATTGCACTTCTTTCTAAATCCATAGATGGTAAACTAACTTTCATACTATGTATCACATGCGCTCAACAAAACTCGAGCGCGTGCAAACACTCTGAAAAGTAGTGTATGAGTTGCGGAGGGTACACGACCTCGTAACTAAAACTTTTGGAAGTTTGAAAAAAGGGATGGTTTATTCGCAGAGTATATAAAAACATTTCTAGAAGAAAAAAGAGAAGCTTCTGGATTTTAGCAAGGAGGGGTTGGAAAAAAGGAGAAAATGGAATATGTGAACGGGTGAATCAGGCTGAGGGGATAAAAATACAAATAGACAACATTGAAATTAATCCTGGAAAGCGTTTTAGGGCACAACTCTGTATAAACAGGTAAGGATTTCTTTCTTCGATTAGTTTTTTCTGCATTAATATATTACATTCAGAATGTATTTTTTATAAATATTATCACATTGTACAACGAATAATTAAAGAATGAAGTAGATAATAATAATAATAGAAAAATCATTAATCCTGGTCATATTTTTTTCCTTTTACAGTCTAAGGGTGAAATTAGCTCAGAGGATTCGCGGTATGAAAACAGTCATCTGTGCTTCGTATCATGATGTAATAGAGCTGATCAAAAACGACGAGCTCATTGTGGACTCATTGGATGTAGTTGGCAATAAATACATCGAGAAAGTGGATAATGCTGAACATGTAAAATATGAGTCCTACGTAACGAATCTTCCAATTGCAGCACTCATGACCACTTATGCTTGAATCAAGATATATGGCCTCTTAGACTCGTTGGGTAAACGGTTGCGTTACTGTGACACAGACGGTTTCATCTTCATTGCTAGGAAAAATGACCCACAACCTCGCCTTGGAGATTTCCTAGCTGATCTCACAGATGAGATCAAAGATGTGTACGGTACTGAGGCGTATGGATTTTCCGTGCCGAGGCCGTATGGAGAGAGAGTGAGGAAAGTACATTCTTCGTGCTAAAGGATTAACTATTGACACCCAGACGAAGGATATTTTAACCTACGATGCTATTAAACACCTAGTTAAAGCCGATGATGTTAGTCACATCCCTGTACCATTATGAGTTTCAGAGCCGAGTAACACGGTGGACTGAAATAGGTGAGAGCGGAAAAGATTTTGCGAAAAACCTTTTGTAAACACATTGAACTCCCAAGGAGTTATCAAAACATAGCTTTTGGTTTCAATGATTTTACATGAAATTTTAAAAGTCACTATACAGCAAATCTTTGCCAACTATTATTAGCTCTTTATAGATATATTTTTTTAATCATTAATAATATTCTCTGATATGTGTTATACTACCAATGTTTTATTTTGTAGAACTATATTCTCTGATTAATATGAATAAAATAAAGATGAAATAATACGTGTTATTCTACCAATATTTTATTTTTTCTACAAAATAATTCATCATATTTTCTTGATCTTGCAAGAAGAAGAATTCTTTCATTCTTGCCTCTTCAATCTTAGTTTTCATCATATCAGTGAATGGATGGGAATACCACGAGAGAAAGCGAAATAACATGGTTTTAGTGTCAAATATAGCGATGTTCACTACTTTCTAGCCATCATTCACCAGGTTAGAATGTAATATGCAGAAAACCTACCCACCAATGTATTGTTACGAGCAGATAGGCCTCCTACAAAGAAAAATGATCCATAAGCTCGATTTCTAATTTTTCACCGATAATTATATCTTCTAAATCCATAAACTGGAGATGTTCAAGTACTTCATTTTGGTTATTGTAGTTGAAAGGTGGTTGGATTGACCCACTAAACAGAAAGTCAAATCAAACAATTGGGTTTTCATGAATAATTCAACGAAGATGAATGAAGAAATCAACCGTATATGAAGAGTCTGGACTAAATTTATCATCAGATCTACACACACCTTCGGTTGCAATATATTTACTAAGTCTGGGTGTGGTACGGTGTGGTTGGAGTATCATCTTAGAACGTGTGGTACACAGAGAGGTTAAGCGACAAATAATTTAAAAGATGTCAATTAGACGGACCAATTAAAGGATTGTAAAAGGTTAGGCTGCAACTCCACTGTTTTGCGGATACAAGAAAATACATGATAATGCATGATAATTCAAAAGAACCCTACGAATTTACTTCCATGTGCGTGTGTGCGCGCGCGCGTGTGTGTGTGTGTGTAGATTCTAATTCCCTTGAAAAAACGGTTAAAGATCTTTGTCTCCGGAAAAAAAAATATGAAAATGGTCTAAACATTAGTAATCTTTTGATTAATACTCCGACATCTAGCCTTCACATCATTAAGCATCCTAATTATTTTCAAGTGTTTACTAAATATGTAATGAAACGAGAAAACACCTGTGCCCACCTGCGCCCTACCGCTTTACTCCCATGTGCGTGGTGGGTGTTTGTGTATGTAGACTGAGATTCCTATGAAAAGGTCACTGGCCAAGGCTTGGGGTTGATGGGGTTAGGGGGACTCATATTCCAGCAACAACCCGGTAAGGGGTGGGGGTGAGCCTCAGCCCTCAACTCATTGACCAAGGTTTGGGTTGGGGGTTAGTGGTGGAGGGGGGGGGGGCGAACTCTGAACTCACTCAGCAATACTACTGATGTAAATTACTCGTGAATTTCTTTGCACCAAATGTTTGGCAGGATTTCACAAAACGCTGTAAAGTGATACTGCAGTAGTGTAGTGTTGCATATATGGAACAAATTTTGTTCCATCTTCACAATAAGAAATTTAAAAAAAAAGCTAATTTATTTCTTGTGTTGTTTATTCTCCCAAATAAATAAAAATCTGATTTTGAAAATGGGCTTAAAAGTTGAGGCCGGAGTTTTATCGACATTTTCCGTCGATTCGAATGGTTTTATATATTCCAATACCGAATGCGACGTCATTTTCAAGAGATTCGTTAACTTTCATCCTAAGCTACCCTATAGAATAAATGGTCATGAGAAATGCCCGAATGCTATAGCGTACAAAAGGGAGATCGACGGTAGATATAAGTGCAGCAAATAAAATAATACGCTAATTTAAATCGTAAAGGGAACAACAAGTCCCTAGATACAATTACTGAATATATAGAATAATTAGTAAAAAAAAATTCTCAACCCACCCTCTTTACATTTCATGCATGCGGAGAGTCATATTTCTTTCCTTTCCATGGCGAGTGATTGAGAGAAAAGGGTGGTATTCTTATTTCATTTTTACAATAGAAACCAAACCATATAATACTTGCGATTGTGAGATTCCCTCATTTATCAAAATTTAGAGCAACAGTGACCAAAATGAGGTAGGGGCAGGACTCTTTAAAAGGTATTTAGCCTTTTATAAAGGTCAACCACGATGATACTCAACTTTAGTAATGGTTGAATTATTAATAAAGATGTCTTTATTCTTTATAATCCACCACCATATTAAATTTACAAGGTATTTACTTCCAATATTGGTATGTACATCTCTCCGTAACATATGGTAAGTTCGCCTAGGCGGACAGTCTGATTGACCAGGCTTTTAACTGAGTTATACCTCTAACAATAATAAACAGAACAGCGTGAAGTCAATTTTGTTGAATAAACCTATTCAAAATGCATAATCCTTTGTAAAATAAAAATAATTAAATTTAAATGTCAAATGAAAGTTTGTGTTAACTATATGGTAATATTAGACAACCTGGAGTGTTATACAAGCATACTAGTATATAATGGGACTAGCCTTTGAGCGGACTAAGTTGTCCTTGCTTGTTCCCTATAACTATGTAACTATGTAAAAAGTGGCCAATACATTCTCAAATAAATTTTGTAAATTTTGTTTGCCTAATGAATTAGCGTTATCAAGTAAGAGTAATTACAGGTAATCATTACATACTTAATAATGATTTCATTTATCCAGTCAACTACTTTATTACTTCTGAATTCGGTTAATTAGGCTAAACCTCACTAACAATAATAGCTGGAGAGGAGGGATCCTCTCAATGGAAGCCGCCTTCGTTGCGGAAGAGAGAAAGGTTCAGGAGACCTCCGCGATTTGGGAATCTTTAGCACCCCAGGTTGTCTGCGCGGGCTATGTATCTTCCGTAGTTTTTTACTTTCATTGATTTACCACTTATTTTACGAAGCAAGCTTGATCGAATTGCATTCTCTCGCTGAATCTGGGGCTTTATGTAGTATGCTCTTTAAGAGATAGAGAGATTTTACCTTGTGCACGCAATTTACTTTGTTCCATATTCATGCGAGAGCTGGCGTATTTTGCTAAAGAAAATCTTAGTCTATGGATCGGTAGCCACCAATGAGTTTCCATGCACCTGACACTTCCTTAGATACTCCGGATACGAGTCGTATTGGATTCTGATAGAGCATTCTTCAACTCATTCTTTGATCTTGTCTTTCATTTATTTTTATTTTTCCCTAGTTATTATCTTGTCCCAATTTTCCCATTTTACAATCCACTACAATTCCACGAGGAGAACCAAACAATATATATAAAAAAAGGCTTTATTCCTCGGATCGTTTCAAAAAACCTATGTAGGTTTCACTGGATCAAACCAATTAATATTATTATCCCCCCCAAAATATTAATCATTATGGGAAAATAATATAATATTAATCCAATATGCAAGTAGATTAAGACGACATTTTCATTGCAAAGAATAAGATAAAATGGATAATTATTACTAATTTTAAATTCAGTACCCTTTGATACTGGGAACGACCTGTATCTCTTTAATGATCTTAAAGATACTAAAGGCGCATCCTTAATGGGTGTTAGGCAAGAAAACGCTACCAAAATATATTCGAAACTTATAAACTGAGAGGGTTTCCGTAGGTACGAATTAAAAAAGCGATACCTAGTTCAGATAGGCAAAACTATACTGTTCCCATCCGAATTTTTAAACTTACAGTCCAACTCTTTACCCTTACTACCTCAATTCAGCTGCGTGCCCTTCTGAAATAGCCTAGCCAAGCTCTTTCCTCCTAGATGGTTGAGGTTATTGATTTTGTGACGATGTCTTCGTTTGCGGAGGGCGATAGTTGAGCGTGTAGAGTAAAAAAAAGCTTAATTCGTTCCTAACTTTATTTAGCTTCACTTTATATACGAATTTTCTAAAAATAGTAATAATAATAATATTATATGGAAATGTGTTACAAGCTAATGTTTAGGAAATAATTTTTACAATTTTTCTCAAATTATTAACATAACTTTTTAATTTATTGTGCAGAAGACGGTGATATAAAAGAATCGAAAGTCATACTATGATCAAGAAAATATTAGTAATTACACCAAAAAAAACTTGAAATAGAATGCTGAAAATCAAACGAAGGGCATCAGTAATAATGCAACAAATAAAGTATTCGGACGGAAGATAAATAAGGAACTAGATTGGAACAGAAATCATTCGAAAAGTGAGACGTCAAACGAAGAAAAATTGTATGAACAAAAAGCATAGAATATAAGGGAAATTGTGACCAATAAGAGGTAAAAGTAGAAGACGAGAGTATTTGACGCGTTCTATTCTGTGGGTATAGAAGAGGAAGCGAATGTACATGTGATATGCTTTGTGGGGATGAACAAGTGTTGTATCATGGTCTAGAAGCAATAAGGAATCAAGATGTTTGGAAAACGGGAAAAACCCTTAATGGATGATAGAGTCGCTGAGATACTAAAACGTAGTGGTGATTTTATTATAGAATTGGTCCTGGGCTTGTGCCGGGGTTTATTGGCTGTATGGAGAAATAGGACCGATATATCATATAAAAGTAAAATGCATAACCATACATGGAAGAATAGGAGAGGGCACCTAAGTCTGTTAAGTGTTTTAGGCAAGATGTGTTGGAAATCCTGATCTGACTATTTATACGACAGATTATTGAAAGATTGATAGGGTATAAGGAAAGTAAATCTAAAGCTTGTACGGATGTGTAGATCAAATCTTTCATTGAGACGCCTAGCTTAAAAATCAAGAGCTAAGAGCTATAAATTACATGTATCGAAAAATGCTTATGATTTTTTAGATAGAGAAGCATAGAATGAGTCTTAAATTGGTGGTTGATGGAGAAAAAAATATTTCAGAAGTAAGGCGTGTGTTCAAGTAAAGGCTAGACGGAGTCAGTTCTTTTATATAAAGGGGGCAAGGTAACGCAAGAGTGTGTGATTTCACTATATATTTATTTTATTTGGATGGAGCAGTGAGAGAAACAAAATAGAAATAATGAAAAGAGGGGTGAGAATGATGAGGAATGGTAAGGAATCGGTCCTTTGTATAATACTTTTGCAGAATGACCTTGTGTTAGTAGGATGCAGCGAGAGAGAATGTAAACGTTAATTAAAGTGTTTGGCAGTTTATGTGTGTGGACACAAACCTAAGATGGTTGTCGAGGAATAGGTGATCTCCCTAAACAATACGTCTATATATACATCTATTTATGTATCTATTAGTTGGAAGAAAAGAGATAAAAGCCACGGAAATATGTATATATACAGTTATATATACATATATCCTCTAATGTACGTACGCGTCCTTCACTACGTACAAGTACGTTCACTTCGTAAGAGTAATCCGTTGATTACGAGGTATAAGAGTGCGATTTACTATAGGGGCCAATAGCGTTTAATAAGTTTACCAAGTTGCAGTTAAGGGTATATTTAAAGAGTGAAAACTAAAATATAATTTTAATAAGTCCCTAGTTAACATATATATACATACTGGAAATATATGTAATGTAATAAGGACAATTCTGACAAAATATAGATTAATTGGCAATCGGGTAACGTTAATTACTCGTTAATCACCTTTTATAAGGGATACTATAAATCAGTTATACAGAGGGAGTATTTATATGGCGGAAATTGGGTCGATTAAAGACAGATACAAGCAAGAGTCGTTTTAACTTAATGGGGTCACCTCAAGGAAGGGGAATCCTTTAGAGAGTCAGCGCAGGAAATGCAGACGGACAATGGACGTGATTCGGGGCCAAATATCCTGACGGTGACGAGGATGAAGTGTGTGTGGTGGGGAGGGGGCCAGAAGACGAATTCACGATCCCCCTTGAAGACGGACGATGGCACCTCTGCTCCAGAGAAATGCAACCTCCAAAAATCGAGACTCTGACACTGCTCAGCGCTAAGTCTCATACGGGAAACTGGAGATCCTTGAGGGAGGGCGGGTCCAGATGTAAAGAGAGGAATCCCTGCGAATCCTTCCGGGACCAAGCGATTCGAGGCTTGTTCGGAGCATAGTAAGCCTTTACAAAAGAGATGGATCTGCCTGTTGAGATCCAACCTCGATGGTATAAGCGAATACCAGGAACTTAGGAAAACATACACACAATCTGAATCCAACAGCACCAACTGGACTAAAACCTTTTCCATTAACTTGCTTATGGAAGCTCACCAGTCGACGTCACTCAAGCTTCCTACGTTCAAAGAAGGTGAGGACTTTGGATCTTATCTCATCTAATTTTGAGAAAATATTCGAAGTCAATCATTGGGTCATCGAGGCAGACAGTTTCGTTAAATTACTCCCCTTACCCAGCTCCCAGCTCGGGCAACTTTCATTTTCCTTCCCTTGGAAGCCACCATCGACTATTTCATCATCGTATGAGCTGTTGGCGGCTTACAACATGGTCCCCAACTTTTATCCTTCAAAATTTCGACATGGTCGAATCCAACCAGGTCAGACATTCCGTCAATTTGGGTACATCCTCTAGCGAAATTTTAATTTTTGGTTAGACGCTTCTAAAATTACCCAGGATTATGAGTCTAGTTGACTTTGTTCTTAAAGATCAGTTATTGCCTGCGCTGCCCCCAGAACTTCGCGCATTTGTGAATGACCGTAGGTGCTACACCTCAAAGAGTCAGTCCATTGAAGAGGCTGATGTCTATGCGACAAGCCATAACCACTATCCAAAGGACAATAACAACTCTCCCACTCCATCCCCAAAGTCCAAAAGTAGTAATCCACGGTTCCATCCTCGCAACTCCCAGAAGTTTGTCAAGGTATCGGGCCCCTCTAAACCCAGAAGTTTTCCCCCATCGGAAACCAGAAATATCAAACATCTTATTAACGATCTCCTTACTTCATCATTCCCCAGGAGACCGATAGTTTGTTTTACGTGCGGAGTGGAAGGTCATGTGCGTACAAACTATCCCCACAATTCCCAGGTCTGGAATAACTCCGCTCACCAAGTCCACCGAGTGAGCAACGCTCCTGCTCCCCTATCATCTCGCTCTGGAACCCCTACTTCTCTCTCACCATTCAGTCCCCACGGACATCAGGTCAATTTTCTTTTCGATAAAAACTCACCCGAAGGCTTAAAATTTGAAAACTGAGTCGTAAACAGATGCCGGTATTCACTCTCGTTTGCGATACAGTGTCAAATGAATTACTTACCCAGTGGGCCCTGACCACAAAAAGTTTGCAGTAGTCCACGACTACCTGAGACACGCGAACCGCTTCTTCATTGTGGAGTTCTACCTTTAGTATCAATACTTTACCGGCTGGGCTGAAGTCGTTTCAACCCCTATTCGGTTTTGCTCAGTCTTGATCGGACAGTGTGCCCAAGTGTCCCCCAACGATTTGGCTCAGCCAGTTGTTACGCGGTCACAGGCAAAAAAAGAATCCCAGAAACAAGCTTTCCTTGGAGCCTCCTGCGAGGCTGAATTTAGCAGAGTCAGGAGCGAAGAAGGAGCGGAAAACCCTCATTCTACTGTGGGAGAAAGCTAGGAGTCACGAGCAAGATTCTGCTCGCAGCCAAAAACTGCCTCTAACCCCATGAAAGAAGCCCTGTTGTACCGAGCCTGCTCAGATGGTAATAACACCTAAGCTCATTTGCTTGGCGTTCCGCATCGTCACGTCTTGCCGTTCGTGAAACTGCCCAAGACAGTTTGTTCCCTGACCATCCTGGCCCCAATATTGGAAAATTGCTCATGGTAAAAGCTCCATTTACCACCCCGTTCCTCTCTGTCGCACACAATATTCCCAAAGAATGAAATGGGACTTTGAAGCTCATTTCAAAAAAATTATTCAATAAAGATTCAGCTATGCAGGCTAGTTAATCTGTGGACTCCCTTAATGTAATACAATTCGTCTGCGTGGAGCAGGAAAAAGGATTATCCTCGCTCTACCTTGCCCGAGGCCTCAAAATGGCCTCCCAATGGATTAAACATTAAAACACAGCTAACTCCCGAACAAAATAGTCAGCTGCAGCACCTTTTAAATAGCTTTGAAGACATAATCTCAGGAGTCTCGGTTGTGCTACCCAATTTGAGCATGACATCACTCTTACCACCTAAGAGCACATCCGTTCGACGCCGTATGCTCTCCCTATTCACCCGAGGCAACCATTTAATTCGCAGGTTGAGAACTTGCTGAAGCTTAATATCAACGAGCCCTCCAATTCCAGTTACTGCTCCCCTATCGTGATGGTATGGAAGCCTTATCGTACGCACGGTATGTGCCTCACGATTGCCCGAAACAAGTGCTACTTTGCCTATGACACGATTAAGTATCTGGGTTTTAATATCGGAAAGAACCAGATTCGGCCCTAACAGGATAAGGGCCATAGTCGAGATGCCCCTCTCGTGTACTAAAAAAACAACTCAGATCCTTCATGAGATCCGGCGCATTTTACAGGCAATTCGTCCCTACTTTCGCGAGCTTTGCAGCCTCCTTATATGCGCTCTTCCAGAAGTCCCCGGATCGCATCGTATGGAATTCGAAGGCTACTTCCCATTTCCATCCTTAGAATGCCGAACCCTATAATGACGTTCAGAATCAGCACGAACGCGAGTACCGAGGGCATTGGCTGTGTGCTCAAAATGTGTCAGTTATTTATTTGATCAAATATCTCGTTAACCCTCTTTTGTATTTATATTTAATATTTCTTTTTTTTTGTTATTACCTCTATTTTTATTGCATCCTTTAAATAACCCTGAACGACTATCGGCCATTACTAACCTTTAAGCCAATCTGCACTCACTTTTTTTTGATAATTATTATCCACAGACGAAGGGGACGAATTTCTACCCCCATTCTCATCATTATTCCCTACCCAACTGGTCAGACTAAGCCATTAGCGTGTCATTGTCTCTTTATATATATATATATATATATTGATGATGGACTCATTTCTTGGAGTGGCGCGAAAAATTAAATGTTCTTAACCATCGCATATGTCTTCATATTCCTACTATATATATATATATATATATATATATATATATATATATATATATATAATTGCTATACCTCGACAACCTTGGAAAAGTATAGATTTTCACCTATAAATAGAACATGGAAAGACATTGCAGCCATCCAAGCTTGATATCGATGATGAAACTCATAATACGAATTTTGCTCTTTATTTAGTCACAGTATAACATTACATTTGCCACAATATATGTTGGTCCTTCATTTGCAGTTAGGTAGTTTGCATCGAGGCCTTTTGCTATTTTCCATAACCCTAGGCCAAAGGCAACTCCACATTTTATGTTTTCAGGTGCAGGAATCGGATTTATTGCATGCCCTTTCTGCTCCTTAGCAGTATGTTCATTTCCACGACGAGTATTTCTTAAGGAGGTTTATATGGAAAGGCTTCCTCCTATTGGGTGTTTCAACCAAATAATTGACGAGACCTAGTTTATCTATTATTTGGTAGAGGCACTTCAATTGTCTTAGTAGTTTGTTATTTTTGGTCGGGAGCAATAACAGAACTTCCTCACAGTGCTTAAATCTTCGATCTTTGGTTTACAGTCGAAGTAAGCCTTATATTTATTCAAATTAACGTCGGCATATTGGTAGGCAATTTCGGCGCATTTTTACAACCTCTGGCGGAGATTGATTAGGTACGAGTATGATGATTGTACATCCCGATCTAATTTTTGTTTAGTAAAAGGTTCTTTGCAAATGGTTAAAGGGCCTCGAACGTTCCTACCGTAAAGTACCTCAAATGACGCGAACCCCAAAGTGCGATGTGGTATCTCCCTATACGCAAATAGAGCCACTGGTAGATAACGATGCGATTCTCTTGGCTGTTCCGTGCAAATCTTCCGCAGAATGGCCTTGAGATTCAGATTCAGTCTCTCGAACATACCATTCCCGGCGGAGTGAAATGGGTTGATAAATAGGTGCTTTACCATGAGTAATTTTCCGATCTGCTCCATCAAATGGGAGGTAAATTGACGGCCTCGGTCAGACAATATTTCCTTCAGTAATCCAAAGCTGGAAAATATGGAGATAAGAGCTTTGGCACAGGAAATGCTGTCGATCATCTTGAGGGGGACAGTTTCGGGGAACTTGGTGGCAAATTTGACCAGAGTGAGGAGATAAATATGGCCCTCAATAGGTGGTGGGTGGATTGGTCCACTTAAGTCGATTTCCACTAGGAGAAAGGTTCTGAGATTACAGGGCCTTTCTTCAAGGGGGCCAGCTTAACTCGCCGCTTAACACTGAACGCCCAATAAAATATTTTCCTTAAACGCCTAAGAGGGTCAAAATGACCCTTTGTCAAGTTTTTCAGATAATAATTAAATTAAGTATATGTTTATTTCATTCAACAAAAGGAAATAAATATATTTTTATCACCCCAAATATTTTTTCCAGAATAACATAAAGGAAAAAACGACTTTTAGATTTGAAAACCATTTTTTCATAAAATTGCTATGAAATAAGTTGTCATATGATATTTATTGGCAAATTTACACACATACTTAACTTTTGAACTACACTTCCCGCAGACCATCCTTTTGCATTTTCTGCACCTTAATTTAGACTTATTCTCCTTACATCGTTGACAAACCTGACCCTTGCGGCGACAATTACCGGCTGTTTCTACTTCCTCTAAATCAGAATCATCGCTATAATCTGACAGCTGCTTTGTAGATTCATTATTTTTTACATAATCCTCCCTTAGTTCTTCCGCCAGCTTTTGCATAAACTTCTCCCATAAAATCCTTTGGCTATTAACAGATCGATACGTGATTACAGCATTGATACATGTCATTTCAAGAACGTTGTAATAAGTGTGGATTGGCCACCGCCTTGACGATGCCTTGACTGAGTATTTTCGCGCCATTTGATCTAGAACGTCTACTCCACATTTAGTCTTATTGCAATACGACACTGTTTCAGGTGTTTTCTTCTCATTGATCTCAATTCTTATACTCGTATGGATGTAGTATCCATAGCAGAATATTTTTGTTTTTCTTCCCCTGATATACTCTAAGAGATATATCACCACTTTTTAGAACTGATGTGTCATATAGGGGCTGGCGGGTGTTCTTCACTGAATCTGGAATTTCTCTTCTCGCCCTGTTTATTGTTACACAAGGCTAGTACTTGATTTTCTGA
This sequence comes from Ceratothoa steindachneri, assembly GCA_963969495.1. Classification (NCBI taxonomy): domain Eukaryota; kingdom Metazoa; phylum Arthropoda; class Malacostraca; order Isopoda; family Cymothoidae; genus Ceratothoa; species Ceratothoa steindachneri. The sequence continues at coordinate 33,470,283 of OZ018326.1, forward strand.
AGCGTCGTTGCTAAATTCAAGGATGTACAGAAATTATCAGTTGTTACATTTCTTTAAGTATTTAGATATTACTCTATGAGTTTTAATACGACGTACTCCGAAACACTTATGTTTTCGGGACGAAATTTATCCTTGCCTAAATAAGGGAAGCCATTTAGCATGTACTTCAATTCACTGTCAACAGCAAGCCAAAATTATGGCCCATATTAATCTGACTTTGATGACATTTACTGTGTAAATGGGCATCTAGCTCTGCTTGGGAAAAGTTGCACATCGATCGTTATATTGGATGATGGCTTATAACACATGGAGCATTTTTTTATGAATTTATTCCATGTTTCAGTTAAAAAGGGCCAATCTATCCGCCTGCAAGACTTGCGATTTCGTTGACTTATAATCAAATCTAAGAAATCTCATAATTTCACAGAAGCGATTACGAGATATGGTTTGTCGGCAAAATGGAAGGACCCAGGGTTCAGAATATAGAGAGTGAAGATCAATATTACGTGAGTTGCTAACTCCGCGCGCATATAAAATTGCAATAAAGGCTAGTAGTTCAGAAAGTGAGAGGGACCATGTTTTGTTCTGAAGTACTCGTTCCGCTTCCGCTTTGGTACATTTGTTCGTGTGAAGGAGCATAGAATCATCAATAAAGAGCTGCAAATCCGATGCAACACCATCACCATCGATGTTCCTCTTGGCATGTGGTGTTGGGCCTAGTATTTCTTTCAGTACATTGTACTGATGACGCATACCTTGTGTAACATTATTGGAGCTGGCATATTCCCACAAGGTCCCATCACGGCTATTTTTTCTGATTCTAAGTAACCTGTATTAGTACGTACTCGTTTTACCGTTTCGTCACTTTAAATTTTCATTTCTGTTTTCCAACATTCGCACTGTTTTCTGAAAGTATACACATGGATATCTACAGTATTAGTCTAGTGTATATGTAAAATATATAGATGTAAACGTCTAAATATTATTTCATATAACAAATTTTTATAGGATTGGAGTATGATTTTTTAATCTAAAACAGAAAGTGGTAAAATAATGGAGACTTACTAGTATATATATATATATATATATATATATATATATATATATATATATATATATATATATATATATATATATATATATATATATATATATATATATATATATATATATATATATATATATATATACACGGTATTTTTTCATATCAACATGTATTTACCTTCAATGTTGCTTGGGTGACATGAATCAATTGAAGATTTCTGTTCACTATCGGATATGCTTCGAGAATGAATTCTTCATCATTTGAATTATCAGGAGAGAATTCTTCACCATCTGGTTAATTATCATCAACCCAGTAAGTTTAGACAAAGTTTAGAACGTCGTAACATTATGATGAACGATAATTTCTTTTTACCAAATACACTGCAACTGAGCAGACACAAAATCCAGGGACTCTACTTTGTATGGAAGCGGAAAACAAAATTCAGCTGGACAACAACTATCTCTCTATCTACTTTTTGTGGTTCATGTCCTATCACGTTGAAACATGCCTGTAAAAGATAACAGAGAAGATATATTTTAACATCTGATTCCATCATATATAAGGAAACATAAATACTGTAAATTTAGATGTTCCAAGAAGGGTCAAAATGACCCCATGGGCGTCGCATATAAAAAGGTATATTATTCGTAAGATACTATGTTAATTTTTAAAAAAATCTATACAAATTAAACTGGCTTTTAAAATAAATAAAAGTCAAAGATTGACGGAGGTTGGAAGGAAAAATTTACCATGTGAAGTTGTTTTAAATTTGTAAAAGGGTCAAAATGACCCTCTCTGGGCGTTAAAGTGTTAATGGCAGTTTTCTGGCATATGTCGCATGATCAACACTAGTGAAGAATTTTCCTGTGACTCCCCGGGCCTTTGAAAGTACTTAAAAATTCGTTGGACAGTCTTTGTGTGAGTGAAGTGACCCGAGAAAAGGCTGTCATGTGTAGTTTGTAAAATAAGTCGCACATGAGAGCGAGGAATACATAATGCTCGAGACTCGGCGGAATCTCCCTCGGGGCATATGCGGTAGAGGAGGTTATCCTTAACGATGAAGGAAGTTAATTTGCCACCTCTAATGGACTCTTGCGTCCTATTTTGTGCATTAGTCCACAGAGGCCAGAGGGATTCACAATCCTTCTGTTACTTAGCAAAGTCCTCGTTTACGAGATTGCTTTATTCTGAAGCATCAGCGGTTCCCAGGTTGTGGGTGCTTCCAAATACTGCTTCGCTTGTGAACGGGGGGTCACGGGTTGAGCCACCGGGAGTGGAGAAATTTGGGGCTCTGCCCAATCAGTGCGGCACAAAACTTGATGGAGGCTGACACTACTTCGGCCAAACCGTTGAAGTAGTCGCTGTTTATATGGCATTTAACGATAGGTAACCGATTATCGCGTCTCAGGTAATGAGGCACAGGAGCGAATCGATCGTGATCCGGAGGTACAGGTGGGAGAAGCTTATCCGAGACCATGATACACGTGCAGCCGGTATCTCAGACTAGGGTAGAGATACGGTAGCTGTTCATCGTACCATTTTCGAATTAAAGGCCCCCAAGAGTGCTTTTGTTGAACAAAAGTTTACCTGGTGGCTGGCGGGACCTGGTTCTTCCGATGAGAGAGGCGTTTCCGTTTTAGACAGGGTCTTCGAAAGGGTGACACTCATTTGATGGACCTGGTAGGAATAGTTATTCTTCAATTGAGAATTTTGAGGTCAATTTGTTTCCACATGGCCCTCGATTCCGCAGGAATAACACACAATCATCCTCCTGGGGAACGCTGACGAAGGGAGATTAGAAGAGAAAGGCTGGACTTCTCGTTTAACGGGTGACCGAACAGGTTTCTGCTTGGAATGGCCTGTCATCTGACAAAATTTTCCCTGTTGTGAGGAATGAAGTTATGCTTATTTACTTTCGATTTGGAAAAAGATAGTTCCGCTTTCTTTCCTTTTTTAGGGTAGCAATTGTGGCCTGTTGCATATACGTCAGCCTCTTCTACGCACTCTTTGAAATTACTGCATCATCTGTCCCTTGACGAACAATCTGATTTCTGATTGAAGTGATGCCAAAAGTTGGTCCTCAAGAATAAAATCGATCATAGCATCGTAGTCATGGGACACTTTTGATGCGTCAAGCCAGAAATTAATGTGTACCCGAACGGTACGGTAAAAATTCGGGGTCATATTATAGGTGGCAAGTAGCTCAGCCTTCAACGATGAGTAATCAATTGTTACCTCTGATTGTAGGGGAATGAAAATATCCCTCAGGTGGATGTTCAGTAGGGACAACAATTTAGATACGCCGTCTTATTCTATGTTCCAGTGATGTACTTCGAAGATCTTCTCGAAATGGGTAAAAATGAAGCGAAGTCTTCCCCTTTTTTGAAGACATGCAGTTTGGTAGAGGCGAGTTGCTGGATTCTGGTTCCCGAATTAATGGATAGGGTTTCGCTTCTCGCCCTTGTCGTCTCTAATTCGTGCAAACGAATTCTTTTTCTTTCGTCGCGTTCTTCTCTTTCTCTTTCTTTCTCTTCTCTTTCTCTTCTTTCCTCTCTTGCTTTTAATTCTTCTTCCCCGATATAGGAGATTTTGTCCTTCCCAGTTAGACCGAGAGATTCATCTTGTGTCTTAAAAAATTCAAAGAAAGACATGATGTCTCACCTGTTCGCCCTAAAAAGAAATATTAACATACACACAACAAGAGGAGGCAACGGGTTTGTCGAAGCTGAATTAACCGTGGTTCACTTAGCGCACTAATGAGCACTGAGGGAAGTGGCAATGGGTTTTACGTGACCCAGTAGTAAATACACAAAAAAGAACTCGATTAATTGGCCAGATGCAAATTCTGTGATTAAGGCGAAGAAGCTTTGACGACTATCCCTAGTTGAGTCAAACAAATCGAACAAATACAATTTCTCTGAATCTTTCAAATGGCAGAGTATAGGAACCAAAAGAACAGATATAATATTCCACTTGGGAAAAATAGTGATGCACAGTCACAATAATCACAAAGTAATTAATTACAAATATTCACCTGGATCGTGTATCTAAATTTGCAAATAGATTAGCAAGTAAGTTATTGTTTCCTTGATATCTAGAACAACAATCATAGCTATAACCATGGTAAACAAAAATTGGGTCAGAGCAATGAAGATCTATTGATAAACCTCACCAAAAACTCTTTAAAGGAATTCAAATAATGAAATATCTGAATGTCCTAAGAAACCAATTCATCAAATTATGTAAGGTTAAATTAATTGAAAAACGAAAAGAAAATGATGATTAAAATGAGTGTATAGGGACCGATTGTAAAATAAACAGGAAGAATGTTGATTAAAAAGAGTGTAAGAAGCACGATTGTACCAGGAAAAGGGAAAAAACTATTAAAATAAATTTATGGAGGACGATTGCATTAGGAAGAAGCTTACCAGTAACAGGAAATAAGGGGATTCCAATGAGTGTATGGGGAACAAGCCTACCAGTAACGGGAAAAAATGTGATTACAATGAGTGTATGGGGAACAAGCCTACTAGTAACGGGAAAAATTGTGATTGCAATGAGTATACAGCGAAAGATTGTACAAGTAACTTTAAAATTTGATTAAACTCACTATATTGGAACGATCGCAGCGTAAGCAGGAAACATTTTATTAAAATAATTGTATGGGAAATAATTTGACTTAAACACGGAAAAATGCGAATAAAATGCGTTTATGATGAAAGATTAACTGGTAACAAGAAAATAGCTAATAAAAATTAATGTATGATGATTGCTTTTACAAGTAACTGGAAAAGGTGGATTAAAATGATTGTATGGGTAATGACTATGCCATTAATAGGATAATTTGTAATTAAAATGCGTTTATGGTGATCTATTGTAAGGGTAATAAAAAAGAGCTGAATAAAATGAATGTATAGTAATCTAATGTACCATTAACTGGAAAACCATGAGTAAAATTATTGTATGAGGAAAAATTGTACCATGAACAGTAAAAATTGTGATATATTCCGTATATTGTAACCAAATGTATCAGTAAGATGAAAACGGATGATTAAAGTAAATGTATGTTAATCAGTTATAACAATTACTAGAATAATTGGGATTAAAGGATTGTATGGGGGAGTGTAACACTGACATAAAAATTTGTGATTAATATTAGTCTATAATAAAGGTTTGTACAGGTAACAGGATTCGTTGTCGTTGAATATTCGTATTATTGAACACACTAAGTGGTGCAGGGATGATCTATAGCCAATAAAACATTGAATTCCTCAGCTAAGATTTATCAAAATGAAAAGAAACCGGATTATATCATTTAACATAAATTAAATCATATTTTTCTATTTATTTTTTAATTAATCTACATTTAAAAGTATAGTTATGATAGCTCCACCTAATACTAATAATTTTAACAGAAAAAAGTCACATGCAGATATTCATGTTGGCAGAACTTGTAGTGAAGTGTCAATGAACGAACTATTCAATTTCTCCATTTTAGCATGGCATATATTCCGCTCGTGGAGCACACAGAGCAGCCTTTCATCTTACATGAAACAGCTGCGGACAGTGGCGAGAGAAAATGTGTTTGCATTCTACTTCAACGCTCTTGAACAAAAACACTAACCTTAGGTGGTTTATTCGCCCTGATACACTTATCCAATAATTTAGAATTGGTTTGATGGCTTACTTATAAATTTTACATTTAATACGTAAGAAAAATTCTTAAATACCCATCCAAATCCCAAGAAAGCACAAAAAACTAAAGTTCATCTCTTTTGAGAGATTTATTACTCCAACCCTTTCACTTCTCTGAGCCGTACTCTCAACATCTTATAAAGAGCCTTTATAATATAAAGCGTCCATTCTCATTTTACGTTCTCTTAATTCTTTTCAATTTATCTACACATCTGCTATTTGGGTAGAGATAATACCGGATAGTTATAGTCCCCTGTTTTTATCCAATTGCTTATATTCTCTTTTCGTACACCATCTCATTACGATGACACCCAAAAAATTAATTTAGGCCAGAAACCATTAAATCTAGAACAGTCATTCTAACCTTTTTATTTTTACTTAGGGTTTATTCGTCAGGAATGATTATTCTTTACCTAAGATAATCCACACTTCTAATTGTTTTGCTCACTCTGATATTGCCGATATCTATTATCAGTCTATGCGTGTGTGTTGTAGTTAATATAAACTTTTAGTGTGTGCGCTGCATATACATAGGCATCTAAAAGGAAAAAGCTGCTCCCCTCCCGAGTATTATCCAAAATATTTCAACTCAGATTTAGCCTCGCCCATTGGTTAATAATAGGCCGGAAGGGGATCTGGCATTCGGAAATCTGACTTTATGGAACCGCTGTAATCCTCATCGGGTAAATCTTGTTATATATGTGGTACTAAGAATTGAACGATGGTGCAGTAACAATAAAAAGTGTGATTGAAATCGCTTTATGGTGAACGATTGTACCAGTATTAGGTAAAATGGTGATTCAGATGAATTTATAGTGGAAGGGAAACAAGTGCAAATGGCCCCTGAATTACGTCGTAACATTAATCTATTACTCAGTAAATGATCGCTTCAATCAGGAATTATAAAATTAGTCCTTAATAAAGAGCTCTTGACATAGACGGAGTAAGTAGAGAAAGAGTTAATCGCTCAAAGAAAAACTCAGTGAGACAAGACCTAGTAGTTCTACCTCTCCTTGAGAGAGGAAATGAAACAACGATCGAAACCGTATTTTTTCCGGCGTAACGTATTAGTTATGGTTTTGATGTTTCGAGTGAGTTTGCTTTTGGGCTACTTAAATAGAAAAAGTGCTTCCTTTTAAATACTCAATGTTATTTTTATGTGCCTAATTTTTATTCTAAACACTGCCTATTTCCCTTCCTGTACAAATGAGTTTATTACTTTTTCTTTTGTAAATTCTAATTCTACCCTCATCTTTCCAGCCAATAAACCTAGCAAGCCAACTTTTATCTCAAATTTCGTTTAATCCTGTTTTTTTTTGGCGAATTTGATTTATTAAAAATCGTAATTTGACAAGGGTCAAACAACATCTTACAAAATACGAATCTATCATTTGCTGAGAAAATATAGAACGAAAATGTTTTTAATATTTCCCCACGAATTAAGTGAGCAAGTAATGAGCTAAAAGTGCTATCAATATGTTGTCCCCCAAAATACACCTACTGAACTACGCCGGAACAATTGGAGGGGTTAGAAAAATACGATACGTAAGATTACAGTTATGCATGTGGTGATTGAGGGCAGAAATTGCCAGTTTTGTGGTGTCTGACGAAGGAGATTACCATTGTCTATTGAATTTCTGGTAACGGGGGCATGAATTTTGTAAAAACGAGCTTTCTAGTCATTCGAGGATGGCAGTCAACAGGTTTTCTTAGTGGGCAAAAGGACAGCTGTTTTGTACTTAATGATAGAGTCTGAGGTAGGTCTCACCTCCAAGTACCAAACTTTCTCTTTTTTGAATAGGTTCCTGACAAATAATCCGTTGTAATTTAGGCATACTTCTAATTAGAGTTCAGTGTTTTGGTTTAAACAAATAATGATTGATCATTCGGACCGATAAGGTTTACCACTATAAGCCACTTAAGGACGGAAATTGAAAGAAATCATAGGTAGGCAGAAGGAAAAATGCAAAGAGAGGACAACTCATCTATTTTAAATCATAGTCCAAGCTAGAAAGTTGAAAAGATAGATGCACGCCACATCCTGGACTAACGAAGACACGTTGTCGGAAGCTGATTGTCAATTGTCAATTGTACTCCTTAATTAGCCACCGGCCAGAAAAATAGGCAGGAACTGGTCCGTAAACAGACCTGTGAAAGGAGTGAAGGTCGGCTATGTAGAAGGAATAAAGTAAAGGTAGTTTTAAGACAACTATGCTACTAGGGTATGGAGGGTCTACTGGTTCTCTGGGATTCAGTTCTGTGGCGGTCGACTAACACTTATGCATTCGTACCCCCATTAAATATAAGAAGTGTATCTACTAATTAACCAGAGGGAGCTTTCTCAAGGGGACAGTGAGAATTAGAGAGAGAAGGGGAGATAATAAGAGGAGGAGGAAGGGAGAGAGAAAGAGAGAAATAGAAAAGGAGAGAGAAATAGAAAAAGAGAGAGAAAGAGAGAGATGTAAGGATATAATGAAGGCTCTTCCTGCCTACCTCTCCCTCCCCACCCATAATATACGGGTATAGGAATTAAAAAAAAACTAGTTTTCCAGCCGACTCTTTAACTTTACAACAGATGAACTGTTTTCCATCTCCGCTGAAAGATGTTTTCATCTATCACAAATATTGCACAAGTTAAAGTTCCTGCAAACGCTACTCATAAATTTGGATAGATCTAACTTGTAACGCTGCTCATGTTTGACAATCATGTTTAAGATGAACAAATTCCTTTAGTCCACGTTTTCTAATACTCTTATTCTTTTATACGTTGCAATTTGCTAGCGACATATATGAAGCGTTTCTGTGAAGAACAGGTCCATTCTCGTATCTGGCGTTGGTACTCTTGGTGCCTAAAGGCCGGTATTAATTTGGTGGCCATGGCTTGAACTATTTCTAGGCTTTCAATGGTTTTAACCCTGGTTGGGGACCAGTATTGTACAGCGTGCTCTAGGTATGGCCGAGGTAGAGAGTTGTACATTGTGAGCGTAATCACCTTGTTTCGGAAATGAAAGTGTCTCTTTATGTAGCCCCAAACTCTCTTGGCTTTTTCTTTGTATTGCCTATGAACTACAGGTCGCTACTGATTTTCCCGCCTAAATCTTTCTCCAGTTCCTCTCTTTCCAAATGTCTACCTAGCATTGTAGTCTTGTGAAGGTTGAGCGTGACCAAAGTGCATCAAACTGCACTTGTCAAGGTTGAATGGTCTCTGCCACATCTTGGCTTACTGACTTAAGTTACAAAGACTCTCTTCCAAGCTGTTTACTCTTTCGCGCAAGCTAACCTCACCACTTAATTTGGTATCATACGGGAACTTTACTATCGCGCATAGCAGTCGTTTTTTCTATATCGTCGATGCAGACAATGAACTGAAGTGGATCTACCATCGATGCCTGACGTACTCAACTGGTTACTGGGTTCCAACGCAAGGTTGTTCCTCTAAACTTCATCCACTGCCTCCTGTCTGTCAACCATTTCTCAATCCAGTCGGCTACATCCGAGTAATTCCAACGGCGTAAACTTTGCTCATTTTCTTCCGGTGGGTTAATTTATTTAAGACTTTCGGAAATTACTACTATAAGATGCCTATAGCTCGAACTTTACGGTACTCATTTAATATATTATTAGTAGAATTTGACTAGACATGCGAGACACGAACGGCTTCTGCGAAACCCTTGCTGGAAATCTAAGATTAGGCTGTGAGATTTTATCAGCTCAAATTTGCGACCAGCCATTATGTTCCTTGGCAAATTACCTACAATGGACGTCAGACTAATGTGCCGGTTTTACCCTCGCTTTCAAGTTTTCCTTTTTTAATGATAGCTGTCACGTTCACTATCCACTAGTCTTCTGCCACTTCTCCCATTTTAAGCCAATCATTTTAAATCGCAGTAAGGTGTGTCGCAACCTCACCACTGACCTCAGGAACGAATCTGTGAAACAAGCCTTCTGGAAAAGGAGACTTATAGAGGTTCAAATTCACTAACATGATATCCATTTTATCATTATCTAAAACTATTTCGTAAAGGCTGTACTTATTTTTTATGTCAAGAACCGGCCTCGGAGCAGGATCCTCTAAATCCCTCGCAAACAGGGAAGCTAATTTGTCGTTCAACACGTTGGCGATTCCAGCGTCCTAGTCCTCCTGAACTCGCGGTCCTCGGCTCACAGAGGACATATGCGATGAAGAATAGATTTATAGCTTTTGATATACAGGAAAAAATTTCGGCTTTCCTTCGTAGACGGATGCGATCCGACGTTCCTCATTACATCTAGCTTGGCGCACCATTTCTTGACTTTTCAAAAATTCTTTCTGTCTCTAGGCAATGGATTCACCGCTATCGCTGGCTTTTCATTTTTTGTAGACCTGTTTTCTATTACGAATTGCAGAGGCGATTTCTTTAATGAACCACTATGGTTGAGTGAGCTTTTTGCTTAATTTCTTTCTTAAACAAACTGGCCTAGCTATGTATTGCGGGAACCCTTGAACTCCAACCAGTTGGCCGTGGTTCCATTATTAGCATCAGATTCCTGCCTACCTATCGCCCTCAGAAGGCCGTCGAAGTTTGCAACCGATGCAACCGCGTATGCTGCAGGGAGCAGAAACAAAAAACGTGATATTTTGTTATTCGCTTAAGGTGTGGCCGGAGTAGAGAGTTGTACATTGTGAGCGCAATCTCCTTGTTTCGGAAACAAAAGTGTCTTTTTATGTAGCCTAAGATTCTCATGGCCCTTCTGTGCACCTATCTTGATATCAAGAATAACTTAGATTTATATCTACCAATGGAATCTAGTGGTCGCTTCTAGCATTGCTGTCGACAGTATTGAGGCAATTTCGGAAGTGTGCTATTACTCCGCCGCTTTCTAGATATTATAGTCGCGGAGAACATCGAAATTACGGGGGATCACAAACTTACTCTTTAAGTTTCAAAAGTTTTATGAGTCCAAGCTTGTTGGATGGCTACAATAAAGGGGTGGGTATCAATAACTAATAAGGGCACAATTTCTTCCTACTTGTTCCGTATCAATCTGTCGAAAATCCTTACATGCTTGAATTAGTCGGGCCTTGGGGAAATCTATAGCATGGTTAATATTATTGTTATTCGTAAAGATATTTGAGATATTACAACCATGTTAAACTTGAAAGTGATGGCTTAAATATTTTTACACATAAAGTTAATTTTAACCATTAAATTATTTTTCTCCGGGTCCAAATAATTTACCTGTGCAAGGATTTTCGTAAAAAAAAAGTTTTTGAATCTAGGTTAATTAAAGAAATCCCGAATTTAAACCTCTTGGATGGGCAATGTAAATGGAGCTTCTCAACCCATAATTTAATGCTAAAATATATATTAAATTTAATAAGCTGAAATTAATACCCCTTAAATAGGAACATTGATGTGATTTCCTGTACATAATTTATGTTTGTCGAGCCTTTCTATTCTCAGTATACGACTGAAAATGATATAAAAAATTCCATGCTAAAACCTATCTCGTTTAAATATTACGCTCCTACAGTTTAAAAAAACAAAACAGAAACTATATATATATATATATATATATATATATATATATATATATATATATATATATATATATATATATATATATGAGGATGGTAGCTCTGGCGATGAGCGTCGAGGTCGTTTTAGCGAAGAACGCTTAATGACGCAGGCTCGAATGCAACTCTTTTATTCATTTTCTTATTAGGTTAAAATAGTTTGCCCCTATTTTTATGTTACTATAACTCACATTTTCCTTCTTAAGCTTGAATGGCACACTTAATAATAATTTCCTTAGCGTTTTTCTGGGTTGTGTTACGTTTTCATTTCTTTGGGCCTTTAATATATATATATATATATATATATATATATATATATATATATATATATATATATATATATATATATATGAGGGGCGGTCAATAAGTTTTGTGAATCGGTAAGGCAAAACAGAAGAAGGGGGATGGCTGTTTGTAGGGGTGTTAGAACAAGTTAGGACAAGTCAGGACCTGCAGCCGCACGCTCTTGCCTCGTCTACTTAAGAAGCACTTGCTGATCGCGGATCGTCAGTCACAAATTTTCAACAATGGAGAAGGTTGAGCACCGCGCAGTGATCAAATTTTTGCCCAACGAAGGCAATAAGGAGCAGTGTACACTAACACCACCCCTTCCTATGCAACCATTGCTCGCTGGAATAGGGAGTTCCGCCATGGTCGTGAGTCCTTCGAAGATGATCTTCGTCCAGGACGCCCGTCATACGTGACCAACGAGGACAATGTGCCCCGTGTGGAGAGGATGATCCTCGAAAATCGACGAATGAAGGTCAAAGAAATGGAGCGAGAACTTAGAATATCACATCGAAGTGTTATCAACATCATCCACTACAATTTGGCCATGACCAACCTCACGCCCCATGATCGATTTCAACGTCATCAAAGTCCACAAGGCCAGAGTTGCACAAGCTGCCCTGCGTGAGTGCCGATTCGAGGAGCTCAACCATCACCCCTGCAGTACAGATCTGGCCCCTAGTGACTGCATTATATTCCGCCAGCTCAAGGCTGCACTGCGTGGACGCTGGTTTGGGGACCATGAAGATGTCCAGCTCGCCGTCCGGGAGTGGATTGAACAGCAGTCGGGAGATTTCTGGTTGTCGGGAATTCGAAGCCTCAAGGACGGACAAGTGGCACACGTGCATTGAAGTTGAGGGTAGTTATATTGAAAAATAATTTAAATACTTTTCCTCATATCTCGTTTCCTTATATTCGAATTACAAAACTTATTGACCGCCCCTCGTATCTATATTCACATGCTCCCCACTACCTTATAATTATGTGCTGTGGCGCCAATGGCTTGTGAGAGCGCTCCGACAACCTTAGTTGATAAAGAGACAAGAAGTTAACGTGCGCATGTACTCGGCGCAAAGGTGCAATCTGATGTAGAATGATACTTGTTGCGGTGAAGTCAGATCTAGTAGAGAGACGTGAGGCTCACGTGGCACATGAGTTGACGTAATTCTTGCCCTTCCATGAGGAAGAAATCGTACGACGTAACAGCGGACAGACAACGTGGCTGTGCAACTTTTAGCTTTATTTAGACCTACAGGATTTAAATTTGATCAGATTTTCACTCAATCTCAAGTTTACAAGGTTATTATACAAGACGAATATGGGAGGATTTAGGGTTCATTTGAAAACAGGTTTACCGATAGAATGTTACTTCGGAGGAGCCATTGACTAGTTTAATATCTTCCAATCTTATACTGGGCGGGAGTACTTATCATACGTTCCAAAGAGAGTGTACAAATGCTAACTTTTTAACACTTCCGATTGATTTGCTGAATTTATGACCAGTGGGCGTGAGTACACTTTTCTATCCTATCTTTCAAAGAGGGGAGCACCGGAAGCAAATGGCACAAAGCATATGTGTTTTATGCTTATTTGATTTTATTTGGTATATATCGTTAGTTTTAAAAACCAGAAGTATGAAATTTTATTAGCAAGAGAGTGAGTTAGGTACAAAGAACCTCTGCTTCATATGCTTCGAAAAGTCGAGCTTCAAAATCTAATGTACTCGTACATCTATGCGAAATGCTGAAAACATAATTCCGACCTATTTATCTATTGATGTATCTAATTATCGCTCTCTTTCTTTTATCTCTCTATTCCGTTTTCTTTTTCCTGCGGTGAAGTTAGATTTATTTCATCATTCTCTCGCCCTCATGAGAGATATATGCATTTGTGTATTTGCCCCGTGCTTAACTCAATTTCTCCTTTGTTCTTTGAATCTCCACTTAGTTCTCTTTCTCCTTCTGGTTCGACCATGCGAAGCGTGCTTCAAAAAGCTTGTCTATTCGGAAGATTTTTGTCTTTCGCGTAGCCGAGTGGTCTAAAGGACGGTTTAATTGAGATCAAAGCGGTTGCTCGCTGCCTCAATGTGCCTGGTTTGAATCCCACCCCTGCTCGGATTTTTTTAAAGTAAGAAAGAACTATTTCCGAAGAAAAATGATTCCGTTTTCTTTTTCCTGCGGTGAAGTTGGATTTATTTCATCATTCTCTCACGCTCATTAGATATATATATATATATATATATTATATATATATATATATATATTAATATATATATATATATATATATTTATATAAAATATATATATATATATATATATATATATATATATATATATATATATATATATATATATATATATATATATATATATATATATATATATATATATATATATATATATATATCCTAAGTATGAAAGTAAAAAGCGGGTTTCCAGTTTTATTAAACTATACAATAGTTAGTTTACTCTTAAGGCACTTAACATTAGCTCCTTTCATAAGGAAGTGTGGAAATTTGAGCTCTTGATTCGTCTAGCACTTCCATATTATCGATTTAATACAGGAAAGTACTAAATCCTACTCTTAACAAAAATACGATGCAAGTGGCTAGTCTTTAACAAACTCAATCTACAGTTATTGGACAAATTAATGGATCAGGAAGGGAAAATATGGTTGTAAATTATTAAAATAATGTGTATACTAATAACGTTCGAAATGGTACGGGACGTTATTTTCCATTAATAAACTTAAGTTTCGGTAAGGAAACTTTGAGCCGCTTGAATTGGTGCGTAGGCTTGATTTGGAATAAGAAAAACTTGAATACTCTGCCTGAGTTGCATAATGGAAGTAATTTCATATATTATATACTTTAATAAGATTTGAATAAAACACTGTTTTTTATAAATGGCGATAAAGTTGAGTAGAATGAAGAATGCAATGGCAATTGCCTAAGTGAATTATAATATACGTTTCATTAAACTAAGGATTTTCCCATGGCTATTTTGATGAGGATTATGTGCTTTAAGCTCTTTTTTTAGTAATTTTAAATCTGAAAATCGGCGAACAGTTGAACTTCTAGGCGATCAACATGGAAGATATCCCTAATACTGTCTGAAGCTGTTTGTTGACCTCGTTATCTCATATAGTTCATTCGTTAGATTTTCTCAAAAATATTAGGAAAATGAACATAAAATATAACTACCTAGTTAACTTCGATGTTGATAGCCTTTATATTAATGTGCTATTAAATGAAGCGCTTACGGTTCTATTAACTGTATTATGAAATTTAGCCTTAAAGTTTCCATAATGCATAAACAAAATTGTTAGGAGCAACCTGGGAATTTTACAACCCAAAAATACTTTAACATGACAACTCTCTATCGCCGATCCTTTTAAATATTTTCACGTTATAATTTTAAGTGTCCTTACGAGCTCCATGTTTACAAATCAAAAGTTTGTATTGTACAAATATATAGATGACGTTTTCTTAATGTGAAATTTATATGGCTTAAACTTTTTTATATCTTTCAGAAAAGTTTCTTCAATAACATCCACCACATTATACAGTTAGAAGATAAATGTGAAAAGAAAATTGTTTAGCTTTTATCGGTGTAAGAATTGTAAGAATCACTGATCAAATCGCATTCATTCTTCATCGAAAACCGACCCATTCTAATTCATATATTCATTTTTTCTCCCAACACGATGGGAATATATAAATGGACGTTGAGGTTGGTAACTGAAAATATGCCCCCCACCATATTAACTGAATTCATCTAATATCGGTTCTATATTTTACCGCCCGAACGTTAAAAACACTGACATTATTATAATTACCTTTCCTTTCCATTCTCGTTCTGGCTTCATTTTCTGAAAAGTCAGTTTCACCATTTCCCTGAGATCCTTGGAGATGTAAGTGATGAACAAGGAGAGCGCTCTCACTTTGGACCTAATGACGATGAAAGACTACTATCAAGAGCGATGGGACAGACATCTGATGGCGGACTACTGCTTGAGTTTCAAACGAGACGACAAAGCATCCTGCCGCAAAAGCTACAAACGCAAATTCTTGGAGTACTCGTATTAGGAACAATTTAAACTCTTTGATTTCATCAGTCTTTACGAATGATAGTGGTGCACATTGATATTAAAATGTAATAGACAGAGGTTTTAGATATGCCTTGTATTAATACATATTTTTATGTTGCATATTTGATCCATTTGCCTATATTTCAAATTCAACTATCATTGTGGTGGATATATACGTTGTTGAGAAAATAATCCAGACTCTTTACTTCGTTTCAAGCATACTTTTAACGTAGTATGACACTAAAATACCTTGATAGAACATTTTATGATGCGAAATGTGTCAATATTACGCAAAAAGTTGAGAGAGTTAAGTTGCAAAGAATCAGTAGGCTATAAAGGAATTCTGACTTTAGATTTAAATTTAGCATATTCGAATTAGGTAAGAACAAGCGCCAGTATAAATACAACATAACTTTTGGTTCTCCAGTGTAATTAACCCCCTAAGTCTCTTCCTTCTTTATGGTGACCCCTTTATCCGTCTTTTAAATACTGTTAATGGGCTATATAAGGATGTATTTAGTTGTGTTTGTGATCCTTATCTGTGTTATTGAATTATTTCTGGTCTTTTTTTCTCTATATTTAATGTGGCACTTAAAAATTATTAATGTTTAACGGTGGTATCTTTCTTAATTTTAGGACTGAAGATGGTAAAAGGATTTACTGAAAGATCTGCCAAATATAGGTCCGTGTATGGCCTAGCCTAGCTGTTCCTTATAATACTAAGATTCCTAAAGAATCATTATATATATATATATATATATATATATATATATATATATATATATATATATATATATATATATATATATATATAAATATAGTAGGAATATGAAGACCCAGGTGATTACACTAATCATTTATTGGCCGGACATTTCGAACCTTCACTAGGACCATCCTCAGCGACTGTGTCGACTAATGAGAAGGGGAAATAATTAAATTTGAAGAAATCTCTTAAATAAATCAGTTCTTCATGAAAGGATATCAGTTTAGATTATCCAGTATTAGAAGCTGAATTTTTAGAGCCTACCATATATGCTCTAACTGGATATCCTTTCATGAAGAACTGACTTACTTAAGGGATTTCTTCAAACTTAATTATTACCCAGATTTCATCTTCGACCAGTTAGTATCTAAATTTCTCTCCAAAGTATATTATCCTCAAACCTTTCTTACTACTGTTTCTAAACAGAAGGTTTTTATTAGACTACCCTATCTGAGCATTTGACATTCGAGTTTAACAAACTCCTTCTCTCTACCCTTAACAATCATTTCCCTCAATGCCAATTTATTTGTATAAATTTCAAACCTGTATCGTTAAATTCATTTTTTCTCCAGAGGAGACAATCCCTTTGGATTTGCGATCCTGTATAATTTACAATTATACATGTACCACTTGCCACAGTCGTTATGTAGGCCAAACTGGTAAACAACTCAAATTTAGGATCGAAAAGCACTTAGGTTTGTCTCATAGGACTGGTATTCCCATCTCTAAACCTGAAGCCTCTTCCATCAGGCAACACTGAGTATCACCATCACCCTCTTAATTCTGATTCATTTACCATATTATCTTTAGCCTTAACTTCTCTAGATTTGAAAATCTTAGAGTCACTGTACATCAATAAAATTAATTCAAACCTAAATAATTAATCCTCCTTAATTAAACTATTCATTATATAACCAACCAACACTTCAATAGATTAACTAGCCAACCGACCAACCGAACAAATCTCGTTAGTAGTTTTTATATATTTAGTTAGTTGATTTCTTAACTCCCACGATAAAGGTTAGTCACTGTTTAATTCATTCTAATTTGTTTCGAATTTTTGTTGTTATTTATAATTTAATATAATAGGTTATTTTATTGTTTACTCCAGTTACTTTTAATATTTGATATTCAAGTCAGTTTATGTTATAACTTCACTTCTTTTTATTATTTTTTAAAATTACACTTGATAGTATTAATTAATTCTATATATTTTTAGTTGTGTTTTGACTTTAATCTCAATAATTGTCAATTTTATTATTTTAACTTGTCTTCATCCGCTGTTTTAGCCATTATTTAATGCATTCTTTTAACTGTTATCCTTAATATTCTTTTCCCTTCTCATTAGTCGACACAGTCGCTGAAGATGGTCCTAGTGAAGGTCCGAAATGTCCGGCCAATAAATGATGAGTGTAATCACCTGGGTCGTCATATTCCTACTACATATCAGATTCCCAAGGAACAAATCAATTTCAAGTATTATATATATATATATATATATATATATATGTATATATATATATATATATATATATATATATATATATATATATATATATATGTATATATATATATATATATATATATATATATATATATATATATAGTGGCTTGGCCCAGATCTATAGAGACAACTTTTTATACTTTCATACAACTTCTTAGTCTCACCCATTCGAATTGTGAGGCTTCCTATAAAAACAATTTTAACAAAGTTTTAGAATAATTAAAGGAGTTTTAGTAGTGCCCACAGCTTACAAAGTTTGACATTTTACAGTTTTTCCACACCACCAATGAGGTAACTGCAATATGCCTGTTTTTTTTTAACGTGGTATCCCCAGGAGGTCTATTCCCCAGTGTTTTGAAATGAACTCAGCTTGTTTTGTTAATTGCTCATGCATTTTTCAATGCATATTTTGTTGTTTTGGGAAATTTTTCTCTGTGACATTCGACCATCTGTAGAAGGTACTGAAGCTGATTTTAATTTTTGGTAAGATGATTATTATAACGCTCAATCAAGGCTACAGCTCTTTCAACATTGTTATTAATGACATCCATAGTATAAGTATATTGTTTAAGTATTTGATAGTTATTTATTTTACTCCATTCTGAAGAGTATACTTCTTAAAAAGCGGAATTGAACGATAATTTTATGAAAAAAAGTTAACTTGATTCAGTCACGAAGTCAGCAAGAGTTTTGTCCCAGTGTACATCGTTTCTCTGGATGCTGTGAGTCAGGTTTTTGCAATGTTGCAGCCATCTTTCTCTTCAAATTTAGAGTGAGACTTTTATCCTTGAAGGCAAGGGACACAACTTCTTTGCTTAAATACCAAAGATAACGACCAAGTGCTTTGCTGGATACAAAAGCAAGTTCCTTATCATCATATACTTAGAAACTTTGCAAGTCCTGTAAGTCCTTTCGTGGAGCAGTAGATGCAGTTAAAGATGTAAATCACTCAACCGATGTCTGGTCTTTCTTGGTCATTTTAAATCGTGACTTGAAGAGTGCAATTTTAATTGAATAAATAAGCTTTGCCATCCAACGTGCTCGATGCATTGCTCCAGGTTGTTTGAAGGAAAAGCTCTCTGTGTCACCCTCTAAATATGCCACTGATAGTTTTATAAGTTCTTTGTAATCTGTTCAAGGATAATGTCACTTCAACTGTTTATTACAAAAACTAAGCACACCTTCTTTCCAAAAAATAGATATATTGTGTACTTCATATGATGAAGTATTCATAGTCTTCCATGAATCACAGAAACGCGTGAATAATTGAATTTCTGGTCCTGATGAAGCACCCAAACACTTTTGAAATACGTTAGATACAATTATTTCATGAACATGAAGCCTGCAAGGAAAAGCAAAAAGACCTCTATTTTGTTTTGTTTCTATTTTCAAACATGCACTTTTCTTAAGAGCAGTGTTACTAAAAGTGGTGTCAAAACACATGGTTTTAACACTGTCCTTGATATTCCAATATTGAAGACATTACACAACTGATTTTGTTGTTTCAGCACCTGTGCCTGACCTTAGCTTTGGTATTCCCAAAAGCTTAAGAGTTACTACCACCAGACACTGATACAGGCAGTCTATCTATATTTTCAGTGTCAATTAATTCAGACATTAATTTTTTATCACAATGGACTGTAAGAGGTGCAACTGTAGTGAATGTTTGCTTCAAACTCTCTGCTATTTCTTTGCGCAGTTTTTTTCTTTTTCTTTGCAATGTAGTTCTACTTAGGGTTTATATCATCAATATCTTTTCCAAGGGCTAATGCTGTTGCTAAGATCACCATCATCGCATGACGATCAGTCACTTTTGTTCTGTCTAATGTAGCCACTAAGTCAGGTGAAATAATTTTCTCGCATTTAAATATTTTCTTTCTTGGTTGATTAGATGGACCGGGCTCTGCTTCATCACTTCAAGTTTTTTCGCTGCTTGACCTACTAATTAGCTGACCAACTGACAAATTTCCTTATTTAAGCAATTCTAGTTCAATTCGCTGCGATTCTTCTTCACTTCATTTGCGTTTTTCTCTTCATTCTTTACTGTTTTCTTGTAGACACTACCTATATAGCCTCGTCTACCTTTCTCTCTTTGACCATGTAGAAATGAACGATCTTTTCCTTGGTTATCATTTCTAGTGCGTTAGCATGAGCTATATCAAACAAATCATTTGAAGATTCTTGGAATGAAGTTTCCTTTAATATTTGAGTTTGATCACGCCTTGATTTTGTGATTTGGAGGGCTTTGAACTTACCATATCTTTTTGAATCTTTGTAACCACATGCGGTTTGTCTCTAGTTCGTATTTTTGCTTTGTCCCATATTTCCTATATTTATGAATATACCGTGTCACAAGCCTCTTTTACATTCTTTTTACATTGTGTTAAGGAGAAAAGCCGTCTTAATATAGCACCATTAGATGGAAGTTATGTGGTTTGAATTGCATCAATTGTTTCTCCAGTAAGCCATACTTGTGTTTTACTTCTTGCTTTAATTGATCTTGACATGTTCATTATATTACAGAAAGAATTTCTTAAACACAGATAGACACTGAAACAATGCTCACTATACACTGGTTAACACAATAAATACTAAGTAAGGCATTGGTAATTGCCAACTGGTAAGGGATGTGCTACTGAGTCAATAAAACGCGACAACATAGTGTCTAAAAGACAACACGTTTGGCTTATTTGCCCATTGTACGAAATCTACAATACCACAGGTTATATTATCATAATGAAACTTAGAATGCACATGCTATAGCTGTTAACATAATAAAACTATTAATTTATAATTAGGTAATACTTAATCTGAAAAAAACAAAAAATCCCTAATATTTAATTATTTTTCCTATTTTGCACATATTATTAATATGTGTGAAACTAACATTCGTTGTGGTACTACTAAATATTATTTGATTTTGCTGCTAATTTGCACAGTGCATTTTTTCATCAAGCCTCAATATATCCAAGGGTGAAACTTAAGGGGATTTTTTTTCTTTTTGGCCAGTCTCTAATAATATATATATATATATATATATATATATATATATATATATATATATATATATATATATATATATATATACATATATCCCAAATAGTTTAAACAGAAGCAAATGGAAAATAAGCAAAAAAAAAACAGAATAAACATATGTAAATCATTTTTTAGGAAGGGAATTTAGGTCCGATATTAAGACAAGTAATAAGGAAACAAAACTGATGTAACCAACTATAGTTTGCTTTTTTATTGCAAAGAAATATGTGAAGGGGCAAACAGATAAATAAAAGTGTAGAAACGAAAGGGAAAGAGCATCGTTAATGTCTCTGAGCTTATTTTATAACTTCAATGACAAGTTCGAATTAAAAACACAGCTACTCAAAACTTCCCACTTTCATTTATGGCAAGGTTGATAAAAGGGAGAGAATCTAACTAAATTAATTGAAAACTGAAAAATAATTGTGGCAAAAAAATACTAAAGCCAAACAAACAACATCCGAGGAAACAAACGTTGAAAATAACTAAGAACTATAATCCATAACTTATTACTCAATGATATTCCGAAATGCTGCACACTGATTTTATGTCCTGTTTGGGAAATGAGCCTAACTTAAAATTACAAAGTGGGAGCTGCTGTTCAGACAAACAATAAATGAATACCTATTAAGCAAACTTAGGCCATTTTCAGGAGATTGTTGCGTATGATTTTGTTTTTACTTTGAAAGTTGCTTCTTCTCACGAAGAAGATATAAAAACATTGAAGCCAAGGTTTCTTATTCTATTCGTTTTTATCTTAAAAGGTGAAAACCATCGGAGACATAAAATGACAGAAATCTTTAAAAAAGTGGTCAGCAAAGAAAGTAGTTAAATAGTAAGGGAAAATGTGTAGAACTTATATTACCCGAGTTTCTAATGCTGACTACTACGAGCTCTCATTTGAGCGACATTTGACACATGTATATAAGACAAAATTATAGTATTTTATAGTTAAATAAACTTACCTACGATGAATTAAGTGTTAAAACAGAGCCAAATCACAACAATCAAAAGCATCAACTGCATTAGTATGATTATTACATTGGGAGGAAGTTCTCAACTCTGCCTCACATCATTTCACGTATAAGTGAGGTTATATTAAGGTGCCTTTTACGACGCTCAGCTGATATTAAGTTCTCTTTTTTCTTACTCCTCTACCATTAGACTAAGAGGAGTTTAGTTTTTGTTAAGATCAATGTTGTAAAATAGAGTGAGAAAGAAATTTGGTTTATTTTCGAACTAAATCCTTTTAAAGAAATTCGTTTATTTTATAAAGGGACCCATATAATTCAGTTTAAATTCTCGATTTTGTCTAAAATTGAATATCTTGTTTAAACAAAGTACCAAAGTGAAAAGCAAATAAAAGAAATAACAAGGAATAAAGTTTACAATAGGAAATAGTTAAATAAATATTTACCTTCTTTAACTTTAAAATCTAGAGATAATATAGCGGAAAGATAATTAGATTGAAAGCTACGCATGAAAGTCCGAATTTTTTTTTCCGGATATATACGTCGTTGCCTAGAGCCACCCATCCAATAACCTGAAACAGCTGTGAGCTCTAATCATTTACAAATGGACATAAGTTCTCCTTTAACAGGACGTAAACTCATCTCTTTCATATTAAATCCACCCCGTCGAGGAAATAAAGGCAATATTTGCTCTCGCCGAGAAATTCACCATCTAATAAATATCAGTCACCTCTCGCTAAGGGTTTGAAAGAATTATTAATGAGAGCGCTTGATTGAAAACTCCAATAGGCTTGACTCACCAGATGGCCTAATGCCCTGCCAGACTCAGAGAGAAGAAGCATATGAACAGAGAGCACAAAACAATCTAAAAAGGTCACAAATTAGCCTCTTAAATAACTCCGAATAAAGTTAGAATTCCAAAATCTAGTAAAAAATTTTAAGAGTTAGGTGACGAGCAAATATATCAAAGTTTAGAACTTGGAAACAAGCTGGTACAACGGCGAGAGCAATGGGTAGTATTAAATGATGCATAGTGCAAAGTTGCTAAAACTGGAGAAGCAAGCAAGATTCATATTAATGTTTTAGGCAAAAGGTTTATTTTTGGTTCATGGAAAGAAATCAAACTGTTCCATTAATAACTTGAAAAGGCAATCTAAGATAAATGTATTGATGTAAACAAGGAACAATTCTGTAATGGGTACAACCTAAACTTTAAAGCGCATGCAAAAGAAAACAAGTAAGCTAACTGCCAAAAAAGTGAGAGCAGAACTTCAGACTCTGTATACCATGGAGACCTGTGTAAACCTTATAATGTAATCAATTGACTAAGGATCCTCGAACAATAACAGCGTCATGATTTTAGATGGTCTTTTAACAAAGAGAAAATGTGTCATCTCTTTAAATGAAGCCTAGTTTATGGCTTCTTTACATCGTTCTTGATTAATTACTAGGCGCTTCCAAGTCAGCCTTAAGTATAAATTGCTGTATCCATACTGCAAATCATAACTTTTAATGGCTGACTATAACTACAATTGAAGAAATTAGAGCTAGTTATGCGTATAATGTTGAAAAAATTGTTAAAAATCCTTCTGTTCACTAGCGGAAAACTGAATGACTAAACTAGAAGCAATTGATGTGTTACAACAAAATTATTAAATCTACCAATAACTATTAATTATTAATTACAATATTAGAATAAACTATTTAAATTAAAAGGAGAATATTAATCATCGCATAATAATATTATTCTTAAAAAAAATTCATATTTAAATGATAAATCAATATGAAGGAATTATTGATATAATGGAAGACATGGAATAAAATTGATAGTCGTAGATAGTAATTAGAATATTTTTAAAGTTGGAAATGATAATAATATTTCTAGCGTAATAGTACACCATAATCATGATATTCAATGGCTTAGTTTATAGCAGGGAAGAATACTCACTAGCTGCTAACCTACGAACAAGAAACCTTTACTCAATCGCCTTCAGATCCCGAACTTCTGCCCTATCTCTGTCAGATATCCACACCAGTAAGAAAGGCAGAATTTCTGTTCGTTCATTCAGATTTTATTCAAAATTATCATGTCCCCGGTTGGATTATATTTGAAGTCCAACAGGCGACTGTTGCGTTCACTTCACCACTCCTCTCACATTCTATTAAGCAGCAAGTTCCATATCAGGGTACCACTTTTTTAGAGATTTTTTTTCTTCCTCTTATCAAAGAGAATGGCATATTAGTCTTTGTTCGTCCAATATCCCAGAAGTTCGTTAAAACTGAGTTTCAACGATGTAGTAAGGTGATGCCAACGACTCAATTTGTAAGTGATTTCGATTATGGATTAGTGTGACTTCATTTTACTGCGTGAAAACGAGAAACCTCACCTCAATCCAAGGCTCACAATCCAAAGCAAAACACGAAGAGTGCAGCTAAAACTGGCGGCATAAGGAGTGACCCAACTTAATCACCTAAGGTGTCGCAATAAATTTAAATGCAGGGGACGCTATTTGAATCTCTTAAAGAATTCTGTTGAAGAATGAGACAAAGAAGGAAATGCCCCCTCCTGACTTCCCCAGTTCGCCGTTGACCGCTCTAAATTCGTCTGCGCTATATACTGCGAAAATTAGCACAATAGAAAGAACATTAAGGGAGCATCGCGATTTCGCGCTATGGAACCTTATCACGACCCAAAGCAATTAAAGAAGTCTGTTGCCGATGAGTCTCTCTCCTTGCCTAGATAATTTCGGAGTGTATATTCGAGACTTTGAAGTTCACATGCAGATTGTGTCTGAAGCCGCCGTCCAGTACGTTAGCCGTAATGTCTTTGTTAGTCGAGAGGAAATCGACTACATTCTTGTCCAGAGAAGAATTCAATGATTGTCGAGGAGCCAAGGAAGAGCAAGTCGTCACTCAGTGTTGTTCGGGGAGATAGTTAGGTGTGCTTCAACCCTTCTCACCACGTTTTCGGATTTTAAGGATCGGAAAAGCCATCTCCGAAGCACCCTCCGTTTACCTCTTAAGGATAAGAGCCCTCCTCCCCCCAACTTCAGTTCTCCGAAGTAAAATTGAGCGTCCCGTGAGAACCCACAAGTTCAAGGACGAACTTACCTACCTGGTCCTACCCGCCGCACATCAAGGTAAAAGGTATTTAATCCCCCCCTCTCCGCTTCGTCACGCTCCTCTCACCTTTTTTCGCGTCGAACCTCAAGGATCCCCTTTGCTCTAGAATTTGCATAATTGCAAAAATCGTTACTTATTTAATTACCCCTCGGTTCCAACTTAATTGATACTCTTAATCATCTTAGCAGTGAACCGTCAATATTTAATTGCATTGCCATTTAACTTGCCCTATATGTATATGTAAACTTTATTCCTATTAGAGTATATTTTTGTAGCCGTGTTTGAATATTCCTTGGCCTAGAAAATGTGTAGTTAAAGCACTCTTAGAACCATCCCCAGGTAGAGCCTTAATTTCGGTCGGCCAATAGGCTACTGTGTGTATAATAACGTACACCTGGTCACACCACAACAAATTCTATCGACTATAAGGGCCTAAATTATATAAATGCTACAGCAGAATAATGCCTTCGCAGCATAGGTGTTA
The DNA here is from genome assembly GCA_963969495.1 of Ceratothoa steindachneri. Taxonomy (NCBI): domain Eukaryota; kingdom Metazoa; phylum Arthropoda; class Malacostraca; order Isopoda; family Cymothoidae; genus Ceratothoa; species Ceratothoa steindachneri. Next base: position 33,495,838 of record OZ018326.1, read on the forward strand.
ACATCTGCAATGTAAGAATAGCCTCCTAGAGCATTTTAAATTTTGTCAAATTACTGAGATTGGGTTTGAGTGAGTTTATTGGGATTTGTTGCCCTTATATTCTCTCAAAATTATTAAAATTCATATAATTGACTACAGTCCTCTTTGGATTTGGAAGAAGAGTGCTGAACTTTTTTCTTGTATTCTCAGTTAAGCTGCCAAATAGGCGGCTCTCTTGTGTGGTTAATATAGCAATATTTAAGCCCCTTCACATTGCACTGGAAATTTGTGTTTCCCTGAATTTACGCTAAATAAAATAATACGGGACGAAAAAGATCGTAGAGTTCAACAACGGCAGGGTCCTAAATTAGAACTTACTAATATCTAGGAAGTAATTATCCAAGCGATTTTAAAATCTCACAGTATACTTATTGTGTTTACATGCAACATATAATATTGATTAAATAACTCATAAAGAAAACTTGTAAGGCCTTGTTTGGAATATCCAGAGGAACTCTGTTGTCTCTATCTTCAAAAGATGTATGAATTCATGAGTTATTAATCTCATACACTACCGTAAAAAACTTATTAGTGTACTACCGAAATCTACATGTTCTTGAAAATAATCGTTTATTTTACATAGAAACTGTACTAAATATTCTTTGACATTTGTTTCTGATAGTGTCGAAGTTTCATTTCCCAGAACAACGCTTAAAATAACGTTATGAGGAAAGTAATTTGCATTTGAAGAGAGTATGACCAAAAATAGAGAAATATGTATGTATAAATGCAGCCATAATCAGAACTAACATAAATACATCATAGACAATGGAACAAAATAATAATTATATATATGCTATCCTTTGTTCTGAATGACTTGACTACATCTTCGCATGCAGGTCTTTACCAATTTGTCACTTGTTCACGAGTAATTTCATTGAATCTTTCTTCCAGACTTTAGCAGAGATCTTTAATATTCCTTAGTTTCCGAGCCATACCCTTCTAGGCGAGTATCTTCCATAGGCTTTCTATCGGGTTTATATAAGGGTTTTGCGTAGGTTTGTGTATCGAAAGATATTACGAGCAAAAGGAAAACTGTGAATAAAATGAGTGCTTGGGGGATGATTATACAAATAACATTAAAAATATAGATTTAATTAGTATATAGGGAATGATTTTTCTAGAAACAGGGAAAATTTGAATTGTTATTAAAATGAGTGTATGGTGAACGATTGTATCAGTAACAGGAGATATTGTGATTATAATGAGTTGTATGGGCAAATATTGTACCAATATCAGGGAAATGGTTATTAGAAAGAGCTTATGGGGAAAGAGTGTATCGGTAACAGATGAAATTGCGATTGAAATGAGTGGATGGGGAACAACTGTACCAGGAAAAGGAAAAACTGTTATTAAAATGAGTGTATGTGGAAATATTATAAGGGTAACAGATAAAATTATGATTAAAATGAGCTTATGGGAAAAGGTTGTAAGACTAACTGAAATAGAGATAATTAAATTGACTCTATAGTAAAGAGTTTAAGAGTAATTGGAAAAATTGTGATTTATGTATATATGCAAAGGAAGGTACAATTAACAGAAATAGGGGCGATAATGTATGATGAACTTTTGTACTAGTAACAGAAAAAAGTGATTGAAATGAGTGTATGGTGAATAAAGTATGTACTATTTAAAAGAAAATGTGATTAAAATGAGTGTAGTTGAAAGTAATATACAAATGATTAAAGAGTTGATTAAATGAATTGAGGGTGAATGGTTTTACCAGTAAAAGCAAAGGATGTGAGTTTATTGAATGTAATTTGAAAATATATTCCATGAAAAGAAGAAAAATGTTATTAAACTGAGTGTCTGGGGATAATTTTACCAGTAGAAGGCTTCCTGCCATTTCAGTATGAGAATTTTGACAATCGTTAATGATGATCTACTGTTAAATGCAACAGGGATCATCTAGAAATAGAATACAATTAATTTAACCATAAGAAGAACAACCGTTTGAAAACATGATGTCCCAAGAGACTATAATAAATGAAAATTCCCGGGAGGCCGAAAATTTCCTGACATGGTAAAAAATCGAGAGAGAAAAAATGTCCAATTAGATGACCACCGAGGAAAGAGAGACTCATTTTAATTTGACTTATTATTAAAAAATTAAAGGCTTAGATTTGTAAAAATAGCAATGGAAAAATCTCATGAATGAACACACTAAGTAGTGCATGGGTGTTCTATAGTCAATAATATTTTGAATTCCTCCGCTAAGTTTCTTCAAAATAAAAAGAAACCTGGTTTTATCATTCAACATAACACCAAATATAAATGAAAGCATATCTTTTTCTATTACTCTTAAATTAATCTCCATTTAGGGTATAGAAATGATAACTGCACCTTATACTATTTTATTACTTAACAAAATCACATTTGGCCTTCTATTTTTGTAGAAACTGTAGTAAAGTTTTGAAGAACGCAGTATTTGATTTTTAAAAATAAGCACGGCATGTATTCCGCTCTTGCAGCACAGAGAGCACCCTTTACTGGGGCATAAAACCAGTAAAGCCCAAGAAAGAAAAATAAACTAAAGTTCAGCTCTGTTGCGAGCCTTATGTCTCCAACCCTTTCACTTCTCGAAGCCTTACTCTCGTCATCTTATTAAAAGCCTTTATAATATTCAGCGTCTGTTCCCATTTTACGATCTCTTATTTCTTCTCATTTCAATTACACTTCCACTACTTAAGAAGAGATATTGTCGGATAGTTATACTCTCATCTGTCGATCCAATTCATTGGAGTGTTCATTTTCTCTTTTTGCATTTCCAATTCCCCAAATTTATGCTGCTCATGATTACTGCTCTAAATCAAGGATATGTACTTTCTGTCCCTTTTACTTACCGTTGTGGTAACCTCTACATAGTAAATTACCGCATACCCTCATTTCCACTCTACTAAGTGTTTTTCTCACCCAATTATTGCCGATATCTAATATCAGTCTATTTATGTAAATTGTAGTCAATAGTATCTCTCTTTTAGTGTGTGCACTAACTATCACTTACACATCTGAAAAGAAACAGCTTCTCACTCTATCTCCAAGCATTAACTAACAGATTTCAAATCAGATTTAGTGTAGCCCTTTAGTTGCTAATAGGCTGCAAGGATATCCGGTGTTAGGAAATCTGAATTTATGGATCCGATGTATTCTTCTTAATTATGTGGCAATAAAAAGGTGAACGATGGTACTGTAACAAGAAAACGTGTGATTGAAATGACTATGGTGAACGATTGAACCATTAGAGTAAAATATGATCATTATAATTATTGCCTGGTGAACGATTCCAGGAGTAACAGATAAAGTAATGTTTAAAATGAGATTATGATCCAAAATAAACGCCGTAAAATGGCACTTTAATTGGGTTGTAATATTTACCTATTTCACTCATTAAATGATTGCTTCATCCAGAAACTATAAAATTTGCCCTTAATACAGAACCTTCGACTCAGACATTGACTTAATAGAGATTGAGTTAATAGCCGAAAGGAAAACTCAAGGGTCAGTACTTTATAAATGATCTGCGAGAAAAGACCTGAGTAATTATACTGCTCCGTGAAAGACGAAATGAAAAAACAAACGAAGCCGTCTTTGTCCCTGTGTTACGTATCCTTCACACATTTATACTTCCTAACTTTCACAAATAATTTATTTTGAAAAAGTTTATTGTTTTGATGCTTCAAGTGGGTTCGCTTTTGTACTACTTAAATGGATAAAGTATTTCCTTTTTAATCATCAATTTTATTTTTTTACTTTTTGCTCCATTTTTATTCCAAACTCTGTCTATTATTCTTTCAGTAAAAATGAGTTTATTTTGTCCTTTCTTGTGAATCACACTTCTACCTTCATTCTTCTTGCCAATAAACTTAGCTAGCCAAAATTCAACTTTAATCTCTTTTAATCGTGGTTTCTATGACCTTGATTCATTAAAAATCGTAAATTGAAAAGGGCCAAATAAGATATAATAAAATTTAGAACGAAAATGTTATGTTTCCTTACGAACTAAGTGAGCAAGTAATGGGATGTAAGTGGTAGCAATATGTCCAGCAAACACTTCACCTACTAAAGTACACCGGAACTATTGGAGAGGGTATAGAAATACAAGGCGTAAGATGTTAAAGTTCTACATGTGGTAACTGACTGCAGAGATAACTAGATTTGTGGCCCCTAATGAGGGAGGTTACGATTTTGTAGTGATTTTGTAGTGATAGGGGCAAAGCTGGTTTAGTGAAAACGAGCTTTGGAGAAAGTTAAAGTTAATAGTAAACAGGTTTTCGTATTAGGACAAATGCTGGCCGTTTTTTACTTGATGAAGGAGTTTGTCGTATTCGTAGGTGTCTCCGCCAAATACCACTTTTCTCTTTTTATGCTCAAGTGCCTTACAACTAATCCGTTGCGATTTCTTTAGTCTCCACAATAGAATTCAATATTTTTGCTTCATATATATCATGATTGATCTTTCGAACCGATAAGATTCGAACCGCCGATCTGGTTTGGCGGATGGGCACTGGTGGAATCGGCCGTCACTATTCAAATCTACCTAACGACAGAAATGAAAAGAAATAAGATGTACGCAGAAGAACAAATACAAGGTGAGGTGAATGCATTTATGTTAAACAATACTCCAACCTACAATGTAATTATGTAGGTAAAGTAAAGGAAACACCACATCCTGGATTAACCAATGCTCGTTGTCGGAAACTAATTGTCAACTATCCTGCAAAATTAGTCCCCAGCCAAGAAAATAGGTAAGAACTGGTCTGTAAACGTACCTGTGAAAGGATGTATAGAAGGAATAAATCCCATGTATTTCCAAGACAACTATGTGTAATAGGGCATGGAGGGTCTGGTGGTTCGCTAGGATTCAGTTTTCTTGTGGTTTAATAACACCTAGCTATTCGTGCACCCATCCAAAGTAATAATTATCTCGAATACTTAACTAGGGGGAGCTCTCTTCAGCTAAAGGAGAGAAAGAGAGAGAGGAGGAAGGGGAGAGAAAAGAGAGAGAGAAAGAAAGAGAGGGAGAAAGAGAGATAAAAAGAGATTACATAGAAAGTCTGGTAGCAAAAGTTCTACTGATCCTCACCAGACTAACAGAAGGATTATGGAACGAAAAAGGTCTATAGATTGGCAAAGTAAAAGCGAGAAAGGAAATATTTTGCTAAAGTAAATTGCAACTTTATTAGTTATTATTTTTCATCGCACTTTTTTTATCTATTGTAAAATAAGTCTGGGTTAGGATTTGTCATCATCTATTTATCAAGTTTATCTTTAAATGAAATTATACTAGCTGCGTTAACCATAGCATCTGATAGATTAATACAGGTTCTTATGGTTTTGTGAAAAAATAAAAGATTCCTTTCGTCTGCCCGAAAATGACTTCCCTCAACCATATGGTTGTGACCACGCGTTGATTCATTTGATATAAATATTACAAATTTCGATTTGTTTAAATTTTCAAGACCATAAACAATTTTAAATAACTATCATGTCCCCACCTATGCATATCTGTCTAAGAGAGAATAGATTTAAAGCTTTAAGACTGTCCTCGTACTTCTTTGTTTTCAAGTGAGTAATCATATTGGTCATTTGACGCTGGACTCTCTCTAATCCTTCTGTGTCGCACTCTAGATGTGGTGATCAAAACTACAGGCAATATTCCAAATGTGCCCTTAAAAGTGCATTAGAAAGTGTTAGAATACACTTTTTACACTTGTTTTGAAATGTACCTCCTATGCTACCTAGTATCCTCTTTGCCTTTTTCAATGACTCCATGCATTGTTTACTTTTTTAAGGTCGTTTGAAATTTTTACACCGAGATCCTTTTCTACGTTGAATTTTTGTATGTCGTTTTTGCCGTGTTTATATTTGGTTTTCGCATTGTTTTTACCAATGTGGAGCTGCACTTTGCGAAGTTAAAATTTATTTGCCATTTGCTCACTCATTCAGCCAATTTGTTTATGTCATCTTGAATCATTGCACGGTCTTCGGAATTTTTGCGCGGCCGCCAATTTTGGTATCTTCTGCAAACATTGATAAATTGCCAATTATTCCAAGCACCGATCCCTGCGGCACGCTTCTTGTTACTTTGAATATAGCTGGAAGGGGTGTCACAAATTAATACTCTTTGACTTCTTCTACTAAGCCAGTTTTATATTCATTTAACTACTTTCCCTCTAATACTATCAGCTTTAATTTTAGTAATCAATCGTCTGTGTGGTACCAAGTCGAATGCTTTCTGAAAATCGAAATACACAATATAGGCAGCTCGGTCTTCATCATATATTTTGAATATGTCGTAAAAGAAATCAGCAAGTTTGTCAAACAGGATCGTTTTCGACGAAATCAATGTTGATAATCTTTTATATTGTTTTTCTTTTCGATGTGATCTACAATTTTGTCTCTCATTATTCTTTCAAATAGTTTTCCAATTACTGAGGTTAAACAAATATAGCGGTAGTTTTCGGCACGGGAGCGGAATCCTTTTTGAATATTAGTGTAACATTCGCTATTTTCCAATCTTTTGGTACAATACGCGTTTCTATAATTTTATTGATTATATGTGTCAGGAGGACAGTGATTGTTTCACGTATTTTAATAAAATGCAAGAGTAAATACCGTCTGGACCAGGAGAACTATTTACATTAATTGCTTTCAGGCCTTCTCTGACTTAGTTTTTAGAAATACAAGTCATTCAGACGTTGTTCATTGTAGTCAGAAAATTCCACCGGAACTGAAGAATTGGTCTCACCTTCATTTTTAAACACAGAAGCAAAGGATTTATTAAAAATTTGGGCCATCTCCTCATTATCATTCACAGTGTCGTTATCTTCAGAGAGGAGCGGGCCAATCAATGGGCAGGTTGTCTTTTTTTTTTTTTACTATTCACATACCTGAAGAATAACTTAGGATTGGTTTTTACTTGCTGAGCAATAGATTCTTCTACGTTTTGGGGGGATGATTTTATCAGCTTCTTCGTTTCTATTCTTTCCCTTTAAAGTTATTTTCATCTAAGTTGATTTTCTTCTTCGCAATCTAGTGTATGCGGCCTTCTTTTGTCCAAGAGCCCATTGAATTTCTTTGTTGAACCATCTTCAGAGAGGAGCGGGCCAATCAATGGGCAGGTTGTCTTTTTTTTTTTTTACTATTCACATACCTGAAGAATAACTTAGGATTGGTTTTTACTTGCTGAGCAATAGATTCTTCTACGTTTTGGGGGGATGATTTTATCAGCTTCTTCGTTTCTATTCTTTCCCTTTAAAGTTATTTTCATCTAAGTTGATTTTCTTCTTCGCAATCTAGTGTATGCGGCCTTCTTTTGTCCAAGAGCCCATTGAATTTCTTTGTTGAACCATCTTCACTTTGCAGTTGTAGCTCTTTGCTTCCTTTTTTGTGGGATGTATCTTGAGCAGTTTGTATTCATTATAGACAAGAAGATATTCCAGCATTCTTGGTGATTATCTCTAGTAATTAGGGCTGACCAATCTGATTTTGTAGTTCCTTAACCATCAGGTCCCATTTGGCGTTAGCGATATCCGATATGAGGGGAGCATTGTTATCCTATTTGTTGTAATTAGCATTTACGTTGAAGTTTACTTTAAATTATACCTGTCTGTGGTCATTGCTTGAAAAAAAGTAGCCAACATGAAGATTGGTTACCCTGTTAGAATCGGATATGAATACAGGGTCACCCTCATAAAACGGGCCGCAATTTTCGATAGGCCTCATTTCTTAATTTTCTGTAAAGATTGAATGAAAGTGTAGTGTTAACTAGTTTATTGTGTTTAAATCTTGATATTAAAAACATGATAGTCTCTGGACTTTTCTTCTTTATTCTAGAGCACGTGTTCCAGATGACTTCTATTTAGCTAGCTCTGTGCATTTCTTGAGGCGCAGCACAAAGTTGTCCATGACGTCCTTACAAACCCTCCGACTAAAGGCCCTGATATCCTCCCTAATGGCTTCTTTAAGTTCTGTGATAGTGCTGTCACTTCCTGTGTACACTCTGTCTTTAAGGTAGTCCCAGAGAAAGAAATCTGGATGGGGGCGCTAAGTTCGAGGCTGCGAGGTGCCCACTCAAAATCATTCTTGAGACTGATCAAACGTCCACCAAAGTTCTCTTTCAGCCAATCTCGGAAGAGGTTTAAGGTATGAGAGCTTCCTCCATTTTTCTGGAACCAGAACCTCCCAATAAGCGACAGGAACAGGGTCTGCATCTCCATCTCAAAGGTTTTGAGGCTCTCAACATACCACTCCTTGATGACTGTCACTGTCGTGTCATATTAGGGGAGTGTAGGGGCTTAGTGGCTACCTCATTTGGTCTGGAGTTTCCCCAGAAGCCATATGTTTTCAAGTTTAACTTTTCTTAAGATGGAATTGAGCTTTATCTGAGGTCCAAAGGAGGTTAAGAAAGGTTTGGGTCTCCTGAATATTCTCCAATATCTTGACTGCCATAGCCTTTCTCTGCTCCTTGTCTGAGGCTGTAAGGGTTTGCTTCGTCTGTATTCTATATGGGTAAGCCTTTACATCCATTACTAACACTCTCCTGCAAGTCTCACGGGATATACCAAGGGACTAACTTCGCTTGCACACAGACCGCTTTGGATTCTGCTCAACTGACTCTCTCACACTCTCGATCAGCTCAGCTGTACGCTTCCTGGGATATCCTAAATGGCTTAGACGATTGTCACTGGCTACATTAAGGTTTTCCACTGTCCGAGAGTTCTCGAAGTGGTCCAACCAGTCCTGAATTCTGCTCTTGGAGGGTGCTTTTTCACATTCGAACTAATGCAGGAAAGTGTCCTGCACTTTCTTGAACGAGCCTATCTTGTAGTTTTTGACGCAGTATATTCTTTGCTGGAGCTCCCATTGCGATCTAGTTGTGTTCACAGGCGTTGTTTCTGTCATGCCGTGCAAAGAAAGGGTGTTTAGTGAATGAATGAATGAGGCATATATCACAAAAAGTGTGTACAGGCCCGTTTTTGAGGGGTGACCCTGTACTAAGTCAATAATATTTGGGTCTCGTGTAGGCACGTCTACTACTTGGCAAAGGGCACCACTCAGAAGGCCTTAGTAGAGAGTATTTCCAGAGGCTGTAGAAAGCGGTTCACCCCAATTATTGCAGGGTAAGCTAAAATCTCCCAAAATTAAAGAGTTGTGCTTACAACCTATATCATTAATAATCTCGTTTAAATTTGTATCAACTTCTACGACCTGCTTCGGGTGCCTATATAAGACGGATAGTAGCAAACTATTCCTACATAAATCTGTGATTTGCACAGAAACTGCATTAATAGTTTCAGGGATTTCAAAAACTATTTGCAATGGGGAAAGCGATAATTTTACATATAAAATAACTCTTCCAGCAGCACCTACTAGTCTATTATTATAGATCATGGAATATCCTGAAGTTTGAAATTCTGCCTCAAAGTCTTTGCTTGAGAAATTTAGCTACGATTTCGTGACAGAAATGACATCATAAGTGCTGGCCTTGTTTAAGGCCACAGGTCATCGAAGTTGTTTCTCAGACTTCTCGCGTTAAGTAAGACACAGGACAGGTGCTGATGGTTGTTAGTATAGAAATAATTATTTCTTTTTTACTGCGTGAAATCTCTTTTTATCTGAAAAATTTTTTTGCCTCTATAAACAATCGTGTCAATCCGGTTGAACACATAGTGTTGAGACGAACTCCGTCTAGAAGAAAAAGTTCATTTTTATTACAAAAGTCATTCAAGAAGTGTACAACTTTTACACCTTCACTACTGCAGATAGTCTCAGAGCAATTATTTGTGTAGTGGGCTCTACTAAACAAGCTATCTCTGCCTATGCTCCGTGGGGGAATGCCTGAAATAAGATTATTTGTTTTTCTTTTAACTGATTTAATAATTTTCTTATATTTATCTATCAGTTCTTTGGATCTGGTGGTTAGCACGTTGTTTGTTCTTACGTGCAGAACAAGTACTGTGTCTAGAGAATTTGTTATGTTTTCAATTGACGCATCCGGTAGGCAAAAACATTTGCGTCTTCTATGATTCGATCTACAAAAGGTGACAAGTTGACCTTCTACTATAGAGTCTCCCACAATAGCGGATTCAGTTTCCTCATCATCAGCTAAAACCTGAACGGAATTTAAAGACTTAATTGGGATGACCTTTTCTTGCTGGCGTTTTGCACCATTTTTGACCTGCTGGAATGAGCTATGATTATTAAGATTATTAATAATATTACTAATATTGTTATGATGCTGAGTGTCGGCTTCTTCTTTGGAGGCAAAGATAGAACATTCTTACCCTGTGCTGATTGTGGGGTATCAGGTGTCGTTTTGTCCTTCATGGGTTGGGTCATGCATTGACCCACAGTTACATTCCTCTCTACAAATTCTTGCAAAGAGGAGACCTTCTTTTCTAAATTAGTTAATGCATCGATGGGAATATTTGCAGGAACATTAGTGGTAGTTGAGGTACTACGGGAACCTTATAATTCAGCTAGTTCCTCTTTGATAATGCTATCTTAGCTCTTAGTTTGTTCGTTTTCTTCTTATGTCCATCTCTAATCTCACAGAATAGGCATATGAAAGAGTCAGTTATAGTTGCATAACACCCCTCTGTAAAGTAAATTGTCCTGCGGGTGCCTTCACAATTTGGGCAGACGGCTATCATCTTTTCTGCACCCGGCATGGCTGAGGGATCTAAGAAGTATGTAAGGACAAGTGAAAAGGAGAGAGAGAGAGTAGGAGAATTAGGGTGACTCACTTATGAGTTGGTGAAAGGAAATATAGGCTGACCTTTTTTAAATTATTCTTTACTATTTTTTTTATTATTTATTTATTTTTTAGTTAACTTACTTTTTCACAGTGTAAAATAGGAAAGAAAGGAAAAAAATGGGAAAAGATAATATAAAAGGAAGTCAGAGGAAATGAGAACGAGATAAAAAAAGGAAACAAAGAAGAATAATGGTTAATGAAATGGCATTCAAAACTTAAAACTCGACTTATCTGGTCTTGGAGTTCTTACTGACGGAAATAGGGGATTAACGTCGGGCTTCGTTAAAGTGAACTTAGTTAGACACCTATTTAATCACTTTTTAAAAGGTTGCACAATTATAAACGGCAAGTATTTGAATTAGAAATGCAATAAAAACAGCACTAACTAACTAAAACGATAGGCAGCCAACTATATTAAAAAAATAAAGTTTAATATTCAATAATTTATAAGGGTATAACGGGTACGAAAATATCTTCATATAGAGAAATTCCTCAGGGTATAGGATTTAAAATGCTTTTGAATACTTTTGTAACTAAAGCAATAAACAAACAAGAACCAAAAAATAATAGTAACTCAAGATAGAAACAACATTGACTAATAAAAATGTAAAACCTTTCACTACACTATAAAATATAATTAAAACCATTAATAATAGCAGGAAATTGCTGAACAAACAAAGAAATAACCTAAAGACAGAATGAAGGCTCTCCTTACCAACCTTCCCCTCTCCCACCGCAATATGCGTGTATGAAAATTAAAAAACAATCTTTCTGTGATCTTGACAGAATAGCTAAAACATTTCTAAGTATTCGATTGATTCGTGTCTAGTCAAACTCGGGGAGTACTCTGTCAGTCGAGTTTTTAATTTTCCAAATGATGAACTGTTTTCCATCTCCGCTGGAAGATGTTTCCATCTGTCACAGATATTGTACAAGAAAAAGTTCGCGTAAACGCTAGTCCTAAATTAGAGTAGATTTAACTTGTAACGGTGCTGATATTTGGGAATTATGTTTGAGGTGACCAACTTCATATAGTCCACGTTTACTACACCTCGTATTTCTTTATGCGTTGCAATTTACTGGCGACATATACGGCGCGTCTCTACGGAAAATAGTTTCAATTCTCGTATCCGGCGTTGGTATCCTATCTGCTTACGAGACGGTATTAATTTGCTGGCCATATTCAAAGCCTCTAAACATTGTTGATGACCGGAATTGTACGGCGTACTCAAGGTGCATCCAGAATAGAGAGTTGCACATTGTGAGCACTATCCCCTTATTTCGAAAAACGAGTGTTTCTTTATATAGCTTAACAATCTCTGGGCCATTTTCTTTGTTAACTCGGCGCACTGCCTAAGGAACTTCAGGTTGCTGCTGATTTGACTGCCTAAGTATTGCCTAAGTACCGTCTGTGAAGTTTGCTATCGTTCAAAACAATCCTTTTTCTATATCGTTGATCTAGAAAATGAACAGCAGTGGACCGAACACAGAGCCATGGGGTACCCGACTGGTCACTGGGGTCTAACGCGAGGTGCCCCTTTGAGGTTCCATCCGCGTCCTCCGATCTGTTAACAACTTCTCAATCCAGTCGGCCTCCTTCTCTGTAATTCCGGCGTTGTGAACTTTGCTCATTAACTTGCGATGGGAAAGTTTATCGACGACTTTTTGAAGTTTTAGCTATGAAGTGTCTACAGGCCAGAACTCGATCGTACTCATTTAATATTACTTTGGTAGAAATTGAGTAGATTTTTGATACACAAGCAGTTTCTTCTTAACCCATTTTGTGAATATAAGATCAAGTAGAGATTTCAAGTGCTCAAATATGTGTTGCGACCAGCAATTTTGCTCTTTGTCAAATTATTCAGGATGGCCGTCAACCTAATTTGCCGGGAATTACCATTGCTTTCATGTTTTCTCTTTTTAAACATGACTGTCTTTTCCGTTATCCTCCACTCTTCTGGCATTTTTCTTGTTTTAAGCGAATTATTCAAGATCGTAATAAGATATGCCTCAACCTCACTGCTGATCTCATGAAGGAATCTGAGAAAGAAGCATTCTGGACCAGGAGACTTATAGGGATGCAAATTCACTAACTCTACCGCCACTTCATCGTTATCTAGAATAATTTCGTATCCCGAAATATACCCACAGTTAATATCTTGGCAGTTAAGTCACCCGTGGTTAACCTAGGTTCGTACCTACTACTAGAATCTCGTTGCTTGCTTATAACTTGGCAATCGACCACATTACGGCAATTTTGGACGTAGCCCAGTAATCCGCACCCTTCTAGATATTGTAGTTCGTGGTGAAACATCACTTGTTGTGTATAGACCTGTCGAAAATCCTTACAGAGATAAAATATTTGGACCTGGAGAAAATCTTTTGCATGGTTGAAATTATTGGTATGTGTAAAAATATTTGAGGCATTACTTGCATGTTACGCTTGCAAGTGATGCTTACGTTTCTAAAAACAAACTAATAATTTTAACCATTCAATAGATTTTCCTGAGGTCCAAACAATTAACGCATGTAAGGGTTTTCGTAAAAGAAAAGTTATTGAATCAACATTAATTAGAGAAATGCCATAATTTAATCGTAAAAGATATATAATGATTGAAATTCATTATCCCAGATTAATATCTTTATTCTGATTTCTTGTACAAATTTTATGGTAGTCTAGTAACCTCAGTTGTCATCCCTCTTTTTATTCTCTTGTTGCTTCCTTTGTTACCCAAATATCTAAATCTAATTTCCAGCCTTTGTTTTCATTGACAAACCTCTTCTGCGTTTAAGAAAGCTTGTCGCTGCATTATTTCTCTTGATATTCATTTAACTTTCACTGTATTTAAATTTTTGTCATCTTTGGATTATTTTTCATCGTTCCTTTTAACTTTTACTCTCATTATTTTGTCCACTAGAATCTTTTTTTTTGAATTATTAATTTGTCCAATAAAGATTTTTTTAAAAATTAATTGTCAACTGCAGATCTTTTTATCATTGTTTTTATCTATTATTTTTCTATTTATGTTATTTTATTTTATTTTTAGTATCATTATCATATATAAACTGGGTTGTTCGCCTGCTGCTTATGCAGCTGATTACTTTTGCAGGCTTGTTTGAAGTGTAGGTTTGCTAATTCTTCTTCTTTAAGTTTTATCTGTTAGGCAACTTGTTCTGGTAAATATTGGTCTATCTTTTGCCTTATTTCCCTTGCGCGTTTGTGCAAAGTGATATTTATTGATTCAATATCGGTGATTTCGTGAAGTAGTGTTGAGGGAATCCGGTCCTGAAGGGTAAAACCTGTTATAAATCTTTTTGCTTGATTTTGGACAGATTATACTTTTCTCAGCAGTCCCTTGCTTTAGACATGAAGGCGAATAGCGGCATATAGCAGCAATGTTCTCACCATTAGTATATATGATTTTTTTTTGTTTCGTGGTGAAAGCAGTCTGAAACGAAACAGCTACTCTAGCACCCTTTTGGCAGCACAAACATTTTACTTGCAGTGCTCTGCATATTCGTTTGATGTTAGTTTGAGACCAAGTACTAGGCCATCTCTGAAGTATGCGTAATATTCGTCTTGCAGCAGATCTTCTGCTGTCTTTCTTCGTCCCATAGGGATAATTCTAAATTTGTTGATGATTGTTCTGATCTTTTTTCTTTCTCGTATCTGTTGAAATTCTCAATCTCTCCTCTCATCCTATTGGCCACATCTCTGGGTTTACGATAGTTATTGGTAACAACCAGCGTTATATCATTTGCCAGTTGACTATATTGCGCTTATTCGTGATTGGAGTGAATAGGGTCACCCGTGTATATTGCATTCAAGGTAGGACTAAATCATCACCCTTGTGGCCCCCCCTGTTTCCAGATCGTCGGGCTCCCCTTCAATGTCATTTATTTTCAAGATTGCCTGACGGTCTCCTAAATAATGACAGAGTATTTGTACTATATTCTGTTCCATCCCGAGATCACTGATACTCATTTTAATTGCCGGTAACCATACCTTATCAAAGACTGAGGACATTTCGCGAAGCACTAGGTCTACATGGCAGTCGATATCAATTCTTTCAGTGATCAGTGGTAGTTCATGTGCAGTGCCAGGTTTTTTCTTGTAACTATAATGTTGATCATTTTACTAATCTCTGGAATATAAGTAATTCCTTAGGCTATTGTTAAGGGAATTTTCCATGAATTTCTCCATGAACACTATGAGTGAAATAGGCCTATAACTGCTTATATCCCTCTTTGGTTTGCCAAGTTACCGCAGGAAAATTATTTTGGCTCTTTAAACTGGTAGGGGAGATAATCAGGATTAAGGCAAGCGTTAAACAGCTCTAGAAGGGCGTCGTTAATATTCCGGTGAGCGTTCAGTAGTTGCATCTTCGTAATGCGGTTATGCCTGGTGCTTTTTGTTTAAAACTCTTTAGAGCTACTTCATACTCCTCCTGGTTAAATGGCCTCTCTTCCTCTTGTATGACACGATTTCCATCTACATTATGGTGCAGCGTGAGCACATCACCTAGCTCCTTATTCCTTGCCAGTACATCCTACTCATATATCTAATCAAAGTTCTCATTTACTCCCTCGTTTATTCTAAATTGGCTTCACCAATACTCACTGAAGTTACGTTTGATTTCACGATCTGCTGAAGCTTCGATGCAGTTAATTTTGATGGGGTTTCTTTTCTTAAGGGGAATGCCTCTTAATCTTTTTAACTAGTTCAAACATTTCTTGGAGTCCCTTTCTGTGTCGACTACAGCTATGATATTGTTCCATTTTTCGCGTAATTTCTCCCTGATAAGTTGCTTAATTTTGTTTCTTAGGTCTCTTAATTCCCCATAGCCACGTGCTTTGTTTCCATAGATATTTATTTCGTTGATGAGGAACTTCAGTTGATACATTTTGTCTAGTATATTTGTGTCCCACCTTGGAGCTGGGAGTACTTTGTATTCCGTCCAGGGGAAAGATATGCGGTCAGCTTCTACGATCTTTGTTACTAGGTGATTAAGCTGTTCGTTGATGTTCTCAAGCGTAGCACCTTCCATCTGGCCTATCTGTGTGCTCTGGAAAATATTCCTTGTATACAGCCTCCTTGGCTTTATATAAGCATCTGCGTTTCAAAATTTTTACTCTGACCGGATATATGGTCCTGACGTTGTCACTTAATTTAGGAAGAAGTTGAGATTCGTTAGTACTATGTCAGGTGTAGTTAAAGACCTTCCTGTGTGATGGGTGGCAAAATAGGAGCCTTCTCTTTGTACTATGTCCCTACCGATTAGGAGACTTAGCGAAGTCTCAGCACCGTTGTACGCGGTGGTAAATCCAGCATCTCTCCAGTGGGCATTTAGATCTCCTATTAAGATGGTTGATGCTTCTATTCTAAACTGTCGTATAAAATTGGGCATTGGTAAGTATGGGCGCCTTGTTGGCTGGTATCCAACTGCCACCACAATAATTTTGTAGTTCATACTGATATTGATATCTAAGTAAGAATCTTCTAGGTGTTTTATTACCTTAAATCTAATTCCTTCTCAGATCGCCATGGCCACTCTGTCATACCTCTCCTTCGAGTCTAGACTATGTTCAGATATCAATACGATGTCTCGCGATACTCATCTCATAATTTCATTGTATATACCTCTTTTAGCACTCCATCTGTTGAGGTTGAGGGACAAGATTTTCAGGTTTTGATATATCTGATGTTGGCATCCATGTTTAATTCTTATTTGGTTGCTTGCTATTTACTCCCTTTTGTCTGGCTGTAGATCTCCCCCTTCCCGTCTTTTTCTTTTTAAATTGATCTTGGCTTAAGATAAAGAATGACTTAGGGCAAATCTTAACAAAACTTCGCCTAATTGCCTAGAGAAATTCTTCAAGAAATTAATATCGTCATCAAACTCCCACTTGTGTTTACCTTTGACTATTCGCTCAGTGTTGTAATCGGTGTTGGACAGTTTCGAAATTGGTGTTGACGGTGATCCATATATCTTCATGCATAGTTCTTAGGTTGTTTAATTTTTTGCGAATGGACTTTGTGGGTCCCATTGGTTCTGGCTCATTCGTTGCACGTGTGTGGCGTATGTCCATTTTAGAGTCAGTTTTTTCTACATTTTAAGGTTTGTTAGTTTGGCACAGCTTCAGTCATTCTCTTGTTTTGGACATAAAATACTTCTTCAGATGGTAGGTTGTCTGGGAACCATATCGGCCTGAGGGCCGTTGTGGACCAGCATTTTATTAAATTTGGTTGCGTAGCTGCCAGGATTCATAACATTGGCGAAATGTGCGTGGACGATGCACATTCTCAGATCAGGTCTCTTATTCTGGTCTATCTAGAGCATAGTTTTTTCTTGCTCTGTCCACTTTTCCACCTGTACATAGGTAGTATTAGCTCTTTTATTTCTTTCCTCAATCAGTATCTTCTTCTTATCTGGATTCAAAGTCTTTTTTATTGGGCAGGCCATTGATAGTGTACTGTGTAGGTTGCAACAGTTGAAACATTTCTTATTTGGGTTTGTGCATTTCCTCAACGTATTACCCCATTCTGCACCCTCCAAGCACATTTTTCACTCAAACTTACACTCTTTGGTGGGATGCTTCTCCATAGCATAACACTAAAAGCAAATTTGCAGTTAGATACCTTACGCTCTATACAGCTGGCAGAGACATGACCCACCCATTTTCAGATGCCTTCGCAGCCATTTCTGTTGTTTGCAATGTTACCTTAAACATATGCGAATATTCCTCTCCCTCAAAGTTTTTAAATATATATGTCTCAGCAATTTTTGCCTATTCCTATCTGACTTTAATTTCCTTTTTAATTTACTCTGCTGTGTAGCTTTTGGGAATGCTCCGTGACCTGGAGCTGAATACGCTTCTCACGTTGGGGTCGGCCATGATGGCCCCAAGCGCAGTAACTCCTTTCTACATTCCTAGCAGACACTTATCGTAGGGGCGTGTACCTATATCTTTCTCGCTTAAGCCTTATCTGCTTTGCCCAAATTAGATGTCTTCCAGGATCCTCCTTCTTGCCATGAACACTCCGCTCCAGAATGTGACCTCCTTGTTCGCGCTCCTTGTAGGGATTCCATGGGGGTTCGGGCATGTCAGGGATCGGCGGCTTCTAAAGATTGTATAGTGGTAGAAAGGTTCTCTTAACAAGGGAAGTGCTGCTGTGGGAGCAAAAGAGGTTTTCTGGACGTGTTCCGCAACTTCGATTCCTTCCATCGGTTCACGCGCTCACGTGGGTAATGGTCCCTGAGGATGCTCCAATCAATCGTACCTGGACCCAAGCGTAGATGAAGAATTCCGGGTATTCTCTTCACCTACGATTTGCAGTGTTAATATAACAAGACGGTTGTAGTATGAATTCTATGCGGGTTTCTTGATTTACCCATGCAGGTCAAGTCTTTACAGCAGAAGTAGTCAAGACAAGAAATGAACGTGACCACCCTTTTATATACGTATGGGACTGAAATTAACTCTGACTATAGTCCGAGCGCTTCGCTATTCCTTGGTTTTATGAAGAGTCTGGGCCAGTATCCGGGCGATCCATTGCCGTGAAGTTGTTCTTCTGCATATTTTCAGGGTAAAGTATGCAAAGGAAAGGGAAAAACCACTTGCTCGGCTAAGTTCAGACTTATGTTTAAAAAGCCAGAGCTACTGTTCAAGCATTTTGATGAGGCTATGAATGCGAGATATTCGGCATCTCACAGGTCTTCAGGGAAATTGTGACTGAACCGTCCTGCCCGAATATCCGGCTTTACGCTCACATTTCTACATAACAACAACGATTGCTTGAACTTCTGCGTCTACAGAAAGCCTTTAACAAAGATAACTTTATCCAATACCCTCTCGGCCCACGATTCTTGGACCAAACTGGGCATCGTCATCAGGTTCTTTTTGCGCGCATTGAGGGTTGCGGCCAAGGGTTCATCTCACAGGAGGAGATGTACATCCAAGACTCCTTCCAGAAGTTCGGGTATCTTGTGGCTTCCATCAAGTGGGTAAGGGGCAAGGACATTGACACCGGCCAGCATGTTGCAGCAGCAGGGAAAGTGAGGCCTAATAACAATTCTATTTCAGCCCTTACTATCTCTCTCTCCATCGCAATCGGAATGAAGCTTGCACCCTCAATTAAAGTCGCGTTTTAAGCTGTCGTCAAAGTCAAAGATGTCTGCGACTACAATCAAAGATGGAAATTAATAAGATTCCGTCGTAAACAGAGTGCCTTGCAGCAAATGCCCTCAGGCTTGATTTGGTCAGACACACAAGGGAATTAACAGTAGATTGAGGGAGCACAAGCAGGATATTCGGGCAGAACGGTTCAGCGACGCTCTCACCAAAGACCTGCGAGATAGCATCCATCGCATCAGATTGAGGGAGGCAAGAGCAGTCGCGTATACATCCAACATAAGGAAGAGGAAGGCACGGGAAGCGGCATCCATAGCCACGTCCAAATGCTTGAACACCAACTCCAGGTTCTTCAACATAAGTCAGAACGTGGCCGACTAAGTGATTATCCAACTCCTTTGCCTTCTTTACCGTGAAAATATGCCTAAAAACAACTTCACGGCGATGGATCCCCCGTGTTGTAGAATGTCCCCTTTTTTAATCACTCCACACCTGATACCAATTTTATGTAGGAGAATGCCCCTTTTTCATCTTTCTACAAACAAACCTCTGTTGTAGTGCTATTCTTTGTGGTCATGATATACTTCTTTGATGAAGTAGGCTTTGTTCTAAGAGTGCTTAGAGTGCTAATATTGTAATTTTAAATAAGAGCCGTTGGAAACACGTAAGGATATAGAGAAACGCACAATAATTCCCGGAATAAACTTATATTTTAACTTTAACAATTTAATACACAAAAATTAACCATTAACCACAGAAATACTCCGAATATTATATATAATACACAATAATTACTATAATTAGCTTGCCCCTCTAAAAATTGGTTAAATTCGCTACGCACTTCAATATACAAGATTTAGGCTAATTGACTCTACTGGAGTTTAAATACCTCCGGAATGTTATTGCCTCCACGCGTGCCCACCAGCCAGATGGAGGTGGTCGCAATCACGAGATACTTTGGGCAAATGTAGCAGATGGGGGTCCACACGGTATTCAGGAGGGGGGTTCTTCAAGGACAAAAACAATCACGGTGCTTTAGGCGGCACCAAGGTAGGCGTGGTCTCTCTGGCGAGAGTGAGTCGAACTTGGTTCTTAAACCAAGTAAACTTGGAGTTCGGTGTGACCACCGAGTAACGAGCTCGAGGGGGATCTTTTCTCCTTCGTTACTTAATTCCTCATGGGCGAGGACTGGACTCAGCGAGGGCCTTCTTAAAGGGTGAGGATCGAGAAGAGGGGTTTCTCTGTCGAGAATAAGTTAAACTTAAATTAGTTAACTTAAAGGTCGGTTTAGTAACCAGGAACTAGCCCGAGGATGAGCTTCTTCTTAGTTCCAGCCTTCCTCAAGGGCGAGGATAACGGAGGGGGGGTTTCTCTGACGAGAATAAGTTGAACTTGGTTCCACGAAAAAGTTAACTTATGAGTTTGGTGTGGCCACCGAGTAACGGGCTCAAGGGGGAGCCTTTTCCTTCTTCTTTTTTTAATTCCTTAAGGACGAGGAATACCCCTGATGTTTAAGATGCACCAGGATATGAGAAGTCTCTCTGACGAGAGTAAGTTGAACTCGAACAAGTTAACTTAACGTTCGGTTTGAAAACCAGGGACTAGCTCTGCCTCTCTTGCAGGGTCCTTCTTGGTCTAGCGAGCCAATTAATCTACCTGCCAGTCTCGGTATCCCTATCTTAATCAGGGGACTTCGTCACCTGGAGACTGACGTGTTCTACCAATCCAGTCTCGGTAGCCCGATCTTAATCTAGAGACTTCGTCACCTGGAGACTGACGTATTCTACCTCGATTTTCCTCAGTGTTTCTTATTTATACCTCTTTACCCCACTGGGGAAGGGGGAAGAGGGGGGAGGCTTGAGGACGGGCCCAAGAGGGTTCTTATTCCAAACGGTTTTTGTCACAAGTCTTACATCGTCTACTCCTTAGCTTTCAAGCTTGGGAGAAACACGTCTCCAATCGATTCTTTGAAGTGAAATTCAATATTGCTCTCTTATGGGAGATCTTCCATTTTACGACCTTTCAACTTTACATAGTGACGAGTGGCGAAGCACTGAGGTTACGCGCTTGGCCCAACGGTGACGGGGCCGGATGTCTTTGTGTTAATCGCCTCATGACTCCACTGCGAGAGAACTGGGGAGTGACAATTCTCTTACACTCCGGCACTGGCTAGAACTCTTAAGAAAATCTAAGAATCAGTGAAGAGCTCGGATTATGGTCAGAGTTAATTTTAGTCCCATGCGTATATAAGACGGCGGTCCAGTTCAGTTCTTGTCTTCACCTGGATATGACAACACCTTTTATCTACCTTTAAACTCCCTCTCTTTTCCTTTTTGTCCTTTTCGTTACAAAAGAATTGAAGAAGGAGAAGATTACCTACCAAATCAAGGAACTCCACCAAACAGGTTTCTTTGCTCGTCCTGGACGCGCAAAACTCCGACAGGACCACTGTATTTACGATCATCCACGGGGAACTCGAAGTGGTGCTAGTTCGCCTCTTAGATTACTTTAATTCTTAAATTGCTATTTTTAAGATTGGCAAAGACGTAGACAAGCTTGTTTCGGAACGAGCTAAGAAAGAGTTCAAAGGTATTGGTTTGGAGCCCCAAATTCCCCCACAAATCCTAGCTTCAAAAGGAGTCTATTATCGGAAAAAGATCCCTGGATAGGCACATACAAGGCCTATGAAAACAAAGGAAATCTTACGGGCTTAAAACTGGACAAAAGTAAAAGAAGTTATAAAATTCAGTAATAGCAGCAACGTTACCGAATATACTAACGTTTCTAAAGTGATCTTCCGGGAAACCCAAATGGCAATAAAATTTAATGAGACCGGCTTATTAGCATTGCATCTGAAAATTACACCTGATCATATCAAAAGTGACGACATTGTCATCGCCCAAACTTTCTTTAACTCTTTCGCTTTAGAAAAACACGTAACCCAAAAATGCCCCTTGAAAAGATATCAAGTTGTGTTCACAGTACAATAGTAAACGTCATCCGTGCCACGAATCAAGAAGTATTTAAATTGCAACATAATTCGCCGCAGCATAGAGATGGCTGGCCTAAGAATACGCGAATTGATTGAACTCAAACGGCAGCAAAAACAAGGCAAAAAAGAAGAAAATCAAAACCTTACTTTCGCTAAGGTTGCAAAGGCCACAGCGGAACTGATGCAACCAGAGAAAAAATATAATCAAGATAAAGAAGCGTGAATCACTGATTTTACTAGCATTCATCATGCATGCTCACGTGTTAAATGTAGCCAATTCAGTATCATACTCACGGGGACTGAACCTCATGCTGAAGAACAATGGGGTCGAACAAATGTTGTCACCCGAGAATCCTCCCTAGGAGGATATATTGTACGTACGATATAATCCTACGCCAACTGATCAGGCACACTCACAGTGTATATTCCCGACACAAACGGAGACAGAGCTTCCCAACCCAGTGGAATCAAGATACCCACTGCTCAAGAAAGAAGTACAACAGTGCATCAAAGAAGTTATGGAGACTGAAGCTATCCCAGTAGAGAGCAGCCTCGAAAAGCCCACCATAACTGTCCAAGCTTTAACTCAAGCAGAAACGAGCCTGGTACCAACCATCGAGACAGATGAGGAAAGAAGACAACAACAACAGGTGTTTAATTTAAGGTATTTTGTGTTGGAAGAAAGACCCTTCCCTAAAACAAATAATGAGTTAATTCATGGGATAAACAGAGTTTACGTTAAGTACGAATTTGAGGGTGCATAGACTACTGACCGTGAAGTCTATAAAATCATCATCAGCAGCAATCAGGTAATGTCCCGAGACCTGTGTCAAATAATCACAAGAATAGAGTTCAATAAGAAAATTAGCAAGAGATCCAAGTCACCCATCAAATGGGAAACCAACAAAGTTAAGGGAATATCGAGCCTAGAAGAAAAAACACCAAAATAATGACCCAACTCAGAAAATTAAAAATAGTCAGCCACAATGTTGCGGGCAGAAATATGAAAAAACATTCTCTAAGCAACGCATTCTTTGAAAAAAATCCCGAGATAATAATACAGAATGAAATTAATATAGACCTCGAAACGAAAAAAATCGAGGTGTTTACACCGTTATCGCAAAAAGCAGCAACGCCCTCAACTTCATGCCGTCACAATCGCGGTAAGAAATGCCATCAGATTCAGCAAACTCAAGGATTTGGACGAAGTTGACCTAGAGATTAACATAAGGATCTCCACGGGGAAACTAATCGCAATAACAGGGTACCAACCCCCAGGGAGGGACTTCTGACCCTACCACAATTTCATGGATGTTTTCGGGCGAAAGATCAAGGAATATTTATTGGGGGATATAAACGCCCACAGCAGAGCTTCGGGCTATGAAGGCAATTTCAACAAAGCAGGTAAAGACCTGGTTTCATTGCTCGGAAGAAGGCTAGTCATTCGAAACGAGCCAGAATTCTTGACATACTTTAGAGCGAATAGAGCCGCTAATAGAGGAATTGCGACTTCAGATCTACAGTTCAATTATCTCGTGGAGAAAGCGCTCCCATCAACAAGGATTCTCGAAATAGTCTTTCCAGCCTATCGCTGGACCCGATCCAAGTAAGCTGCCCTCCTAGAAAACAATTCAGAAATGCAAATTGGGCCGCTTATGCGGAAGAACTTGCTAAATAACAATAGAATGAGATCGATTTGGGTCTTGAAAACTAATGAATGCATTAGTTAAGGCGGATAAGAAATACGTTCCCATAATAATATCCAGAACACTTTTGCATCCCCTCAGGACGGCTCAAATCACAGGCCTTGAGCATCAACACATCGAATTAAAAGAGGCTATCGAGCAAACTGGGTAACAAAGAAGCGATAGGGCTCTACTACAATGAATAAATGAAGACCTAATTATGGTCACAAAGGTAGAGAGAAACGCTAGCTGGGACAAAATTTTGGAAGCTATGTGGTTTTGAGATGAACCCACCAAATTTTGGAATAAGATTAATATCGCAGGAGGCATTCAAAGATCGGGTTTGAAATCCTACAAAATGGGATAAAAGCGAAAGAACTCGGGGAGATCGAAGCTGCACGGAGGGGCTGAATGGGGCAGCATAATCTCCCCCCTCTACAGCGTATATAACATGAACCTAACAAGATTCGTCACAACTCCAAAAGCTGCATTCAATTTTCTGACGATATCACCATAGTAGCGAATAGCGTATACAAGCACGCTTGGACCATGGCGAGGGTCACGGCAGCAGAGATTGAGAATATTAACAACTATGAGCGCAAGTGGAAGATCCGGACAAACGAGGATAAGTTTTAAATCATAACTATAGGAAGACTAAAAAATTCCAGAGTCCAAGTAGAAAGAAATAGGTATTCCTACGAAAATGAAGGCAAAGTGCTCGGACATAAGATCAGCCCCCACGGGTACGCCAAGAACGTATCAAAGCGAACTAGTCCTAGCGAAGGACAGTCTCACCAAAATCTTTCAGCAAAGAGGCCTGGAAAAAAAGAATAAGATAAAGATCTAAAACGCTATCTGCATGGCCACTCTGCTCTAACCGGCAGTCCCTCTCAATAGAATTCACAAGTCATACGCAATAAAACGCCAGAGAGTTCAAAACTCTGAATACAATGTAGCAGAATGCCCCTTTTGATCACTCCACACCTGACACCACTTTTATCGTGGTATACCTTGTGAAACGTGAATTACTTCTTTAATGAAGTAGGCTTTGATATAAAAGTGCTATTTTTTTTGTTTTTAAGGAAGAGCCGCTTCAACAAGTGAGTAGTAAATTTAACAATTTGCTACACAAAAATGAACATGAACCACAGAAATACTCCAATATTAAAATACACGATAATTACTTCAATTAACTTGACCCTCTAAAATTTGCTAAATTCGATACGCACTTCAATATACAAGAATGAAGCTAATTGTCTCTACTGGAGTTTAAATACCTGGGGAATGTTGTTGCCTCCAAGACGCTTGCCGACCAGCCAGAGGGAGGTTGAGAACGAATAACTTGAAAGCCACAAATGACTTTGGAGAGTGTGGCAGCTGGGGTCCACACTCTTTCGGGAGGAAGGGATATCACCACGGGAAAGTGAAAGAAGGTTCCTTTCTCCTCTTCGGATTACTCTGAGGAGTAATTCGCACTGTCTAGCGATGCGCTAAGGCTTGAATACCTTGACTCTCAGGGGAGTACTGGAGGAAGTGTAGTCTGAGGGGGAGTCTTCTTCAAGGGCGAGGACTGTAATCGGGGGGGGGGGTCTTCTTCAAGGGCGAGGATAGAGGAGGGGGGTGTCTCTGAGGAGAATAAGTTGAACTTGAACAAGTTAACTTAAATTTCTGTTTGGTAACCAGGAACTAGCTCGAGGATAAGCTTCTTCTTTGTTCCAGTCTTCCTTAAGGGCGAGGCCTATCTCGGTGTTTTGGAATACAGCAGGATAGAAAAGGATGGGGGGCTCTGACCCTAATAAGTTGAATCTGGTTCCTCAACCAAGTTAACTTATGAGTTTTGTGTGGCCACCGGGTAACGGGCTCGGGGGGGAGCATTTTCCTCTTCTTTTCATAATTCCTCAAGGTCGAGGAATATCCCTCGGCTTTAGGATGCACCAGAATATTAGGATTCTCTCTAGCGAGAGTAAGTTGAACTTGAACAAGTTAACTTAACGTTCGGTTTGATAGCCAGGGACTAGCTAGAGGATGAAATGCTTCTTAGCCTTCTTGGTAGCCCTGCCTCTCTTGCAGGGGACTTTGTAGCCTGGCGACTCACGTATTCTACCTGTCCAGTCTGAGTAGCCCGGCCTCAATCCGGGGCCTCGTAGCCTGGAGACTCACGTATTCTACCTATCCAGTCTTGGTAGCTCGGCCTCAATCCGGGGACTTCGTAGCCTGGAGACTCACGTATTCTACCACGTTTTTACCAAGTGTTTGTTATTTATACCTCGTCACCCCACTGGGATAGGAGTACGAAGCGGGGGACTTGTGGCCTGCCCGAGGAGGGTTCGTATTCCAACGGTTTTTCTCACCAAGTCTTACCGCGGCTCCCGTTAGCCTTCGAGCTTGAGAGAAACGCGTCTTCAATTTCTTATTTGAAGTGAAATTTAATATACTCTCGTAGGGGAGATCTTGCAGTTTAAAACCGTTCGGCTTTTCATACAGACAAGTAGTAAGTGTCTGTTTTTACGAGCCTGACCCTCGATGCCAAGGCCAAATGTCTTTGCGGTTACCGTCCCGTGTCTCCACTGAGAGTGAACGTGGGAGTGACGATTTCCCTACACACTTCCCTTCGAAGAACTTAATTGGGGGGGGGGGTGACTCCAGGAAACTCAAAACAACTACCTCAACCTAGTCGAGTACAGCAAAGTTGTATATCTTTGAGCCTTCTTTTACTCTAATTTTCTTTAAACTTGAGCGCTCACGCGCGCGCGTACACAGGCATTGGGTCGCACTAAACCTCGCGAGCCTACTGGGGGGAAGGGATGTTACACAGCTAACTTAACATACTCGCAATACAATTTAACTCTCGAATAACAAAAACCTAATTCATCGATTACACTCAACAAAACAAAAACAAAAACAAGCTACTTCCTTACATTTCTAAGCTTTTAAGAACTTAAATCCTACCGATAACTACTAACACGAAAAATAAATAAAAACATAGTTTCCGCTTATTAGGTACTGACATAACCCTCGATGGTATTTCGTCTCAGGTTATAGAGCGGCTGTACTTTATTGTCTCTTTTAATATAGCTAATATTAAAATGGTGCCCTGTGACCATTACCTTACCGCGCCTGAGTCGGCCATCTAATTTATGGGGTCTACCCAAGTAAGTCACAAAATGGCAGTGGTACTCCAACCTATGCGAACTACCCGTCTTATGGTACTGGGATACTTTTAAACTAACCCTCATGGCTAGAGTGGCTTGTTGCAGTGGGGCATAATTGCTGGGAGCGGGGGTCCCATAGTCCTCCTTTAACAAGGTACCTTTGCTGATCAAGTTTGTGTTCGATCTAATTTGTTTGTAAACCATTTTCCTTACCGGGACCTGTTGCAGTTGGGCATAATTGATGGGAGCGTGGGTCCCATAGTTCTCCTTTAACCAGGTACACGGGAAATTCGTGTCTGAGTTCGATCTTTGGGGGTCGAATAAAATTTTCGTTGCAGGTTTATTAATGGGTGTGGAGCTCACTACTACTTGGAGTACTCCATGGATGCTTCGTTCTGGGGAAATACTACTAGGTTTAGGGGATACTTATTACCCTCGTCTAAAAACTGAATCGGTTTACCTGGGTGTACCACATTGACACTTCTGTCTTGCTCCATCGTCACCCCATTTGGAAGAGTTGCATAATTGATGGGAGCGTGAGTCCCATAGCACTCCTTTAACCAGGTACACGGGAAGATCGTTTCTGGGTTGCATCTTTGGGGTTCAAAAAGTTTTCCTTGCGGGGTCGTTAATGAGCGTGGCGCTCACTACGACTTGGAGTTTTAATGGTAACTCCGTGGACATTCCGTTCAGGGAGGAGACTACTAGGGGTAGGGGATACTCATCCGCGTCAACCATCTGACTAGTTTTACCTGGGTGTATCGCATTAACACCTATTTCCTCCTTGCTTGTCAACTCATTTGACTCGGTTCTCTTCGTAGGTAATTCCTCAGGTACACCTGCTAGTACATCTTCCCTAATTACTACTTCGTCCATCATTACCCAATTTAACTGGGTTCTCCTCGTAGGTTCTTCCTTAGGTACTCCTGCTGGTACCTAATCTCTACTTTCTACTTCTTCCATCATTACCCCATTTGGCTGGGTTTTCCTCGTAAGTTCTTCCTTAGGTACTCCTGCTGTTACCTCATCCCCATTTGGCTGGGTTTTCCTCGTAGGTTCTTCCTTAGGTACTCCTGCTGTTACCTCATCCCCATTTGGCTGGGTTTCTATCGATGGTCCCTGTAGGGGAATAGTCACTCCCCCCCCCCCTCATGTTCACTCGCGGGGCAGTCTCAAGGCGGTTACCGCAAAGACATCCAGCCCAGGCATCGGCGAGTCAAAAGCGTAACCGCCGCGTGGCACAACTTGATGCCATGGAAGACCCTAAAGATCAAAATGTAAGATCTCCCCCAGGAGAGCGAGATCCAGTTTCACGTCAAATAAGAAATTGGAGACGTGTTTCTCCCAAGCTCGAAGGCTAACGAGGAGCCGATGTAAGAATCGGTGGGAAAACCGTTGGGCAAAAAAACTCTCCTGGGGCCGTCCTCAAGCCCCTTCTGCCTTTACCACTCCCCCAGTGGGGTGACGAGGTATAAATGAGGAACTCTGAGGAAAATCGTGGTAGTATACGTCAGTCTCTAGGTGACGAAGTCTTCGGATCAAACCGAACTACCGAGACTGGAGAGGTAGAGTACTTTGCTCGCTAGACCAAGAAGTACCTTGCAAGAGACGTAGGGCTACCTCCCTCAAAGAGCTAAGAAGAAGCTCATCCTTGAGCTAGTCCCAGGTTATCAAACCAAACGATAAGTTAACTTTGTTAAGTTTAACTAAATCTCGCCAGAGAGACTCATCATATCCTGGTGCACCTTAAACACCAGGGGTATTCCTCGTCCTTGAGGAATTTAGAAAAGAAGAAGGAAAAGGCTTCCCCTCGAGCCCGTTACTCGGTGGCCACACCGAACTCAAAAGTTAACTTGGTAAGGAATCAAGTTTAACTTATTTTCGCCAGAGAAACCCCCCTCTGTTATTCTCGCCCTTGAAGAAGACCCTCCCCGAGTTCAGTCCTCGTCTATAAGGAAATAGGTAACGAAGGAGAAAAGCTTCCCCTCGAGCTCGTTACTCGGTGGTCACACCGCACTCCAAGTTAACTCGATTTAAGAACCAAGTTCGACTTACTCTCGCCAGAGAGACAACGACTGCCTAGGTGTTGCATAAAGCACCGTATTTGTTCTCGTCCTTGAAGAATTCCCCCCCCCTTCGGAAGAACGTGTGGACCCCCAGCTGCTACCCTCGCCAAAACGACCGTGTAATTTCGCTCATCTACATCTGGACAGACGACACGCGTCGTGAGTCAATAACATTTCTGAGGCCTTTAAACTCCAGATGAGTCCGTAAGCCTAATTCTTATATTATTGTTGTGTGTAGAGAAAACGTTAACCAATTTTTGTGGGTAAACTAATTTAATTCATTCTTGTTTAGGATAATATTCAGAGTATTGCTGTAAATAATGTTTAGATGTTGTGTATTCAATGGTTAAAGTTAAAATATAAGTTTATTTTGGGATTATTTTGCATTTCTCTCGATATACTTACGTGTTTCGGAACGGCTCTGTTCTTTAAGATATCAAGATATCCATATATATTAGACACTCTTAGCACTCTTAGAATAGAACAAAAAGGGGAAAATTCTACGACAGTCCCTTCCTAGGTCCAGGCCGAGCTACAACTTCTTCGACCTCTATCTAGTTCTCGATACATGTACTTTCGAGTACGAGCAATCTTTCTTTTGACTCTTTTTCTCTCTTCATTTTTCTTTCTTCGGCTTCTTTTTCCTCTTTCGCTATTTCATTTTCACGTCGGGTTCTTCTTTTTTCATCTTCCATTATTATCTTTATTTTTCTTTCATCATATTCTCGTTTTATCTTATTCTACTTTCTTCCTCTTCCCTTTCTATCCTTATTCTGAATTCTTTTGCTTCTCTTTTCAACAGTATTATTCTTTCGTTCGTTTTACTTCCTCTCAGCATTCTTCTTTCCTCTGTTTCTATTTTCCTCTAATTTTATGTCCATCCGTCATTTTATTACTTCGCATTCTCTTTTCCCCTCTCTTCTTATATTTTACATTTCCCTGTCAAACAGTATTATTTCTTTTTCTTCTTCTCTTAGTATTCTTAATTCTAACACGATGTAGGCATCCATATCCTTGCCTTCAAGGCCCAAGAATTTAGGCTAGTTGGTTGAATCTTTCGATCTGATCCATTTTGTGTTGGTCCGTCGAGTTTTCCTTGCTCTACTCTCAGGTACTTATGCCGCCACTCACCAGGTAGCGTGCAGCCTAACTTATCCTTAATCCCACTACCATGCTGATTGTAATACCACTCCGAAAACAAATTTACCACTTGGCCTAACTATTACCTTCAAATTAATTCCACCCCTAGCTTTACTAATTTTCTTCTCCTCAATTATTCTCTTATTTCTGGTATTCCTTATACGTGTTGGCTCTCCCTTAATTAGACTGTGCTGGGTTCTTTCTAATATAAAACCTACAGACCTAACACCACTTTTGTAGCAGAATGCCCCTTTTGATCACTCCACACCTGAAACTACTTTTGTCGTGGTATACCTTGTAGAACGTGAATTACCTCTTTGATGTAGTAGGCTTTGATCTAAGAGTGATATTTTTTTTTTGTTTTTAAGGAAGAGCCGCTTCAACACGTAAGGAAAAGAAGGAAACACACAGGAATTTTAAATTTAACAATTTACTACACAAAAACTAAACATGAACCACAGAAATACTCCAAATATTAAAATACACGATAATTACTTCAATTAACTTGACCCTCTACAATTTGCTAAATTCGATACGCACTTCAATATACAAGAATTAGGCTAATTGTCTCTATTGGAGTTTAACTACCTGGGGATGTTATTGCCTCCAAGACGCTTGCCGACGGGCCAGATGAAGGTTGTGGACGAATAACTTGAAAGCAACAACTGACTTTGGAGAGTGTGGCAGCTGGGGTCCACACGTTTTCGTCAGGAAGGGATATCACCACAAGATAGTGAAAGAAGGGTCCTTTCTCCTCTTCGGATTACTCTGAGGAGTAA
This sequence comes from Ceratothoa steindachneri, assembly GCA_963969495.1. Classification (NCBI taxonomy): domain Eukaryota; kingdom Metazoa; phylum Arthropoda; class Malacostraca; order Isopoda; family Cymothoidae; genus Ceratothoa; species Ceratothoa steindachneri. The sequence goes on from OZ018326.1 coordinate 33,526,583, forward strand.
TTCGCACTGTCTAGCGATGCACTAAGGCTTGAATACCTTGACTCTCAGGGAAGTGCTGGAGGGAGTGTACTCTACGGGGGGTCTTCTTCAAGGGCGAGGACTGTACTCGGTGGGAGGGGGGTGGGTCTTTTTAAAGGGCGAGGATAGAGGAGGGAGGTTTCTCTGATGATAATAAGTTGAATTTGAAGAAGTTAACGTAAATGTCGATTTGGTAACCAGGAACTAGCTTGATGATGAGATTCTTCTTAGTTCCTTCTTCCTCAAGGGCGAGGACTATCTCGGTGTTTTGGATTACACCTGGATAGAAGAGGAAGTTTCTCTGACGAGAATAAGTTCAACTTGGTTCCTCAACCAAATTAACTTATGAGTTTGGTGTGGCCACCGGGTAACAGGCTTGAGGGGGAGCCTTTTTCCTCTTCTTTTCGTAATTCTTCAAGGTCTAGGAATATCCCTTGGCTTTAGGATGCACCAGGATATGAGGATTTTCTCTGACGAGAGTAAGTTAAACTTGAACAATTTAACTTAACGTTCGGTTTGATAACTATGGACTAGCTCGAGGATAAGCTACTTCTTAGCCCCCTTGGTAGCCCTGTTTCTCTTGCAGGGGACTTCGTAGCTTGGCGACTCACGTATTCTACCTATCCAGTCTAGTCTTAGTAGCCCGGCCTCAATCCGGGGACTTCGTAGCCTAGAGACTCACGTATTCTACCTATCCTGTCTTGGTAGCCCGGCCTCAATCCTGGGATTCCGTAGCATGGAGACTCACGTATTCTGACTGTCCAGTCTTGGTAGCCCAGCCTCAATCCGGGGACTTCGTAGCCTGGAAACTCACTTATTCTACCCCGTTTTTCTCAAGTGTTTGTTATTTTTACCTCATCACCCCACTGGGGTATGCGTAGGAGGCAGGGGGCTTGTGGACAGGCCGCAGGAGGGTTTGTATTTCAACAGTTTTTCTCACCAAGTCTTACCTCGGCTCACGCTGGCCTTCGAGCTTGAGAAAAGCGCGTCCCTAATTTCTTACTTGAGTTGAAATTGAATATACTCTCGTAGGGGAAATCTTGCTGTTTAAAAACGTTCGGCTTTACATACAGACTAATGGCGAGGGTCTGTCTTTACGAGTTTGACCATTGATACCGGGGCAGGATGTCTTTGCGTTTACTGTCCCGCGTCTTTATTGAGAGAGAACGGGGCAGTGACGATTCCCCTACATACACATCATCACGGAGAATAGGAGGAGAGAGCACAGAAGGCCCTGGACCTTCACTAGGAAAGGGATCTTCCCGATACAAATGTATCCCTATACACCTGGGCATGTAAAGTGTTCGATGAGTTCAACAATATCCTTAGCGAAGAAGACAAAGGAGCTTTACAAATCCAAAGCGGGAAACCCAACAGGAGAGGGGAACTGACTCCAATCTACACCTACGACTGTGATTGCTACGCAATTGTATAGATCATCAATTAAAAAATCAATATGCAATAGAATGGTAAAAGAAACGAAGAACAAATAACGAGCTAAAGAGGCGCCAGTGCCTCCAACTAACTGAGACTGATACGAAAGTTAAGTTGCAACAAGAAGAATCCAGGAGATAGCTTGTCACCGAGTAACTACAACCAACTCAAAAAAATTCCCTTTCTCTACTCTCTTCAAATTGTATATTCACTACACTGTTAATATACACTTTATTTTCTTACTTCAAGACATAAGAAGTATTTCTTGATTTAGTCTCTTCTTTCTCTGCAGAATCTCCAGAGCAGCGAAACATCAGTAATGAAGAACCTTATACCACTTGTGGTTTCTGTTATTCTCTCTCTCCTTCTCTCTTTCCATATATATATATATATATATATATATATATATATATATATATATATATATATATATATATATATATTATATCTGTATGAAGCTCAGCCGTGAAGCCTGCATTTAATTTTGAGGATAAATCCCAGAGCCACTCGAAACGGATGCAAAATCTTTTAATTTCTGGCTACGTTTCGAAAACTACAAGTTTTCATCTTGAGGTACATTGACGATGTATTTTCTGTATGGCCTAATGGCCATGATTTTGATACCTTTTTTAATAATTTAAATAATTTGCATGTCTCCATCAAATTTAAATATGAATGGGAATATGATAATAGATCACCCTTTTTAGATGTCCTCATTAATAAAGATCACCATGAATTAAAACTTGACGTTTATAGGAAACCAGCCCACTCGAATGCCTATATACATTATTTTTCCTTTCACGATAATACCGTTAAAAAATCGGTAATTTATAACCTTTTCCTTAGAGCATATAAAATATGTCATCCTTCCTATTTAGATGAAGAAATTGTCATTATCAGGACCATTCTTTTCTAATTTGTATTACCCCGATTGGTTCATATCGTCTGCCCATTTTGCAGCTAGGAAAACATTCTATGGTAATAAGCCTTCCCGCACTAATGACTTCAACAAATGTATAACATTGCCATTTAATAATAAATTAAATAGTTTAAGGGACATATTTGGAAAAGCGGGTATTTATCTAGCCTTTAAATATAATAATTCCTTAAACCAATTGATGATTGCCAGGTAACCCAAAGAACATCATAACATAGGAGTATATGCAATACCATGCAACAATTGCCATAAAGTTTATATTGGGGGAACGGTGAGAAATCTAGACAAGAGATTGTATGAACACAAAAGAGATATAAGAGTGGGCAGTGAAAGCAGTGGAATATTTTTCCATGTTAGAGACTCGAATCATTCGATCGATTTCAATGGAAGTAAAATGGTATTTAAATCGGCTAACTATGTTAAGAGAAGAATCGTAGAATCGAGCTTGATATCGTCAGTTCCTAATTTAAATCTATCTGAGGGTCAATTTTCTTTTAATCCTGTAATACGAAAGCAAATAAACAAAATAGTAAAATGTCAGCCCTTCAATATGTTTAGGCTTAACCCTCCCCCCCCTGATTAGCCACAAGTAGGAGATTGGGGGGAAAAAAGAGGGGATTTTTTACGATCTGACCCTGTGTTATGTTTGTAAGCACTTTTCTTATATTTTCTATCCAGTGCCAGTTGAAAAAGGGTGTGGGATACACCGAAACTGTTCTGAATTAAATTGTCTTCGGAGAATGTGGTTTAATTCCTCATATATATATATATATATATATATATATATATATATATTTATATATATATATATATATATATATATATATATATATATATATATATTTATAAATTTGTGATCCCTCCCTATATAATAAGTATATGTACGTGGTAGGTCCCGATACTCTCAGTCGAAGTCGATAAATAGACACGAAAATAAGGTGAGTTAGTAGAGGGCGCAATTGTCCAAGCTGATCTAGAATGATGCTTCTCGCACTGGAGTCAGTTGTAATAGAGAGCCATAATCCCTCTACGTAGTTTTTGCTCGTTTTTGATAAGGAACTCATACGAAGCAACAGTGGATAGAAAACAAACTGTGTGAGGTTAAGCTATATTTAGACCTACATGATTTTATCAGATAGTCCCTCTCAAACTAAACTTTACAAGGTTGATATACAAGACATATGGAGGATCTAGGTTTTATAACAAAACATGTTTAAAGAGGATATAATATTTAGAAGGAGCTATTGCCTAATTTAATGTCTGTTCCAATCCTGTATTAGCGGGAGTAGTTGTTCTTCCGCCCAATATTTATTAATACAAATTTTAAGATTGCCAATTGATTAGCTGCTTTTATGACCGTTGGGCAAGAGTACCCTTTTTATTCTATACTCAAAATAGGGTAGCACCAAAAGCATATGACGCCAAACATAAAAGAATTTTGATCTTATATAAAATTCTCAAGTATTAGTTTCTGATACATAAATATTTAAGAGAAGAAAACTAGGGCAGTAACTTGGGTTTTCTGCTTACATTGTCTTATTTGCTGGGAAATCGTTGGAGTTTTAAACAATGTCTGCTGATAAAAAGTTGCGTGTTCTTAATAATTGCCAGGCTAACCTTGGGAAGACCTTGCTTGCTAATTATATCATTCGAAGGAAAATTTAAAACGACAAAGGTCCTCAAATTTCGTAAGAAAGTGATAATCGGGCTTCCCAATTAATTAAACTATACAATAGCTACTCTATTATTGAGCACTTTAACATCTCTCTTGTTCAAAAAGAAGTATGGGAATTTGGGATCTTTGCTTTCCGTTGCACTTCCATATTATTATCGATTCAATAGTAAATCCTACGTTCACCACAAATATGATACAAGTGAATAGTCAATAACAAAATCAACATACAGGTTAGATATTATCAAAATAATGAGTTTAATGAAAACATTGTCGAAATGGTACGGGACTTTAATTTCGGTTGATTAGTTTAAGTTTTGATAAGGAGATTTGAGTCCCTGGAAGGTGTGTTTAGGCTCGATTTGGAATACAAGAAACTTGAATGTACTGTTTAGGTTGCTTATGTTTAGGTTTTGGGGACGAAGAACTTGCGAATAATCATACGCTAAGCGTCTTATATAGTAGAAGTTACTGTATTTCATATATGCGATGCAGAGATAGGATTTGATGGCAATTATGTGTGTTTATCTATTCGTTTTCCAATTCTAAGCCTGGAAATGTGCGAACAATTAAAGGTCTAGGCAATCAACATGGAAGCTACCCCTAATTCTCTCTGAGGCTGTTTGCTTGACTTCTTTATCGCTCATAGTTCATTGCGCAAATTTTCTCTAAAGATTCAGGAAATTTAACCTAAAAAATGACTGCCTAGTGAACTTTGAGGTTTATAGCTTTTATATCAATGTGCCAGTAAATAAATCCCTTACGGTTCTATTAACTGTATTAGAAAATTAAGAATTATACCTGCCATTATGTAAAAAATCGAAATTTTGTTTCGTATAGGTATGAAGATGACGTCTCTTAATGTGGTCTTTAAACAGTTTAAACTCTTTTGATAACTCTCTGAAAAGTCTCACTAACATCCATACCATAAAGGAACGGTATATTTATTGACCTCAAATATGCCCCCACCTTATTACCTAGAATTGATCTAATGTCAGGTCAATATTTTAGAGCCCCAACGTTAAAAAAAACTGACATAAATAACATTTGCCTTAATTTTCATTCTCAACCAAGCTTCATTTCACCAAAAGTGACCTTCACCATTTCCCATAGAACCGTGGAGCTATCTGTAAGCGATGGACAGAGAGAGCGTTTCTACTTAGACCTCAGGATAATGGAAGAGTGCTATTATTAGCAATGGGAGAGGCATCTAATGGCAGATAACTGTAACAGTATCAAACGAGATGACCCGGACAAAATATCCTAGCGCAACAGGTAAAAACGCAAATTCTTGGCATGATAGGAACAAAAAGATCTTTTTGGTTTCATCGCTCTTTCAAAATCGCATTGGAGCACATTGATATTTAAATGTAATGGACACAGGATTTAGGTGTGACTAGTATTATTAATACATAATTTTATGCTACATATTTGATTTCTTTCGTCTTTAATTCCAATTCAAGTACGTATTGTAGTGAATATATAAGCTGTTGAGAAAAAATTAAGATTCTTTGCTTAAACGGTCGTCTTAAGCCTAATTTTAACATAGTATGACACTAAAATGCTTTGGTAAAACATAATATTATAGGAAATGTGTCAATATTTTCCCCGAAATAAAAGAAAACTGAATTGCAAAAAATCCCTAGCTTATAGAGAAAATCGTGCTTTAGATTAAAATTTAGCAGAGCCAAATTAAGTAAGAATATGAACCAGTAAAAACACAACGTATTTTTTTATCTACTGTAATTAACCCCCTTAAGTCTTTTCGTTTTTCTATGGTAACCCCTTTTTTGTCTTTTTCCTATTGTTAATAAACTAGATAAAGATTTGTTTAGTTGTGTATGGGATCATAATTGAGTTAGTGAAGTATTTCTGGTCTTTCCTGCTCTATATTTAATGTAACTCTTAAAAATTATTAATCTTTAGCGTGGTATCTCTCTTAATTTTAGGAGTGAAGATGGTAGGTCTGTGTACGGCCTAGCCCAGTTGTTCCTAATAACAATAAGATTCCTCAAGAATAATTCATTTTATATATATATATATATATATATATATATATATATATATATATATATATATATATATTTATATATATGGAAAATAAGCATACCAAAACCAGAGAATAAACAATAGTAAATCAATTTTTAGGAAGGTAATTTATGTCTGATATTAAAAAAATAATAAACCATCAAAACTGGTATAACCAACTATAGTGTGCTTTTTAATTGTAGAAAAAAAATATGCAAAGGGGCGAAAAGACAAAGGAAAAGTGTAGAAACGAAAGGGAAAGAGAATCATTAATGTCTCTGAGCTTATTTTATATTTTCAATGGAAAGTTCGAATTAAAAACACAGTTACTCAAAACTTTACACTTTAACCTACGTCTAGGTTGATAATAGGGAGTGAATCTAACTAAATTAATTAAAAACTAAAACAAATTGCGGCAAACATATACGAAAGAGAAAGCAGCAAACAAACAACACCCGAAGAAAAAAACCTCGGGAATGACAAAGAACTATAGGCTTTAACTTTATACTGAATGCTATTCAGGAATGCTGCACACTGATTTATGTCCTGCTTGGCGAAAAGAGCTATACTTACACTTGCAAAGTGTAAGATCACGTGCAGACGATCAATAAATGAATAGCTATTAAAGTACTCTTTGGCGATTAATAGGAAATTGTTAAGTATGATTTGTTTTCACTTTGAAAGTTGCTTTTACTCACGAAGAGGATAGAGAAACATTCAGAGAGAATAGACACTAGAAAGTTTTCGATAAATGATTAAATAGTAATGGAAAATGCGTAGAACTTAGTACCTATTTAATAATCATTTAGGCGGCTCCCATTTAGGTGGCATTTGACACATATTGTTATATCAGACAAAATTCTAGCATTTCATAGTTAAATAAACTTACGATGAATCACCCCATTTAAACTGATTAAATGCATTAATATGACTATGAAATTGAAACGAGGCTCTCAACTCTACCTTAACTCAATTCATTTATGTGTGTGTTCATATTATGCTGCCGTATACGTCGCTCAGCAGATATTAAGTTGTCTTTATTCTTAATCCCATACCATTAAGCTATGAGGAGTTTAGATGTTGTTAACGTCAATGTTGTGAAATAGAGTGAGAAATGAATTTTGTTTATTTTCGAAGAAAATCATTTAAATGAAATTGGTTTAAATTTATAAAGCCACCTATATATTTCCGTTTAAAGTCCCGATTCTTCTCAAATTGAATCTCTTGTTTAAAAAAAGTGCAAAGTAAATTATGAAATAACAGGGAACAAAGTTTAGAATAGTAAAAAGTTAAATAAATCTTCTCCTATACCTTTAAAATCAAGAAAAATATAGCAGAAAGATAATTAAATTGAGAAGTACCATAAGAGAATGCAACACCTTTATTGGATTACTTATGGATGAAAGTTCGTATTTGTCGTCGTGAAATATACATTGTTTCCTCGAGCTACCCATTCGATAACCCGAAACAGATGTGAGCTCAACATTTGCCAATACACAGAAGTTCTCCTTTAACAGGACGCACCCCAACTTTCATATTAAATCCCCCACGTCGAGTGAATAAAGGCAATATTTGCTCTCGCCTATAAAAGATCAATCTCATAAATGGCAGCCACCTCTCTTTATGGGTTTGAAAGAATTAATAATGAGAGCGCTTGGCTGAAAACTCCAACAGGCTTAACTCACCAGATGGCCTAATGTCATGCCAGACCCGGTGTAACGAAACATAGGAAGAAAGAGCGCAAACAAATCTCAAAAGGTCGTAAGTTAGCCTCTTAAATAAATCAGGATAAAATTATAATTGCAAAATATACATAACAAAGCTAAGAACATGGAAAGAAGGTGCTATAACGTCGATAGCAATGGCAATATTAAATGTCCCAAAAACTGGAAAAAAAAGCATGATCAATACTAATGTTTTAGGCAAAAAGTTTATTTTTGTTCATAGAAAGAACAAAAAATTATTATGTTTGGCCGAAAGACTAAAATCTTGAGAAGTAAATCTAGGATAAAGGTATTATACCTGCAACAAAAGTGAAATTTGGTAACGGATACAACTAAATTTTAAAACACATGGGTAAAGAATAATGACATCTGTAGAGGTATAATACGAGTTTAGTATATATATATATATATATATATATATATATATATATATATATATATATATATATATATCGAGGCCAAGAAAATAATAATAAAAGAGATCTGGGTTTAGCTTTGCCCCTCCGATGTTCGCCGGTAACATAGGAGAACGGGCAACAGGGTGCATGTTAGGAGACAGATTTCTGACCTCAGCTCAAAAGGCAGGCCCTTAAAGGGTGTACTTAAAAACAATCCATTCAAAATTGCAAACTGCCGATCTCGTATTACCCTCTCTCAAAGCTACAAAACGCCAAGCGCGGGAGACCTACCTGAGGTCCCACCTTGCGAGTTCCAAATCCGGGAGTAATTTAGCTATATAAGAGGAAACGAGACTTTTTGTTTGTTCTAACGGAAGAGACAAGAAAGTCACCAGTTGAGAGATTTTTCGAGTTCGAGAAGAAAACAGAAAAATCACGGGTAGAAAGTTTTCTGCAAGTTAAGGAGAACCTGCAGTCCTTGCACAAAACTAGATTTTACCAAGGAATCTCGGCACCGTTCGAGCCCTAAGATTATTCAGTATCAATCTACCCAGTTTGAGAACTCCAAATCTTAGTTTATCTGAGTTGGACAAACCCCAACCTGATAGAAAAAAAAGGCAACGATTTCATCTCGTCCGGAAGAAAACGAGGTCAAGGTCGCACCAACCGGCTATAAGTAGAAGGACTAAGATTTCGCTTTAGCATCCACCCAAACCAGATCCCTCGTGACGTCACCCGTCAAATCGACAGGCAGGTCGACGAACGCCATCTATTTAGCAAACAATCAACTACTCAAGCTACGCTTCTCCGGAACAAAATCTCCGAATATAGTCTAACTGGTCTCGGGTATTCAATCTCCATTACCTTATATGAGTAAGGAATAATCCTGTTGTTTATTTCCCAGTGCATAATAATTAGTTTATTGGATAGCTGGCCAAGGACAAAGATATTAACTTAAAATTGTTGCCCCCGTAAAATTTTATCTCGAATCGAGCATCAAGAGCTCGTCCAGCAATCCCATTTTCTTTTTTTTAAGTGTATTAGATCTGTATGTTTTATGTTATTTAGTGAGAGGGTTTATGTTCATTAAAGTCTATTTTTTTAGTAAAAGCACTATTTTAATTATCCTCGAACGAGTTAAAGTGGCAATAATTGATAAAGTCAAGAAAGAAACCCCTTGTATTTATTCACTAGAATAAAAATAATGTTTAGCACTCTTAGAGAACGATCCTCAAATGATAACCGAGGCACGAACCTACGCCTCAAGTCAAAGTTAATTTGGTTTATTAAAAATTATAAAATAAATAAATATATATATATTTTTTTAAACTCGGCTAACCTACGAAAACATCGCTTCCAAAAAAGCAAGAGAAGAGATGCAAAATAGGCAGCTTTTTTGTGTTGTTAATATAACTGTATTTACTCTCCCTCACATTGCACTGGATATCGATTTTGGACACCCCGAATCTACGCTAAAAAAATAATACGAGACGAAAATGATTGAAGAATTTAATAACAGCAGTCTCCTAAATTAGAACTTACCAATCTCTCGGATATACTTATCTAAGCGATTTGTAAACATGGTGATGTATCACAGTGCACGCTGTTTGCATGGAATAGATTATATTGATTTTATACCTCGTGAGGGACACTTGGAATATATGGAGCAACACTCGTGTATCTATCTTAATAGAGAATTATAAATGCATGATTTATTAATCTCATAGAGTACCTACCAAAATTAAGAGAATAATACCAAAATCTACATATTCTTCACCTACTAGTTATATTTCCATACAAACTCAACAAAATACTCTTTGGCATTGTTTCTGATAATGTCCAGCTTACATTTCCTAGAATGGCGCTAAAAGAATTTAGGAGGAAAGTATTTGAAGAAAGCATGCCTCCAAAATTAGAGAACGATATGAATAAATGCAGTCATAATCAAAAAACAACATATATATCTCATAAAGGAGGGAACAAAATGTATCATCTTCCTTACCATTCAACTGGTAGATGGTATCTCTTTGTAGTCGGTCACCGTGTCTATGCATGTTGTACTCCTTTGATCTATCTTTTTCTGGTCTTCCAGGTGGCCTTTTCCTTTGGTGGTTCATATTAGTGCTCTTTTAGGCTGCCTTTCTTCGTCCATCCTCATTACCTATCCATACTACTGCAATCTTCTGTTCTCAATATTGTTCAATAAGCGTTCTATCTTACGATCTGCTCTTATTGCTTTTGTGACTCACATGAGTACATCTTCCCAATTTGTTCCTTGTTAACGATTGATTTCATTCAATGCATCTTGCAAACTTTTCAAGAGATCTTTAAAATTCGTTAGTTTCCGAGCCAAAACCTTCCGTTTAGTATCTTCTCTAGGCTTTATATCGGGTTTTATTAACGGTTCTGTGGAGTCTGGTTCATCAAATCGAAATTTTCAGTATCTGAAAGCTGGGTCTACCATCCTTAATGTGTGCAACGGGAAAATCTCCTTCTTGAAAACAGCTTCAAGAACGCCTTATGTTTGTAAAGAAGAGATAACATGTCACTGAAACAGCTTGTGTCTATCGAGGTTTTTTATTTCCCTTGTAAACGAAGGAGCGGAAGACCACACGATTTCAAATCACGCTTCATATAATAACGCTGACACTTCTAAATTTAACATTCTTTTTCTTCTATATGGGATCTAATTATTGACCTGAACAACACCTTACATGCTGCTTCCAATCCGATGCTAGCAAATTGAATTTGTTTTCTTTCCTGGCAAACAGTTTTTACAATTTTCATTACTCCACAGGAAATGCTCAGTAAAATAGGCCAACTTAGCCACTTTAATCTTTTTATCTATGAGTGGTTTCTTAGCAGGGTAGTATACTATTAGTCCCACCTCTCCCAAGCGACGTGAAAGAGTCTGGCGAGACACATTAATGTTTATGTTCTTAACATGTTAACGAGAACTACCAGTTACTGTTTTAAATCGGTACTTCATCGACGTTTGTTGCATCGCACGATCTTCCCTGGGAGTATTCTTTTAGAAGTCGACCTGTTTTCTCCCTTAAACTGCAGGTCGTGGTATCTTAATGGAACGCTCTTTTCCGTGAGATCATGCATTTAGACTTATTACCGTGCTCTTCCTAGTGTCCAGGTTTCATTTAGTAATTTTATTCATTTATTCTTCCAATCTTAAACAGAGAGATACGATATTCGTCCGTTTCCACGTCATATCCTACCCGCCAGGTATCTTCCATAGGCTTGCATTCGGGTATGAATGAGCCCTATGGCAGGCTAGTTCATTACTTCCATATTTTCTCCATCCGAGAACTGCTTCAACGTGTTTGCTGTAGTATGTATCAGTTACTTGCCTAAAACAGCTTAAGTCTCCGCGAATTTTAAAGAAAAGGGGTTACATATTCAAGAAATAGATTATTCCATGCCTCAAAGCTAACATTGCCGCGTAAAAGCATCCAACTCAAATTTTAACCGTGTTACTCGTAGGATTTGGGCTTTAATCGTTCACCTGTATTGAGCCTTACCTTGCGCTGTAATCGTTCCGAATGTAGTATATTTGCTTTCTTCGCTGAAAAATAATTTTTCTTGTTATCGCCAGCACACAGGGGACACTATAGTTAAGGGCAACCATTCCGCTTTATTCTTTTTACTCATGAGTGCCTCTTATAAAGGGTTAGCGTGCAATGTTTTTCACCTATCTCAATCGACGTGAGGATTTTGGCGAGACATATTTAGTTTCTATTTCTCGTCACCTTGACCAAAAAAAACAAATCTCTGTCTTAAATCCGCCCTTCAGCGACCTCCGTTGCTTTGTGCGAGCTTTTCTGGGAATAATTTTTCTAGGGTGGCCCGTTTTCTTCGTCAAATCACCGGATTTAGTTTCTTGTTGAGTTTCATTATGCCTGAAATTACACTTTTCAACCGATCATACTGATTTGAAATGAGAGACAGTATCATTACTCAACAGTTCCTCTGGACAACCTGCTTTGTGAAGGATTTGTCCACCTAAACTCATCTCGCAATCCTAATAAATAAGTAATACACTGAGAAGCAGTCTCTTCAATTCACATTAAAAATTGTTTACAAATATATGTTAGCAAATTTTTCCTCTAAACTGAGTTATAATTTATTGTTCTCTAGTTTTGGACGCAACCTTACTTCAAATGAATAATACTTTCCTTATTATATTTTCAGCTGTTGTTATATAAAATGAAACTTAGAAACTATAAAAGAAAAATTTCAAAAGATATTCTTTGCAATTTCAATTACAATTTAACCATTATTTTTACGAAATTAGGACGGTGCTTTATTTTTTATTTTATTTGTATATTTATATTGGGTTATCCAGAAAATTGGACCCAAAAGAAAAACCATATATTTTTATTACTTTATTTTTGTCATAAAACTATATATAATTCGGAATAGTATTTTATATTATACCTTTTAACGCCCCCTTTAAAACTTTTGTTGTGTCTATACACTCTGGAATAAGAGAGTGGAAAATATATTTAACAGAGCTGCCTCACATTCTATAAAGGATTTTTGAAGGCATAGTTAATACAAGTTTATCATTCTCATTTAAAGACTTTATCTATTTTATTTTGAAAACCTTATCTTTACTAATCTAAAAACTTGAAACTATCTTCTTTCGAATGATGCATGAATTTTATAAAAAATAACATAGAGTTTAAGAGTTACAGGGTGACCTTGGATCACTTTTATATAACGATCTATTATTATAGTCATCAAATCAATATTTTTCCAGAATTCTATCTTTGACCTATTATTGTTTTCACGGTGGTCAAATAAGGTATATTTCACCCAATGTATTTGATAGAGTTATGTTCATCTATTAAAAAACATTTTCTTTCTCATTGACTATTATACTATTTAGTGTTAAACGTTAGCAAATGCCATCTTCGTCCTACAATTGACCTTACTAGTTTTCTTGTATTGAATCTGATCCCAAATGATCGTTCAGTATTAATATTTCAACCATAACATTTTTATTGCTGGTTTGGTCTTGCCTTTAATTTTTTACTGGACCAATGACGTCGCTTGTTGTATTTCATTTGTTTATTTATTGATAACAACAATTTATTTATTCCATTTGAAATATTTAAAGTGTCTTCAGAATTGCATTTTTGTGAGTGGGAAAATTTTTATAACGTTTAGTTTTATTTCTGCGTATTTGACTTTAAGTTATTCATTAGATTTTGGCAATCCCTTTGGCCTTATTTCTTGTCTTGATTGCTCTAAGCGTCTATAACAGATCTAACATAACTGCTCAATTAGATATTTTAACCATAATTTTCGTATGAATTTTTTTTTTTAGGATAGATGGATTGACCTATCAATTACTTGCTTCGTGCGGCTGAGTAAAATATCCACCGTATGCCCGATGCCCTCTGAAAGAGCTTAATTGAATCAGGCCAAGAATAGGGAACCCAACAAATACCGGGGAAGCTTTTCTTGATAAACGAGATTTGTGAGACGCTATCCTTGATATGCTGAAATTGGGTTTGCTATTCTTGTCAAGTAAATTGCTAGAGAAAATTTTCACAAAGCTAAGATATTAGGTTCAGGTTAAGTTAGCTTAGTCTATCTTAACTTATTGGGGTAGTAGGTAATATGACAGGTAATTATTTACCAGTATGGATACTCTATATGGATACTTTTGATTTAGATTGGGATACTTTGTTTGCCAGCTGAGTGCGTTTTTTAATGTAAATTCGAAGTGATGTGTTTCCATTAAGATCCAGAGTACACTGTTGTGATGACGTCACCAGCCGATTGATCAGACCACAATCTGTTCATAGGTAAATAGCAGGATGCTTCTGACTTCAATTTGGTGTGACTAGGAGGATGACTAGATCAAGTGTTCTCGTGATGTAGGAATAATAATATCTTTATTTTTATCTTCTTCATAGTTTATTTTCAATTAAATTGTGACATGGAAGTTGTCCTTAGATAAATTCTCTCTTCCTTTCTGTTTTCCTTTTTCTCATGGATGTACAAATAGTGTAAGACACTTTGATGGTAGAGGAACAAAGAGATTGTGAAAAAAAGAAGTAAGGGAGTCCAATTTTGCATTGGTTTTTAGGGCATCGCTTGACCTTTTAACTAATTAATCATTCTTGTCCTGTAGTTGTTAGTATTTGTATGTCATAGTTAGTTTGATGTTGTTTTTAAGCATTTCTGTGTTCTTCTTTGTTCTCTATTTCTATGTTTTGTTGTACTTATTATCCTTATAGGCCATCCCACTCGGTAAGGTACCTTGTAGTTGTGTTGTTTCTGTTTAGCTGTTAGTGATTTACTTGCTTATTTTTCATTTGGCTTTCTTCTTATTTCCTTCCGATTTGTTTTCACACGTTGACAATTCTGTATGTTTGTTATGTGTATGTCGGTCTTATGTGTTCCTTGAAATGGATCTTACTGCTTTAGTATCTTATACTGTAGGGAACTTTAACTGGCATTCCTGCAGGAATGTTGTTACTGCATAATCTGCCATGCAATTCCGGAATGACGCTATCGGTGAATGTTGCCCAGAACCTTTTAACCGGATTCTGAGTGGCAACATTGATAGACTCCATGCGTTGGCTTCCCCTGCAGTATGGCTGCTCGTTTTTATAGTTTTTAAACTTTTTAGTGATGGGTAGTGCACAAAACTAGTGTATTGGTTAGAAAACACCGTGTTAAAAATTATTTGGATCTGAGTTGATATCTTTGGGTGGCACATCTCGGTCAAAGTTTTGAAAATAGGATAAAAAATACTGTATTGATTATTTTTGAAATGTATAAGTTATATTTGGTACTAATTGGCCTAAAATATACTATATAAAAATTTCATAAACAATAAATGATATCTATAGGTAGAATATATGGGTCAAAATATTGCAATTATGGCAAAATTGTCGAATTTTTAAAATTCAATTTCATAATTTTTAAACCATGTTACATTTGTGTGCATAAGTTTGACTTACCATGGAATAAGATATTACTTATGAAAATATTCAACAGTAATAATCTAGAACTCACCACGAGGAGGTGATGTAAGACGAATTCCACTCTAGCTCCATCCCAATCGCCCTCCCTCTAGTATTAGAGTTGTTTAGATTTAAATTGCTCCTTGTTTACAAAAACTGGCATATACTTTCTTGATGCTAATTTCGTTCTTATGTATCAATCACGCCTCTCTTTCCCGCATACCTTCCCAGCAGCTTCTGTCACAAGTTTAATGTAACGTTCAACCGCCTGTGTGTGGCATGGGATATCTGGAACGCCATTGTATATTTCTCTTAATGAATTCTGTTATTTGGCTTTTCTGAAATGTCTAGTGTAAGTGGAGGCTCATTTTGGGGAAATCTATATCGCGAGGATAAAACCAGACACCAGTTCAGTTACACAGCGTCAAAAGCTACGTGGTATGTGGGTCGATACTTTACCAAGAGTAGACCATCGGTATAGAGAATCGCTCTCTTAACTCTCTCGTCAGAGAAACCCCCTATCTTAGTTTTCAAATAAAACCAGAGATATCCCTCACCATTGAGGAATACCAAAGTGAAGTTCTAGGCGTAAAAAGATTCACCTCTTTTTCAACGCTTATCATCGAGAAGCCCCACAAGCATAAAACAAAGATTGGAATAATCATTCCTCCACTTTACCGTCGCTTCACTTGTTAGAGCAAGATACATCGCCAAACGCCACCCTGCCCTCACCTCGAGAGCAGCTTGGTGTCCGAGTTAGTGACAACACTCATTGCACCGAGGTGCCTCACCCCCTCGGATTTAACTCAGCAAGAAGAACATCTGGGCATCCGATTCAACCTCTCATCTGTACGCACACTTATATCACCTTGCTTTCAATTTTTATTTAGACCCTCTTATTATACCCGTTGTAGTTTTAAAGTTTTAATATTCGTTTTTTATGTAATTAAAATTATATTTTTTTGCTCTAGTTGTTTAACTAAACCCTCGAAACGTTGCACATGACAATATATATCCTCCCTGGTTAAAGAATCAAATAAAAATATAAAGATAAATATTAATTATAGCACTCTTAAAGAAAAAAAGGAACGGAGTTATTTATGTACAAAACAAACGTACGAACATACTGGGCCATATACCACGACACTCAGTTACACCAGCTTCACAGTCTATCATTTTAAAATAATTCTCAGCATCAAATTTGATTGGTAGCACTTTAAATCTCTTTATTTTTTCTTTATTCTTGTTCTTTCTTGTTTTAAAAATGCGCCGTCAACCAAGTTCACGGATGTGACTTCTTTCATCTGAAATCATTATTAAGAGGGTGTTTTCGGAGTGACAGAAGTAACCATTCCTTTGAATGACTGGCTTCACAATATCTTGAATACAAACATTAAAGCCAAATGCATGTGTTTTTCTCCATGGTTAATTACTAGTTGACATTTAATCTTGAACCACATTAATCTGTAGACATGCATTATGAAAGTAAGTATTTCAAACAATTCATCTGATGGATTTTCTGTCGCAATATACAATCTCAAGATGCTATTAACTGTTGTTACCCATCGAGAATGAGCCATCTTACCTGGACTTCTGTTTGCTAGAGAGACTTTATAAGTTCCCTGAGACACTGTCTTTCAAATATACAACAGATATTGTAAGTCTGTATTCAAATCACTTAGGTTAGGAAAAGTATCAAAGTATTCCGAATAAACAGGTGTGTAATTAGCAACAGAAAGCTTTTCCCAATCACTCAGCCGTTTCCCAATTTCACTGGTGAAACCAGCAGGGCCGTATGTCTTGCCATCCATAGAATTTACTAAGTGACAAAGGGTAGCTCATTTTCATGCAGAAAACAAATGATCCATTGAAGAGGTGTTCTAATATAATTTTCCATACCAGAAATAATGTTTTTGATAGATCCAGTGTTGGTAACTGTCCCATCACACCCTATTGCTTTCAATTCGTCGGTATTAATCTTTTCACTTTTTAAATAATTGGTAATTACAGTAGTTATATTTAAAGCAGAACTAGAAGTAGGGGTCACATGGCAAGATATTGTGATCCTGGTTCTTGTGACATGGTAATATGTTCTTTAGTAGTGATGTTCAGTAATTTTTTTGCACCTTTCTTTTCTTGAGGGAGAGTTTTGTCCTTTCGACCATCAAAGTAAAGGGCTTGAAGGGGAAATTATTGCCTTGAATCTCTTTGTGATTTTCGAGACTTAGACCTTTATCTAGATATTTTGTGACGATCGACTATTGAATTTCGATCCTCTTCATTGACCATTAAGCATCTTGCAAAAGAGAAGTCGTTATTAGAGCAGCTGAACGGTTTGAGACACCTTCCATGTCGCACACAGCTCTTGTGATGGCAAATCCTTTACTATTTTCTTTCTTGTTGAACGTAACTTGAGTTTATTTGGCAGTTCTTGTTCAAAATCAGAAACATCCGCGCCTGCACTACTTGAAGAGGTACTAGATGCTAGTTCAACAGTTTAAAAATTGATACCACTTGTAGTCTCTTTCGTCAGTATGGAGTGGTCTGCCAGGCGTCTGCTAATTCTCATGATATTAGCTGTAGTTGTTTCCTTATCAAAGACGCCAATAACCATTAATCTTGGGCTTCTTTCATCTGCAGAAAATGTTCGTGCTGCTGGAGGCACTTTGCTTTGAATCACACATGTACATTTCTCAAATTTTTGCATTGAAAAGAGTCAATTTCAAATAATTGCTTTGGCTTCTCCTGGAAAGACTGTAGTTTTCCCTTGAATACATTGGAGTTTCTTCTGTTCGTATTTACTTTAAGCAAATTATTTTATTGGTCATGAAAGCTACCTATCATATCAGATATCCGTTTCTTAGAAAAAATTGGTATGGATGATGCTAGCCATATATTGAAGATCCTAGAGATTAGAGGTTCAGTAATTACTTTGTTTGGTAAATCTTTGCTTGTTGTTTTCACTTCAGTTCGATGCCGAAAATAAGCTCGTAGAATAGCTCCAAATATTAGAAGAAAATTTGTAGTTAATTCTTCTGGCTAACCGATTATAGGACGCATTGTCCTTTCAGAGGTCATTGATTGTCGAGTGTTATGTGACATTATGCAAAACTCTTATTCGATAGCTGAGACAATAAGTTGTGTCTCAATGAATTACAAGACATTCAATTACACAAACACTCGCAACAAATGTTGTTAAACAACAGGCGTTCCTAGTTCCCCTCTGCATCAATGCCGCTGCCCCCCCACCCGTCACCCCATACACACACTCCACAGTCATTAGTCACGCTCACACACTAGTTAATACACAATACAATATCTAGATTGCTGCTGAGAATCATGATTTCATGCAATAGGAAGGCGAATAGGATGACAAATATGAGACGTATATGTAGAGCAATTTTATTAATTTCGTTAAAATTTAATTAAATTCTGCCAGTTGAAGATACTATTTAATATTGAAGAAACCTCTACAAAGCAATGTTTAGGTTAGAAAGAGCCAGAAAAAAACAGACCGAGTTAAAAAATAATTGATGCAGAATTACTAACGATTTTTTGTAAATTAGGTACATTTTACCCTATTTTCGAAAATTTAAGCGAGATGTGCCACCTGAAGATATCAACTCAGATCAAAATAATTTTAGATACGGTGTTTTCTCCCAATACACAAGTTTTCTGCACTAGCAATCATCAAAGATTTTAAAAAGTGTAAAAACATGCAGTCGAAGATCGCGTCGTCTGATCTTGTTGATAATGAGGGAGGAGGTCTTCTGGACTTCTGCACTCGTTTGAGTTTTCTCATAGAGGATTTGTGTGACGCTTGGTTCACTACGGCAAGGTAGATAAACTTGATCCATATTGCCTGGAAATTTTCCTCTTAGCCAGATTTGTTGGGTCTATCCATGTGGTGTTTCCAGTATCCATGATGAGCTGCGATCCTTAGGCACAGTGCTGTGCCGTAGGCAGAGTAGCGATGATCCTGAACTGACAACTGTTCGTTCTGATCTTCCATCTTCTTTCGTACTGGTTGATGTTAGATATTCTCGTTCTAGTTTCTGCTGCCTTTCTCCTCTCCTTGCATTCCTATTCGCGCCTGAAAAAATATGAGTGATGTTTTTTCTTTTCTTTTTTTCGAGACTTTCACACGCTTTATATAGTAGACATTTGCTCTCTTTTTACACACTTAAAGCATAGTTTTATGTTACATTGTTACCATTATTATTATAAGAAAATAAATATATTTAAATATTATTTGAATTAGATTAAATCCGATTAAGAATAAAAGAGAAAATTAGCTTTTAAGTTTACAGATAACAGTTCAGATCTGATTCATATTTGTTTATTTACATAAATCGACATATAAATGTTATTATTTCTTACATCATAATTCATCACCTAACCATCTGACTATATCTATTTATGGTAATATTTCAGTCTAGGGGCACACGATAGGGGGCGCTGTTTCTGGGCTACAATTTGGGCCTTATGACGTTAGACGTCAAAAGGAAAGCCCCTCATTTCGAAAGTAACTAAAAATGTTAATTTTTTGGCGAAAATAGCCTATAGTAGGCGACACTATCATCTTTATTATTTCGATAAACGTGCAGAGCCGATAGCGCGTTTATCAAAATAACAAAGACGATAGCGCCGCCAAATTTAGGCTATTGCCGCCAAAAATTTAAAAAATTTTAGTTTCTTTGGAAATAGATTTCAGCTGAAATCTATCGGGACCAAGTTGCTTTTATGTTCCGATCAGACGCGCAGAAACGATTTGTTAAAAACCAAAAACGTGAGAACATTATTCTATTAACAATACGATTATATACTGGGGGGCTATGCCCCCAGACCCCCCTAATTGATTGGAATCTCTGGGTCATGGCAGGTCGATCTCCTTCACTAGCCGCAACTCGAAATTACTCAAAAAAGGTGAAACATTGGAACATGGACAAAATATTATGCGCCCAGGACCAGGGGACAGCGGAGGCAAGCGCGTGACGCAGATCTTCCTGTTTACCCTATCTCAACTTTTCACTATTATAATTGAGACGCGCTTCTTTTAAATGAGACCACGATCTATAGAAATGTCTATTAAATTGACCGAGGAATTAACACAAGTCGTATTGAAGTTGAACAAAACTTATGATAGGTATCGCGCTCTTTTAACTGCTCGGTTTCAGGTTGCCAATGTTCGAAATAAGGTTGAATTAAGGGTTACCAGTGTGTGAAATTAATGGTTTAGTTTCACAAAAATAGTTAAATGAAACATACAAAGTTTAATATATTAGTAATTATAAAAAAATCAATGCATCAGTGGATAATATAATTAAGTAGAAGTGCAGGCATTTACTAAATAATAAAGAAGAAAGGAAAAACAAAATAATAAAACAAACACACCGTGATTGGCCCTCTTTGAAGCTACCGTCTGATGCCATAAGGCCTAGAATGTAGCTCAAAATTGTAGCCTAGAAATAGCGCCCCCTATCCTGCACCCCTAAATTGAAGTATTACCCTATTTATATAGTTTTTCTTCTCTAAACAATTATTTGTACATCAGCTCCAAACAAGCATTATGATTAAATTGGTTTAATTAATCAAGAAAAAAAATTATTCTAAAAATTTTCCGCTAGAAATACATTATATACTGTTAAAAAACTTTTTTAAATAACCCCAAAAGGATTAATTAGAATAAAAGAATAAACAAGTTTAAAATAAAATGATATATAATAATTCCGTATGAAATATATATAATAACCGCTATGCAAGTTATAAGATATTTATTATTAGCATTTCATTCATTTTAACTTCGAACGCACAAAGGGCATTCTTCCCCGCTAAGGAGTTTAATCATAACATATATTTTTACTTTAGTAAGTCTGTGTTAGCTATAAATGATTAATTTAGCTAAAATTAATTCACCTCCAAGTACAATTATTTTATTTGTACATAACAAAATAGTTATAAACACATTTAGCATTCATTTATTTACCTATTATTGCGGAAAATAGAGCAGTTTTATATTGATATAAATACACTGATTAGTCCTTCAAAAATATGTAGTAATATTTTAACCTTTTAATACATTATCAAAACAACCTTTTTCAGTATATTCCTTCCCAAGTGAACGGTGATTATTAAATTAGCAGGTTCATATATATATATATATGATATATATATATATATATATATATATATATATATATATATATATAAATATATATATATATATATATATATATATAAATATATATATATATATATATATATATATATATATATATATATATATATATATATATATATATATATATATATATATATATATATTCCTTGAAAATGAACTTGCAAATATAGTTGGAAGGTGATTGGATTCATCTTTTCATTTTCCTGTGGGTTAATTTTCATATTATTGCTTTCTTCACGTGCCACCTTGTGAGTTTTTTCATTATATATATATATATATATATATATATATATATATATATATATATATATATATATATATATATATATATATATATATATATATATGAATCCATTAAACCACATTGAAAGAGAAAACGGAACAATTTTTCCTTGCAGTAATATTTTTATTACCTTTTTTCGAAAAAATCCCTGCGGGGAAGCGATTCGAACCAGACACACTGAGGCAGCGAGCACCGCTTTGATCACGGTTAAAAGTATGCCGTTAGTACACGATGCTACGCATAGAACCAACAAATTCTCTGAATAGAATAGCTTTTAAGGAACACTTTTGCAAGCTCGAACGGACACTATGAAAGAAATAGAAAATTAATTGGGAAAGTGTTCCTTAAAAGCTATTCTATTCAGAGATTTTTTTGGTTCTCTGCGTAGCGTAGTGTACTAACGGCATACTTTTAACTGTGATCAAAGCGGTGCTCACTGCCTCAGTGTGTCTGGTTCGAATCGCTTCCCTGCACGGATTTTTTCGAAAAAAGGTAATAAAAATATTACTGCAAGGAAAAATTATTCCGTTTTCTCTTTCAATGTGATTTAATGGATTCATTTTCATCATTCTCTCGCGCTACTTTGAGATAAATATATATATATATATATATATATATATATATATAATTGAAAATCATATGACACTTGATATATAATAGATGTATTTTAAAGGCCCAAAGAAATGAAAACTGGTAACACAATCCGGAAAAACGCTAGGAAATTATTATTAACTGTACCATTAAAGCTTAAGAAGGAAAATGGGAGATATGGTAAAATAAAAATAGGGGCAAACTATTTTAATCGCTATAAGAAAATGAATGAAGGCGTTGGATTTGAACCTGTGTCATTAAGCGCTGTTAGCTAAGATGACAAACAGGCTCATTGGTAGAGCTACCATCCTTAACCCCCTAAGAGGTTGATATTATATATTACGTGCCATGTGGTTTAAAATTATTAAAAAACAAAAAGCCCGTGCCGCCTCCGACTAAATAAACACTTGTCTCTTCTCTTACTGGCTTCTTGAATCAACTTTTCTGGAGCTTGAGGATGGTAACTCTAACGATGAGTGTCTTGGTCTTTTCAGGAAAGAGCGCTTAATAACACAGGTTCAAATTCAACTCCTTTATTCATTTTCTTATAACGGTTAAAATAGTTTGCCCTTTTTTTGTTACTATATCTCCTATTTTCCATCTTAAGCTTTAATGGTACACTTAATAATAATTTCCTTAGCGTTTTTCCGGGTTGTGTTACCAGTTTTCATTTCTTTGGGCCTTTAAAACACACACACACACACACACACATATATATATATATATATATATATATATATATATATATATATATATATATATAGATGGCGATCTTATATAATGTTCTCTGAGCTGGTTGGATATTCTCTCTTGAATTCCTACTTCTCCTTTTTGGGGAAACTAATGTAATTAGGTGATACAGGTAATACATGAGTTCGAAAGGTGGCTAAGTTTAGAGCTTGCCTACTACACGTTGCAAGAGTTGAATAACTGCAGATCATAGACATCTACCCAATAAAAACTTGTCGTTTTCGACAACCTCCCTCCATTTGTTGTAGGAATTCTCAAAAGATAAATATTTACTTAAGGGTTTGTGAACCCAATTTTATTTTTCAAAGTATTCAGAGATCTTGAGGTTTTTGTATCATTTATTTTTTTGCTGAACTATCGCTTGTAGAGCTTTTTCAAGTAGGAACAGGTACTCCTAATTGTGCACAAATCTTCTTGTTTTTGTGTACAGGGCTTTGTGTGTGCCTCATATACCTAACTGAATCAAAACACCATTAAGGTCAGGCCAAATAACTCAAGTTTTGGTACTTGTTTAGTAGATACTAATTATTTATCAGCTGTTTGGTATAGAGTAGTAGTTTAATAAAAAGATCAATAAACACTTTTGTAAAAAATCGGAAAAGTAGAGATGGATTAATTTTATTATCGATAGTGATGAATAGCGACCGCACAAAAATCTGGCCAATAATCCATATTACCAACACAAAACCGTCAACCACTCTTTCCACTTCATTATTCTACTAACAGACATTCATACAAAACAATGAATGGGAGCGTGAAGACGTAAAGCAGAAATGAATAACATGCAACGATGCAAACCTAAATTCTTCCAGGTTATTACAAAAGTTTACAGGGCTAGACAGAAGTTAACACGTTAATTAATTTCTGTGAGGCAATTATACCTCAATTACTTTTATAATTAATTAGTAAACTGTTTATTTTTATTAGAGTGAAGAATACGTATATATATATATATATATATATATATATATATATATATATATATATATATATATATATATATATATATATATATATATATTTCCTTTTACATGATATCTATATTGGCATTGCCATTCTTGATATGGGAGCTTTTTTTAACTTAATAATCCAGTTAAACATTATATTGCAGCATATTTGCTGGTGTATCATTACTCCTATCTTTTCATATCTTTCTATTTATTTTTCTTGTCATCGTGGAAAAATGACGCCGTTAAAGCAAGTTAATCAACTCTTGAACTTATTAAAGCTGTGATTTTTAGAAATGTCAAAACACAAAATTAATTTTAAAAATTATTCTCTTTCATTGTGTTCTCATTAATTCTCTCGAAATTTATCTGCGAATTAGCATCAACATGGTAAGATCCAATTAATTTTCAGAGTAATTTGGCCAACAAATTATTTATTGCATAATTGTTTTATTTTCTCCCGACTATCAGATTAATCACGAACTTCATAAAATTTAAGGGATTCATTCATTTATTATATATATGTACATGCGGTATCAATTGGTTAAGTAAAAAATTGACATGTACTGTCACAAATTTAAAAGTAACATAAATAATACATTAACTTCATCCATCACATAAAAGATATGGGAAAAAATAAATTCATATATTTATTTAAAAGTTAAAGTAAAACCAAAGGCCAAATCTCTGCGGAAAAGTATTTGAAATGTGGTTCGTGTTAAATGTAGTGAAATTAGAAGTATATATATATATATATATATATATATATATATATATATATTTCCGAAGGCACTAGAAAAGGATGGGACCGAAATATTACAAACTTTTCTTCATTTAGCAACAAAAGCAGGTCGTTTAGCTTGATCGACAGAGTTATTCACAAAAAGCCAAGTTTTAATACAATAGCAAGGGATTTTCTCCGAAGAAAAAAACGGACCACGCCTTGAGAATTCAAATAACGTCTACTGAGCATCGTGGTAAGTTTTTTTATGATAAAGTGCCTCAAACTTTATTATTTTGGGGGGCGACTAATCCTGTTCTGAAATTTTCAAAGAGAATTTGAAAATAAAGTGACGCTATCGCTCAAAAGACGCGATTGCCCGTGACGTAATTTCGTCTCTAACAAGCTCTTTGCACTTGAATTGAATCCTGCCCATGGACATCTGGTCCTTGAAAATTAACCGTTGCCATATAAAGCCAAAGATCGGAAATTTAAGAGGGTAGAGTATAAACACAGAGACCATTGCATCTACCCGTAAATAAAAACAAACTAAGAAGGTGTAGCCAGTTGCACTGTGATGGAGGTCACTCTTATAGTCTTCCATATTCAAATTTCACTACCCGGAGGCTCTATTGATGGATGTTTTTTAGCTCTTTCTCCTCCAACATGAGAGGGACAATTTGACCTTGTAAGGAGGCGATACATTTACGTCTTTATTTCTTCTCGTTAATATTATCCCATCCTCAATTCATCTCTCGCCTCATGACTTCCCATGGAATATTCACTATGTTACGTTTCTGGCGTCTGTTAGCCCTCTCATCATGTGATCAATCTCATAACGTGTCCTTCCAAGCTGAAGTTTCATCTCTTTAATATTTTTCTCCCATAAATTGCCTTCGCCATCCTACCTGTGATTTACTCTCAACTCTTCTTCTTATTAATAATACACGCTGGGAGTTAGAATTAATCATTTACTTTCAACCATGATATTTACTGGTGATTTAAATTCCATTGATAGTTTATAGACTTTATTGGCAAATACACGCCCATTGCTATTAAATCTATCCAATACAGTTGGTGCCATATATTATGAATCCGATAATGTCGTGGCGTTAAATTAGTGTCTTTTTTGAGTTAGCAATTTTTATTTCTCTGTAATCTCAACATGGTGTATTTTTTAAATACTCCATAATCTATTGTAAATTAACTAAAAAAATGAGGTAACCTCAGCATGTATCATTACGTAATTAACATAAATTATTTCAATATAGATTAAATTAGAGCATCAAATCACCAGGATGGATCTACCAAGATGCATCGAAAGTACGTTACAGCTTTAAGCATAAGGATTTGGTCTTTAGTCCTACGATTACTAATACGGATAAGTTTCTGAATAGAATAATAGAAGAGAGAAACAGTAGCTTTTATAGCTCGTTGTGGGCTGTTTCATACGTTCGATGCAGGGAAAGAAAAGCCTCCCATTAAATAGATTTGTATAAAATATAGGGAAACTATATTGAAATGAAGAGAAATCAGTGGCATTTATTCAGTGGCATTTTACTCAAAATAGGCCTCGTTGTAGATGTTAGTCTAATTTTGGCCATCCTTAAGGGCGCCCACTTACCTTGCATCAACCAGTGATTCTGAAACAGAGTTAAACTGTATTACCTTCTTTCATAACCTAAAATATCTGAATTAAATTAAACAAGTTTTGGAATCTTGTCATTAATCTCGAGATATCGTCATATAGTTTGCTATCCATAGCAATCAGCGAGTTTGAAGGCTAAACTTTGTCCTAAGTTTTGGAACTTTACTCTAATAATTATTAATTAGCCACTTATAGTATGAGATTAATTTTAATTTTATATTACCAATATACAGAGAGTTGCAAAAAATGCATAGACATACAAACTATTCTGAGTAACTGTTCTATTCAGGTTTTTGACCATTATTTTTCTTCTCTTTCCCCTCTTTTCAGAGTTTACTATTGTATTTATTACGCTTTTTGACAGAGCAAAATCCAAAGTCAATTTAAAAAATTTTCAAAGATGAGCGATTAGCTTTCAATTTGAAAGTGGACTCTCATAAAGACAAATTGCTGTGACTCTTAAAATTTCCCTTTCTTCCGTTAAGACAATCATAACTCAATTTAAAGAAAAAGGTAGAACATCCCTAGATTCAAGAACTAGTATTCCTCTGCCTTCTGAAGGATGCTTTTGTGCTGTTTGAAGATACATTTTAGATCATATCTAAAAACAGCATTAATTTACCTGCGCTCATGGATATTATGCACTAGCAGCCAAGTAAGTGTAAGCCTCTTTTAACTCTGACCAATTTTAAGGACCGAAATTACTGGGCTAAATAAATAAGCGATAATCCTTTGCAATTTTATCACATCATAATTTTTTTCATACGAAAAAAGGGTTGTTAATTTTCAGCCAGTAAATGAGGATGAGGTTGAATATTAGTCCCTCAGGAGGTGATATAAACAGGATGCAACGAAAGATTGAAGATGGTGGCTTTACTGTTAAAGGAATGGGGACCAATTTCGAATGAATCAAAACCAGAGATGGTTAAGTATGTTTCAATATTAAGGAATAAATTACATTTACATTTTTAAAAAGACACTTCCAGCACGGTTTTCAAATAATCAACATAAATAGAAAATTGTTTAGTTATGGAAGATGGGCCTCCCTGTCATAATACATAGAGACGGGAAAGGAAGAGGATGACCAAAATGCCATCAAACGAATTTCTTGTCTGAGTCAATCTCCACACATCAACCCAATAGACAAAAACACGGTGAAAATTGCTGATTATCATAAGCCAAATGTTCAAAATACCAGAACCTGTATGTCATAAATGAGTACACTCTTTCTAGATGAGCTGCTTCTCTAAAAGCTGCCAAAGGAAAGTGACGAAGTATTAAAAAAGCGCTTTCATTGTTCAATGTGTACCTCACAAGTTAAATTTACAAAGAAATGTATTTCACTGATTAAATAGAGTGATTTTCTTCTTGCATGTTGCCTATTTCTTTAATCTTGATTTAAGTCTCCTCTATACCATTTACTACATGTAATGTAAAAATATAAATTTAAGGTTAAAGATTTAACGTCTAATTAATTTTTAAAACGAGTTTTTCTCATCTTTAACGCGAGATATTTTCCATGGCCAGACCCTTGAACTTATTCTCAGGAAATAAGAAAATGGTGAGTGCAAATTTTAGGTTTCTTAAATTTTTTAAATGTAAACAGCGCATTTTACGGTTGTAACTTTTTTACAACTTAATATTACTGTACTTTAATTAGCTGAACCTTTGCCAAATAACAAAAAAATTAACTTTAATTTAAATATCTTTATAGAAAAAGTCACTCCCAAATAAAAAAGTCAATTATTGCAAACGTAATTTATTACATATTCCATGTAACATAATAAAATATAAAACAACTCACAAGATACCTAATCGTTAAATAGTTATGTATATATATATATATATATATATATATATATTCTACTGGTTATTGCTTAGAATGAGCCGAAGTTGCAGTTTATTTTTGTGGCTGCAGGCAGAATATATTTAGTTCCTGCATAACTTTGATTACACGTTCAGCAGACTGATTACCTCTTGGTAAACTGAATCGGGATGGCTCCTGCCTGCAGTGATTTTCCGATGCAATCTATTCTTTTTGTAAGAATTCAATATTTCTGACAAGTATTTGAAGTCATTTCCATTACAATCTGCCCAGTCGTATGAAATAAACCTGCATACGAGGGGCTGTCAATAAGTTTTGCGAATCGGTTTGCAAAACAGACGAAAGGAAATGGCTGTTTGTGGGGGTGTTAGACAAGTTATGACAAGTCAGGACTTGCAGCCACACGCTCCTGCCTCGTCTATTTAAGAAGCAGTAGCTGATCGCAGATCATCAGTCTCAAATATTTGAAAAATGGACAAGCTTAAGCACCGCGCAGTGATCATATATTTAACCAAGTAAGGCAGGAATGCAAAAGAGATCCATGAAGGCATGGTTGCAGTGTACACCGACACCGCCCCTTTTTATGCAACCATTGCTCGGTGGAATAGGGAGTTCCGCCATGGTCGTGAGTTCCTTGAAGATGACCCCAGTCCAGGACGTCCGTTAGACGTGACCAATGAGTACAATGTGGCCCGTGTGGAGAGGATGAGCCTCGTAAATCGATGGGTGAAGGTCGAAGAAATCGAGCGAGAACCTGGAATATCACATGGAAGTGTTATCAACATGATTCACAACAATTTGGCGATGACCAAGGTCTCTGCCTGTTTGGTCCCTAGAAACCTCACGCCGAATGATCGACTTCAACGTTGGCAAAGTTCAAAGGAGCTGCTGCTCCTGTACAACCAAGATCTGGTGGGATTCGAGTCACGCAGAGTGACAGGTGATGAAACGTTGGTCCATCACTGGGATCCCCTAGCGACTACTTTTTATTCTGTCCACTCAAGGCTACACTGCGTGGACGCCGGTTGGGGACGATGAAGATGTCCAGCTCGCCGTGCAGGAGTGGATTGAACAGCAGTCGGGAGATTTCTGGTTGTCAAGCATTCGAAGCCTCAGGGACAAGTGTCGCAAGTGCTTTGAATTCGAGAGTAGTTATATTGAAAAACAATAAAACACTTTTCCTCATATCTCGTTTCTTATATCCGAATTGCAAAACTTATTAACCGCTCCTCGTAACTTCTCCAAAGGGTCCATTGTTGGAGGTATAAAAATCAATGTAATGATAGCTAGAATGGCTCTTGAATGCCACTTAGTATTGCTGAGCGGACTTTTTTCTCCATAATTGTTCACCATTTGAGATGCAAATGGCTATTAATTGCTTTTTCTATTACAAAAGAAAAAATCCTGTCCACAACTGGATGTTGGGAACTGAAACAAATATGGTTTACAGAAACCCATTTCTGAGAAAATTCCTTGCAAGTTAACAACAGTGCCATTCTTTTTCCCAATATTAACACTTCTGATATCAGCAACGGGTATATTTAATATATTAAATATATTGTATTCATCGATAACTTTTGCAATTCTTTCAACAATTGTCTCACCTTCTTTGATCTTTAAATACGACTAAATTATATAATTTTCTCACTGTGTTTTTTGGCTAAATGCAAAAAACTTCCATTTTTAACTTTTCCAACATTTTCTCTGTTGATTTAGCAGCCTATTTGTGTATTGAATTGCAAATTACTGCTTTAATTGGTGTTATAATGTCAATGAGATCAAGTGACAACTGTTTAGAAGTTTTAGTGGCTAAACTTGGAGATAATCCTGTGGATATCACCATGTTGGATGAAATTTATCTTTAGTGGTGTTTTCTGGTTAGTGTAATATTTCAGTCGTTTTCATATTCCTAGCTGCTCTTTTCAGATTCAGTACCACTGACACCAGAAATATAGTCGAAAAATGTTGATACTGAGCTGATTCGACTGGCAGATTTCTTGTTTTTTTTTAGTGACTAGTTTCTTAACATAAATATTGAACTGCTAAGTAGTCATTTTTTATTTTGCCATCCATTTGAAGCTGGTAGACTGGTTCATATTCTGAGGATAACCATTGGGCCTATTGATATAAAAAGGTTCATCCAGACCATTATATTTTACCATCCTTACAGATTCATCATAAGTCTTATTTAAATTCTCCAGCCTTCTTCGTATTACTTCATCGAGCTGATGCTGAAAATCAAAATATTATTCTAAACTTTTAACTTGTTCGGAAATTTACACTATTTTTCTTCTAATAGAGATTCTTCAGAAGGTATACGGTTTGGTGGACCGAATGTGAGAGTGTTTGTAAGGCCATTCTCCCACCCACTTTCTAGCGGACCTCTCCCTCCCTCTGTAAGAATGTGTGTGTAAATGGGGAGATGTTTATATATATATATATATATATATATATATATATATATATATATATATATATATATATATTGTATAAGTTTGCTTCTAAGAAGGCTTATTTTCAGGTTGAGGATAAATCCCAAAATGAGACATGTAAAATTTCTCATTTAATTAAGTACAACGTTTCGGGTACCTTACCCATCTTCTGGTCTATAAGATAGATTTAGAACACGTTTAAAATTATAAAAATTATAATGCACACAAGGATTAGAAATAAATTATTTAGTTAATTGAAATTATGACAAATCGTTTGAAAACTATTGAAACTGTAGATATGGATCATTTATGGGTACTTTAAATATGGATAAATATAACATTAGTTCATGCAATTATTGAATGACACAGATATTAGTCACTTAATGAAGCAGCAATAGTAATAAATTATTTAATAAATTGTAAATGTGAAAAACTCATTTGAAAACTTGACACTAAATATAGACGCTATAAATATGGATAAATATAAAAAATATACTAATTGGAGCAATTAATTTGTACACAAAAATATTAGTCACCTTTAGTGGATGGCAAAAGCGGAGAGACTGAGGAAAGATTATAGAAGGAACCGATTAAAGATTGGTAGGTTGTGAAAATATTTTGAGTGCTTTATAAAATGAGAAGGGGAAAAGCAGTTGAATCAAAATTTAAACTGGGATTTAGTTGTTTTATAAATAATGATTCGAGAATGCGGAGGGAAGTGGAGTCCTTTGCATGTCCTATAATTTGAAAGTTCTTGTGGGAAATTTCTATCTTACATTTAATTGAATGATCTCGAATGGGAGAAGTTTCTTTTTTGGTCAAGGAGGAGCCAGTGCGAGAGCTAATACCGAGATGAGAACAGCCCCTAGCCCTAAGTGAGCGAACAGTGCTGCCAATGTTGATCCACTGGTGGCACCTGCGGCAAATGAATTTATAGACAACTGAACGGCTCATTTCAGGTGGAAGTCTGTCTTTAATTCTGAAAAATTGTCCAATATGAAAGTTGTTAAGGAAAACTATTTTGAAGTTGGTATGTGTGTAAAATCTTTTCAAAAGTTATTAAGTTTTCGGCGTAAAGGTAGGTTGAGTGGGCCAATGTCAGGGAGAAGACAATAGCGGACATCCTTGGGGACAAAAGAAATTTCTTGTGGAGGATGGTATATTTTATCAAAGAATTGATGGATACATATATATATATATATATATATATATATATATATATATATATATATATATATATTTCTTGTGGAAGATGGTATATTTTATCAAAGAATTGATGGATACATATATATATATATATATATATATATATATATATATATATTCTAGATAACATGTTTTATATTTAAATTTGTTTTCTCTATTTCCAGGAGCCACTATATTTATTACTTTGATAATATTCCTTTTGTAAGAGTGGCTGGAATAACAAAATTTTCAAGTAATATAATCGAATTATACGTCCATAATTAGTATTTCGTTGGACGAAGGGCTTTAACAGCCTAGATACCGCGACTGGATTATGAATATTATATTAGCTCGGAAGCCTCAGTCTTTTAAGACGTGCACAACAATTTTGGCCACACGAGTGGCATCCAGTAAGACTTTCCACCAAGGGACCCTGAACCCCTAGAAAGCGTGGTACCACGTAAGAGAAAAGCCTTTCTTTGTCTCTTTGTTTGTTTGTTTGTTTTTAGTTTTTGTTTTTGATTGGTAGTATTCGCACGGATTGTTTCTTTTTGTATATATCGAGATTGTAGATATATTTATCCCTATTTTTGTAAATAAAGAAATGTATATATAGGGTCTTTCAAAAAGGTCGCTCGATTTTTAAATCTAAATAAAACAAGTTGTGTGCTATATATGCACTCAATTTATTTTATATTTGAAAGTACATTTTATGGCATTAAGTGTGAAATATGACGTCGTTAAAATATCCGCCGCGGCTGCGCTTGCCTGGAAGATATTCAGGAGGCCCAATTTTCGATGAATGTCGAATAAATATGGCTGAATTTCCTGGATGGTCTTTGTTATGTTGACTTTGAGGTCATTAACTGCTTGCGGATTATTCGCATACACCTGATATTTAAGGTAGATCTCAAGAAAGTAATCTAATGGTGTTAAATCTCATGATCTCGGTGGCCAGTTGACGTCGCCACCACGCGAGATGCCCTACCCTAAAATCGCTGGTGCAAAATGTCTATCGTGGCGTGCGCAGTGTGGCACGAAGCACCGTCTTGTTGGAACCACATTTCGTCAGTATCCATATCAGGCATATAATCCAGTTGAGGCCACAAGAAGTTGCTTATCATCGATCTGTAGGTCTCGCCTTTGACGGTTATGGCAATCCCATCTTCGTTCTCAAAAAATACTGACCGATGATAACGTTAGATGAAAATCCGAACCAAACAGTAACTTTGTTGGAATGCAATTAGTGCTAATGTATCTAATGTGGATTGTTTTCGTCCCAAATCCGACAACTTTGCTTGTTCACAAATCCATTCATCTAAAAATGGGCCTCGTCGCTGAAGATGATTTTGGGCGGCAAATTTGGGGCAACTTTCAACTGCTCTATAGCGTAATCAACGAATACACCGCGTTGTCTATGGTCGTTTACCTTAAATTCCTGGAAAAGTTGGACTTTACAAGGGTGCAGACCCAAGTCCCTACGCATAATTCACCAAACTGAAGTTGCAGAAAGGCCAAGTTCTTGTGAACGACGAGAAATTGACTGCCTCGGATTTTCACGTACACTCTCATTTACGGCAGCGATGTTTTTAGCAGACCTTGCGTTTCGGCGACGTTTTGGTATTGGCTGATTGGTGATCGACCCTATTGCCTCATATTTGGCCATCAAGCGTCGAACAGTGGACTCGGTAGGACGATTGTGACGAGGATACAAATCACGTAATGAGCGGAATGTTTGTCAAACGGAGCACTGATTTTGATAATAACATTTGATGATTTGCACATGCTGTTCAACGCTATAACCTTCCATCGTCACTTGCCATGTACTACTGAACAGTTCACAGTGAGGTTGCCAGATGTCGCTTTAACAACATGGCCACTATCACCTAACAAAGCTCGAGCGTCCTTGTTAAAAGACCCCTTCACAATCCGTTTCATTTATCCCTCGATTTTTCACGTCTGAATTAGTGTACAAAGCGGGTTGGGTAGATTGGGACTAGAGTGTAGGTTCGGGGCCCGCTACATTTGGTGCTTGAATAGGGACGTGAGATCTCAAAACCTGGAGCATTGTTAGGATTGAATTGCAGTCCACAATTAGAGTGACAAGTAGTTTGGTTTCTTTTTATCTTTTTTTATCACTTTTACTAATCCGGGAAAATGGCTTTTGCTAAGCTTGGATTGCACGAAGTGGTACGATTGAGGCTAGAATTAAGGAAGAAGGAAGAAGAGTGCAAAGTGTTAAGGAACTTGATTGAGGGATTGAGGAGTGAGATGAATATATGGATGAGAAGACAGACAGGATGAAGAAAGAAATGGACGATAGACATAAGCAGGTCGATCAACGAATAAGGGACTTATATGACCTAATCAAGGGATCAGGACCGGCTCCAGGACCATCGACCCTAAGCCCTGTTCCAACTTCGAAGGGACTTCGACAAATGGGATGAGTGAAAGTGTATGTGAGTCTAGGGAGGATACAGTGAGTGATAGAAAGAACGGAGAATGGAAGTGAGTGGACAGCAAGAGAGGAAAGAAGACTGGGTCAAAGACGAAGGATCGGAAGGTGAGAGGGAAGAGTGTATACTCGTTATACTCGCAAGAAAGAGAGAGAGATGGTTTGATTGGTATGAGTGAGAGCAAGAGTAGCCCCAGCGAATGTGAAGTGAATATAGGAAAGGTAATTTTGATAAGGAAAGAGCCAAAGTTTGATAAATTTTGGTTGAATGGTGGGAAGAGTGTGAAAGAATCTTCGAAGAATTTGAACGTTAGCTTAAGCTCAAGTACCCGGAGAATAAGGGATCTTGGGGGAATGTATTAGGGGAGTGCTTAAAGGGAAGGTGCTAGAGTTTTTACTTTGATCATGAGTGTGGGCGAGCCAAGGTATGAGGTGGTGAAAAAGCGATCGATTAGGCAAGTCAAACGAATGAAAGAGAGCGTGAAATACAAACGTATGAATTGATTTGATAAAGCTCGGATGGGGAAGAACAAAGGGGTGAAAATGTATGCACATAGGCTTCAGAGTATGGCGAGAAGGAGGTATGGCGAATATGGAGTGAATGAATGTAAGCAACTGTTGAGGAAGTTCCTGGACATGATCCCGCGAAAGGTGAGTGAATGGTTGAATGGAATAAGAAAAGAAAGGAGAGAGTGAGACTGAAAGGTGAACGGTTGGTGTTGGCGGATATGTTGGAACTGGTGGAAGACGGGTGATTTGATGAGGAAAGTGACTTAGACGAGGATGGGTGGTACAGTGTGGATGTTGGCGGTAAGAATCCCAGGAGCTTTCCTCTAATCCCACAGTTTGCCAGCTATCGGGATGACCTGAGGGCTGCGCCAGCTGGGGTGATATCGAGCTTCCTATACGGGCAGACTAGATACTGAGCAAATGGAAGATGGGCAAATGGAAGGGGACAGATGACTGGTAAGCGGGTGAATGGGTATATGAGGGAGCAACCGAGGTATATCCCAGCGAATGAGAGGCCAAATGGGGTGAACAGGATTGTCGGATGCCATAGAAGGAAGGGACATGTGTTAACGAAATGCAGATGGACGTCTGGTGGGTGTTCCGGGTGTGGAAGGAAAGAGTAAAGGACTGTCAGGAAAGTGTGAAAGAATATTTCGAATTTAAAGAGAGAGACATTTTGGGGGAATATGAAGTATGCTTGTGGTAATTGCGGAAAGGCGGGTTATTATGCCAGGATGTGTCGTGAAAGTGCTGTCTGGTAGGAAGTATGAGTGTCTGCGTGTGAAGGTTGAATTAAACAGGATTGAGTGTTTGGTTTTGATAGATTCTGGGGGCAAGACGAGCTTGGTATATAAGGACGTGTATGACAAGCTGAGTGATAAAGCCCTCCTGTCAGAGTATAAAGGTAGTTTGGTAGGGATTGGTTGTTAGAAAGTACCTGTGGTTGGAATGATAAGATCAGTTGTTCAAATGCATGTTATGTTGATGAATGAGTGTAAATTCTCTGTGATTGATTAGGTGGGTAGTGAGTATAGTATGATTTGTGGGTATGATTTTTTGAAAGTAAACCGTATGGTTGTGCATCCTATGAGTGATTAGATTAAAAGAAATATTGGTAAAAATGGGATGTATAAGTTGTATATAGGAAAAGATGGATTTCGGGGTAGCAAACCTCCTGGAATTTAAGGTCGTCCTGAAGGAGGACATCCCAATCTATCAGCGGCCAAGACATTTCCCGCGTCCCGTTGCTGATGAGATTGAGGATCAGTCTGTGAAATTAGAACGATTGGGGGTAATTAAAGAAAGTGAGAGTGCATGGAAAAATCCGATTGTGCCTGTACGTGAGCCGGATGGAAGATTGCGTCTGTGTGTGGATTATCGAAAAGTGAACGAAAGGATTGTAAAAGAGAGGTTTACGATGTGTGTGATATCTGAGTGTGTGTATAATATGCACAGGATGAAGTGGTTTACAAAGCTGGATCTGGTACGGTGGTATTACCAGAGGGATCTAAGTTGGCGATGTGCTGGGTCACCTCTCCACTGTCAGTAAGGCAGGTGGGGATGATTGTACTGACGTTAGGGAGAATTTTGTGAATGAAAAAAACTTGTGAGTGGACTTATGATGAAGTGAAAAGGATGGTAAAATTGGATGAATGTTTGACTGAGTATGTAAAGGAGGAAGGGTATCGAATGCTATTTGAGCGAAAGAGGGTCCTCAGTAAAAGCGATCTAGATTTCAGGGTAGCAAACCTCCCGGAATTTAAGGTCGTCCTGAAGGAAGGCACCTTAATCTATCAGCAACCAAGACATTTCCCGCTTCCCGTTGCTGATGAGATTGAGGAGCAGTCTGTAGAAATAGAACGATTAGTGGTGAGTGAAGAAAGTAAGAGTGCATGGAATAATCCGATTGTGCCTGTATGTAAACGGATGGAAGATTGCATCTCTGTGTGGATTATCGAAAGGTGAACGAAAGGACTGTAAAAGAGAGGTTTCCGATGTGTATAGTCTCTGAGTGTGTGTATAATATTTAAGGAATGAAGTGGTTTACAAAGCTAGATCTGGTACGGAGGTATTACCAGATGTACATTGCTGAGGAGAGCCGGCCGGTGACTGCCTTTTCCTCTACGAAAAGGCATTATCAGTTCTGGAACCTCAGCTTTGGGCTGACTAATGCTCTGCTCCCGATGCCTTCCAGCCGGCAATGAATGTTGTGTTAAGTAAGTTTGTTTGTAAGAATGTAATTGTGTTTATAGATGATATTTTGATTATGACTGAGAGTTTTGAGGAATATATGAGATTGGTGAATGATGTGTTGAGAACGTTGGAGAGTGTTGGTGTGAAGGTGAAAGTAGCGAATTGTGTGAAATTCCATTGGCATATGCGGAGTGAGAATGGGTTACGAAAGTCTCCGAAGTATGTTGAGAAGGTGCGAATGTTTCCGGAACCGGTGATTCTGAATCAACTGAAGTCATTTCTAGGTTTGATTGAGTTTCAACGAAAGTTTATATGTGATTGTTCGGGTGTAAGTAGGCCTCTTACTGAGTGGATGGGCAAGAAAGGTAGTACGATTGTCAGGGGCAATGATAAGATCAATGAAGCGTATGAGAGACTGAGAGAGGCAGCGGATGAAGATGTTGAATTGGCATAGCCGGATTAGAGTGTGAATGCTAAGATGCTTGAATTGTATACGGATGCGAGTGGGTACTGGATGGAAGGTTTTCTAATGCAAGAGCAGCGTTTGAATGGAGAGAATGTCAGGCAAATAATTGGGTATGTATCCAAGGCTATGGATGCGGCAGAGCGAAAGTATTCAACTGTGGAGCGAGAGTTGGCTGAAATAAGGTATTGTTAGAAAGTGTTGCGTCCGTTTATGTATGGTGTGAGGTTTGTGATCAAAACAACCTCTTGTATATTTGCAACGTATGAAATGGGTTGATAGTAGGATTGCGAGGACTTTGGAAGATTTGAGTGATTATGACTATGTGATTGAATACGTACCTGCTGAACGGAATGGAGTGGCTGATTTGATGTCAAGATATCCTGGTACGAATAATGAAAGTGTGTGGAGTGAGTGATCCTGAGTATTTGCTGAAAGGGATTATGAATGGAAAGGAGAGTAAGGGTGATGGTTATTCCTTGTTTGAGAGTGTATGGAATGGTTTGCAAGATTTGAAAAGTGATGGAGTAGATGTGAGAGTGCCCGATAGTGTGAATTACTTAAGGAAGGAGGTAATAGGGAAAAGTATGTAGGAAGCCTGAAAGTATTGGTATGTAGAGGGTGCGGAACTTTATGAAAGAATTGAGAGCGATGTGTCCCGCCGTTTAAGGAAGTGTTGATTGTAGTAAGTCGTTTGCATGGAGTGATTGTTTATGTGCACTTTGGTTGTCAGAGACGGATTGTGTACCAGGATGGGACAGTGAAGGGTTCGAATGCTAATGTGGTGCATCTGCAGTGTTTGAGCGGTGTGCATTACAATCGCGTGATTAAAAAGTGTTCGTATATGAGGGAGAAGAATAATGGGCTGGATGAAGATGAGTGTGTGATGAGTGATAATGTGGGAAATGATGATGGTCTGGATATCAGTGCTGATGTAAGTGTGGTTGTTCCTTCTGTTTATTGCTAACATGGATTACCTGATATGATGGAAGCGAGAGTGAAAGTTAGTGAAAGGTTCTTCTGTGGTTTGATTGATACTGGAGCGCAAGTGTCATTAGTGAATGAGAGGATTCTGAGTAAGCCTGATGAGTTTAGATGTTGCGACCATAAGCCTGTGAAGTCACGGATAAGTTGGATTGGGGAATGAAATGATAGTGGCATGGGAACAGGTTAATCTGAGAGATAGTTTTGGCAGTGGTATGAATGTGAAGCATGATTTTGTGATTTA